>JAWWMO010000043.1:44556523-44602004 GCA_035047845.1 Dendrocincla fuliginosa | reverse complement strand
TTTTCCTTTCCCCCCCCCCCCCCCCCCAATGTCAGAAAGGAATAATGGGAAGTTTCAAAGTTGGTGTCTTTTTTGTTATACTTTGAGTTTTGGGCTTAAATACACCTAAAATCTAAAGGTCAGTGTTATGTGTAATTTGCTCTTGTCAAGCAAAATGAAGGTGGAAGTTCTTGCTGTACAGCTTAGGATAGCATTGCTGTGCTCCCCTGATCCTGCAAGGTGAACCTCTTTGGCAGACTTTTAAGCCATAAAGGTTGTGTTTTCACCCAATCCATCTTTTCCCTTACCCAAGAAGCAAGTTTTAATAAGTAGAAAGTGGAATGCATCTTCTTTTTAAGGTTTAAGCTGATTTTAAGTTTGGAGGTTTTATACTTAGACCTTTTGTAGTTTTTGGTGTCCACCAGGAAAATATGTGTCTCTGAAGATTGAACAGAGTCTTCTTTGCTTTTCTGTGCTCTGTTGATCTGTTGTTATTGAAGTGGATGGTATTGCTTGCAGGACTGGGACATCTATTATCACCTTTTAAATGTTTGGTATATAAAAAAAAAGTCACTGGGTGAAAATTGCCAACTTTCTGACTTGCTTTGTTTTTGAAGTACATGTAGTTGTTCTTCTGACATGTTGCCAGTGGTGATGTTAGGGGGATGCCAAGACCTCTGACTTGCTTATTGTCATCATCTCCATAGGTAAGGCTTTCACTAGGCATGACCTGGTAGAAAGCCTGCATAAGCCCTCAAGGTTTTGGTGGATTTGACATCTAATATTGTCCAGGTGAAAAAGACTGCCACTGCACATTGTCCCATTGTTTTGCTTTCATCTTCACCCCCATAGCGAGTATGGTTTTGGGAAAGACTTCTGTGGGAGATGAATTACTATGTAGTGCTGGGGAAGGGTGGAACCTAATTCTCCCTTTATGTATCCAGGCGGAGAAACTTTCCTAAGGAGTATTGCACTATTTACTGTTGCAAGTTTTTTGCTCTTGCCATAATCTGAAAGAGGGAGGACTAACATGCAAAGCCAGAAATAAACCTGCAGATCTAAAGCTTTCACATATGGGACCTCGTATATACTGGAATGTCTTGTGGCTGTGCACCTAACCTTTTTCAAACACTCAGCAAGTGAGAACTCCTCTAAAGCAGTTTTTTGTATCATCATACATAATCTAAGCTTTAATTTAGGGACAGGGCTGAGAGTGGAGGGATGTCTCTACCAAATGAGGTATAAAGAATACCTACAAATTTCAAACTGTGATGCTGTTATGGTAGAAAGCTGAAATGAAACTTTCTATTTTTAAAAAAAATTACCAAAAAACCCCGTAATATTGAGAACTGGCCCACTTCATTATTGTTCTGTTTAGGTGTTGCAACTGGGTAAGATTCCAGAAGGCAGAAGTTGTGGAAACTACTGCTCTTAATATTTTTTTATTTACCTCTGTATTGGACTGAGGCTATGTGTATTTTAAATGAACCTGTGATACAAAGTATTTGGCATCAATTCTAGATACTTCTCGGTTAACCTTTACTATAGTTAGGCATATTTTCCTTGGCATTTCCTATTTGTGTACAGTTTAGTAACAGTTGCCTTCCTTTGTAAATTTTGTTTCAATAGCTCTGGATGAAGAAACTATGTGGCGTTGCGAAGAATTGACACTGTGCTATTGCATTAATATGAAAATATGATCCAAGTAGTGCTGAATTAATTGGAAACTTTTGATTAACATCAGTGGCCTATGAAACCAATGTGAGATGAATTAGAACAGCCTTACGGAAAATTCTCTTTGTATTAAGTGTTCTTTACAGGGTGGTAGATGCCACTTCCAGTTCATTTTACAGTCTCATCTAGCTTAAACCAGGATGGCGTAGGTGGGGTTTTGTCTTTGTTTTTTCCTTTATAAATACATGCTCTTGTACTGGGTTTGGCTAAAAATGTACGGAAACCTGTTTAGTTTCCTGGCACAGGTTGTGATGAAAAGAGCAGCCAGCATGTGCGTATCTAAGGATTGCAAGAATTAAACACTTTAATTAACTATGTCATGTGATTTTTGGGGGTGGGAGGTGTGTGTTAAAGTTAATATGAGTATGGCTTTCAAAAAGGCTACCACATCATTGCCTTCTCAAGCATTAAATAAGATTTTTTTTTTTAATTGACTTGCTCATCCTGTGTTTAAAGGAAGGCTTTTCAGTTGAAGATGAAGCATTATGATGGATTTGATGTTTTAAAGATAGACTGCAATCCACTATGAGTGGACTCCATGATGGAGTCAGTTTATATATACAAGAGGTGTTGATTTATAAGGTTGGAGAAAGCATTAAGCAGAGCTAGTAGAAGTATAAGTCTTCCAATCTTAAAAACCCCCTCTAGTATTACTTACCACTTCCAAAAAAGCAAGTAACACAGCTTACAGGAAATGTGAGGAGTCAGTGCTTTGGAGTCCATGGATTATTGTTTTGAAATCTAAGGAAATTTCTAAGTGGATTTTAAGTACTTCACTACATGAATTACCTTTGCAGGAAGAGAAACCTTGTTAGTGTAAGTTGATATAGCAAGTTTCTCTGGTTTTACAACATTCACTCCTTTTATTCCAAGTTATTCCAGTATATGTAATACAGAAATTACAATTCATCTAGTGCTCATTGTTCAAATGCAAAAGGATAGACATATGCAGAAAATATGCTGCTCTATACCAGAATGTCTGTACAGGTGAGTGATGTGCAAAGATCAAACTGGCAGACCAATTACAACTGACTCTTACCATTTCTCTAATTCAGGACAGTACGGCTTGATAGCATACTGTACTGTAAGTTTGCTAAGGACTTCCCAAGATCACTGCTTTGTCCTTCCTTCCTAGGAAATTACTTTTTATCAAATGGGAGCTGACTGCTGGACTTCAGTGGCCATTGACTGTGTTTTGGATTATTGTAGGCAAGAAGCTTTGGTTGAAGTCTGCAGACAACTGCAATGAAAGGTGGAAACTTTGAGTGTAATCAAACCCAGTGTTAGTCTCAAAGAGGCATTTAGCATTAGAAAAACTAAATTAGCAATCTTGTTAATAAGAGTTGCCTAGGTCAGGTGTGAGGGCCCTTCTTACTCAAGAAAGGCCAAAAATTACTTGACTGACTCACAGCTGCCTCTCCAGTCTGCAGGATTGCAGGTTGCAGCCTTCACCCTGCCACCATTTACAGAGCTACTCAGAGCTATCTTGTACCAAATCCGTTAGGATCACCCTAGCATGGAGGTCCTTCACCCTCACTGTGGTCTTACTGTGCTTACAGATTCTGCACCCCACCTGGTGCCAAGATTCCTCACTTGGACTGTACCAGCGCTGAAGGGCAGGCGAAGTATGTGGGTGTGACTGGGCAGCTCTCAGCAGCTGTTGGGCATGTTCAGGGCAATAGCAAGGAAGGGATAGGATAGTAGGGAGACGTGATG
Source organism: Dendrocincla fuliginosa (assembly GCA_035047845.1). Classification (NCBI taxonomy): domain Eukaryota; kingdom Metazoa; phylum Chordata; class Aves; order Passeriformes; family Dendrocolaptidae; genus Dendrocincla; species Dendrocincla fuliginosa. Next base: position 44,598,575 of record JAWWMO010000043.1, on the reverse strand, counting down.
TATAGAGGTGGGACTTCATGTGCTCAGCCTGGAATGGAGTCACTGCCCAGACTGGAGTTAGTCCCCTTCCAAAGGCCAGGTGTAATTTTCTTGTTCCCCTTTTTTACTCCACACAGGTGACTTGAAAATAAAATGTGTCAGTATCTGGTGTTACTCCAGTTACTGATGCCTGTGCATAATAGGGGACTGTGTGGCTCTTACTATGGTAGGAATCTTTGTTTTACTAGACATTTTGATAGGAATAACACAATCTTGTGTCGTGGTTGTCCCTGATATTTTTTTGCCAGAGCAGCTAAGTATCTCTTCACCTCACCAGATTTCTGCTTTCTTTCTTCTCCCTGCCATGTCCAGGAAAAGAGGTTATTTTGTTCATTCCCCTCTTCTGCCTCTTCTTAAGGAAGAAATCTGGTTACACCTCGTCATCTGTAACCAGTCCTTTTTTGAAGCAAATTACACAGTTTCATATTGATGAACAAAAGAAGGATGACTGCTCCTAAAATAAGAGTTAAAGGGGTATTTTTAGGAGTGTCTTTTAAAGCCAGATAGTAAATCAGCAGACTGATTCAAGCTGCCAGGCTCCTGTTGTGCCAAAATGGGTCCAGAAAATTTAGACTGAGTTTGCTGTCATACTCTTATATTGTTGTCCTGATCAGCTTTTTGTGAAGGTCTCTACTGTGCAACATGTTAATTCATGCAGTGGGTGACTCAGGCCCTTCTGATACACAATATCATCACAATCGGGTATTGCTGGTCCTGATGAGAGCCTGTGATCTGTACAAGAGTTATGCTCCTTCTGTCATGTGTAAGTGGACCAGATTTAGCAGACTTTTGTACCAGAGATGTGGAAAGACTGGGGATGAGAGAGAGCAAAAGCATAAACAAGACCTGAGGAAGATTTGCGAAAAGGTTAAGAGTGAAGCCAATGAGAAGTTTGACAGTCAGTGGGAGTCTCTCCTCTGGTTGCCGATAGGTATATGAAGAAATTCTGAGATTGTCCTTGTTGGCCCTTATGTTTTGTTCTCATAAACTGCATAGATGTGGTTATGAGTAATTTATCTTAGGAAATAACCAAGGAACATTACTGTGTGTAAGAGCTACATGCTTATTGCTACTTGTAAAAGGACACGTACCATTGTCAGGGTGTTCCTTTGTGTCTTTTCAGTGTTAATTCCTATGGTATCCTCTCTCTAGTGCACAGAAAGATCTTATTGAGCAAATCTTCTATTTCTGATTTTTATGAAACTGGCTTCCTATGTGTTTCTACTTGAGGGATATGATTATGTCTTGCAGTATTAATTTAATGTAGAAAAAAGATACACTCTTCTTTTCTATGAGCCTTTTTTTTTCCTTTTTTTTTTTTTTTTTTTTGGGGGGCTTTTTTTTTTCTTTTTTTTTTTTTTTTTTTTTTTTTTTTTTTGCCTTCAAGGAACATCTTTCACAAGATGTTTTGACCTATGTTGCCACTTTTCATGCGTACTTAGGTGGGATTTCTTATTTTCCAGTGACTGTGTATATTACACTGTAGCCTATATGCAACTTGCTCTTTAATTTTGAAGAATTTCTCTTGCAGTGAAGATATACCCATTTCTGATGCTTTGAAACAAATAGCCAGGGCCTTGTTTCAGTTGCTCTTATTTGGACTTGAGAGAGTCAACTAGAATAATCTTTGTGTATTCTGTGCCATTATGTGCTGTGGCAGTTAATGTCAGAAGGCTGGAGTTCAGTGATTCCCTTGAAGAGAATCTATGTTTTGAAATGAAGTCTAGAGCAGTGGTGACAACATCAGGCTAAGGCTCTGGTGACATGGGTTCAGACTACTGTGACAGCTCTCAGCCCTTGTGTAATGATGGGAGTCATTTCACCTCTCAGAAGAGAGTGTGGCTTCTCCCAGCGTGCACAGGAGAGGGGATAAATTCTATGAAGGATACATATTGCAGAATCATTAGCAATCCAGGTGGGTATTTCAAGATACACAACCTCTGACTTTTTTTGTGGACTTCCAAAAATACACAATGGGTGTATGTTCCTGCTTTCCAGGTCAGGCAGATTTTAAGACTATCTATCATAGCTACTACTTCTTCCCAGATTGTTAAATCTTGTGTAACTGTTTGAAATTGGGCATTTGCTCTTAAGGTAGTTGTGAAGTGCACCCTTTGTCGCTGAGAGTGGGAAAGCTCTTGCAGGGATCTGCCTAATCTCAGCTGATTTGGTAGAAGCTTAAACTGCATCACATAAATCTGAAGCTGGGTGAGACTAAATCCAGTCTAAATAGCTGCACGGCAGTGGATATTGCAAACACTGCATAAAAGATGAAAGTTTCACAGTTTTTCATGCATTATAGAACTAGATGTATGTACTGAATATGTAGGCATCTGTGCCAAATTAACTTCACTCTTGAGTAGGACTTAAAGTTCTTTTTATTAGGCAGAAAAACAAAAGGTTTTTCTGGCTCTCTCTCTTACCTAGTGCATTCTTAATATTGCTGATTCTTCATTTCACTTATGCATAGTACTGTTTCAGGAAAACTTAAAAAAACCCCCCAAAATAAAACAACCCCCACGCTGTCTTTTTGCCAGCTTTGCCATTATGAACAGAAATCATTGGTCTGTAGTTGCTCAGAAATTTGGCAGTACAGGATGTTACCTTTCCTTTACCCTCTTCTCTATCTTCTGAATCTATAATGATTACTATAGAGTGCTCCTGCTGTAAGTTCTGGACAGAAATGCATTATTTTTCTCTGTATAGTTAAGCCAGAATTAAATTATGGAAAGTTGCTTTTTATATATATAAAAAAAAGGTGAAAAAATGCCAATCTGTGACTTGGAAAGGAGAAGAATCTTAAATTTTTCTTATTGTTACTGCAAGAAAGCCAAATACTGCTTCTGTAAACCTGTATTGCTCTTATTACTTCTGCTAGCAGCATGTGCTTCTGATACTGTTAAGTTTGGCAGTGCTCTGCACTTTGTTAGTGGTGTGTTCCATTGGAATTAGACTGGTACTTACTTCTGCATCTCACCTTGTGGAAGACTTGAGGCTACAAGCAGATTAAACCACTACCAGGGCATTGCCCTCAGCTATGCCCTGCCCTTGGCCAAATAAACAGCAATACTGCATCGTTTCATCAACACAGGATTACGCCTTCTGCAGATGCTATTTGTAATAATGTTATTAATGAAAGCAGGCATTTATGAACTTTTAGCATTTCAGTAAGAAGTCAGAAAGAGACAAGCTTTTAATGGTAAGAGCAGGGAGCAAAGAGCCACAGCATCAGCTATTTGTATTGTCTTGTTTAAAAAACGAAAGAATTAATACATGTTGCTATTGTAATTCACACTGGCCATTAAAACCCTAAAGAGGGTATATCCTGAGTCGACAGCAATAGGGTAGCTCACATATGAAAGAATATTAACAGCAACTTCCTAATCTTCGTAGTCTTCACCTCTGTTCTGTTGATTTTGTCATCTCATAATGATGTTGATAAATGACAATTTCTATACAAATCTCCCCAGAGATAGAAAACGGCAGGAACTGGTATGAAATATAGCTCCCAGGGGTAAAAAAAAAATCACATTCTATGTATTTCCAAGGATGTAATTTTGCATTATTTTTTCCCACAAACAAAACATTGAAAGAAAAGATTAGTCATAATTTCTAGGATAAATACAGTATTCATTCTTCAGTTCTGTTTGTGCACATTTTTATAAAAGGAAAAGAAAGGTTGCATACAAAAAATATGGAAAGGGTATGAATATTCTATGCATGCATGTAATGTGTCATCCTGCATCTATGTACCAGTAACAAGGAGGAACAGTTGAAATCAGGTCGGGTGTAGAGGAGAAAGGTTTAACTGCAAATAAAGGTAGTAAATCAAGACAAAATTTTTATTCATGGGAATTCTGAAATTAGTTTCCAAACTTGAGGAGCAGGAAAAATACATTATCCTTTGAAACGGAAGCCTGTTAAGTTTATGAATGTAATTTCAGTGTTAGGAGCAAGGATTTCCTTTAAGTCCTTTGTTTCTGTCTTGGAAATTATTTTACATATTTCCTGAGGCTTTTGCATCATTCCAGTTTGTTGAAGTGAATTATATTCTGCTTAATAAAATAGATAGGACAATAGAATCTTCAAAGGTAATGAGCCCAGACATGTTGTGAAAATTATTTTCATGTGTCCTCACCAGGCACCTATCCATTCCTGTAGGGAGTGAAAGTCACAGACAATTTGTCTGTTATCTGCTGGCAGGCAGGCTGGCCCATCAGTAGGCGGATAGTTTAAGAAAATATTCTATAGCATTTTAGGGATGTAAAAGAATCTGGGGGAATTGAGGAGTGAGGGGATCTGGGAAGATACTGCTGGCATTGTTGCTTTAGGAAACAAGTGCATATGATACCACACATTGTTTTTGCTGAACTAATGCTTCTGATGGATTGCGAAGGATTATACAGCAGACTGTCCCTGCCACTTCTCTAGCAATTCAAATTTGTCCAAGGGAATGCAGCAGTTGTTCCACACTGCTGTTCAGGCTGAGCTAAGGCTCAAATGTCTAAGAAGCAGTGGATAATTTTGCATTATAGAACACCTTGAGAAATTTTGTTTGTGGTAGAGAACTGTCAGATCCCCTATTGCACAGGCTTTTCTATATATAGGAATGTATACATGCTTGTATTTCAGTTCAAATATGATTATTATGTTATGATTAGCTGACAATCCAATCCATTTAGTGATGTGTAAGCCTTAGTTTTGCCTAATGGTGTTAGTCTGGAATACTCATTCACTGGAACCCTCTGTCTTGGCTGCAGATCCAGATATCCTCCAGGTGCATTGGAAAAAGTTATGTGATGGGCACAGTGTTGCTGGACTTAGCAGCCTGGGTGATTTAAACCAACCACTAATTAGTCCTTAAAAGTAGTAATGCTATGCTAACACAGAGATGTGCATGCCCATAGTGCTCGCCATTAAGTAATGCATTAAGTAATAGATACAGAAGATTAATGCTCGAGGGGTGTCCAATCTATTTTTTAAAAAATGGATTGGTTAGACTGTTGGATATTTGCAGTTTCAAGCAATGATTTAGGGATGCTTCCGAGAAAATTCATACAACTTTCCATAGTAATTGTTGTTCCCCTGTCTACTGTTGCTTGCAAGATGATGGGGTTGCTTGTGTCTTTAAAGCAGTTACAGATATTTGTTTTTCAGCTGTAGAACTGTGGACAGCTTACTTAATTAACAGGCTGTGCCGGGTATGAGGTTTCCTATTTAGCCTCTTTAGTAACCTTAGAAGTAGATGGCTACTGATTCTGAGCACAGTTAGATGCTGCTACCTTTGGATTGGCCATCAGTTTGCAATCAACCTGCAAAAGAGCTCACTCTCTCACTCTCGTGCTCTCTCTCTCTGCAACAAATTTTCAATCATCTATTTTCTCCTCTTCATTGTTTTGCTAAAAATAATAACACCTTTCTGAAGGAGCATGGAGTTAAAGTGGGATCAGGTTATCCACTTGATGGATAATTGATGTTTATTCAGCCACTAACCAGGTGTGATGTGTGCCCTCTTATCATAGAGTCATAGAATGGTTTGGGTTTGAAGGGACCTTGAAGATCATCTAATTCCAAACCCTCTGCTATGAGCAGGGAACCTTTCACTGAGCCCAGGTTGCTCCACGCCTCGTGCAGCCTGGCCTTGAAGTGCCTGACCAGTGTCTGTGCCTGTACCATGGAGCTCTGCCACAAAAGGCAGCTTTATAGTATAACTTGAATGAAGTTTTCATGTCAGCAAAGTAGCAATGAATTGTCAAAAGTAAGTTAATACTGAAAACCCTATTAATGACCTGCCCTAAATGCATAAGTGAAGGTTCTCTAGCATCTTTAGTGTGCCATGTTGGAGTGTAGAAAGATAGAGCCTTCCTTAGGAGCATTGGGAAGGCAAATTTGATATGAACACATCCCAAGCAACTCTTGTGCACTTAGGGGCAAATAAGTCACCAGAGGAAGAACTGTGAAGGAAGCGCTGTAGGTGACTTCAGAATGAGATGGTGTGCCTTTGTGAAGGTATAACATGTCAAGTGAAGAAGCAGATTTTGACAGCAGAACACTTTGCTCTGGTGTGCTGCTTGGTGTTACTCGAAGTGCTTCCTGCCGCAATCGATACGCAGCGTTATTCCTGCATCCGCTCCATTTTGATGTGCCTCTTTCTTATCATGTGATTGCTCTCTTCATTGAGAACAAGACCTGTAGGACGTGTTTCTATGGGTACGCACAGAATACGTAGTCTTTGAAAGTTTAGAAGGGGGCTAGTTCCTTTTTGTTGTTGTTGTTGTTTGTTTGTTTTTATTATTATCTTTTTGACCATTTCCATGGTTGCAATTGTTATTTGAAACTAAAATCTTAGTGTTTAGTTTTAAACAATTGGTCTTGATTTTCTTTTTTTCATCCGTGTTCCATGAGTTAATTTAAGATTCGCAGGGGACTAGTGATAACTAAATCTGGGCATATGTTTCATGTGTCAGGAGATAAATGGAAAGTTCTTGTCAATCAGCATTTTAAATTTTCTCTTCAAGAATACAGTATGTTCATTGCTGTCTAGTGATTTGTTTGATTTGGGCTTTTCTTCTGTCAGTACTCGCACTTAATTCTGTCTGACAGTGTTCCATTGTTTTCAGGAGCATAGTATAGTGATGTTCCTGAAAATTTTTTTGAGAATCTGGATTCATCCATGCTTGCAAATGCAAATAGCAAGCGCTGTTAGTCAGATATTTGAAATGCCTTCTGCACTATTTAGTTGCCACACAGTGTGGAAGAATAGTCTTTACTGAAGCAACTCTGGTTGCTGCTTCTGAAGCTCACAATCTGGCTCTCTTGACAGAGCTCTGGAGTTTTCATTATGCTTCGTTCCTGTGCATGACATTAACATTTCACTTTCATAAGCAAATATAATGACCTTCACTAAAAAAATTTAAATTTTGCTTTTTTCGGAATGGATTATTGTGTAGTATCTTACCAAGTGTTAAGTGTTTTTGCAGTTTGTCTGCATGTTTTGCATTTTTTGCACTTTCAATTGAAAAAAAAAAGACTTTTAATACCTGCTGGGCTTTTCTGCATGCAAGGCTGGATATTGCAGGTAATTTTTTAGCTGTCATTCAATTTTTGCATGCCAAAAATAGACATCCATGTTAAGATTTATAACTGGAAGAACTGGAGCTTCAGTTGAAAAAAGGTATTTTTTTTCCAGAATTTTCCTGTTAACTTTTCTAATACCTGACATATAGAGCAGCATTGTCCAAGAAGAAGTTTCAAAGGATGTAACCTATTTTGCGCAGATGCTTGCTGTCATAGTTGATGAAAATATCTTTCATGAGTATATTTAATAGAAAAAAATAAAATCAGTTGAGTTTTAAAATAATATGAGGTGCTCAAGCAGAACAGTTAAAATTGTTGTAACCAACAGCTTGGGGTTTTTAACTGGGTAAATACGCAGAGGATCTCAACAGGGACAGGCTCCTGTGGCTTGATTTCAGGCTAGAGTGCCATCACCTCTCTTCAATGCTGAATTATTCAGGTGTGTAAGCCAGTTCCTGCCTACCATGATTCAGAGGTAACAGGATGGCCTTGCTTCTGTTACGTGTTTGCTGAAGATGTAAGAACAATGTATGGAAATCAGGTTGTGCCTGCAGTCCATTTAAACACTCTGGCTTGCATACAGTAAGTACTGTTTTCCACGTTATTGTTGTCAGTATTATGAAGTAGCAACGGATGTGGTTTTTTGGTAAGTTCCATTCACATCATGACTGGTGGGTAACATTACAACACAATTGCTCTTTTAATGGGAGAGATGTGTGGCTCAGACATTTCTGATTAATAATGTACTGAATAAATGGTCCAAAATAAATTTTTTACAGGAACAGGATAAAAATTAGACTTAACATGTTTCATGGGAATACTGCAACCTGAGTAAGCTGCTGCTGAACTAAGGAAAGGAGTCTGTTGGAGACCTTGAGTATTCCCTACCATCTTGTTTGATGAGTTCCTTGAGATCCTGTGTTTCTGAGGTGTGCAAACTGGTCAAGGCCTCTGTGCCTCTTGAGGCAGGTTGGCCCCAGCACTGTAGGGGCTCAGAGCAGCAAGTTCCCTGTTGAAGAATAAAATAAGCAAGCTAAAGAATACAAGGCAACATGCTAGTGTGCCCTGTTGTAGTGACAGTGTATTTCTTCAAAAACACATCTGGCGTGAGGAGAGCTCTCCCCTTTCTGGGGCATGTCCTCATTGCCCTACTGTCTTCTATGATATCTTCATAAACCTCAGAGTCCAGTGGTCTTCCTTGAAACTGTGAGTTTGAACATATCCTAAGCTGAAGAGAGCCTAGAATCCAACTGTTAGTTTCTTGATGAACAATCTTAGCTGATAAGTAAGCACCCTGCCCCAATGCCTGTTGCTTGAAGGCACATATGACTAACCACGTGATCCACGTGCAATGGAGTATTTCTTCCCCATTCATTTCTGCAGTGAAGTCATGATACCTTTTGTATATGAATTGATTCACCTGACAACAGATTGTGATACCAATGTCCTTGTTAGTGGACTGTTATGAAGTCACTACAAAGGAATCCCTGGAGAAAGAGGGAATAAATTATTCAGAAAAACAGATTTTAGAGCTTGTGAAATAACAGGAAAAAGAATTCAGAAAATAACTGGTTAAGTGCATCTCACTTGACACAGTGATTCTTGCCTTAGTACAAAGTCTTCAGACTACCTGCATTAGTTCTTTTGTAGGTTGTTTAGAATCATGTTGTTTCAATCAGCTAAAAATGATTTTGAAGTATTACCTACCATCCCTTCAATCTTCATTATTTGAGTGGCACAAAAGAGACACAAAAAATACATTGGTAACTCTTCATTACATAGATACCACAGTTCTTTAATTTATACTGATAATTGCTGTAAGCTTAAAAAAATGTTTGGCTAAAAAAATGGAAAGTATATTTTATAGTGCAATTGCAATAATATCTGCCTCCTGCAGTAACTATAGCATGGAGCAATGGTAATTTTCAAAGCAGATGTTATTTTTGCTTGACAGGCAAGTGTCAGACTGGTTAGCCTTACAAGTAGATTATGACGGATAATAACTTAGCACTTAGGCTTTATATATTGACCTGTGTTCATTCAGGTTTTGTTTGGTTTGTTTTTTATATATGATCTGTTTCATACTTTTTTGTGCTTCTGGGAAGTGAAGGCACATACAGAAGAGACTAGAGGGGAAAGTTTCTTCCAGGCACGGGCAGGCTGGTTGGGATGGCCGAGTGCCAGACCTTGTTACATGGCTTCTGGAGCTGCTTGTTCTGCATTCACACTGGTTTGTATTTCTGCAGCTGTATCATATTGCTGCTGTTCACTTACTGTTAGACTCCTAGACTTAGAGCTGTTGTTTTTTTCCTTATAAAGTTATGTAAGCTAAAGAGTAGCTTTACATTTGATAAGGCATCTTTTGAGAGACTGAATATTACCTATTAGAAAGCTTGTGCTTGGATAGGGAGATTATTTTCTTTGACTTTCCTAGTGTGAATGGATATTGATATGATTTACAGGAAGTTGCACCACTAGTGACAGATTACATGTTTTTGTTGCAAAGTTAGACCCTAGCTTCAAGACCCCTTGGCTCAGAGATGAATAAAATCTAAACTGAATTAAGACATTTTTGAGAGTAGGTAGATCCTGCAGAAATTCTGGATGAGGGGAATGATACCCACCTATTTCAAGGTATGTCAATAGATAAGTGGTAGGGAAGCAGTGACAGAGAAGAAACTGGGAACCAAAGAGTTTACAAAAAAGTACACAGAAATAGAGGAAGGGGGAAAGGAGTAAGGGGGAAAGCCTGAGCTCATGTGAGGCAGAAATTCACGAGCTTCTGCTCACATGAATAGGCTTGTGCTTAGCCAATATGCTGTGATTTGAAGCAAAATCCTTGTATGTGGCATCCTCCCATCCTTCTGGAAGGGACAGAACAGGTCCTTCAGTGTCCTCCCTGATCTTAACACTTAGAAAAATTCCAGGCCTTCTGCTTCACCTAAAATAGCAACTGGTTTGGCATTCACCTGTCCAAGTGGCTATCATCATCACTCATGGATGCCAGCCATGTCACAGACAAGATAAAGTGAAGACATAAGAGTCTAGGTTATGATTTGCAGGTAGCAGAATCACTAGGTGTAAGGTGTCAGATGCATGTGGTATCAGACTGAGGATGAAATTTCACCCAAAGTGGCTGCAGGAGCTTTGTGGCATCTAAATGTAAGCACAGATCAAGTGTCAGTGGTTGTCAAAGACACACTTTGTTTACTTTTGGCCCAACATGAGTTGTTGAATGTTTCGACACCGAAAGCAGTTGTGGCAGTTGCTCTTCTGTGGGCAGGAGATCACAAAATCTCCATCTTAGGAATTTATGCTGAGCAGGTTCAGGAGGAATCACTGACCAAAAAGGAAATCAATAAATCATGTTTTAGAACTCAACATTGATTTTGCATCTCTGGCTCCTATTGCCTACTAGAGTACAACTGGCATGACTATCCCAATGCAGGCTTGGAGATAGTTAGTCACTGGGGCTTCTTTTGCAACTAGTGGAGTTTTTCTAGGATTTGCCATTTTACAGGTCACAAGTACAACTCAAATCATTCTGGCAGGTTGTACCAGAGACAGGTACCTAGAACTACTGGCTGTAACTTTTAAATTCTACTTGTAACAATGAGAACTCTTGAAAAGGTGATCATAGACTCATAATACCCCAACTCTGAAAATGTTACTCTAAGAATATTTTGACCTTCCTAGATTTGCTCTACTGCTCACTGCAAGGGGTACTGACAGGCTCCCAAGTCTGTTGGGTGTAATTTTATGTGCATTCGCATGTATCAGTCTCTTAGAAGACCAGTCTGTCAGTGCATCTGCTGAATTCTTTAGGTCGTCTTTGAGTTACACTGGGAGATTTTGTCTGACAGCAAGATAACTGCTTGTAGTTGTGCATTCTAGGCTATAACAAAATTTCCCTAGTTGGGTTAGAACTTATGAAATGCCTACAGGGTTGTTGCTATGTGTGATGAAATTATATACCTTCTGACATAATGCTCTTTCCAGTAAGTATTTCCAGGAAGATTCCTTTCCCTACAGATAACAGTAAAAATTTAAGAAACTTGTGATCTGTTCTGACACAAGTTTCATACATTAGGTAATCAAATATCACAGTATTGTGATATTTTAAACATAGTAAGAATTTCTATCTGTTACCTTATGTGACCAGAAGCCATGTAGGGAATTGGAAAAGCAGTATTAAAATGATATAAATTTTTTATTACACTACATCATAAGTGTCTTCAGTTATCTACATGTTGCTAACCCCCAGCTGTGCACACTGAACAAGAGTGCATTCACAGCATTGTGTGCACATCTTTTAAGGCCTGTATTGTGAAGTCAATACCAGAAGCTAAACATCATCTTTATCCCACCAAGGGGAGTAAAAAAGCTCTTCAATAAAGAGGTCAATAAATGACAAATCATTGGTTTTGCTAATCTATTTTTAGTCTATTTTGCTAGTCTATTTTTAACTACTTCTAGTAGTATTTTTGACTTTTCAATGTACTTAAGAGTTGTTACATGGATATACACTACACTATAGTGGTCTCTGTGCCTGAAAATATTTGAACATGTATTTGCTTTTATTTTGGTGAATGTTTGGCTTTCAGCTAGCATACAGCTCTAAAAGGCTTTTTCAATATCTTTTATAATATCATATAGCTTTCAGGATATGTGACTTGTCTAAATATTGTTAAATTACACAGAGGAGCATAACACCTGGTGCATTTATTTCTGCACTGACCTTTATTTTTATAACACTCTTGCTAAAGCAGTAAATGAACAAGAAAGATAATGAAAAGCAAGTAAAAAGCCTACAGATCAACTGAGCTGAATAATTAAGTATGTCAGTTTACTCCATGTAGTTAAAATGATGCAATGTTTCCTGGTTAGTAACAGATGCATATGTAGAGACAGTCTTTTAATATCTGAATTTGAAGAGCAGATCAGTCAAAAAAGTGACTTGTCGTTTGCTATTTCCATTGAGGGAGGAGGTCGGAGTTCCTTGCCAGTCATGTTTGCATGGAAGGTTTTTGTCCTGTGCAAATCACTGCAAGTCATTAAAGTTTTCCAAAGCATTTAATGAATGTATGCCAATCCAAAGACTTCCTCTCTAGCTGAAATAGAGTAGAAGACATTCAGGCCACTTCGAGTTGCTGAAATGTTGGGTAATCTTGGTTTGAGTTTACCAATTGCTTTCTTTTTCCCCCACAAACTTTTGTTTTATTATATGAAGTGTTAAGTCTACAGGAGCTAATTTGAAAAAAAATAACTTCTCTCTAAAATCTGAACTGCAGGTAGACTGGTATGTGTTACCCTCCTGTGTACAGAAGGTGACACTTCTAACTTGTTTCTTCCGCTTGCTTACCTGAGAGCAGACTGCTTTGATTGTAATGGGGCATAAGCTGAAGTAGCTTTCTTTACAGCTTGCATTATAATTTCTTGGACAGCCCTCTATTTCTCTGAATTCAAAGTTATATCAGCAAGAGCTTCTTGACACAGCAACTAAGACAAATTGTTCTGGGAAGGGACTCTTTGAAATCTAACATAACCACTCTCCATGTGGCTCCTGAATTTTTGGCCTTGGCCATAGCTGAGAATCTTGTATACATGTTGTGGAATTTTCAGTAAGGTAATGGGTAAAGGCATTCCTTAGAAATAATAGAATTGAAGTAAAGGCATGACAGCCTTCTTGGATGAGCAAAGACTAGTAGTTGAAGAAAGAACAGGACTTACTTGAGAAACTCTTGGTACCATTGGCTTGTGAAAGAGCTATTTATGTATTTATGATTTATGTATTTCTCAAACATGTCAAGTAACTGACTACAGAAAGTGAGAGCATTTGTCAGTCTTTTTCTTTGGCAAGAGTATCTGGAAAATTATTTTTGCAATATGTAACACAGTATAGAATATTAACTCACTGTGTGGAAGTTGTAATTAGACTGGCATCATTTGGCTAATCTAACAAAGGGCTTTCTTTGGAGGGTTTAGTAGTGGATATTGATCTTCATCTGCCTGTTGAGACCTCTGAAAATCTGATTTCTCAGAGTTAGTTTATTCAGGTCAAAATTATTCTAAGCATATGACCAAAAGAGAGATAAAGGTGAAAAATATTTAGACAGTTTTCTAATGCCTTCATCAAAATGAGGACTGTGTTTTGGGTTTTATTTTGCTTTTCCACTTTCCTAAGTACGAGGTCTTTTGTGTTTAATGTTAGGCTGTTTATTACAGCATTCTGGAGCCTGTGGCCAAGCCCAGCTCCCTGCTCAGGTACAGACTCTGGCTCAGTGCAGAACCAGTAACCATGGTTGGTCTCCAAGGACAGCACAACTCTTATCTGCTTCCTTTCCCACTGAACTCTGCTTTGTTCCTTTTTATCTGTGTTGTTGCTATGACTGAATATGGTAATATGTTTATAAATCTTTTACACCAAAGCCAACCTTGTGATAAAGCATATCCTCCTGACCGTCTGAATAGAAACTTAAGAGGGAAAAAAAGAGAAAGTATTAATTTAGAAAGTTCAAAGGAGAGGGAAGGAGGCAGGCAGGCTAGGAGCAGAATATTGATTGCAACTTCATGCTAATCATTATATTGGTGAATAGACTGCTACACCACCACAACTCTAAAAATAGAAAAATCTAATGAGTTTAATATGTAGGAACTAGCATTATAAGAGACTTGGCAGCTAGCATTTATGTCTGTGCTTTTGAGAAACCCTGTACATTTATCTTGAATGTAAGCTCAACACATGCTGTTTTCTGTTGATATTTTTTTTTAAAACACTCTGAATTAAGATTACAAGCTGTTTTAAAAAGACCATCAGGTTTATTGCTGCTATGTATTATAAAATATAATATGGTCTAATAAAATTATATGGGGAACTTCTGTATCCTGCTTTAAATTGTTCTGTTGTGTTGCAATGGCCAAAGAACATGGGGTGAGCAGCCTGTTGTTTCATACAAAAAAAAGTTATAAGGAGATAAGAGCAACTGTTTGACCATCGCAGTGGCTTGATAGAGGCTCTCCCAATTCTCTGTGGTTAGGTAAGGGAGGTAGTGACTTTCAATAAGCTGAAAAATAACTCTTAAGAATGTTCTGAAACATCTTCTATTGTTTTCATAGAGTTGGCACAGAAGTTGATTGGTGAGCTCCATGACTCAGTTTGTGGGAAATATTAGTCATGGAGTGTGTGACAACTTGACCAAGCAGAAAAGCAAGAGCCTGTGCTCCTGTTTCAGAAGTGCTGTCCTGGTCCAGCTAATGTGGATTATGGCTGTATAAGAATCTGAAATACCTGTGTGCTTAATGAAATTTCTGTTAGGTATAAGATGAATAGTTTTTATTACTGGGTCTGTTTAGACCATATAGGTAGCTTTATGTTACTCCACAGAACATGAAGCTTGCCAGCAATGCTGAAAGAGGTTCTTGGGTAAAACAGAGGTGTATACTAACACCTAACTTGAAAATTGTGGGTTTTTTCATATGTATTAATACCAGTTAACTTACCCATCACTATGAATTTACTAATGGACTGAAGACATACCAAAATCCATTCTGTTTTAAGAATGTATTTTGTTAATTAAGCAACATTATCAGTGTCAAGTATCCAAACAAATTGAAATGCATGGATTCCATAAAATCATGTGCTTTGGAGTTCACAGTATCTGGAATAAACATTTGTGGTTTGTGCGACGTAATATAACTTATCACTATTATTTAAAAAGAAAAGTTGTTCTGGGATAGTCTTCAGAGTCTTATAGAAGGAGATACAGGAAATTAAGCAACATTAATGTACAGATTGGCAATTTCTGTAGATCTTGGCAAACACCCTACCAGGTAAGAAATATCTCAGATAAAAAACATGCTTAAACTGATTTAAAATTAAAAGATGTCATTGCTAGTATTAGATGAGCAAAAGCAACAAGAGAAGAAGAAAAACACAGGAAAGAAAAGTTCACAAACTTAAAGTTATGAATAAGCACATAACTGTCAGTGTAAATACTATTTCTGTAGCAAGCTATATTTGTTTTTATTTATGTGAAGTTCAATGTACTACAGTGTTCTAATGACAATATTGAGGTTTCCTGTTCCAAAAAATCTCAGTTTGATTAGCCAGTGGTTCTCAGTGAGTTGAATTGAAAAGTTTTATCTTTAGAGTCTAAATTGTGGTCTCTGACCATATAAACATCTTGTTCAAGTAAACTGCTCTGAACTTTAATCATGTTTCAACAAATATTATTTGAAAAATACTTCTATAATTTCCTGAGAGATATTATCCCCTGGAAACATTGTTAGTATTGCCCTATTCAATTAAATAAATAATCCCTGTGACACCATCACATCCTTTGGAGGGGTAGGGCAAAACACCTGAATTATTCTTAATGATGATAAGATCCAAATTAATTGTAACTCTAAGAACATTATAAAGGCTTTAATCCCCCTGTCTTCATAGACAATTTAACAAAACCAAAAAACCTGAAAGGCCTTGAATATGAAGGGCATGGGTCTAAACTACTTATCCAAAGGCAAGAAAATGCAGTAAAAGCAATACAGGCTGCATCTTTGCCATCTTTGCTTGGCACTTTCTTATGTGACTTTTTTACTGTTGCTGGTGCATTATTGGAGTTGCCTTTTTAGCCCTGCTGTCTCCTGTGATAGTTTTTGACCAGATCTGTACTACGCTGAATGCAATTTTGCATAAACATATTAGTGTAGCAAAGAGGTTGCATAAATTTGGTCTATAATATTTTATCTATCCTCTCAATTACAATATCCAAGATAAGCAGGTTTAATTTCACTGCATTAAATTACTTTTATATTAGCAACATAGTTTTAGCAGACTAAGATCAAGATGAACACAGTTTTTTCCTACTGAATCTAATCTTGTCTAATTAATTTAATGTTCTGTACAGTGCAACTGTACAGTTTCTGAGTACTTTCCAGTAGCCTGCTAAACAAAGTCACTACTGTTTCTTGCCTGTTATTCTCATCTTGCAGTCCTGCATTTGAGAATGGGTTTTGTGTTGCATGGCAGAGGGAAAGGAGTGGAGTTTTTGTTTGATTGGTTTGGGCCTGTTTATTTACTGAATTTGACAGTAAATTTTATGGATAGTATACATTCTTCAATGTATTTGTACTGTGTGAAGAGGTGTTCACCAAATATACCCTGTAGTTAAAGTAGAAGGCAGTGAGCTTTGTAATGAGCTTTTGGTATCAGCAGGAGTTCCTTTCACAGGAGTTCATTTTACCCTTGACATTTTAGTTCTGGCCAAGCAGAAATAATGTATTTTCAGTTTGCAAACATCTCTGAGGGAAAAAGTCTGCCTTCTCTTGCTAGTACTATCCTGGCAATGCATAATGGTTACTACTCAAGCATCTTCAAAATGACATTAAAGGATTTGTACCATACTGTAAAAATGTAGTGAATCCTCATTAAAGGTAGTTGTTCAAAAATAGTTTATTTCTTTATCTGTTAGACTTAAAAAATTGTAATTTAACACTTTTTTTACAAGTAATGTGGTGACATAAGTATAATTTAACCTAGTTCCAAAATAATCTGAATTGCTTTCTCTAAGTAATTCAGCTTTATAAATTTCACTAATGGAGGAAGTGTGTTCTCAGAATAGGAATATTTTTAAGACTAGGTAAAAATTTTGCTGTAGGGTTTTATTACTCTCTAATTGGGTGAATCTCTGACTTTCTGTTCGGTTGGGCAAGACTTTTACATTTTGGGATTTTAATTAATTGATGTTATCTTATTGACTTGTGGAACTTTTCTGTAACAGTTTCTTTTATGAATTGAGATATTTGTGATGTGTATTAGCATTTGAAGTGTATGGTGTATACAAAAATTTGAAAGAAAAAGGTAAAATGGAGTATAAAGATGAGTCATCATTAAGTAAAAATAGTGGGTTGTTTTAGTTTAACAAAATTGATACAACAGTCTTAGTTGAATTTGGTTCAGAAAGAATAGACTGACATAAAGGTTTCTTATTTTTTTTTAAAAAAATAGTTATTCATGCCAATACAAACTCATAAACATTTTAAAAGCTTGTGTAGAAACTATTCAAAATTGTGTGCTCACACAAAGCATGTTTCTGGAGAGCCTGCAAAGCATTAGCTGAAGCTGGATCCACTCTGTTATGTGCACATGGAGCTCTTCAGAAAGGAGGATGCAGGGAGATCTGCTTATAGAGGTGCACTCATATTCAAAAGGTGTTCTATTTGTGTCCTTTTACTGGAAAATGTTGGGTTTTTTTTGAATTCTTATTTAGTTGTAACTATTTGAATTGGTTGTTAGGGTGTAATCTTAAAATACCATGCCAAGAGCAGTTCTTCAGAAGGTGCACATCAATTGAGACAATGTATGTATGTGAGATTTGCTTGGACTAGTACTTGCCTATAACAACAATAATTTTATGTATATTTTTAAAAATGTTTTTTAAAAAGCATATCTTTATACTTGTATATTTATATAAATAACAAGAAAGTAAACATACAAGTAATATTTGAAAATTTCTTCCAAAATAAGGAGAATTGTAGATCTGTTCAAAAATGGAAAGCATCACCTGTGACCCAGCTTAGTAGTACAGTCACAGCAGCAGAAAGCCTTTTTGCTTTTCAAAGCAATGTTATTTGTATTATCCTGGGGGACAACATTTCATTTTCTTCCAGGAGAAAGATATGCAAAGAGCACTGCCTGAGCAGGAAACTGTGGTTCTGTTGCCTAAGGCTTTATATTGCTCCTTCAATGAAAAGAAAGGAAAATATTTTTAGATATTTTAAAAATAAATGTAAATAAGAAAATGCTTTAAGATTCTGTTTTTGTGATCCTTGAGAGGTAGAGGGTTAAATCCATTGAATCTGCAGAGAATTTTGGTACTTAATGCACTGCAGTTATGTCTTCTCCAGAGTTAATTCAGAGCATGTATGTATAGTGGCATAAAATACCATCGTTTGAATAACAAATGACCTATATAATAATGCATCTGTGTGACTCAAGTTTTAACTGTTCTTATTTTGCCCAATGAAATAAGTTTTTGTTAATGAAAGCAATTTAAAACTTTCTTTTTTTTTTAATTAGACACTAAAATAAAACCTTTCATCTCTTTTCTTTTCTGGGCTTCTCTTTTTTTTTTTTTTTTTGGTGTTTTGTTTTGTTTCTTTCAGTTTGTGTAGATCATGAAGTATGGCCAATTGTTTTGAGTTTTAGTGGCTCAATCTTCATGCAGTTCTCTGCTTTTGGGCTTTCTGTGGTATTAGGTACAAATATAAGCCTTGGATATCAGGTGTGGAGCAAAACCATGTACTTATATGTGTAATGTGGCAAACAGTGAAAGTGTACTTGTGTATATAAATAATGAAGTTTTAATAAAATAAAGTTGCCTTGCCAAGAGATGTGCTGGTTATTGTGGAGAGGTCGATAAGCTGCTTAGTCATGTAATGTAGCAAAGCAGGCCCTATCCTTTTATTAGACCTTCATATAAACAAATGAACTACAAGTCCCGTGTAAAGGCAGAACTGCCGATGAAACAGACATTTATCTTTGAGATTTTACTTTATCAGCCCAGCATGGAGAGAAGCAGGGAGGAAAAGGAAGAAGCAAGCAGGTTCTTTTAAATAAGCGACTTGGTTCATGTACAGGACAAGATGTGATTGTTTATATGCTCAGGATGTGCCGCTGCAGCATTAACGCAAATGAAAAGATCCTATGCGTGATGGAGCTATTGTTCTCTTGTTTAGAAACAGAAGTTTTGCAGTGGTTTAAACAAACAACGTCCCCAAGTCTTGAGTCTTTTGCCTGTGATGTTCAGTCTATCTGGATTTAGTGTTTTATCTCTGAATGGTAGTACTTTCAAAATTCACCGCTACTGTAAAGTCTTAATGTTCCTGTTATAAAATAGGTTTTATGGTAGTGTTGCCATCTCAAAGCAATAAAAAATCATTAATTAGACTAAAATCACCACTGGGCTGTGGGGTTGATTTTTGTAGGTCTGTAAATTATGTATTTAAAATTTCCTTAACATTGTCTCTATTTTGGGGCAAGAAGGCCTTAGCTGGTTGTTGACTATTAAGTTAGGTGTGGGAGTTATTTCTCTGTAATTGAGAGTAAGAAATATAGTAGTATTCCCTGGAAGTCTCTTGTATGATTGTACAGTTCCAGGAACTGGGATTTTAGGAAATGCTTAGACAATCTGAATAGCAATGGAATTAAGAGTTGACTGTGAAACAGAAAGAACTGGGTGGAGGGAGCAGGTGACCTGTTTTAACTTTATCAATGTGGAATAGTTTGTGATAAGTTAGACAATACAGTGATATGAAGGAAAACACACTCTAAATCACAAGTGGTGGGAAATAAGGAGCATATGCTGCAACTACGAGAAGTGTTTTGTCATAGCAGGGATGTTGCTGACTTTTTATCAAATTTGCATTAACGGAAAAGGATTTAATAATTAAAAATGTATAGCTGGCTTCTCACAGAGTTTTCATGGTACTCTGGAAAACTTCATTCTTGCCATCTAATCAAACATTTTACAAAAAGAAAGCTTATTACTGAATGGGAGGGGGAGAAAATTCATAAAAACTGGAAGGGGGAAAGGAGAGCACTTATTAGAATCACTAGAAGTGAGTTGAACAATTAATCTAGAAGAAGAGATACAGAATGTCTTGCATCACTCTTCAGAAGTATCCCACGCTCGTGCTGTTTCACAGTGGTTGTACTTTGAGGGGTTTATGGCCCTGCCATGAGAGTAGGAGTGCAGGCTTCTCATAAGCACTACTCAATGAACCACCCAGTCCGCACCTGCAGCTCCCAAGAATTTCCTTATATTACTATGGAAACCTGAGACAGAAGGAACATACGTATAAAAGTGACATTTATCTTGATTTGAGTTAGGAAAAGGTATTCTATTGACTCGTTTTTAATTAATGGTACGTACCTTAAGAGCTGGACTGATGTAAAGAAAAACAGTTAACCAAGGGGTGTGGAATCTACCATCTTGCCCGCTTAAGAAACTTAAGCTTAGTAAATCTGAGTATTAATTCATTGCTGTATTGGACAGTGATTTTTTTTTTTTTTTTATTTTTTTCCACATGACTCCTGGACAGTAAATGGAAAGTAATGTCCTTACTTTTATAGAGGCCTGTTGTTTTCAGTTTTCAGTGTCTAGGCACAGAAGTTGTATTGGAACTGGTTTGCTTATGCCAGTTTTATGCTGCTGAACAGCTTGGAACAGGACTGAGAGTTGAGAGTGGTGATACTGTAGATTTTCCTGTAGATGTTGTTGGGTTTTGAAGGCGCTGGTGTTAGCAACAAAGCAGAAAACTGACTCTTCCCCCCATTGTTCTCTTTTCCCATTGGTTTAATCTGAAATAGTGCCATATCTAAATAGTTATTTACACAAAAGCTGTGACCTAGATAATTTGGCCCTAGTTCAGTCCTTTATTCAGAAATTAGAGAAAAGGTTATTTCTGGGATACTTCTGGTTTGAACTGAGCATGTCTGTAGGATGTGAGGCAAACCAGTCCTGGTGTGAACTTGACTCTTTGGGTCACAGGTTATACATGGCTATTTAACATTGATCAAATTAGACTGAGAGAGTAAAAGCTATTTTTCTAGTCACACCAGAAGTTCAGTGCATATACTTTCTTTGCAGTTGCTTTCTACACTGTGTATTTTAAAGCATTTTAAACTTTGGAGTTCTTTTTACTTAAACTAAAATTGCAAGAACATTTACATCTTTCTTGAGGTGCCTGTGCTTACAGTCTCAGCTCTGTGGTGCTAATGAATTAAAATGGAGGGAAAGAGATGTGATCAAACTGATCCTGAGGAGTGGGTTCAATATCTGAGGTCTTGCCTGGTATGCTTTGTAGCTTAGTCCATATCTGAGGTCTGGCCAAAGTTGCTTAGTATAACTAAGCTAAGTATAACTGAATTTTTACAATTACAAGACTATGTTGGCATAGTGGAGAAAAATTTTCAGAAGCATCCAAGTATCTACAGGCTAGTCTGTCTTTGTATGACACCTTACTCATGAAACAGCCTTTCATTTTCCCAGCCTTTGAATGTTGAAGTGCAGATACCACCGAAGTATCTTTGACTGCTACCTGGAATAGTGCCCTAATGTGTGTTAGTGAGATGCCTTACAGCTTTAATGTGGGGTTTTTTGATAGGTGATAGATGAATTCTGGATGATAAGAATCACCTTCTGCGTTATTTGACTCCAACAGCATTTGTCAAGTGGTCTCAGAAGAATAGCCCTGGATGTCCCGTTTCCCCAGTAAAAAGTAGAAACAGGGTTTGCTGTCTCACTCCATTTGTATACTCTCAAACCTCTGCATGATGTTCTGAGTGTAGGTACTTCTAGATATTACTATAAAGCAGCTCTTTAAAAAAACATGAGCAGAAGGTGTTTTGCTGTAACTTATTGTACAAAAATGCTGGGGGCTGATTTTATGTAACTTATAAACTTTTGTGATGTCTTAGCATCATTTTGAGACTTCCATGAAGGACTCTTCTGTCGATCTTAGAAGGAACAGTGAACTTGAAAGAGGTGGTAAGACTCTCTCCCCAAATACATTTCTGCTGAATAAGTATTAAAACCTTCTCTGCACGCTTTTTAACCCATTGGAACCCCTGTGTTTCTGACATATGCATATTTCTTGACAAAAAAGGAGAATTGTTCATGATTGGAGCTTTGCCTTTGAGAGTTACCTATCTAGTCATTTGTGGCACCTGGCTCTGATGCAGGCAGGGAGCTTGAATTGTCTTCCTCCAAAACCACTGTTCTTAAGAGCTAATATTTCAGCAGCACAAACATTACTATTAGTTCTCAACTGGGTTGTAGCAAAGTGCATATGTGAACTGCTCCACAGAGTGCAATGGTCTCTTTCTAAGCACCAGATTTCCTCTTCTACCCTTACATCAGCTATGGCTATCTCATTAAGATCTGCAAGTTGGTTTTTCCCTGTTTTTTACCTAGAAGACAGATCCCAGGCATGTCTCTTATTTTCTCTATGGGCTAGTGCTTTATCTTCCTGGTGGCACCACTTGTGTCAGGACTGCTGCCTCTCACCTATTGCTAATCCCCAGTTTCCTATTAATTACTACCATAGAAGACAGGAGTGATGATTCTTTTTTCTTTAAGTGCTTCCCACCTTTAAAAAGAAAACTGGTCTATTTTAACTATTGGGGCTGCTACTGTGTGTATATATATTTTTCTCTTGGCAACCACAATGAAAATCTTAAAAAAAGAATTCAATCTCTTAATTACTTTGTTGTTATTAAAAGCTTGGTGGCCCTGTCAGACACTGGTGACTCAGAAGTCACAGAGAGAACAATGGCATGGATGGCATTCATCTTTCTTCCCATAGCACAGCTGCAAAACACTCACACAGTTTGACGAGATGTGTATTACGCGTCCTTCATGTGGGAAGATTTCATCCCAAATCACAGGAGAGTGCACCAAGCCCTGAAGGGATGAGGAAGCATCTCAGACTCCTACTGACAGTATAAGAACTGTTCAGTATAAAGAACTAGGCATTTGAGACAGTGGGAAGTTCAAACTAATTGTTCTCATCTCAAGATGAGACTGTTGCAGCAAGGAGGATTTGGGGTAGGATTTGAAGATGGAAATCTCATCTTGGAGTAGCATTAGCGTTGAGCTTTAAAGCAATCACAAATAGATCTTTACAAGCTGTTCTACCTCTTCAAGGTAGAAGAAAGATGGCAAGCCACTTGTCTAGAGTTACCTGAGTCCTCCAATATGTGCTTGTTTCTGATTTAGAATAACCAAACCAAACGAACCAAAAAAATCTAAAATCCCCAAAACCGAACCAACTAACCAGCCCCCTCCACAAAAAAAAAACCCAAAACAACCCACACCACACACCCCTCCAACAAAAAGGTTTATTACGTCAACAGAGAATTTCAAGAGCCTGTTATTTGACTTGACCTTGCAATATGATGACAAGACGACACCTGCCGTTTTGTCCAAATATAATCAGACAGGGAAATCTTCCGTACCCTTGGTGATCTCTCAATCCAGTAAATAAAAAAAACCAAACCCCTATGTGAGCAGTGTTTTGTGAATTTAAACCCAGTTCTTTACTGAATTTGATCTGACCCTATGATCGGTTTTACTCATGTCAGGAGCAGATTTGCCACATGCTAACTGATTTCCTCATCTCCAAAAGCAAGGCAGCTTTTAGCAGATGCATTCCCTCAATGCTATTGTTCTTTTTATCTCTATTGCTGTTTTGACCTTGAAGTTTCAGGAAAGCACAGAAGGCTGACCGATAGAGATTCCAGTGAGGGAGAGGACATAAGGGAGAAGGGACCTGGTTTGGGCTTGTATCCAATTGTTACAATTCCTTTTTTAGACTATTTTGTACTAAGGAAGTAAACACTTACCGCTGTGTAAAGGTTAGAGAGAGACCCACCCATTCTTGGAAGTATGTACAGCTTGTCCTAAGTGACATCAGTGCTGGATCTTTCTTGTGTGTGTATACAATCTGATGATTTATTACAGTATAATTTTGTGCCAAAGATTATTCAAAGATTTCTTAGGTTGTTTCAGTAAACAATATATTGTTTTATACTGAGCTTTTTGTTCTTACTGAATTTGTCTGGATCCCATAAGGCCATTTACATAGATATCTGCAATATGGGGTACAGATCTAGTGTCTAAACTTTTCAGCTATTTGGCTTAATTGCTTTTATTTGCTGTCTGAGCCTTTGGAAAGTTACAAGTATCCGTGGTCAAACTAGTTTTGCTTATATTAAAGGCTTTTTTTAGCTACCACGACAGTATTATGGGTGTTATCACTTTAAAACGTGATCTGTAAAAACTTTTTTCCCCCATTAGTCTTGAATTTAAAAAACCAAACCAAAACAAAACAAAAAAAAAATACACCAAAACTAAAACCAATAAAAATGGAAGTTAGTTTTGACATCTGTGGTTTTTGCACTCTTTAAATTGGTTATCACCCTGAATATAGAATGCTATCTGTGTGTCATATCTGTGCAAATACTAAAATGAGACCTCATCAATAAAGTAGATTTTCTATGAAGCATGTGTGATGGGTTATGTTAAATCATATGCAATTTTTATATATTTATAAAAATTACTTTCACCTCTATTTAATAATTAAACTGGTAAAATACAGATCTGTTAGGCCATAGCACTGGCTTACTTCTTGGAATAGAGCTTGAGTCTTAAAGGTTGTCATTAACCAATATTCTTCACTGAAGAAATTGTTAGTTCCAGAACCCTTTCAGTTTGCATTTTCCATGTGTCTGTTTTTCTTAGATATTGGAGAATCTGAATTTTTATGTTATCAGGTTTGTGCCCTGAGTGGTGCGGTAGCAAAAGAAAAAGCAAGAAAAAAGCCCACTGTAATCCTTGGTAATCTATAAGGAAAAGAGTATAAAGGAGGAGTAGAGATGGTGTTGTCTCTGAAATGGTCATGTATAGATCCAGATTTATAGCTGTATTATGCTCTCTGTATTTGTAACCCATCATGGTAGACAGGGAGCAGAAATAGTTCCCCTGATCAATCTGTGCACAATGTATGTCATTAACAGTAGGACACCTTGTCTGGTTACTGAGCTTGTGTTTGAAGGACAATACAAGAACCCTTGCGAGAATTTCCAGGAGAGCGGCCAAAACTTTACAAGGATAGGAAAATATTTAATGATGGTCTTTGCTTTTTTTAATCAAGAAAAAGATTGAACAGTGATCCCTGGGACATGTACACATAGGCCTGGCTTCATGATCTTCAGTATTATAGATAATAATAAACACTGTAGTTAGAAATCAAACTTTTAACATACTGTCTCTGGCATTTTGAAGCAAAGAGTAGCTAAAGCATTTCACAAATGCATCTTTAAAAGATACTTTAATAAAGCTTCTGCCTTGTCTCTGCAGTGGTCTTGTCTGAGCAATTGTATTGGTTCCCTTTGGTGTTAAAGCTCTGAAAACCCATTACAGCTAGAGCATTTGTTTAGCAGTCTCTACAGACGTGAGGTTGTGGCAGCTTTAATAAAATGAACCTTCTATGTCAGAAAGGCTAAATCAAGATGATAAAAGGAGTGAAGTTATTTTGGTTAGATCATTCTTATGTTATGCCTCCTCCATGACTTTGAAGGAAACAGTTTTTTATGTTTTCTATCAGACTATCTTGCCTTTCTGAAAGATGAATAATCTGTTGTGTTAGTGTTCTAAATGAGTTGCTTAATTGTTTTTGTTGTGCTTCCAGAGAGCATTGTTAAGGTATATGGATCCTATACTTGATTGAATGCAGTTTTCTTTCCTCAGTTTTTCTGTAAATCCAACTCAGTGATATTTACTGTTAAAATAGACTTACCCATAACAGATCAAGTTGTTAAGCATCTTCATCAAGCATGGAAAGTCAAATATAGGCCAATTCCTTCTTCATGCTCTCTGCTTTAAAAACTAGCAGCTGCTTCCAGCTTGAAGCATACACTAAATTTTCAAGAGCTTTCAGATGGTTAGGCACAAACTTTGAATTGAGGGAGGACTGTGAATGGGATGTATCAAAAAGGCATTTAACCCAGGAAAATATACTGAACAGTATAGTGTGGCTGTAGAGGAAAAATCTGCTTACATCTCCATTGGTGTTTGGCCATTTCTGAGAGAAAAAATGGAGTTATTATCAGTAATGATCTCTTTGAAACTCTTCATAATAAACAATATATTTAGGAACTCTAAGTAGGTGTTATTCTCATTTTGTGAAAAACTGTAAAGGATTCTGAAAAGCTGTATATCTGAATAATTTTCTCTCTAATCCATCTTTCTTTTTTAGAAGAGACAAGCAGTCCCTTAGGCTGCTTATTAACCTATGGAAGTCAAGAAAAGTGCTGCTTAATTTCAAAGAAAAGTTTATTCTGTTTTGCTACTATAACCTACTTTATATTGTGTACTTGGTACAATTGCATGTGGAAAAGGAAACTGGAAGTTGGATTTTAAAAAATAGAATTCAAGTTCCATTTATCTCTTTTTCTTTTCTCTCAGGTGGAAAGACATGACATGAATACCCTGAGCTTACCGCTTAACATTCGCCGTGGAGGTTCTGATACCAACCTGAACTTTGATGTACCAGATGGTGTCCTAGAGTTTCACAAAGTCAAACTCAGTGCAGATAGCTTGAAACAGAAAATCCTCAAGGTTACAGAGCAAATCAAGGTTGAACAAACAGCTCGAGATGGAAATGTGGCTGAGTATTTGAAACTGGTAAACAGTGCAGACAAGCAACAGGCTGGGCGCATTAAACAAGTCTTTGAGAAAAAGAACCAGAAATCTGCCCACTCCATTGCCCAGCTGCAGAAGAAATTGGAACAGTATCACAAAAAGCTCAAGGATATTGAACAAAATGGATCTTCCAAAACTACCAAGGATGCTTCCAAAGATAACTTGAAAGATATTCAACATGGAAAGTCTCGTACCACTGGACATGGAACAGAGAGCAGCAAGTCGGGTGTGCCAGGCGTATCTTTGACACCACCTGTCTTTGTTTTCAGCAAGTCTAGAGAGTTTGCCAACCTGATTCGAAACAAATTTGGTAGTGCAGACAACATTGCTCATCTCAAAAATACCTTGGATGAATTTCGACCAGAAACAAGTTCTAGAACGTATGGGGGCAGTGCCACCATTGTTGCCAAACCAAAATATGTTAGTGATGATGAATGCTCGAGTGGGACCTCTGGATCAGCAGACAGTAATGGGAATAATTCCTTTAGTCCTGCTGTGGCAAGTACTCGGGACAGTCAAGGAAAGCTTTCCATGATTTTGGAGGAGCTAAGGGAAATCAAGGAGACACAGTCCCAATTAGCTGATGATATTGAGAATTTAAAAACGCAATTTAAAAGAGACTATGGCTTTATTTCTCAGATGTTACAAGAAGAAAGATATAGGTATTTTTATTTAACTGTTCTCTTGAAATTACTTTTGAATGGGTATAGAAGCTGTTTGGAAAGTGTGTATGTATTGTGCGTGTTTGTGTTTGTGAGAGATATTTCAGAAGCAAGAGGAAAAAATAATTCCAATCCATACCTAGTACCATATCATGTCCCAGTCCTTCCAGTGACTGAAAATACACAAAGAACATTAATATTTCCTTCCAAATGATGTGGTGGTCCTTTGCTTTTTGTCAAAGCCTGGTGAGAAAACTCTCTTCTCTGTCACACTGTGAATTATGTGAATACTGTATATAGGAGTATTCACTGCCAGTTGTTTTGTTACCAGTGGAAGGATTCTCATCTACTGTGACTCAGAAAAGCTTATCAGTCTCTGGTATAGCAGAATTGACTTACAGTAGATAAGTACACCCTGGACTCCTGAGGACCTTGCCCAAATACTTCTCACACACATTGCTATCTTGTGGGTGCAATGTCACTTTGGACCCTGGTGTAATACACAGCTGTGAGATGTAATTTTAAGTGTTCTAGCACAACTTCCTTTTGCATTTGTTATTTGGCAATCCATTACTTTATCATCCACTGTAAGAAGTAAGATATGTTCTACAGAGGACTTGCACCTGCTGTACCTATATCCCATTTGTCATATCACTTGTGACAGTCGATTCTTGAAGTATTTACTGCACTAGTGGGCAAAAACTCAGTATGAAATGCAATATATGTTTCCCTTGTTTACAGGTTTTGAAAAAAACAAAGAAACGCTTGATATCATGTGGTAACATAGGGGAGGAAGGAGCAATGCAAATGGGCAAGTGAACTCAGGACCTGATTCCAGGAGAAGGCAGAGTGGCCTTTTCTGACAGCTCGCTACCATTAAAATCTCAAGTCTCCTGCCACCCATTTCCACAGCGAGACAATTTTGCCTCCATCATTTTTGAGCTGACTGCAGTGTTTGCCTGTTTGTGTGTTAGATCAAGTAACAAACAAAAAATGTTTCCTTATGGTTTAGTTGAACTGGTTTGCTGTGCAGAGGCATGCTAGAACAGACTGTACACAAATGGCAGGACCTTGCAGTTGTGTTTGAGAGGGAACGTATTTTTCCTTTCATTAATGATGAGCTGGTAACTGGCTCAAATTTACTTGTGAAACCATATCTTCTTGTCTAAGTGAAGAGTGAAAAATGGAAAAATGTGAGTTGGAGAACCTTAGGCACTGTTTATGGTTCACATAATTTGCCAATGATGTACAAATATTTGCTTTTTAACACCCACTGACAACAAGAAACACTCAGAAAAGACTTCCAGCTTGCGGAATAAATGCTTATGGAGAGTTTGGAAAATTTTTACTGATTTCTTTTTGTGCTTTGTAATGCCAGTCAGATGAATTCATAGTACACTGAGAATTACCTTTTAAAATGTGTAATTGTTTTCATGATTTAGTATTTCTTGAATAGAAGGCACTAAATTAAGACCTCTTTTTCTAATAAGATACGAAAGATTGGAGGACCAATTAAATGACCTCACTGATCTTCATCAACATGAGACAGCAAACTTGAAACAAGAGCTAGCCAGCATAGAGGAGAAAGTGGCGTATCAGGCTTATGAGCGATCAAGAGATGTTCAGGTACTTTTTCCCTTACCATGGACTTCTAATATTTTGTAGAAATCTTGTACCATGAACCATCTGCATCTTTCTACAGCTTTGTAAATAAGAAATCTGGGGGAAGATTTAAACCTGTGTTTTGTCTGTTTGAAGGTGAAAAGCCAGAATATTAAATCAATGTCAGTCTTCATTTGTTTCACTGGATTCAGAATTTTTTCTTCTGGAATTGATGATACAGTCTAGGCAGACTCGTGGTTGAAGAATGGCTGGTTTTAATTTCATGCACCAGAGGAGGAAGGAATTGAGTCTCCCTGTATTGTGTAAAACACCACCTTTGACAATGTCCTAACACAAACTTCTTGTTCAGACTTTCTCCAATGAGTAGTCTCATCACCAGCAAGGTTTATTATAAATTGAGGTAAATCCAGGTAAAAAATAAGAAAGGTAGTTGATAAATAGCCTTGTAGATTTGCCAGTTTTAATTTAAGAGTTTTAAGCCATGGTCACACCAACCCCTATAATTAAAACTGTAGGGTGTGTTCCCCTTAGCAATCAGTTGTAGCTATGCCTGGCTTCAATCAAAAGCCAGTAATAATGTGTAGAAGTTTGTCCTGACAGCATGTAGTTGCATACTTGATTATTTATATGCAATATAAGCACTTATATTATGCATAATATTTCTACTTAAAGTCTGAGCCAGTGGTGAAAAATGGTGAAAACATTGTTATGCCTTACCTGTTCATGAATAAATGAGGAATGCTCAAAGACTGTTTTCGTATTGGCTCAGATGGTAAAAGGACCGAAAACATGTCCTGTGTACCCCTGTGCTCACATTTCTAAACACGGAGAGCACAGGCAGCCGGGTGATCACAGTTTCCTAAGTGGTGGGAGATTTAGGAAGCTCCTGGGAACAGAATGGAAAAGCAATGGCACTGAATCTAAGCGCATCATAGATTCCTTTGCAGGTTTAAAGAGAGGTCTCTCACAGGTTTAGAGAAAAGAGGACTCCTTTCTGTGAAGGCTTCTTGAGGATGTAAAAACGTCAGACATGAGCTGTCTAACAGAAGGGCTGTGAAATATTTGCTCACTGATTAGCAGAATCCTGGAGGGGTGTCAGAGACTTTTAAAAGTAATTGAAGTGCCACATTGATACAATCTTGTTTCTTTTATCTCTACAGCTTGGCATGTTTAAAATCCCTGTCTCTGGGGATTTGGCAAATAAGAAAAATAGAGTAAAAGTATTTAAGCCCTGGATGTTTTGAGTAACAACTTGTTGCTAAAGGATGTGCAGATTGTTTCTAAAGGCGTGCTCAGCCTGTCAATGCAGAGCTGCAGGTATCAGACTTTCGCAGCCGGACAAGATAATTGGATAATAATTTACAATCAGAGTGGAAGAAGGACCAGGGAAGTTTTTTAGTGTGTAGTGGAGAACATTCATGAACCATAAGGGACCTTGTGCCACTCAGTAAGAACTGTCTCATATATGCCTAATTCCTAGAACAGTGAAAGGCAGCAGTCCTGTGTAAGGCCCTGTGCCATGTGCCTGGTCAGTCACATGGGAAGGCAGTTCAACTTGCTAAAGCAACAGAGAACTGACCCAGCAAGAGAAAGCTGATAACTCTGTGTGTTTATACACAGACGTTTGGGTTGGAACAGCTTACTGTGTGATCAGGTGAACACCCCTGCCAGTGCAAGGAAAATGTTTGGAGTTTGAGAGTGGGGAAGGAAGTAGGGATACTGAAGCATCAGTTTTCCCTTTTAAGGTAGGGATTCTGAAGCATTAGTTTTCCCTTTTACACAGGGGTAAAAGATTATGTCAAACTGATCAATCTCATTAAATTATAGCTTTGCACCATGTATCATAGTGGTGCCCAAATGCCAACTCCTGCAAAAAGTGGCATTTTGGCAATAAGTGAAGCAGTCAGAAATTTTTCTGTTTCACTTTGGGAGGGCTTATGCATGTGGGTAGTATCTTAGAAAGCATTTTACTCAAAGACCACTTTTAGTCCATCCTCAAGCAGAAGAGAAAGGTCTGCTCTCTCTAGAACAAATTGTGAAGAGGAATAGATCATATGAAAGAGAATCCCATGAAAGCACCACCACAGGCTTTTCCACTGTCGCCCCTTGGGGTGTGGATTGTTCAGCCTTCACACGGACAGAGAGAGAAGGCCAGATCTTACAGAGGACTCAAGCCCGACCTTGTATGGTGGGGGGCTTGGAGAGAAAAAATAATGTAGACCATAAGGGTGGTATAAACCAAGTGCTATGTGTTGCAAAGTCCATTTAATTAGCACCAGTAAGCCCACCCTGATGTTTTCTCCAGCATATACAAAGAAACTAATTTTGTTGCCGTTTTAACGCAGTGATAGTTGCTATGGCAACAGCTTTCCCAGTACTTTATCTCATACAGCAAACATCTGTCATGAACATTAGAGTTATGACGCTTTTTCTCAAGCATGAAAAAAGTAAAAACTACATTTTAGACAGTGTTAGACTTGATTATGGCTGAGCAGGCAACAATACTTTCATGCAGATATACATGTGCATTTTAAAAAAAAGTTGGTGGCTCACTGAAATTTTAGCAGTCTATAATAAATAACACATCTAATCTAGCTGATGGGTGGCTCTTCAGCTAAAACATGAAGAAGTGTTGAATGGAAATACAGCTGCCCTAATTCTTGTTTTCTGTCTCCAGGAAGCCTTGGAATCATGCCAGACCCGGGTTTCCAAGCTGGAGCTCCATCAGCAGGAACAGCAAGCACAGCAGTCTGAAACAGTTAATGCCAAAGTGCTCCTGGGGAAATGTATAAATGTTATCCTGGCCTTCATGACTGTCATCTTAGTGTGTGTTTCTACTATTGCAAAGTTCATTGCTCCTATGATGAAGAGCCGCTTTCATATCTTCTGCACTTTTTTTGCAGTGACACTGCTGGCAATATTTTGTAAAAACTGGGATCATATCATTTGTGCCATAGAAAGGATGATTATACCAAGATGAAGCTGTTGGACTGGCTGCTTTCTTATTTTTCTTTTTTTTCTTCTTTTTTTTTTTCCCCCTTTTTCCCCTCTCCCTGTTTCTAAAACACTGTGTGTATACAAATTCTGGTGTAAATGCATACTTGTTGGCAGTCAGTTGCCTGTTCAATCTGATTTTGTCTAACTGGCTATGTCTGTGATGAACTGCTCACTTAAATCAGTCTTCTGCCTTAATCCAAAAGGTTTTCCACCTTACAAACCCACAGCCACAAAAAGACGGTATGATGGTCTGGGAGGGATCTTGGCAACTGCAAGTGTCAGCTGTGCTTTTTACTAGACTGGAATGCAAAGCGTGTGACAGGAGGGAAAACCATGATCTGTATCAGGCCTGTTAGACTGATGAGTTAATTTTCTCTCTGAATACAACTAGAGTAATAATCCAAATTATGCAGTGATATGTATTAATAGTTCTTGATTCTAAATTAATGGGTATCTGTATATGGGTTTTCTAGTTTTTAGAATCAACAAAACTTGTTGCTTCTGCTGGTAACTTTTTGCACAGTTTATTTTTTGTAAATGAGACCAGTGATGACTATTGACCACCATTAGCAGTTGTTTTGTTCTGGCACTATTCCTTATCACAATTGGGAAACACATACATGTGGCCTAAGACTTCCAAAGATGAACTGAATTGAATTAGAAGATCCCCAGACCACTTCCAAAAGGAGTAAAGAAGCAATTAACTGGTGGTTGTCATCCAGACCAAAGCACACTTGTGTCAAGCCCTGTAACCTGCAAGGGGAAAGAAGTACACGGGAAGGCATCACTGAGGTTGGCCTTTGTTAGCACTGAATTGTTGGGGTGTTCTAACTGAAGGCATTAGTCATTAGGACTCTGGGTACACTGGATTTCTTTCTTGTACCAGATTAAAGAATGTGGCAGAAACCTGAGAGAACAGCTTCTTAGGGGAGCAGGGAGTTAAACTTCTGTAAATATACAAACTGCAGACTCTCTTGACAAACATTCCTGAAAATAATGTATTGACATGCAATACTACTACTAGAAGAGAGACAGGGTTGGTTTGTTTTCTCACTGGAATTTATTTTGTTTGATTTAAGAACTGCAAAAAAAATTTCCCTGCAACCTGCTTGGCTTTCAGCCATGATGTAAAACAAGATCTTTATTAAAAACAAACAAACAAAACCCACCACAAAATAAACCACCACAACCAGAATTCTTCTCCGCTCTCCATTAAACGAAAAGATAGTGTCTGCAGTTATTTGATGTTCAGTGGTACTAACTGTGAAAATAATGGTCATGACAGATGTTCTTTTCAGTTGCAGTATTTTCAATGCTTTTGTTATAGGAGTAAAGGAGATGATTGCTTGACGTGTGTTTTGTTTTTAATCAAGTGCAGTACTTGGTGTAGAAGTTGTGAAGACCTTATTCTGAGGAAAGGGAGTGGGGGAGGGAAAGGCAGGGGAAAAACTTTGATATTTTACCATGATTGGATTAACAGTGAATAGTTACTTTTTGTGGCTTCGGGGACTGAGGAAAGGACATAATTAACTTAATAAATAATGATATGACTCAGCAATTAGAAAATTCAATTAAAACACTTAAAAAATCTTTAAAGAATTCTTTATATGTGCTATGTCTTTGAACAGAGAATTCAGGATTGCAGGCACCAGAATGGGATCAGATCAGGCACACCCATGTTATTGTAACCCAGCCCTACGTCATCTTCAGAGAGCAGTGGAGTGGAAAAAAAAGTCCTGCTGAGAGAAATATGACTTTTAAAAGCCCAAACTTGCCAACTGGTTTATCTCTGACTGTGTCACGAAGAATTGTTATATACATCCACTATTCTTTTCATTAGTTCTTTTTTTAATTCTATACCCCTGTATTCCTGGTATCCCCTGAAGAACAAAAAAGGTATTGTGTTATGTAGAAAACTCGTCTGTCTTAATTGCTACATGTGCTCCTGCTGCTGTTCAGTTCATAGAGACCTCTCTTCCTATGTCTCTTAACCCATTTAGGCACTGTATTGGGTGCATTGCAACAGCCATTCAGCCCCATCTTCAGGTATCTGTGCTTAGCCTCCTTTTACAGCCAGCTGATAGACTGAGAGTGTTGCTTCCGCTGATGCAACTCATAAGCCTATCTTCACAGGAAAATCCCTTCCACAATGTTGGAAAGGTTTAAAAAGAAGCAGCTTTTTCCTGAACTTTACATCGCAAAAAAGGGGTTTCCATGGTGGGTTTTTATGCCTTTTTGATGTGTCCTCAGATCCCCTTGGTATTTTCTATGGGTTTTTTACAACTTGGTCTTATCTTCCTTTTGAAAAGGCATATAATGTGTTTTTTTTCTTCATTTCCCCCCATTTCTTTAGCTAATGAATGTGCCTCTATTTAGAGCCCTTTCCTTTTTCAAGTCATTTCCTAAATTCCACCACCCATTTTACTAATCAACCTTATGACTTTCCCTGTCCCTCATTTCCCTAGGCACAAGATTATACATCCATCACCAAAACCAAACAAACAAGAGTCCTGGTTCTGATCCTAAGAATGCTGTGACTCTTCATGGTGTTTTCTTGCCATCTTTATTAAAATCTCCATTCTTCTATTCAGTTTGCAAATCCACCTTCTCTCTTGGCCTCTTGAGAAACAGCTTGTTTAGCATTTTGTTAAATGGGTTCAGAAGGTTAGATATACAAGAAAGGAATTCCATGTGTTAATAATGTTTACATAAGAAAAACTCCTTTGCCTTTTGCATCATTATATGTTTAAAGAGATAATCCTCCCACTGCTAGTTTATGTAGTTAAAAATGTTACATCAGGTAGTCTCAAGCTCAGGCAATGTTTTTCTTATAAGGAGGGAAGCTGGTGTTGTACGACCTGGGAACATGAAGGCTTCTACTCCAAGGGCGTCCTATTACAATTGTGGAAGGTGACCTCAGTGCAAAGTGAGGGTAGAATGTAAAATCGATGGCTCTGTGAAAGATTGGTCACTATCTTGATAGAATCTGACTGCATCCAAATTGGAAACAGGAAGGTCTTGCATTTCTATATGAACTTTACATCGGGCATAGGACACGTCAAAAGATAAAAAGGCTGCATAATGTTAGTTATGCAAATTAAAACAACCCTAATTGGTGAATGGGCGCATCACTTCTCTAGGTTATTTTCCCTGCTGGATTTGAATCACTGGAGGATGTGGCATGCATCAACTATATAATAAAAAAAAAAAAAAAAGTGAAGGGCGAAAGCCTGCTTTTGAATGAAACTGCTATGGTTTTGCACCGTGTAAGGCTGCAGCACCAGGACCTTTGCCAAGTGGAAGGCCACCCAAGGGGCAGGGGGGTCTCCCCTTCTGTTTCACCCCTCTATTTCCAACCTTGTGCTAACACTGGTATGTGCTGAATTCTTCCATATGTTGTGTTGGCTCACGAGACTGGAAGAAAAACCTGGTGTAAGAGGTGGATGGTTCTCCACATCTAGAGACCTAAAGGGCTGGTAGAAAGGTCTCATGAGTATGAAGCAAGGACAGAAAGCAAGATGAACATTTTTCTTTCTTGCTGCCCCTAAAACTGGGCAGCTTCAGTGGAGAAAAGTTCTTCCTAACTTTTTCCTACAGGCAAGAGATACAAAGAGCACCAGGATATGGTGGGACAGGGTACCCAGCTGTGTCTGTACCCAGTATGAAGAGCAGGCTGGTGTCTGTGCCAGTAGCTTCAGTACTGGCATCACTTCCCCCGCTTTAGGCTGGCATTATGCGAGGGTACATATCTGGTCTGCAGTCAGAGCTCTGCTTCCTGGGAAAGTATGCCTAGGCCAACCCAAGGAAGTGCAAGACCTCTTAATGAGAACACTGCTCAGCTTCTAAAACAATTTACGATGTTCTGTCAGAATACCATTTGCTTTTATGTTCTCATACTACACATTAGACATTCATAGGATACTCCTTACACCTACTCATCATGAGCTTCTAAAACACTCCCACTCAACAAAAAGTTGCCAGACAGTGTCTTTTCTGCTTGGTGCTGCATGGTAGTCAGTTATTTCACTTCACTTTGACAGCAGTTCTCTGATGGAAAAACCCTTCAATTAGTTGCTAATACCTGTTGTATAGGTTTTTGGCAGCTTTTTGTTCAGAGAGTTCTGGAGATTTAGTTTCTTATGAAAGTTAGCACAATTTGCCTGATTTCTCCCATTTCAGCATTCAGCACTAAATGAGGTTTTCTCTAAAACTTGTCAAATGGGTCCATCTGCTAGCTTCAACTACAACTCTGTTATTGTTGAGCATCTGATTAGTGATTGGCAGGACTGAATGAGACCTTCTCCTTTCTGCTTTACATTATATGCATTCATGCAACTTCTCATTTTATTGCACTCCTGTGATATCTACTTGTTCTGAATTCTGAGAGGCACCATAAAATCTCACTGCATTTTAATATCAAAACACTTGTGTATGCAGTGCCTTTGCTGCATGACCATTACATATAGATCTGCTATCTGCACTCCCTGAAGGATATTTAAAAGCCAATGGTTTTCTTTGAACAAATCATAACTGTTTATCTAGGGAATAGAAATTCAATAGGTGAATACAATTTGCTGTAGGAAAGATACATGATCCACTGAATAGAAGTTGAAGCTAGACAAATCCACTGTAACCATAAGCTTCAGTTTTGTAATCATAAGGGTTACAAGCTAATTATTAGGTACTGAATAACATAATAAACAAGGACTCCGATATTGAAGTTGAATGTGGCTGTTCAAAAAGGAATCAATTCAGGCTTATGTTTGATACAATGTTAACTGCATAATCATAGGTAGTGCTTTCTGAAATCAAAATCAATGAACAAGAAATTTGGGGGAAAAAAAAAGAAAACACATAACCTTGTGGTTCATTTAGGTGGTATGAAAACCAATTTTTTTTTTTATTTGTTTCTCTTTTTGTTTTGGGAAACCAAGTCCCTTTCTGATGTTACAAAGACATCTTACTTGCAGATTCAATGGTACAACAGAGGGTAAACACAGATTAATGTAATTAAACACTTTAATTTAGATAACAGAATTTAATCACTTCTGAAAGTCCATCTAGGAGTAGCAATCAGGCGAATTTATTCTCTTTTTTTTAATCAAGCAAATATTTAGCTGCTTTCTTCATTTACCCTCATGACAGAACATGGCCTTTAATTAATTATACTGCTTCCCTTTAAAGTACAAGAGATTACAAAAGGCTTGTTTTCAGATAAAGCTGGAATGGCCTCTCTGATCCTAAGCAGAATCCTGCACAAAGAATCAGACAATATTACATTACAATTGTGAGGGACTAAGAAAATTTTCATCTTAGTCAGTGGAACTGCTCATTTTCCCTGAAAAAGCCAACTGAGATGATGCTGTATATAAAGACTGCATGAGACTTAGTCAAACTGTCTTGTACAGTTGATTTGCTGTATGTTTAGCATATTAAGTTGTACTGTTGTTGGGAAGTTTTGCACAAAGCCACCTTTCCTTTTCACCCAGGGAGTCTGGGTCTGGTAGTATCAAGGTGTACCAAAAATTGTCTGCTTTTATTGACTAAAGTTAATTGTTAAAGTTAAGTGTGTGACCTGCAATGTTTCTCATATTATTTCCATTTTGTGCAGCACTGTGGAAAGATGCAACTATGAAAATGTAATTTTTGTATATTTGGTTGTGTAGTCATGACTGCCTCTAAGGTGCCATTAACATTTTTTAAAATAAAAATATTTACATTTATTTGATGATGAATATTGTCTCTTAACCTTACTGTCTGATCACTCAAACTTCTGTCAGTTTTCCTTTCTCAATAACAAATTGTTCAATTGACAGTGACAAAGCTAATCCATTGAGCACGAGGCCCAGCTTTAAAATACTGGTGAAACTGAGCATTCTGCTCTCCTACAGTTTTGATCAAAACCTGGTAATTTGAGTTTCATTTACAGCTGTGACATGGCAAAACTGCAAACATCAAGATAGATATCATCACTGCTCTTCTCCAGAGCTTGTGTGAGCATGCTGTGCAAATGTCACGCTATTGTGCCAAGCAGTTGCACTCACTTTGTATTATTTTTTTTGAAAACTGAATTAGAAACCTAAGATGTATTTTTATGTTATTGTCAGAAATCTAGGTCACATGTGCCAAAAATGCAACTTAACATAGCTGACATAAGCAAAACATTTGCATTTATTTTTCATAAACCAGGGATCTCATTAGCTGGCACTGGCAGCTATTGGGAATTATGTTATTTATATTCCAAGAACAAAGCAGAAACTGTGTTGTAATAGTGCGTTGCTTTGTAATCACACATTACTTCCTATTTTCTCCTATTTGAAGAAATGGTGTATAGGCACTCCCATGTCACCTGCAGACTTTCCAGGGTCTTGTCAGGCTGGGTTTTACAAGGGTGCCTGGAATTCATTCTATATTAAGGCTAACTCCATTCACAAACAGCAGGTTCCCCCACAACCACTAATAGCTTTTTGCTCACTTCTAGCATGGGCTGAATAATCCCTGCTAATACTGGCAAACCAAACATAAAAAAATGCACCTCACCATCAGTTCTCCAAGTTGTTCAAAACTCTGGCTTTGGAGAGTGCATAACACACACTGGTAACCGCTTAAGCACACAAAAATAGAAAGGCAGAGAGTAAAATACAGTGGTGCTGTTTAACTTAGCACAGAAAGAAAAGTGTCACTTGCCAAGAAGTGCTCACTGTGCAGTGTTAGCAGTCACTGGATGAGACAAATGAACCTTACCAGCAGTGTACTCTGAAAATACCTAGTGCTGGTGGCACAAATAACTCCAATAACCAAAGTGTATGACTGTGCCCGAAACCAGCTGAAGGCGCCCAAGACTTCATGTGCTACTACGCTGCAACTTGTTTTGCAACATCCAAAACTGTTTTGAACCAGCTGGTTCAGGAACTGCAGTTTATAAACTTAGTGATAAATGCTTTGTGAATGCATGTGTGCTTACTTCTCTACTTGTGCTGCTGTGAAAGGTACAGCAGTCAAACAGCAGGTTCTGCCTCCCATGGCAACTAGCACTGCACTGAAGTAATTGAAAAGAGACATTTCCACGCAGTATCCTCCTCAATTCCTGTTTGGACTACGGACTTAGGTGAAACCTCATTAGTTTTGTGAGGTTGCCTAGCAGTTCGATACTGTGTCACCTCTTATGTGCAGCCTACCAGATTCAGACAGAAGTAAAGCAGAGAGGCTAAACAACTGGAGAGGCTGGTATCCAATCATTAATGGGATTCCACAAGGCTCCATCCTTGGCCTAGTTCTCTTCTTTCTTAACGACTTGGATGCAGGACTGGAAGGAATACCAAGTAAGTTTGCTGAGGACGCTAAACTGGGAGTTGCTGTTCACCCCTTCCAGGGCAGGGAGGCCCTGCAGAGAGACCTTGCAAATCAGAGGACCGGGCAATCACCAATCAGGTGAAGTTCAACAAGGGCAGGTGCCAGATTCTGGACTTTGGGCTGGGCAACCCTGGTTGTGTATATAGACAGGGAATGAGAGGCTGGAGACCAGCACTGCAGAAAGGGACCCGGGGGTCCTGGTTAATGGCAACTTGAATATAAGTCAGCAGTGCCCTGGTGGCCAGGAGGGCCAACAGTGTCCTGTATCCTGGTAACCACAGCATAGCCAGCTGGTCAAGGAAGGTGATTGTCCCGTTCTGCTCTACACTGGTGCAGCATCACACATTGAA
Organism: Dendrocincla fuliginosa; assembly: GCA_035047845.1. NCBI lineage: Eukaryota > Metazoa > Chordata > Aves > Passeriformes > Dendrocolaptidae > Dendrocincla > Dendrocincla fuliginosa. Next base: position 44,559,209 of record JAWWMO010000043.1, on the reverse strand, counting down.
TATTGTGTGTAGTTTTGGGCACCACAGTATAAAAAAGACATTAAGCTACTAGAGTGTGTCCAAAGGAGGGCCACAAGAATGGCAAGGGTCTGGAGGGGAAGCTTTGTGAGGAGTGGCTGAGGTCACTTGGTTTGTTCAGTTTAGAACAGAAGACACTGAGGTGGTCTTCAAAATCCTCAGAAGGGGAGGCAGAGGGGCAAGTACCAATCTCTTCACACTTGTGACAAGGACAGGACTCAAGGAAATGGCATGAAGCTGAGTAAGTTATATATCAGGAAAAGGTTTTTCACCCAGAGGATGGTTGAACCTTGGAACAGGCACCCCTGGGAAGTGGTCACAGCACCAAGCCTGAACAGAGTTCACGTGTTTGGACAATGATCTCAGGTACATGGTGTGATTCTTGGAGTATCCTGCACAGAGCCAGGAATTGGACTCCATAATCCTGACGGGTCCCTTCCTACTCAGCATATTCTATGATTCTGTGATGCCCTGTCTTAGGACAAGCCTTGACGCTGGCCAGTGCTGAGCTGCTGAAGGAAGGACCAACATGCTTTTGGCAGAAACTTTAGGAATTGAGCCTGCATTTGATGTAGCCATGATCCCTTCAGTTGGCGAGTGTGGTTCTACCTATCTGTGTGTGTATAAATCTGGAAGAACTCTTTAGTTGGTGTAGCTAGAATGGAATCCATCTAATGGAAATGAAAGCGGTCAGGACGGAAGCTTGTAATATATGAGAACAATATACAGAAATGTGAAATATGCTTGTAGTCTAATAAATTGTCTATATACTTTCCTGTTGAACACCATTTTAGAGTTGGAACCGGTCAGGGAATCATCCTTTTCCCCACCCTAGTCACAGACCCATGGTGAAAAAGTAAAGACAAGATCAGCATGAGATACTACACACATGGTGAACAGAAAAGTAGAGAACACAATGCCTGTGTGGTCAGCAGTCCCACACAACATATTTGTCTGAGTAATAGCTTCACAAATTGCCGATGTCCTCTGTGCTAAAAATTGCATTCTGGCCCTACCGAGCTTACCAGTAAAAAGCCTTCTGAGTTTAACTGGGGAAGACTCTTACCACAGCACTATGGCACTTATAAGCAATTCCATCTTTGATTTTGTAATGCCAAAAATATTCATTTCCTCAGGCAATTTACACACAAGAGTGTATGCTTTTAACTCTCTACCACAAATAGCACACTACATAGTCACAGACAACTCTGCCACAGTTGTATGGGACAGTGAAACTATTTGTGTGCTTTCAGGCTGTGCTGACTCAGATGCTGAACACAGTTTGTACTCCCAACACTAATTCCCCACTTAGCCTCTATCCCCCAGGTTGGATTGAGGTCAAGGTGACATAGACTAAGCATGGATTAAACTATAGGTAAACGAGCAGCATGTGTACATAACAACAAAACCTACTCTAAATATATGCCACTGGTCTACAGGAGCTTGAGGATTTATCTAATCTAGCAACTATTTTCATCTTACTCAACTGAGGAGGCAAGAAAGTCTAAATGAGCTTTCAAACTCAAGACCTTTTCTGACCATGCTTACACAGTATCTTTCTCGAAAGACTGTATTTGCAAAACGCCTTGAAATATTTTCCTGGGCTTCTCTACATACTTACAGCTCTTTAAATATTGCTTTTCTTTGTGTGAGGATGAACCTTGCTGCTCTGTGAAATCTGGTTGATCTACCCAGAAGTAATATAATACGACATTTAAAGATACGCAAATAATCTCTATTACAGTGTTGATCAAAACCTGTGAGCTCTCTAAATGAAATCTCTTTATTTGAACCACAATGAAATTACAGTATCTCTTAAAGAGATTTTACTTTTTTTTTTTAAATAAATTACTGAGATCTGTAGCTGCATAAATTTGTTTTTACAAAAAATCCCTCTGTGTTGTGGGAGATGTTTCAAAACCAGAAATTTGCCACTTTTGGAATAATCCACTATCATATAATTTTACCTGTATTTACCTGTATTTTACCTGTTTCCTTTAGCTACTGACTTGATTAGAAGACAAAGCAAACAAACCAACACCAATATGCAGTTCCCCTCTGTCCTCAACAGGATGGCTTCATAGAATGATAGAATCAGCTGGGTTGGAAGAGACCTCCGAGATCATAAAGTCCAATCCTTACTTCTCTTTCATGATTTTCCCATATTTGTCTTGTAATATTTAGAGTCCTCATTTTGTAGCTGTTTCTTCCTCTTGTTTATTTCTTGATGGACCCTCTTCTCTCCCTGCTCTGTTCATAAGCCCCGCTTCTATAAGCCCTGATATCTGTTCCTCCTTCATTCAGCCATTTCCTCCTTGTGTTCTTGAACTCCATCTGGACTCTTGCTTTTTCCCTCTCTTTCCTTGTGCTCCACAAGAGTCCCAGGTCAAGCGCATCTGAGTCACTACAGCAGCTCTACTTTTAAAGCACGCAGAGGTAGGAACAGGCTTTCGGCACTGGTTCTGACACTGCTGTGAGACATGGAGAAAGATGGTCCCTGTGACAAAGAAGAACATCCTTACCACCAATACTTCAAGAACACTGGCTATCGGGTGAGTAACTAGAATTACCTGACTCAGCAGGTCTTGGAAGGGAACAACTACCCTTTTCTGATCAGTGTAAAAAACATGAAGGCAAAAATAAAGAAACACAATTTCTGCTAGATCGG
>JAWWMO010000043.1:44525914-44555571 GCA_035047845.1 Dendrocincla fuliginosa | reverse complement strand
GGGGCCTTTCTGCGTGCGTGGGTTTCACGTCGCGGCGAGCGGGCGGGGAGGCCCTTCGGGCTCCGCTCCTCCCCGGCCGCTGGTGGCGGCGCCGAGGTCCCGGCTCATCCCAGAGCGCCCTCGCCCGTGCCTGGTGCTGTGCCTGGTGGGAGCAGCCTGCTGAGGCCTCCGTGGGCTGGCCGTGGGCTTGTGGGTTCGCAATCGGGAGCGGCACAGCTCAGATCCCGCTGGCTGTCAAGCTTTCCAGTCCTTGTGTTTGCCTGCTTTCGTTCCCACCAGCGATCCTCAGCCTCGGGCGGTTTGAGGATAAAGATGATTTTTCCTGATGAGTGGCACCCGTGTTAGCATTGTTCCTCTGACCGAGCTATGTCCGTGGGTCAGGAAAATCAACAGTAAAAAGGTCATGGTGACTTAAGCAACTCTCTTGGCCTCTCACACGATCTTCATCCACAACTGTAGGGTGTATGTAATCATGTTTCTGCCTGCTGGAGGTGTGCTATACATATACTAACGTGAAACCTATGTCCTGCCTGAACATCTTGATTTTTAAGTCAGTATGAAAGGGGAATGATTTTTCAGAAGAGTAGGACTGTAGAATTATTTGCGACAAGCAGCCATCTGCATGCCCAAGCAGAACTTCGATTGAGATTATAGTGAGCAAATGTTTCTTGTGTATTTGGAGGTTTCTTTCAATGAAAAAACAGTGGAACACATACATAACATGTGAAGACTGGCTGCTCTTTAGTACAACTGGATTTACCAGCTGTAACTCACGCACAAAATTTCACTTTGAGCAGTACCTGCTGTCAATTTGACTTGGTAGATGTGTGGCTAAAGCACAAATTTTAACTCTGAGTTAAGAGACAACCTTGTTCATCGTTTTTCACCTAAAAAGTAACTTATCTGTAGTACAAGACAGAAATTGAGAGGGTGGTGCCATGTGCCATATATAGGGATGGACACTGAAATAATATGTGATTAATTGTTGAAATTCTTACCTTGAACAGTGTTGTGGAAAGAGTGATAGTAGTTTGCATGGGATTGATGTCTTCTGTAATGCAGAAGTCATACAGATGTTCTCCTTTTCTTCACTTAGGTGTGCAGAGGTGTTATTTATTTTCACTGGATTCTCTACAGTAATATCTGAGCAATGTCTAGATTATGGAACTTTCTATAATAAAGGTCTTCATGTTTCTCATTGATGTTTCTACCTCCATATATATATCTTTTAAGGTGATTGCTTTGGCTATTGCAAGTTGCTGAGGATGGATTAGTAGAATATGGACTATTAAGTTAAAGTAACACGAGGTATGCTATCATATTTCTCAAATTATATATAGTTTGGGAGGGGAATTTTTTTTACACTTGAGGTTCATGGGAAATCTGATCTCTCATGAGTGTGTTGCAAAGTTTTTTAAGGTAGAATTTATTACACTTACCTTTGAATGTCTAAAATCTGGATATCTAGTCCAAGGCTGCAATTTTGTCAAAATCTGAGTTCTTGGTGTGACAGTTCTCTGCTCCTAAGAGGAGAAGGGCTTGCTCCTCCTCCTGTCTGTTTACTTGGCTCTTTGTTCCTTTCCCCTAGCCAGTACTAGCTGCCTACTTTCACTGATGAAGTAGCCTGCTGGATTTTTCCACAAGCTGCTGTGACTCACTGACCTCACAGAACAACTATTGAGTGTTGCCTGTTTCTTTGAGTGTGTTGGCTTCTTGAGTTAAAGCAGTTCATGGAAAGGTCTAGAATGAGAAACGTAAGGATGGGGATAAAGAAATGAGGAATGGAACCTCCTATTTCCAGTGAGAGTGAGCTCTGGTGTTGGATTATGTTTTTTCATTGGCTCATTATCTAGTCTTTACTGTAGACTCTTGAGCAGGGATGAGAAGGGGCTGGTGCTTGAAGTCGCTTTCTGAGGCTGTGCGTTCTTTGAGTCGCTCACTCTTTCAGGCAAATAGTTCATTGTTTCACAAGACCTTCGGTGATTCAATTAGAAAAAAAGAATGAGCCTATAAAAAAATCTGGAGTTCTGACAGAAGCAGGCAGAGGAATTAGGCCATATACTGTGTGAAACAGCTCTTTGGCTTCCACAGATTTTACTGAGACTTTTACTGTTTGAACAAAACACAGCACAAGGCTAATACTATTATTTTTGTCATCATAGTTGCAAAATTATATTCATTGTATCATCTAACTGTAGAAAAGTCTTCAAATGTGATAAATTTAAGTGGTTTAAGTGTGACTGTGGTATGGAAAGGAGAGCCATGAATGAGATATGTATGGCACTCAGGTGAATTACCAATACATGCTGCAGTCACATCATGTAGTTATACCAGGTATGTGAGAAGGAAACATTGTAAACAAAATATCATAAAAAATGTAATATAATGAAATAAAATTATATTGATATAATAATATTTTTCTCTAAATGCATGTATTCTCACTATTTTAAGAGCTTATAGCAAACAAAATGTTAAAATAAAAAAGCTAAAAAATCTTGTACAAGAAGAAAAGCCCTTTTATGATGTCTAGATATAAAGATTAGAGATGTGAAGGAAGTAATTCAGCAGTGTTTCTCTCTGTATGAAAATAAATAATTGGAGAAGAAAGGCAAAACAAAGGTGATTCTTGAAAATGTGAGTTGCTTCACTTAGGTATTCTACAACAAGTATTGCTATTTTACCTACAGAGTGTGCATCTCCTAAGTTTCAGGACTCTGCACCATAACCTTTTTATGTATACTTGTGAAAAATGATGTTAAGGTTTCATAGTATGAATTCAGAGCAACTGATACAAGTTTGCAGTTCAGTAGCATGATAAAATTTGGCAAATATGTAGGTGTAGGATTAACTTTAGATATTACGTGATTTCAATTTCTTTAAAGATGTTTTATGGTTGTCTACTTGAGTAGATCTCCAGGAGAGGAAGAAATTTTAACCTAGTGTTCCTTTAAAGAATTTATCAAAAATTATAGGTATAGTTTTGTGTAATTTTGAAGATTATTTAAGGTCTGTTCACTGACTATGAGCAAGTACTGTAAGTCATTAGCACGGCAGAAATTTTGATTGGTAATCTACTTATAATATTTGTAGATATAAATTATGTTAACTATTGACAATTCACTGCCAGAAATTATTTTATGATTTGGGGGGGAAAAAGCCCCATCTCAAACAAACCAAAAAGCTTTTTTATTTGTAAGAATGTGAGGTTAAATGTCACAAGTTGCCATCAGTGATTTCGAGGAAAGAGCTCTCATGAAGTAATGAAATTTCTGTCGTCTGTTTCATCACTAGGAATGCAAATCATGAAATTTGCCACTAGATGTCCCTGCAAACCAAAAGAGTTTTGTTTCCTTAAATACATATAGCTTAGGTTTTTGCAATCTGAAACCATTGTTTTGTGAGCTACAATTATCTCCCTCTCTTCTTTCCTTTTTGTTTTTCATGAAATGTTCGTGCATATGAGTACATGGCCAGGTGTGTGTCTTGCTTTGTAGTTTGTGCACTTGTTGATAATAACAAAAGCTGTGAGGAAAGAACGTGCTTCTCACCTGCAGCAGCTTGGAATTGAGTACAAAAGGTTGCATTTCCATTTGTCTTTTGGTTGATAGGCCATCAGAAAATGTAGTGATTTTTAGTGTCTTTGACTTTAGATCTGTTATACTGCTTCAGAAATACTTCTTACTCAAGTAAGCAGCAGGATTCAGACCTGACTTTAAATTCTGTGTTTCTAATTCTGAGCTTTGGCTTACAGTTTGGTAGTTATATTTAGTATCTGTAGCTTATGAAAGCAAAGATTTTGAGACAGTGAAAACTATTACGGCCTGGTGGTTGTTTTTATTAGTTTATTGCTGTTGGTTTTTTTTTGGCTTTTTGTTTTAACAATGTTAATCCTATTGTTACACTTAGAAATTCTTAGGGACCTGCTGCCTTGGGTTTTCTCTGTGTACGAAAACTTTCTGTTGTCTCATGTGATTTATTGTCCTTAGCATCACTGTCTGGTTCTGCTCATACGGCTGTTGGTTTAACAATTGAAAATGCCTTTATATTGAGTTTGGAAATTGCTGTTGTCCTTAGTTTCTTAATAACCAACAAAATTCAGGAAGGAAAAATTAGAAGGCTTTTCAGAACTTTATCATTAATGTTTGAAGTTGGTTGTGCATATAGGACAGTCACGGAGGATACTGTTCTTTATTCTGATTTTTTCTATTCTCGTTTCTTCCTTTTCGTTTTCTCAGCAAATTTGGGTAAAGGAGAATACAAAGTTGCTGTTGTTGCTTTGCCTGTTCTAGTGTTCTAAGTGGTAGATTGTCCTCTGACCTTTCTGATCTTGGTGATTTAGGAAAGAAAAAATGGGAAAGAAAAATATTAAGACTTCCTTGATGTTATTATGTCTTTTAGTGGAATGAGCACTGACATGCAATGTTTATTCCTCTATATGAAAAATTGATTTTCATCTTGCTTACAGTTCAGGGGATTATAGAATCGAATTTTAAGTGTTTCAGATACAGATCCATGAAAGATTTGGAAAGTGGAATAGTAGAAAATTGAACTGTGCCTGTAAAGAAGGTGAGGTACTTGCAGTGATGCTAGAGTTTTAACATTGTTTCTGTTTGCATTTTATTTTGTGCAAAGTTCCTCTTTGTACACTGCAGCCATGGAGTTCTTAGGCATTGGTCCAGCTATGGGAAAAGCTAAAATGGCAGAGTAGTTGGTTTCAAAGCTTTGTAACTTCCCTAAAATTCAGTTACAGTCCTCCCTCTCCCAGATCCTGTAGAAGTGTCGGTAATGATCAGATTCATACATGTTGCTTCTAACATCAAAAAGCATGTATGAGGCATATTAGGATACTTCCTCATTTCTCAGTGACTGTTGATTTGCAGCTTTTCTCACACCAATCTAATATTGTCATGTTTCACAAAACTCTTTCTGGAAAGGTCACAAGAAACCACAAGATAAACTTTGAAAATGAGGAAGTGACATGTGTCAGTGATATATTTCAGGACTGAACGGCAGGCTGGCGTCTTCCAGGCTGTCCCTGAAACCTTAACTTCTCCAGAGAGGACTTGATAGGAATTCAACAGAGAATTATCTGTTCTTCTTCCAGTAGAAATGGTGGTGTATTGAGTAGTATAACCTCTTAGGATAGTGGGACAGACTTTGATAAGTACTAGGAAAAGCTGTATGCACCTGATGTCTGTGGCCTCTGCTTGAACTCTGGCTAAGAAGCCATAACTGGGGCATTACCAGCATTATAGTTGGAGTGTCAGTGTATAGTGTAAGTAAAAATAACATTTCATGTAATCTGTCAGATAGAAGTGCTTGTGTTTATTTTGTATTGACCCAAATGATCTCCATGTTTAAGTTTATTCTGTGTCCCTGGAAGGACTATTACTTCTTAGGGCAGGCAGAATGAGCAGGCAGGAGTTGCACTTTCAGTAAAGGTTTCTAACCTGAGTTACAGCAGAACCAGGATACTTCTGTACTTAAAGAAAAAGCAATGTGTGAAACCTTTGAATTGAGAATGTACTCAAATGCTAATTACATGTCCTTATATTTGTTCAGGTGTCTTGATCTTCTGAGATGTCAGGAGAAAGAGTGGATTGTCTTGTGGACTAGTGATATGTTAATTTAATCTTGTCTTCTCCATACTCATTGTAAACAGTCATCATAAAATGGATGATTTGGGCAACCTCCTTCCTCCTGTGGATGGAAATGGTGATACAGATAATCCACAAGAATTGCTAAAACTTCTGATAGATGAAAAAATGCGAAGTGAACGCCATAAAGCAAATTATCAAATTTTAAAGGCAGAACATCAAAGGTACATCTATTTAAAGAAGTTTCTTCATTTGAGCTGTTAAAATGTGAAGCTAAACATTGGAAGGGATTTATTTGTATGTGTTGTGTGTTAGCTATTTCTGTATCTAAGGACAGATCTGCGTGTAGTTCATATTAGAAAATAAACAATTCAAAGTACCTGAAGTAACTTCAGACATTGCAGATTATGTTTTGGCAATACTTTTTATGCATGTGAATGTGGGAAACTCTTCAGTATACTACAGGAAGAGGATATTTATAGCTTAGTTCATATTTGGAGTTTGTGTGTTTGCTTCTGCATGTGAGTTTTTGAGCTTTAAGGTCTAATTTAGAAGGTAAATATAAAATAAATATGTGTTTTATTTCAGATTACAGGGTGATTATACCAAATCACAAGATGAACTGAAGCAGTTGTTAGATGAAAAACAGACTGCACATGAAAAAGTTCAGCAGCTTCTCGCTGACTATCAAGAGCAGTTGCTGGGTAAAACACAAGAGCTGGAAAAAGTGAAGATGCAGGTGAGATAACTAACTGGAAGGACTTGATATGTGTTTTTATCCTGTAATAGGGCCATGCATATTTTTCTGTTTGTGTAACATGTATATACCCCAGTTGGATATATTTCAGATATCTTGAAATTCACCCAGCATGAGTAATGGCTCTTCTCTAGAGTGACTATGTGTTGAAATTATTGTTTTCTTTTTTAACTGAATCTTCCAAATCCTGTTGTTGAGGTGCTGTATAAGACCCTCAGTCTCCGTGCTTGCTCTCCTGTTAAGGAGAAAATCGTCTGCCTTGGAGGATAACTTAGATGCCTAAACCTGTTAGGATAAGTGACTGGAAAAATAGAAGTTTGTTTCTCTTCGTTATGAAAGCTTTCTTCTTTCTTTCTGTTTATTAAAAAAACTCAAACAACAACAACAACAAAAAACCCTCAGTATTTAAGATAACTTGGATGACACTTTATGTAACTGCTTGTTTTTATAAAATAATATAGGGCATATTCTTAGGAAACAAGTATAGCATCTAAGCAAAGGGTCCCAGACTCTGAATGAAGGAGATGTGCCTCAGTACCATAACTACAACTAGTTTTCAGGGACTTCAGATAAGTGAAAGATAAGTAGAATAAATTAGAATGTCACAGATAGTGGACGAAATGGTTTTTTATTAAACACTTCTTCTTGGCAGATAGTTTGCTGTATGAACCATACCCAAGAAATTTTAACAAAATGCCGTACAGCATGGAGCTTAAGGCACGGAATATTTCATGATTTTTTTTCATTCAAACCAGTACCCATGTATCTGTTGGAGAACATAGATCTAAAATGTTTTATAAATAGTTGGTTTGGTATTGCTCATTTTGATTTTTTGGGGCTGGTCCACTTACTGTTTAAGTTTTTCCAGATGCTAGTTCTTTGTATTTTATGTGAGACCACTTTTCCTCCCCCACTTCCCCCACAAAAGAGAAAAATCTCTTGGCAATTCAGACTGACATTTCTATTGCTTCTACTAATAAATACTGACATTTTAAATGCTTGTGTTACCTTTGCAGAATATTTTTAGTTCACTAGTATGTTTTTTTGCATCTGTAACTACTATTGAAAATTCTTTAGAAAAATACAGAAAATTAAACAGAATTCCTAAAATCACATTTGAAATACTTTATTCCTCACTGTTTGTCATATCACAGTGTAGATAAATGAATATGACCAGTTATTTGTGATACTTTTCTCTTTTAAGGTGCTGACTCCTCAAAAATTAGAACTGTTAAAAGCAAAAATACAGGAGGAATTGGAATCTCCTATGAGAGAACGTTATCAGAAGCTAGAAAATGTAAGTAGTAAGTGTAGAAATTCTGTTCCATTTAGAGTACTGATCACCACTTTATAATTGTTCCTAAAACCCTAGAAAATAAAAACTGAAAGGGGTATAGGTATGACATTCTTTGTCTGGTACTGTTGTCCCAGGCAAGGAAGGTTGAAATCATGGGAGAAGGAAGCATTCAGTTCATCAAATATAACTTGTGAAGTGATAAAAACAATGCATGGACATTTGAAGGAAATAAATCTGAAAATCTGATTTTTTTTTAATTTTCTTTTTTTTTTTTTTTTGTCTAACCTAGGAAGTGGAAAAATACAGAACACTATATAACAAACTTCGTTACGAACATACTTTTCTGAAATCAGAATTTGAACATCAACAGGAAGAACATGCACGTATTTTAGAACAGAAGAAAATACAATATGAGGCTGAGGTACACAGAATGTTATAGTAGTATTGAAACTGGTGGCAAAGCTTCTTGAACGTTACGGAACTGATGGTACTTGAAGAGTTGGCAGTTTGACACCATTTCATAATGTTTGTTTCCATTCTCTTAAATCTCCAAACCCTTCTGTGACTTGGCCTAAAGCTGCCTCTGTAGGTTTGTTCAGTCATGTGTTGCAGTATCATTTGCCCTGTCAAAAGTAAGAATAACTCGCCTTCTGGTAAATGACAGCCAGTAGGTTTGCTTAATGCTTTTTTTTAATCACATTTGTGGTGGAATTTGAAATTACTAAGTTATCTGAGTAGCTGATGTAAGTTTAGATTTTAAATTATCTGTGTGATAACTAATGCAGGAAGGTATTTTTCATAGCAGATAAGGGTACATTTAGCAATGTACCTGTTATAATCCTAGGGTTGGATCATTACAGTGATAATCAAAAGGATACTGAAAACTTTGGTAGCTTTATTTCAATTGTATTAACGCTTGAATAAGCCATTCATTCATTTCTGTTTCAGAATTGGACTTTCAAAAGTATATATAGCCAAATAAATTGCCAGCATATTTATGTTTTAAATATATGCAGCAGTGTAAATGAGTGTTGCATATGTCATTTGCATATTCATCTAAGTATTTGTCTGGGAGCATATATTCTAAGGTGCCAGATTTGAATGTATTACTCCAAACATCAGACACAAATCAAAGCAATCATCACTTTCAAATTCAATCCAAGTTTGCAAATGCAATGCATTAAAAACAAAACAGTTGTCCATCCTGGAGCCAAACCAGCATGCTGCTTTACAGCCTGCCTCTCTCATGGGCTTGTTGGGTTTGTGCTAGTCCTGCAGCTGGGTAGCTCACTTACACAGAATGAAACTACTCTGAGCCCAGGGCATGGTGTGATCTGTTTTCTCTCAAAGCCTTGTTAACTTTCCATGTCATTTAGCACAAGGAGGCTATAAAAACATCTTCACTCTGAAATGATGGCTTGATATCGTGCAATAAGTCTTTGAATCTCCTCTTAAAAGGCATTTGGAGGGCTTTTGGTGCAGAAATTGGCTTTGCTTAGAGGATGCTGGTGCAACTTTTAAAGAGACTGCTGCAGATCAGAGTCTGGACTAGTCTCCAAATATCAAGAGACCTCTTACATACCTTACTTCTCACATCACTGTTTTGTCCGCAGTATTGCATTCAGTCTGTGTAACTAACTGAAACATAACAATCTATATATTTGTTTGTTAGTTACTGTCTCCAGGTTAGTTTTTGTAGTGCTTTGTAACAGAAAGATTTTTTTTTTTTTGCTTTATTGTCTGACAGGGCCCAATTATGTTGACTGTCTTGAGTTATTAGCAGATTTGAGTTCTGTTGTAATTATAAAATGGTGGAATCATAAGTTGGAATAGACCTTCTCTAGTCCAAAATTCTGCTTAAAATATTGAAATGTAATAAGTTGCTCAGGGCCATGCCAAATCAAGTCTTGAACACCTGTAAGGATGGAGATTTCACAGTTTTTCTGGCCAAATTATTTCAGTATATAGCCATCTTCATGGTAATATTTTTGATTATATCTAATTGGTATTTCACATGTTCCAGCCTGTCTGTTGTCTCTCTTCCCATCACCTTCCCATCTTCTTCCCTTCTCCAAGCAGAAGAGGCACAGTTCTCTCAGCCTGTCCTTATATGTCATGTGCCCTAGCTCCCTGACCGTCTTAGAGGCTGTCCATTGGACTTGATTCAGTCTGTCACTTTCTTTATGTACCTCATGCTAACTCCAGCTGCAGTCTTACCAGTACTGCAAGGGGGACAAAGAATCACTTCCCTGGATCCGCTAGCTATCCTTCTGCCAGTCTGCTGGGATTTGATTGATCATCTTTGCTGCAAGGGTACTCTGATGACTAATGTTCAGCTTGTTGTCCACTAGGACCTCCAGATCCTTTTCAATGGAGTTGAAAATAGAGAGATAGTTGCTCTCAACCTATGTTGTTGCACTGAGTTACTCCATCTCAGATGCATGACTTGCTTTTCTTGTTGAAGAGAGTCCATTCCATTCCATTCCTTCAGCCTGTCCAGATTCCTCTGAATAGCAGTTCTGCCTTCGAGTGCATTGATCATTTCCCCCCAGTTTGGTGTGACACACAAGCTTCCTGAAAATTACTCCATCTCATCATCCAGTTCCCTAGTGAGGACTTCAATCAACACTGGACTCTCTAGTGAACTTAAAAAGACTCCACTTTCTTTAGGAAGTCAGCTGGCCTTGCTTTATTTTCCTACTCTAAGCAAGAAAACAAGCGCTAATGTAATTTCTTAATATCTTAAGTGCCCACTGCTGCTGTTTTCTGAATTGTCAACTGCTATATTTGTTGCTGCCTGACACCTAACCAATGTTAAAGCTTTCATTTTTCTGATTAACAACTATCAGATTGCAAGATTGGAAAAAGATAAAGAAGAACTCCATAATCAGCTGCTTAGTGTTGATCCCACGAAGGACAGTAAACGTTTGGAGGCACTCTCTAGAGAAAAGGCACAACTGTGTCAGAAATTAAAAGCCTTTGAAGCAGAAGTAGCAGAACTAAGAGCAGAAAAACACAATTGTGGTGTGCAAGCAGAAAGTGTTCAAAGAGTACAAGCACGACAGTTAGCTGAGATGCAGGCTACGATGCGGTGTCTAGAGGTAAGACTTTTTTATTATTATTTTTTTCCCCTTGTAGAATGTAGTGAGAATAGCACTTGGTCTGACAGAACTGTCACTGAAGTCATGGATCATTTTGCCATTGACTCCATAATTTAAATTTATACATTTCAGATTTAAAATCAAATTTGAAGTATGTTGGGAGTCATGTACTACCAGTTCAACTTTGGAAAGGTGGAGAGCTCAACTGACTCTGTTGAATTATCTCCTTTTTAAACATGGGAATGATATCCACATTTGCATTCAATAAGATGGTCACGTCAGCACTTGCCACTTGGCTGAAGTTAGAAACCAATGACAATATGTTAATAATCTTCTACTGTAATTTTTTTATTCTTTTCAAAAATGTTACATGATGTTTCTCTGTTTCTTTAATCCTTTCCTCATCTGTTGTCATGTTTGCCTGTGCCTCTTCTTTCTCCAACACATTACTGCAATTGTTTAGTTCTTGGCTGTTGCTCTCCCTTAAAGAAACTTTGTTATTGCCAGCCTGTTGTACACTTTCAGGATTACACTGTATTCCTCTTCTGTGGTCATTAGTCCTCCTGTCAGTTTTGCTGTCTCTCTAGGTAGTGAGGCTTTTCATCTAGATTTCTCATACAGTTGCAGCATACAGATAGATGCTTCATTTTCCTTTTACTATTATCAGTGCTGTATACCTTAATATCAGTGCTGTATACCTTAATATTATCAGTGCTGTATACCATTTTGGTACAAAATGCTCTGCTATCAACTTAAAAAATGCTGTAATATTCTCAGAAAGTTTTAAAATTAGTCCTGCTGGAAATAGGTCTGTTCAGAAAAAGGAAAGTGAAGTTGTAGGTTATATTACCTTTTTGATATTTAGTAAAGCTGAGGGTCTTGAGTCTATAATACTCACAGTAATTGCATTTTATTTGCTCTCCATGATGTTAATTCTTCAGTCAGTATAATTGCATAGGCCAACATATGACATCTTTCTGATTTACGCCTGTAGTCATACTGGTGTTTACCGCCTAGTAATTTACTGGTAGGTACACCTGCTGCCTCCTAACCAAATCAGGTTACCTTCACCTCTTGTGAAATAGGATTGAAAATGTGTGTGATTCTGTGTAGGAAGTGTTAGTAAAAACAGTTGTTACTTTTGAGTAAAATTCATGACCCTTGTTGTATTGGACCACATAATTGAGCCAAGATATTTATATATCATATTATATAGTATAAAGAGTCAGTAATAAATGAAAGCCCAGACCAACTGAACCTTTCAAATGAATAGCAAGAGGCAACCCTGCTCCAAAAATCTTACAAATACCTCCTTCATTCCAGGCGGAAAAGAAGTCTGCTGAACTACAGGTTGATCGAATTGAGAAAGAACTGCAGATGAGTAATGAGCAAAACATTGTCTTAACTAGCAAACTTCACAAATCTGAACGAGAAGTTAATGCCTTAGCTGCTAAAGTAAGTACTTTTATGGTATCTGAAATAATTTTTTCATATCCTGTTATGTTTAAGTTTTTCTGTTTATATTTTACACTAATAATAAACTGTCTTCTGTGACTTAAAATAGGTTTGGAATTCTTCCCCCAATTTCTGTTGGAATATATAGAATGTATGACTTTACGGGAGAAACATCATACCTTAAAGTATTTCTAAAGATTGAGGTTATGGTCTTTTTATTTCATTTTCCAGGTCCTTTTCCTAAACAGAACAGGACTCGAAAAGATGTCTTCATACATGTTTTTATTGTTCACGAAAACAAGCAGCCTTCAGAACTTTAATTTTTACCTCCCTTATTTTTATAATGGAGCTATGAATTTTGGAGGTCTTAACAATTATCTGAATGGGCTGTGTTAGCTACAGGAAACAGGTTGCATTGGAATTACTTGTGGAGATTTAGCTTATATTAGAAGCAGGGTAGTCATATTAGCATAGCATTTTTGTTGGGCTAGTGCCAGCACTGCTTGTACAGAAATATTTCAGTACAGAATTGCATCATACCATTTTAAGTAGACTGTTGTCTTACAACATATTTGAGTAACTTAGTTGTTGGATTGACACCAGGTTTTGGAGGTTTAGTTCTATGATTGTATACTTTTCCTTTTTCTTTTTTCCTTTTGTAATCTGGAAGAAGTTTCTAGAAAAATACTTTGGAAAAAAGATCGGAAGGTTTCAAGTTTAGGGAAAACATGAAAGTGCTTAAGAAATCTGACATCACTGTTTAGTATTTCAGCATAATTTGGTTAGTGTGGATGCCACACTCAGAGTTTTATCTGGTTGCTGTAACTCCTCAGTTACACACCTTGAGAGACAGGTCTTTTATGCAATTTCATATGTGATTGTTTGAATAAACAAGAAGAATTGAAACATTAGTAAATGTTTTGACCTTCAGGTATTGTAGAATACTTGCACTGCTCTATGTAAATTTGAGTCGGGATACTAGACCTAATGAAGTAGTTACCTGGGTAAATACTAGCGTTCTGTTGTCTCTCGTTCCCTCCTTTCTGGAGAGAATACTTGGTAATAATTTTTTATCACATCTGTCAGGTTCTGGTAGCAGGTTGAATTCCCTGTATTTTCTTCCCTTTCTGAAGAGGCTTTAAGTAGTTTTGAAGTAACTGTAAAGCCACTAACTTTGGTCTTGTCTATCTGTCTGAATAACAGAATCATTTTAAGTTCTCTGTTGTCTAAAAGCTGTCCTATTTTATGAATATACTTTCCAAACACGACCATGCATTTTGTATGGTATAGCAGTTAATTTTGTCATAATATACTAAGAAATATACAAAACAGGAAGAAAACTTCAACCATAGTTATTCTTTAACAATTTCAGGTTTAATTCAAAACAGGCTTCACAGTGCACATATATGAGTGCTAAGCATTTAATTTTGGTCCTTAATTTAAAAAAAATCATTCTAATTTACCATAAGAATAGGCTGTAGCTATACCACTATTTAAAGCCTCTTCACGTAATGTGCTATTCTTGTCCCACATGAATACTAAATAGGAGGGGAAAACTTCTGTTAAACATTTTTCAATCGTCTATGAGAATATACAGATGGTCTTTATGGTCTTTACACTCTTTTCTTTTTGTATCAACTGATCTTCTTTGCTCACCCCCAGAATTAGGACAAAATAAAATTTTCAGTGGTGTTTCTTGAAGGGAGGAAAGTAGAAACTAATTTCTGTAGTAACCTCCACCCACTTGTGCACCCACTCAAACTTGTTCCTGAGCACAGGTGCACACATTTGCCTTCTGGAATTTGTGCCTTAAAAATGCCACCTTAAATCTTTGCAAGTTGCCCTGAAATGTTCTCAACTTAGTATTTAAGCAACCAAATCCACCGTGTAGTTACTTAATAAGGTACTATGTCATTCTTAACCTTTTGCCACTTGTATATGCTAGCAGGTTGTAATTATGTTTGTCATTGTGAATGGATTTTCATTATAAGTGCTTTCCTCTAGATATTTAATTCTCATTGACCATGTAATTACTGTGTACAAATGCCTAAACTATAGAAAGCTTCCATGCAAGCAGTAATTTTCTTTGATTTAATGTTCTTAAAGCTCCTGCTTTTATGAGGTCATTTGATGTGTCTGTAGAGAAGTATTTGATTTAAAATGCACTTTAAAACTCTGAAGACCTGAATTTTGACAAAGTAGTGTAGCACTCCAGGAGGTCAGGGGGACTATAAGTAGTTACCAAATTGAAATTACTTGGGAGACCAATTTATTATCTGGCTTTTGATAGCCCTGTTTTGTTTTACTTTTGGAAATTAAATTTAACTTTCTTTTAGCTTGACTCTGAGGGATCTTTAGTCAGAAGTGAAGTAAATACATATAAATTTATTATAGTTGATTTGGTGTTGTTTTTTCCAATCCATAGGTTGAAGAACTTAAACATTCACATAAATTGGAAATAACAAATGTCAAAGTGGAGGCAGCAAAAACAAAGAGCGAGGTAGAAAGAGAGAGAAACAAGATTCAAAGTGAAATGGATGGTAAAGCATAAAATTATTTTCTAATTATTTCTTTTGTAACTTCCAGTTACAATAATGCAATTATTTGTGCTCTGAAAACTCCCCAGCAGTGTTCACCTTCTACTTCTCGTCTAGGTCACAGGTCTGATGAGTCATTTTGTATCTGAAATAACTGTGCTGTTTCACTTGCTAGGTTGAGAACAGTTACAGAGCAATTTTGTATTTATGTACATTAGTAAGTTTGTGACACAATTTGAGCATAATCTGTTTTAAATCATGTGCTTCATGTGGTTATTTTTTCTGTTATTGTTAAATTCTAGAGTCTTTGACACTTGGCTGGAAACTGTAATGTAACATAGGTCTTCAGGGGTTGGTCTGGTTTTGATTCTGTGTCCATAGAATTGATACCAATTTGGCAAGGCTGCAATGTGAAACAAAATGCAATTTCTAGCTCATTCTTTGAAGGAAATAGGCAATGTTCTAAAGCTACCTGATGCAGCTGAGTATGTAGGGAACTTCAGATAGCTTTCTAGAGTGAAAAGGTCAAAACTTTCTAGTACTGGTGATTTAAATCACTATACATCTTTAAAGAGAGTTGTCCTCATTGATTTGCCATAACCTCAAAATAGTACTTTTGTCTTCCGGAAATGGTTGTTTCTGTTCACTTGCTTTAATATTAAGTTTGCTAAGAGCAACTAGAAAGTGGTGTTTTCTCTACTGACAATGTGCTTACATTGCAAACTAAAAGTATTGGGCTCTATAAAATACGAAACTAAAAATGTTTGGCCCTATGAAATGTGAAACTAAATACAGACAAGTTTTAAGTTAAGCTGAACTTGCTGTGGAATTCAATTTGCATCACTGAATTAGCTAAATAACCAGGAGTCATTGTTAGAGCAAGTCAGCTTATTTTCCAGTGAACACAGGTGTGTCTGTCACAAGATTTTAATTTGTATCATTTGTCCCTGCCTATAGAGTCATAGTTTTAGAATTGCCTCATTTGGTAGTAAGAGTGGATTGAAATGTGAAATTTGTTGTAGCCTGGTTACTATGGTTTCACTGGTAACCAGTTACTGTTTACCGTAAACTTTTCCAGAAGAGGAAAATTTTCTTGCTTGACCTTTTCATAGCTATTATGGAACACTTTTTATTTTTTTTAAATCAGACACAACTACTTAGTATAAATTGCTCTAGAGTTTAAATCTATAATAGTATAAAGTGTTTAATTACTTTTGTATGTGCAAATAATAAACTCTCCTAGACAGAGATTCCAGTATAATGGCTACTTTTCAGAAGTTTTTGAATGTTGCTGTTATACTAAGAAAGGCCATGTCTCTTCTGGTTTTCTTGTGTTTTGTTTTTTTCCCTTTCTTCATTCATTCTATCTTATGAATTGTGTTTTTTGGCTTCTTTTTATGAATTTGTAAAGTTATTTGAATACTAGATTTCATCAGGTTGTTATCATAATGACATTTTAACTTTTTTTAATGTATAATGCAGGATTGCTGTCCGACAAGGAAATTCTTAAGGCAGCTGTTAAACGTCATAAAGTGCTTTTAGTAGAAAAGGATCGAGAGCTAATTCGTAAAGTGCAAGCTGCCAAAGAGGAAGGTTTTGACAATATTGCAGCCTTACAGAATGAAAAGTATGTTTGTTGATTTACTTCTCAACTTCTAAAAGAGGAGTGTTTTGAGTTACTTTTTAAAATGTCACTCTTAACCACTAAACGCTTCTGGCATTTTGTAATGATTTTTGTGTGCATGTTGAATAATGTCTCAGGTTAGAACTCGAGAACAGATTAGCTCATCTAGAGAAGATGAAACTGGAAGAAGATACTTGGAGACAATCTGAAAAGGATCAATATGAAGAGAAACTACGTGCTGCACAGATGGCAGAAGAGTCTAGCAAAAAGGAACTTCAGCGTTTGAGGTACTGTGGCTTTTCTAATCTTAGCACAAATTTCTCATTTTCCCTCCTTAAGTTCTTTACAGTAGGCAGCATAAAAGTTTACTATTCATAGATACAGAAATCTTCATTATGAAATGGTCATTCTAGCAGATTAAAAAAAAATTGCCTTTTGCATCATGTAAAAGAGAGGGCAGAATTAAAAATGAACTGTTTAAAAAAACAACATTTTTTCATCCAAACATTTAAATATTATATAATTTCAATGAAAATTTTTAAGTGATGACTTTGCAATACACAGTTATTAAAGCTGGTTCCATGTTGGCTGCTGGCATAGCCCCAGTGTTGGTGTAAACCATTTCTCTTTCCACAGTAGTACCATACCAGCAACTGGGTAGCTGGTACTGTAATATGATACCTCTTTGAGCTGGTTATTATGGTTGTGAGTTAACTTGGTTTACTATAGTTTTATATGAAGATCAGTATGATAAAATGAGCAAAAGTCATACTCGGAAAGCAAACAAATCAATGCATTTTATTCCTATGGAATTTCTTATCATTGATAATACATATTTTTAATCATTGTTTAGTTAAATATTTATCAGCCTCTCAAGTACTGCTATTTGTCAGACTGAATTGTCCTAGCTTATAACATCTGTGTTTTGACTAGATAAAAATAAGGTTACCTCATACAATTTTAGATTAAAAATTCAACAGCAAGCTGTGCAGAGAAAAGAGTTGGAAGAAAGGAAATGTGAAAGCGCTGATCAGAAACAGGTAAGGTTTTATTGCATTGTAATGTTTTATAGAGAAATACATTCTTTCCTGTAGTTACCATGTCCTGTGTTTGAAGACTAAATTGAATTTTTAAAGCTTTTTTTTTTCTCAAGGAACAAAATGCATACTACAGATATTTAAAAGAAGTGTTGAGAAATCAATCATGCTTTATGAACCTTTATAAATGAATTACAGCTTTTTGTTTCATGTGTTTTGTGGGTACCAGGGATTTCAAAGCTGAATGTTTATAGACTGGTATATTGAATACGGTTATGCACTATTTAACTGGAGATTCAGTTTCCATGGAGATTTATAAATTGTTTCTAGGTAATGCTTTGCATTTGCACTGCATCTCTCATCTGAGGTTCTTCAAGTGCTTACCAGATGTTTCGTAGTGAACAAACTAGTGTAAAGAGGTATATTTCTATTGCATAGTCAATTGATGGGAGTGTTGAAAATAAAACCTAATTCTTTTAACTCCTGCTTGCCCATGATGTTACTCAGTAGGTAACAATAGCTGTGCATCAAAGTATTTTGCAAGCTGTGTGCACTTGAAGTTCAAGGCAATTGGTTTTTAACTCCAGAAATCAGAAATTGGGGTGTCTAAGTTTCCATGTGGTGAGAGGAAAAGGAGAGGGAAATAACTTCTATATGCTGGCTGCAGAGATTGGACTTTTCAGGCTCTGTTTTTCCTTGGTTTCGTGAACTGGTTGGTACAGTCACTGCTAGCTGTAACACGTTGTGTATTATGAGAGAGAACGGCCCTGGGTAGTTCCACTGCTCTGCTACTAAATGTTGTCTGGTCCTCTAGTTCTGTTCCACCCTGGGGCTTAACACTGAACTTCTGAAGTGCTGGGGAACACACCAATGACTGAAGAGTCTGGCCTCCCTTTCTCATTTTAAGTACTGTAGAAAACCTTTGTCTAGTAGTGATTTACTGTAAAGCTTCTGGAGAAACTGCCAGGTAAGGCAAAAAGGGATAAGTAAAATAGACTAATGAAAAGCTAAAGCTAAAGCCAGTTGCTCTCTCCATTTTGCATTGTCTCAGTATCTCAAAATGAATTGTTATTTGCATACCTTCTCAAATGGAAAAAACTTTTTTTTTGTAGCAAATCCATGACATGCAACTCCAGCTTGCCTCACTTTCTCAGTCAGAAAAGAATTTGCTGGAGTCTAATCAGAAGTTGAAGGAAAGAATAGAAAGATTGAAACAAGAATGTCAACAGGCAGAAAAAACTCAACTGGAAAGAGAGAAGTAATTTTTTTGTTTTGGTTTTATTTTTATATTGCTTGTGTTCCTTTCATGTAGATTACTTAACTATAGATTGCAGATTCTGGATAAAGTCAGAAAGTGAAAATGAACAGGAAATACTGGACAGTTGTAAAAAATGGCTATATGTTCTGTTGTGCAGTATATATGAAAGCTTTGCTCAGGGTAACTTCAATAACAGGAGTTTGTTTCCATTCATGTCTGTTAAAATATTATTGTTTACATTGCTTGTATAAAATGAAATTCTACTTACCCTGAAGTGAATGTCAAACTTCTATAAGTGGATATAGAGTTTCAGACAATTCTTTTAAGAATATTTAAACAGTAAAGTTGAAAAAAGCGTTCAAGGACTGTATTATGCTTTGATAATGTTTCAGGGACTCAGTCAGTATATATGTCTATATACTTCTTTTCCTCTCCCACTAGATACTTTTAGCTCATATGGGGTAAATAAAAGTTTATTGGATATCTTTTAGCTCCTCTCATCAACATTAAAAATAATCACTTTCCTTTTTTGCACAAACTTGACCACATACCATCAAAATGTGGTCATAAGTGCTGAAGGAAGCCAAATCTCATTCAGATTCCATATAGCAATGTATGCTTTTCCAGAATTTAAAGATTAGTCTGTCAGCCAGCCTGAAATGGTAGTAGGTTGACTCTGGCTGGATTCCAGGTACCCACTAAAGCTGCTCTCTCACTCCCCTCTGGAACCAGACAGAGGATAGAAAATATAATGAAGGGTTCATGAGCAGAGATAAGGACCATGAGAGATCACTTACTGATCATCAGGGGCAAAACACTCAAAGTGGGGACAATTATTAATTGTATTACTAACAGGATCAGAGCATGACAATGCGACGAAAAATCTTAAAAACACCACTACCACCCCCACCCCCCATCCCTCCTTTCAAGTTCTACCTCCTCTCCCCCAATGGCACAGGGAGATGGGGAATGGGGTTCACAGTCAGTTGCTGTTTCTGCCACTGCTCAGGGAGAGGAGTCCTTCACCTGATCCCCATGGGGTCCCTCCCACAGGAGACAGTCCTGCATGAACTTCTCCAGCATGAGTTCCTCCCATAGGCAACAGTTGTTCACAAACTATTCTAATGTGGGTCACTTTTCCATGGAGTGCAGTCCTTCAGCCACAGGCTGCTCCAGTGTGAGTCATGGCCACAAGTCCTACCAGAAAAACCTGCTCCCTGGTCCATGGTCCTCCATGGGCTGCAGGGGCACAGCTGCACCACCATGGTCTGCACCCTGGGCTGCAGGTGAACCTCGGCTCAGCATCTGAAGCATCTCCTCCCCTCCTTCTGCACTGACCTTGGTGTCTGCAGAGTTGTTCACACATTCTCACTCTGCTCTTTTCTGGCTGCAATTTTCATCTTTACAATAACTTATTTTCCTTCTTAAATATGTTATCACAGAGACATTACCATCATTCCTGACTGGCCTGGCCTTGGCCAGCAGTTCTGGCTGGCATTGGCTTTACAAGACATGGGGGAAGTTTCCAGCAGCTTCTCACAGAAGCCACCCCTGCAGTCCCCTCTGCTACCAAAACCTGGCCACAGAAACCCAATGGAAATGGCTCTTCAGAATTTCCTAGCCTAATAACCAAATACCTGTCTAACTTGTACTGGGTTATTGTGTGATGGTTTTTTTAGGAAGTCAGCATCCCAGATGAAATATAAAACTTCCAAGGGGTATAAGGTGGCCTTTTTTTGTTTTAACATCTCTTCCTATGGTTTGGTACTGCAATTGCTTTGTTGTCATTAGCTTAACTACTGCTTTTCAGCTTTTTATCAGGCTGATACTGCAGAAATTAAACAGCTTTGTAACCTACATGTAAGTCCTGTAGGTCTGTTCCATTGCTACCCTGAGAGCCTTGGGACATGTTTCCATCCTTTTTATGAGTCTGTGGGTGATAGGACATCCTCAATTCAGTAATTCTTAAGAGCTTGAACTCTAAGAGTTAAGTTGCACCAAAGCAGGAGGAAGTGAAATAGGAACCAAAAAATAGGAAAGAATCAGATGAAATTTCAGATAAATAATGCCAGTTGAGCATTGAGCATAACTAGGCAAAGCAGCTACATGTCTGGCTGTGTCAGTCTTAGGCTTGGAAATGAAAATGTGAAATCAGGAAAAGAGCTGAAGGCAAACTATGAGACTGATACAGTACAGAGATGAGCTCAGGAACAACGAATTGCTGGCATTTAAAGGAACAAACAAAAAACATACCCCAAAAAACCCCATACCCAACTCATGGCATTTTTAACCACTGCCTCAACTGAAATCCTTTTACTGATAATCAGTGCTTGTTGAAAGTGCTTTGGTTCCTGGGAACTACTAGCTCTTTCCAGTCAACAGCAAGGTACAAGCCACACTGGATCTACTACAAGAGCTGTAACAGTTACTACATGGGCCAGGACCCTGGTTCTGAAGTGAGAGTGGGTGATGCCCAAGAGAAAGGTGATTTGAATAGAAATTTATGGAGATGCATTCAGAGTCTGTGTAGGGAAACTGCATCAGCCCAGGACTAGACTAGTATGGATGCACTGATACCAAGCCTTGGCCTGCTTTAAAACTGCTGCATAAAATCTCAACATTTGATTTTATTTTTTAACAGTAATGTAATTAAATATGCAGTTAGTTCTTGTCTGCTTCGACTCACAATGCAGATAGCCCAAACAAACAAGGCAGCAGAGAGAAACTGGCTCCTTTCCTATCCACTGCTGAGAGAACACAGCCTAATTTTAGTATGTTTTAAGCATGCAAAGATCTAAACAGATAACATATGCCATTGGTGGTGTGTGTTCAGCTGGAATGTTGTCTAGAGACCATATTGGTGGGGGCTTCCTGTTGAACTGGTGTTTGTTCTGGTCGGGAGCATATACTAGTCAAGTCTTTCACAAAGGCACAGTAGACTTCATAGGGCAGCACCCCGTTCTC
Organism: Dendrocincla fuliginosa; assembly: GCA_035047845.1. Taxonomy (NCBI): domain Eukaryota; kingdom Metazoa; phylum Chordata; class Aves; order Passeriformes; family Dendrocolaptidae; genus Dendrocincla; species Dendrocincla fuliginosa. Next base: position 44,533,944 of record JAWWMO010000043.1, on the reverse strand, counting down.
CCACACAGAGGAGGTAGTTGTCAGCTCTTCTGACAGCAGATGTTTGGCACAGGTGTCTATTCTTATGTTCCAGTGTGATTGTTTGACCTGAATTTAGGAATTTTCTGTGAGTGGTTTGGCAGCATGCCAACATTTAGCTAGCTTATTGGAATTAGTTTTCAAAATTTGCCTCATGGTTGAACAGAACCTAGAATAATGTTAATGCACAGGTTCAAATGTTGTTAGTCACAATTAGATTGTAGCATAATCAAATTTAAATCAGATCCTTCAAGTATATAAAGGTAGGGGTTGTGAAAAGATGCATCTATTTTAAGAGCCTTAAGGCATTAACTGAACATATTGCTTTGTTTGTATAACCTCCTAATCTTTCAACCTGATTTTTTCAAAGGGCTTTAGAATGCCAGCGTATGGAATGGCTACAGGAGAAGCGTATGCTTACTCAGTGCATCACAGACCACGAAGAGAAATACAGCCAACTGAGGAACAAGCTATGTCGAGCTGCTGTTGCTCAGAAAAAGGCATGTTGTCTCTTCCTTTATGAATGAACCAGCTTATGAAAATTTCAGCTTTACATTGGCCAGCTAAAATTGTTTCAATGTTAAGAGTTTATTTGCAGTCTACTTAATATAGTAGCTAAATATACTGGGTTCTTTGAGACCAGCACAGAAATAGGTTGAAGTGACATGCAAAAGAATACTACAGCCAACAGCTTTGCTATAATGCCATCGAAGATTTTGTGAGGCTTTCTTTGCACCCATGTGTGTATTTATGATTGTTTAAGAGGTGGGACCCCTTGATTAGGGAGGATGATGTTTCAGATGCTAGGCAAGTGATGTTCAGCATTTCCATGACGGAATATTAACATTTTATCTCGTTCTAAGCTTGCTTTTTCTGAAATAACTTGAAAGGAAAGGCAGATTGTTTATAGAAGCTCAAGATTAATTAGCAGTTTTATACATTGAACATATATAAGTTATGAAACCTACCAGTAGCTTTTGAGGTTGTAAAAAGTTAAGGTCAACATGAGCAAAAAAAGAAATTGAAAGAAGGAAGCGTACTTTTCTGGTCATGTTTATACTTAAGGTCATTTATAGAATGAATTTTGTAATTCTCAAATGCAGTTAGTGTTTGTTAGTAGAGTTGGTCACTAACCAACGAGTCACCAGCAGATGTGCATCTTTCAGTTGCAGGTTATGTTTCTGTTTCCCATCATGGGAATCCAGGCTCCTTCAAACAAAACAGCACCTCATCTTGAGGAAGGAAAATTCTATAAAGTGTCACTGCTTGAAACCATGTACGGTGTAGACTTTTTACAGGATCTAATCTATCAAGGCATTACTTAGCTGTTTGAAATGTCTGTTTGACAGAGGAAGACTCTCAATGACAACAAACAAAGGAGGATGCGTGAAAAAATAGAACTTTTGGAAGCCAAGATGGAAGAACTGGAAAAACAAAATCAGATGTTAATTAGGTAATTAACTTTGCTTTTTCTTAGCTTGAAAAATTATATATGCCCAAGATCTGACTTACAAATATGAAGTATTTGTATTCAAAACAATATAAGTTTTGAAGATACATGTCACCTAGTTTAGTAACCAGAGTCCAGTTTAATGTTTTTTTCAGCACTAGAATTCTTTTAATAGATTCTGTTTAGAATGGGCAGCTGAGAGCTTCTAAGAGAACCGTGGGGCTCTCTCTTCCAGAAGAAAGAGAGGAAAAATACTGGGTAGACACAGTTGCAGGAATCCCTTCAAAAGACGGAAGTGCAAAAGGCTTCAGAAATGCAAGAGGGACAGACTTAGCATCCTCTTTGAAAGTTAGAAGTCCGGTATTTTTCTCTTCATTGATCACCTATGGAGGGCTTGATTTGAGTGATTGATTTAATGTGGTTCCTGTGGTTCACTTCTGCGAATGGTATGGAAAGCTTAATTTATTCTATGTAAATACAGTAGATAGCTTAATACCTAGAGGGACTTTTAGACAGACATGTAGTACCTTCTAGTCCTTCTGGTATACAGGGATAGGTAGTAAACCAGGGATAGTAAACAGCAGAGCACTCATGGAGATGTATGGTGCTGTGTTGGGATAACAAAGATTTTGAGCAATAAGAGATCTCGTATTTCCTAGGCAGAATGTTTCCTCTGAAGAATATGCACGCCTCCAGAAGAGACTAAAGGACTTGCAACGTCGGCACAATGAATTCCGGAGTATAATTCTGAATCCTAACATACCGCCGCTCAATCCAGTTGTTATAATGCCATCGTCTGCCCTGCCTCCTGGGCCTGAAATGTCCTTCCCTCTTCTTCAGGTGGTGATATATTACAAGTTGTGAAAATAGTACTACAAAAGAGGGTACTGGAACTGTCCATTACAGACCTTAGTCTTAAGGAAGGAATGTTTCTTCTTTGAACAGAAGGAAACTTTGAGACATCTAGAGATGTTCCCTTCCTTGCAATAGAATGGAGTGCTTGAAAGACAAAAGATATGTTACAGAATGTAGCAAACAGGCAGTTTTAACCCAATTCTCCATACTTTGTCCTTCTGAGAGGGTTTAAGTGGCTCCTTCTGAGAAACAACATAGTGTTGTTCTCACACCATGGTCTCATTATTATAAAGCGGCATTGCTGCTCTTGATTTCTTCTGTGGTTAAAAGAGTTGTAGCTGAGCTTCTGAGGATGAAAATCTCTCTGTCTGAGGTTGACCAGGTTGACTTCGCAGATTCTTGGTTACTGAGACCTCAGGTTTGTGTGCAACTTCATCTGAGAGGAGGGACGGTTGCACCTGTATTTCTTGCTGATGCTCTTCATCATGAATGTCAGAACAAAATACTGATGAGTAACATTTAATGAGTAAGGATATTTTGGACTCCACTGTTTTTATTTTCATTGAAGAAAATGAAATTATTGCTCATTTTGGTCCCTTGTAGGTGTGCAAAATGTAATACTGTCACTTTTTTTTTTCCCAATTGATTTCAAGGAGGAGCAGCATCAAAGAGAGCTTTCCTTGCTTCGCAAGCGGTTGGAAGAACTAGAAACCAGACAGAGAAAACAGTTGGAAGATCTTGGTCCACCTAGAGAGCGGGTAATAGGGAATGGGTACAGGGACTTGGCAAAAAACAAGATCACTGGAGAAGGTGAAGCACAAAGTGAGGACTCCAAATAAAATCTACAAACTCTCCATGCCACTGGCTTGCAATAACTTATCCTTTGTACATGCTTTTAATATTTTGCCAAAAACATTCCTGTATGTGCCTGAATAGCATAAAATATTTTCTACACAGTTATCCGTTTGTGGCCCAACTTGTTTAACTATTCGGACTAAGGTCAAAAATACCTTTTACCACTCGGAATCATTAAAAAAAATTCAGAATAAATCAGAACTCCCAGGTCCCTCTCTGCTTGGCTGCTCTCCAGCCACTGTCCCCAGCGTGTAGTGCTTCATGGGGTTGTTATGGCTAAAGTGCAGCACCCAGCACTTGGCCTTGTGCAACCTCATCCCATTGAAATCAGCCTATTTTCCAGCCAATCCAGGTCAGTAAAGCCTTTCTGCCTTCCAGCAGATCGACACTCCCCCTCAACTTGGTGTCATCTGCAAACTTGTTTATGGTGGACTCAATCCCCTCATCTAAATTGTTAATAAAGACATTAAACAGAACTGGGCTCAACACTGATCACTGGGGGACATCACTGGTGACCAGATGCTAGCTGGATGCAGCTCCATTCACCACCAGTCTCTGGGCCCAGCCATCCAGCCAGCTTTTAACCCAGCAGTGTACACCATGGGCTGTTAGCTTTTCCAGGAGTGTGCTATGGGAGATGGTGTCAAAGGCTTTGCTGAAGTCCAGGTGGACTACATCCACAGCCTTCCCCTCATCCAGCAGGTGGGCCACCCAGTCAACAGGTGATCAGGTTGGTCAGACAGGACCTGCCCCTCCTAAACCTGTGCTGGCTGGGTCTGATCCCTTGTCCATCCTGTAGGTGCTGTGTGATCTGTTCCATAAGCTTGCCAGGCACCGAGGTCTGGCTGACAGCCCTGTAGTTGCCCAGGTCCTTCTGGCCCTTTTTGTGGATTGTTGTGACATTTGCCAACTTCCAGTCATCTGGGACCTCCCCAGTGAGCCAGGACTGTTGGTAGCTGATGGAGAGTGGCCTGGTGAGCTCTTCTGCCAGCTCCCTCAACACCTTAGGATAGATCCCATCTGGCCCCATAGACTTGTGAGGATCCGGGTGGCTCAGCAGGTCTCTAACTGTTTCCTCCTGGATTACAGGGGGGCTGTTCAGCTCCCCATCCCTGTGTACCAGTTTTGGAGGCCAGTTGTCCTGAAGACAACCTGTCTCATTGTTGAAAACTGAGGCAAAGAAGGTGTTGAGTACCTCAGCTTTTTCCTTATCTGGTAACTATTTTCCCCTCCATGCCCAACAAGGAATTAAAGTTTTCCTTGCCCCCACCCCCCACTTTTGCTACTGATGTATTTGTAGAAAGACTTTTTGTTATCTGTAACAGAAGTGGCCAAATTAATTTCAAACTGTGCCTTTGTCTCTCTAATTTTCTTTCTGCTAGACTTAACGATATTTCTAAACTTTTCATGAGTAGTCTGCTTTTTTTTCCATAGTTGGTAAGCTATTTTTTTCCTAATTTCCTTCAAAATGTTGCTATTCAGCCAGGCCAGTTGTCTACCCCACTGGACTGCCTTTTGGCACACCGGGACAGTCTGCTCCTGTGCGGTCCACATTTGGGTTGTTATTTTGATGTTCCCATGTGCACAGAGAAGATGAAATGAGATTTTAGAAATTCTGAAAACTTTTATTTGCTGCCCTTGACAATGTGCCTCTTGTAATTTTTTTAATGGGAATAGGCAATAATTGTTTGGGGATTTTTAATAATATAGCACAGATAGTATAACAAATTGCCTTCATATTATGAAAATGTAAGTTTGCATTTGTTGCTACACTAATTTGTTTACTTAGCTATTTATTCAAGATTGAATGTATTTATTAAAAAATTTCTTTTTCATTCATTATCAGTTCAGTAACAGAAACTTGTAAAAGATTTTTTTTTTTTTTTTTTAAACCAGATGACTTTCCTGGAATTGTAGACATTATTTTATCTGGGTTTTGGTTGGTTGGTTGTTCTTTTTGTTGTTTGTTGTTTTTTTTTGTTGTTGTTGTTGTTTTTGTTTTGTTTTGGGTTTTTTTTTGTATTTTTATTTGGTTTTGATTTTTAAATTTGTTTTCTAAATACTGCAGCAAAAGTACGGGACAGTAAGAATATGCTGTGCAATTTCTTATAATAGGGTATTGCTGTTAGGCTGTAGGAACAGACAGCAGAATAACTGTGTTGCATATGGTGACATTGGCATTGACTCAACTTTTCTTTCCAGAGGCTGCTTTTTTGATTTTCCATACAGGGCAGAAGTATAGGGATTGGTCCTGGTTCTGGCCAGGACAAGGTCAATTTCTGCAGTAGCCAGGAAGTAGCATGGTTAGGACATGGGTGTTATTCTGTATCACCTCATACCTTCTCTGGGGACAGAGCAAGGGGTCCCTTCCAGGTCACGTAGGGTGGCAGTGTGGTCAGGTATTCGCCAGGCTCCATGGAGCGAGCCATCACATGGGAATCATTCCCTTCTCTGTACACTCTTATTAACATTGTTGTTCTTGCTGTTCATTTTCTTATCCCTTTGCTGTTTCCAGTAAATTGTTCTTATCTTGACCTTTTGTGCCTCCAGTTCTCTTCTCCATCCTGCTGTAGGGTAGGAGAAGGGGGGCGTTGGGGAGTGAGTGAGCAGGGCAGGCTTTGGCATGTTTCAGTGGGAACACTAAATTGGGGAATACTATTCCTAAAACACACTGCTTTCTTGGGAAAGACAAGTTGTCTGAGACAAGTTGTTCTAATAGTGTAACTATTAGAAGTAGCAGAAGCTACTGCTGTCTCCTGCAGGATTAATTTGTACGAACTAACTGTCTCTGCCTGAGCCAGCTTTGCCAAATGGGATAGTCCCCAGCCTCTAAGAGCATGGAATGGTTGCAAGGAGAAGGCTCTCACAGCCTGGTGTCAGTCCCTGCCTCTGGCTGTGGGTTTCAGCAAGGTGTGTTCTACTGTCAGGGGGCAGGGAGGACAGTTTATACAAACTAGGGCAGACTTGGAGGGCAGAAGGGTAACAGAAAGAGGAAGAAGGATGGTTACCACTGGGTTTGTGGGCTCCCTTTCCCACCTGGTCTCAGGCTTTTTGCATAAGAACTAATGTCCTGCCCCTGCAGCATCTTCTCCTGAAAGAAGGGTTATTGGGTTATCCTTTTTAACATTTTTAGGTTTTTTAAAGTATCATCAGCCTCTCAGTCTTTAAGAGGTGCAGTGTAGTGCAGCTCCTAAAGGGTTTGTGGAGGTGTGGCAGGTGCTGCATCACCAACCTGTCCAGGGCCTGCTGCTGCTTTCCACAGGCCAGAAGACAGCTGGGAATCCCCAGTCCCAGGGAATACCCCCTCCAGCCAGGCCCTGCAGGTCACTGCTCAGCAGCTTCTGGGTTAGCTGCCGAAAGGCCAGCACCTCCCCTCCCCAGCATCACCAATGCTGTTTGTACCTTCCTTTTCCTGTAGTTCCCAACTCCAGCATGATGGAAGTGTCTGTGCTGCCCTGCATGGTTCTGCCCTGGAGCCTTGCAGGGCCAGGGCTGCAGCAATGTTTCTCTTCTGATGCCGCTCCGTTCTTTGCACGACCTTGGATTGTTACCAGCTGTGCTTGCCTTCTTTTAACCATTTGAAAATACACAATCAAACTAACCTCCAAATGCTTTTATTCTAGATAAACCCATACAAACACCAACATGTATTTGTCATTTGCACTTTTTTTTAAACCATTAATTTTAAACAACAGGTTAACTTCTGTACAACAGGAATTACTTTACACATTAGTAAGATTTGACTTCGAACTAGATGACTGCAAAATAATGCTCTGTAAGCTAGTGTTAGAAAATACGCTGTTTGCCATAGCAGTTTGCCTGTAAACATGTGAAAGTAAGTTGAAGAAAAGTTTGCTTTCATTTCTGAGAATGTAATTAGAACTGTTGGGTTGCCATAATACAGATTTAGTCAGAGGTGGTTTTTTTGTCTGTGTAACAGTAACGGCAAATGGCAGATATGGAAGGTTGCCAATGTTTTGTGTGCTGACCCAAACCTACCAAAAGAGCCACAATCACTTAATTATACTTCACATCACTTCGTGAGATCCACTTGATGGGTTACAAAGTCCCAGGATGACTTAAAAATGGTTTACTAACAGAGTGACACTGTTTAGGAGGCTTGAATAAAAGGCAATAATCCTATTCCAGGCTGTAGGCAAAGCTACAGGGCCTGCTTCAACACATACTTAATCTCTAGAAATCATTAAAGCTATTGTAGCAAACAAGCAGTAGTACAAATACAGAATAGGACTGATTTTCATTTCCTCATCAATATAAACACATATAGTGAAGCTCACAGGATCAGACCCACGCAAACATTATATTTTACAGCTTTTCAAGCAGAAACATTGGACTTGTTTTTTCTGCCTGTACAGAAGGTTACTGTTGAACAAAACTATCACAGTTCATTTGAAACGCATTGCCAGCAAACACCTGAAGTGGAACAGAAATGTCTAACTGGAAAGAGTAATCCGCTTATGCCTCTTCTTCAAAATTAATTACTGTGCTTTTTTATTTATTTGATGCTGCTTTAAAGTGTTAGATTAATAAAAATCAAGCCCTTTCATACAGGTATTCCAAGCTTAAGTGCTAGTCAAGCCATGGTCCATTCCTTTAGGACAGAGGGCAAGATAAGTTGGGGTGGAGTGGGGTTTCTTTCCAATTAAAATTGAACTTATCAAAATACATTGTGCCAGGCAGAGAACTGCTGAAAGTACTGCACCATTGTAATGCAGTTTCCTGAACAAAGCCATACATTCCATCAAGTATAAAGTGTAAACTTAATAGCAAGAGTAAGACTTGAATTTAAAAAAAAAAAAAAAACAAACAAAAAAAAAACCAAAAAAGCCAT
>JAWWMO010000043.1:44480443-44525814 GCA_035047845.1 Dendrocincla fuliginosa | reverse complement strand
CTGAATTTAAAAAAAAAAACAAAACAAAAAAACAAAAAAAAAAAAAAAAACCAACAAAGCCATCACAGTATGGGTTGGTTGGTGGCTGCCCTCTCCGGTATGCAGGAGGTACAACTTGTGCAATCACATAATAGGGAAGGGGCAGACCAGCAGGCAACATGTTTTGGTGTTTGCTTTTTTCCATTTTAACAGCCAGCCTTGTTTCTGCCACAGCCTGGTTAGTGCGTGCTGGCACTGGTCGGCCATGTGCCATGGCACTGTGCTTGGTACCAGCTGCTGGTAGCCTTTGTGCCCAAACCAGCCAGCTGTAGCACTGCAGGCCTGCAGCTGCAGGGCTCCTCCAGTGCAGCAGCAAATGGCAGTATCTGTCTGAGAGCTCAGGCTGGGAGCCCTGCACAGCCATCTTTGGCTGCTCACAGCCCCAGCACTGCCTTCCTATACCAAACTTGGCCCATCCTGCCATGGCAGGTGACAGCTCTTCCCTCTCCTGTGGGCCACCATGCTATACCACTCACCTCCAGCGCTGGATCCCTCCAGAAATGTATGGAAATGTTATCTCTGTGTCATCAATGCCTTACCTCAAATCTCAGAGCACGTGATAGCCTCAGTACATGACTCCTGTGGCTGAAGCAGAGACCATGGCAACAAAGCATTTCAGCTCTGTAGCAGAGTGTAGGACTGTGCTGGTGCAGCAGCAGCAGAGCTGGAGCCACAGCTGCTCCTCCATGGCTTTGTTCAGTAGCCACTGCACCAGTCTCATCCCAGCAGCACAGCTATGCACCTGCTTTCCAGCTGGGCTGACCTTAGCCACCAATGCAAATGTAATGGACACTTTCCTTTTAAAATGGCCAAGCCTCAAAAACCCCAGCCAGACTAAGGCAGACAGTTACCCCTCCCCACCCCAACCCCAGCTAGCACGTTTGTATCAGTTTCTCACACACAGTCAGAGATTGCACCAGTTCTCCTGCTGTTACATATTATGAAACTAAACTTCTTTGACCTAAAAAAACCCCACACGCTGGCTTTAGATTTGTGAGGCCCTTGTACACGCAGAGAAGCCTGGCCAGGACTGTCAGCACTGATGCATGGGCCGATCATGCACCTGAATACAGGTTTATGCACCGAAGTGCAGCCATGGTCAGCTGCTTCATCAAATCACAAGTGTTTTGATGCAGTGCAGTTTCACCTATGATGCTGCTCACAAGTGTTTCACAGCTTATTTAGGGATGGAAAGGCAGAAATGTAAACATAGACTGATGTCGGCCAAGCACCTTTCTCTGAAAGCCTCTCTCCATCTCTTCCCCTCCGTGGCTGTCTTCACAATGTGCATGGAATTTCTAACCTAAGGAAAGTAAGTCCTGCCATGTGGCATTTGGCCTTCAAACCTCAGATCCACTTTTTCTGCTAAACACACTTATCTGAAGTGTCACTTTGGTGCCAGGTGTTTGTTGATTTGATGTGGGTTTTTTGTTTTTTTTTTCTGAACAGGAACCAGTGAACATTTGACTGGAAGGAAGGAAACTGCAGCTGACCCGTATTCTGAAGCCAGAGCTCACCCTCACAGTTTGCCAAGCTGCTGAAAGGATGTGGTGAAACATCAGCTTTCCCTCTTAAAAAAAGAGCTAAGCAACTTGCAAGTTCACATGGGCAACTCTGAACTTACAGTGTATTTTGCACATCTCCTACGACCTTGTTTTAAAGTAAGCAGAAAGCTTACTTAGGCAGTATTTCTGAACCAAAGGGTTATGCATGTTCAAGTACCTAAAAATGCTGGCCCTGCCAACACTAGATTCACTTTCACATGCCCATGTTTGAATATGTAACCCTGCCCGTACTTCATTCCCAAATGTAGATATTACTTGGAATGGTCAGAGTGGAGAAGAGTGTCCAAATGTTTCAAACCCTGTACATATAATCAGTCAAAACAGTTTCAGGAGCAGTAGCACTAATTTAAAATTCCCCACAGTGATGCTGTGAGTCAGTGCTCTGCTCAAAGCCATTTGCATTTTTTCTTTTCATCAAATAAGGCTTTTACTTGCTGGAGCTGCTTCTGGACTTCTTCAAAACCCCGTTCTCGCTCAAGTTTGCTGACAATCTGTTAACAATTAGCAAGAGAGAGAATATTTTTTTTAATGCTTATTTTACTTGCTATTTTTTAAAGCCTGCTTTCTGTATTCTAACAACTACTGACAGAACAATCCATCTGAATGCCTGCCTATCTGTAAACATTCTTTTCTGATTTTAACACTCTATTTTGGTAGTTTTCCTTTCAAGCTATTCTGATCACAGGATTTGCAACACTTCCACAAACGAATGACTAAGCCAAGCAGAAAAACAAAACAAATCCAGCACATGCTCATCTCTCAAACTGTGAGGCACAGCCAGTACTCTAGTTTTACCCTAGAGAAAATTTGCAACTGGTATTTTATTTCTCTTTCTCTGCCCTGTAAACTGAGGGCAAAACACTACTTCTCTTCCTCTAACTCACCTACTTGGCCCCAACCCAGGTGATAAGAAGGAGCACTATGGCTGTCTGAAAACTCTTTGCTGGCAACTCTACAGTAGGACAGAACTCAGCAAACAATGAAGGTTTAGGTACTCCCAGTCAAAAGCCAGAGGGAGAAGAGCAGAGGGAGTATTTCCATCTAAGGATGGGCTAAGTTTAGCCAGTATGAGCTTCAAAAAAGCAAAAATGGGCACTAAGACTAGGAAGTACACCTGAATTTTCCTGTATCAAGAATTTTAATGAGTTTCATAAAGCGTGATCCTGTTGAGTATCATCCGAAGCTTCTTTTAAGAGGCCAAGATTTGATGCTGAACACAGATACTTTGAAATGTTAGAGATCAGAAGTGGCAATCCAGCTAACAGGTGACTGAGAGCTGGATGATTACAGCTAGTGCTGATGCTGTGCTGTTGGGGATGAAAGAGAGAAAGGCCTGGTTGCTGGGAGACCCAGACAACCTGCTGGAAGTGGTAAGGAGGCCTTCAGGCAACACACCCCAGCTGGCTCTTATCTGAGTCCCTGCACAGGCACAAGCATACTCCTTGCAGCCTCTGTTAAGGATGCAGAGTGAAATAGAGTGGAGAATCCTATCATGAATAGGGGAGGGAAGGGATTTTCTTAGAAAGCAGCTTAGAGGCAGCCTGTGACTAAGTGCTTTCAGCTGAGAAAAGATTTCTTTTGTTAGTAATATCAGGGACTGGAAGCTATAGCTGCCTCTCTCTAAGAGAAAGGCTATTAGAGCAGAGTATTAAGAGGGCTATGATGGGAAAGGAGCAGACACCTCTTGCTGTAAGGCTGAGTGTGCTCTGCAGAGGTGTTTGTATTGAGTGTTAAATTGAGAGCCCTGGTGCTACAGTCTAATCCAATTTCTGAATCTCTAGGGAAATGGAGCATGTGCACAGGAGTTGTGACAGGCATTTGCAGAGACAGTAAACACAGTAAAACAAGAAGCCTAGACTATATAGGAACTTCCTCAAAACTTCAGGGAGAATTTTATTGCTAGTGCCTCTAAAATATAGCAGTGACAGTAAAGGTGCACTTGCTAACCTTTGGCCTGTGACACTCCAGGGGGTGGGGGCTGCACTGCTCTGGCCCCACACAGCTCAGTGGAAGCAGCAGCTTTGGCTGCACTATGGAGGACCTGCCACTGGAGGGGTAGCCAGCAGGTTGCACATCAGGCCAGCCCTTGGTTACTCTGTCAAGTCCCACTTTCAAGCCTAAGCTAGTAAATTAATTAAGGAATTAAGCAGGAATAGCAGATGTGCTTACCTCATCATAATATTTCACTATGTATCTGTAGATTTCAAACAAGGCCACTTTCTCATTAAATTCATTTTCATGTTTCTAAAACAGAAAATAGTTCCAGTTAGATAGGTCTCCTTTTTAAAAAATCTTCACACGAAAACAAATGAAGTTGTTGCTTCTCAACCATACCTTTGATTCCTGAGCTAGAAATTCTTCAACCTCTGCAGTGGTCAATGGAGGCAGATCCCTGATGGCTTTGTAGTATGCTTTTACCTCCTTCTTGTATAGTGGAATGTCCTTAGCATAGAGAAGTTTATTTGTTGGTGCTTCCTTAAAAGAAAAGATTTGAAGCCTTGTCACTTTTCACAGCACAGACTTCCTAGGGTTCCACCTCCACACAGTTAATTGCATCTAATTGTATCTGTGTGACTCATTTTTTTCTTTGCAGTGGTTATATGCACAGAACCAAGGTTATGAAACAAAGATAAAAAACTGAGGCAGGATCTCAGTAACAGTGTATTGTGATAGTTGCCATAGAATTATTTCTATTAGCATCAGAAGGGATGACCATTTGTTCCTCAGACATACTTTTCTTTCTCAATTCCTCTTTATAGCTCCCCAGACCTGAAAAACTGTGAAAGCCGAACCAATGGGCCCGAGGCCAATACATTATTTACCTACAGGATTTAGCAGTACTGCTTGAAGTTCCCGACAGTAACACGTCAGAGAGTCTTGCTAGACCCTGTCCTGGCAGAGGTTCCCCTAAATCTCTTTGGTCCCTACTACTCCTCTCCCTCAGGGGTTTGAGACCATGGAGAGCTGAGTGCCAGACATGCACAATCAAAAGGATTTTTTTTTCACTCCAGGAGTTCGACAAGCCAGATCAGCACTGACCTATCTGGGAGCTTTAGGCTCATTTGAGGAAATAAGTGCTGATATTAGTGGTAGGAGTCAAAGTCCCACCTGGAAACCATATTTTCAGACTGTAAAAGTGGGGGCTGGTAGTTTCCTGTCACTGTTCTGCTTTAAATTCTGTTGAATAAATGACATGTGATATCTTGTCACTACTGCTTCCACTGTGTGATGAAGTGATCTAAATGTTTGTTTTCCAAATGGCTAAAGGATGTTTTAAGATAGAAGCCTAAAAATAATGGAAGTAAACACAATTTAGTGCTAAAAGACCATGAGATGCTTACTGCATTGCAAACCTTTATCAGGTTTTAGAATAGCTTTTCAAATGGCTAATGGGAGCTGTTGTATCAACAGTACTTCACAATGTATGTTAAGCACAAAAATCTAACCACCATGCTCATTTACAGCTTTTCCATCAAGGAAGTGATGTGTTAGCTTTAATTTATGATATTTCACTCCTAAAATATGACAAATAAGCACATTATTTGCTATTTACCTTTTACAGATGAGCAGCTGGACCAGATCACATAGGAAATTAATCCATTTTTATCTAAATATTTTTAGGCTAAGAAGTCTCTAACCTATTTTTCTTGGTAGTATGAGCCTGAACAACTCCTTCCTGCTTTGGTCCAAAGAAAAGGAAAATACCCTGGGGAAAAATGAAGTATTTCTGATCCCCAGAGTTCCGGACACTGTACTAAAGAGTTTCTGAAGTTAAGATATCTGGACTTGTTACTCCAGCAAATAATTGTGCATATAAAAAGCAAGCAGCAAACATATGTGGAAGGAACTAGTTCAAATGTCAGAACTCTTTCAAGTATTCTTACAACTTCCAGTAGCTTACTGTGCTTGTTTTCTGCATATTGGTGTGTGGCAGACAAAATCTGGACTACTTATTAATAATGTTAGTACTCTTCAAGACCTTTGTTTAAAACTACTTCAAAACTTCATTAAAATCTTAAAATTTCTACTTTGTTCCACATCTTGTGTAAACACACTGTGCTGAAATGAACCGCAGAGAAGACAAGCAGCAGTTAACTATAAATATGGCATTCTCATAGCTGTATCTGTCTACTTGTGAATTCTTCAAAGCCTCAGGAGACAGACTAGTGAGGAATGGAAACCCAGTTCAATGCCAGTTTTGCCCCAAACGTCAGCACATCCAGAACTTCATCACCTGAATCGTTATACAGGTGAAAAAGACATCAGTTGAGGAATTAGCAAAAGACTGGAAGAGCAACATTACCTTCCCCAGGGTCTGTTCTGCTAGAGAAAAGGCATCCATGAAAGCTTGTGCGATTACAGACAAACAGCCATCTATATGGGAAGTCTTCTTAATATCAAAGACAAATTGTGGATTCTTCAGTATGTTCACCCAGAAGCGAAGAGGAAGACTAGACAGAGAAAGAACAAGCATCTTTGAAATTAACCACTCGGGTAGAACAACTGCTTTAAAATTGTACGTAATTGCACTGTGCTCATGGAAAGAAGCACATTTCTGGGCTTCTTATTCATGTTAAACAAGGGGTCAGGGAACAAAGGCTATGGACTAAACTCATCAGTCAGGCACCCATCTTCAAATAGCTGCTCTCAACTTGCAGCTACTTCTCTGTGAGTGTGACGTCAGTATACAGACTTACAAGTCCTGGACACTACCATGGTTTTTGTTGGTATCAAATCAATATACCAAAATGACTGTGATCCACAAAGCCAAACCACATCTTATTCCCAGACATGCCAAAATCGTATTCTTCTGATCACAGATGACCCACTCCATCCTTGCAACTACATTTTCAGAAAACACGTGCCTCTGTGCATATCCCATGGGTATACCTGTTGGTTTTCCAAATGTGGACCACATCAGGGTCAGTAATTTTTTTGCTCTCAGCCTGGGCATCCAGAAAGTCAAAAAAGTACTTGATGGCAACAGGTGCTTTATTGTTAGGTAAGCTCCAAATGCTTCTGAAGAGCTTTTCAACAACTGAATGAATTGCAACCTGAAAAGTAACACAATGAACATTTTGTTATTATTACACAAGAAAAGGATAGGATATTTTATCTCAGAGACCTAAGCGTGCCACAAGACAACCACATATAGAAACTACAATATGCTTGTGGCAAACATCAAGGCCATAGGTTATTGGAAAATGAGACAGTCAGTAACAAAAATGAAACTATAATACGCCACAATGAGCTGCTTTCAAATGTCACACATTCTATCACCAGGCCAACAGGAGAACTGCGGTGAACCTTGTGATAAATCGTAGGTGAAAGGTATCACTTGGTCCAACAAAGGCAACATCAACTCTTGGGATACTGTTGGCACTATTACTAAAGGCAATTGGAACTTCTGACTGGAAGTAAGAGGGAGGTGAGGAAAAGCAGTTTAACCAGTTTCCTAGGACACTGTTCTTCATGGTGCCATCTGCGACACATGCTGAACACATGTGCTCATCAACACTTCACAGCCAAGCGGCTCTGGCACTTCATCTAATTCTAGGATAACAGCTTTGGGTGGTATACAAAGACACTAATGCTAGAGAGAAGAACTGAAAACTGGGTATTTCTGATACAGAAGTGAAGCTCTTTGGCTCACAAAAGCAAGGGCTTGGTTGTTGATGGAATTGCTGACATAATCATAGAGTATTCATAAGTAGAGGCAAACAAAGCAAAACACTGTTTTGTGCCTTTTTTCTTCACATCTGTTCTGAAGCTCAGTTCAGCCCAATCTTCTCTCAACAAGAAGGATTTAAGCACATCCCAGGGTCTTGATGCACTACTGGCCACTTAATTTCAAGTGGTAAGGTCTGCAATTGTGTCTGTGTGTATGTACTAGTGAGAGAATGATAGGGAGAGGGACAGGGTACAATGCAATTTCCTTCACTGCGCAGTGTATTGTGGGCAGAATTCCAGAAAGAAGGATATCACAGCACTGCTGTTTGGAGCAGTGTCCCATTTTGGAGAAGGAGATGATTAATTTAAAGCCCTTTAAAAGGACTGTTTCTTAAGAGCTGGATCTTTTCTTCTGTACTTCAGTCTTCTACCATAAGAAATTACTAGTTTACTCCAGCAATTCCTGAGGGCTCATGTTAGTTTTCACAGCTAATGAGAAATGACCAGTCTTCACTCTCACTTTTCAGTAGCGTCCCAAATTACTTCAGATGCTATCAACAACCTAATTAAATAATGATTGATAGATTTTTAAATGCAAGAAGGCTATAGTCATCATCCCTTCAGGCTTCTCATATTGCACAGCTCTCAATGTTGTGCACTGATTAATATTTTAAGAAATATGCTGTTGCAAAGAGTTTTATAACCCCTGTTTTTGAGTAAGTCAGAAACAAGATGACGTTACCGGAGGGAGTGAGCAGGGCTTATTCCTAAGGAATGCATATTGTATAAATTAGGTAATTGTATTATAAATCCTAAGGACCATGTTTTTACAATTAATCTAGTTATTTTGGATGATAATTTGAAACCCTAACAAATTATTTCATTTCATGGACCATATTTTGTGAAACTCAGGCTTTGGAAGTTGTCTCTAAACTGGGCAAACTCTAGAGGAGAGTGGGGAGATTGTTGATTGAAAGTTGTCTCTCCAGAGGGGATCATTCTCACTCTATGGGACTCAGTGGTAAAACTCACTTTCCATAAGCTCAACGATTACCTTCTTTCTTTATCCTGAGAAAAACATTGTGCTTACTGAGGAGATAGAGAGTGTGAGTAATAGGCAATTTTAGAAGTCTAGCATTAGAAAACCTGAAATGTGTCTTTGCAAATGGTCATAATCCATAGTTAACAGTGACTTTAATATGCTACCTGTTCATTTGACATTTGATATACACACAGGAAGTCTGCATAATTTATGCTTTAATTTTAATTTCTGTTGTGCCAAACTAGTCAAGCCCAACATTAGCCCTCCCCTGAAATAAAGCCTTTCTTTACAGTTTACCTTGGTTGACAGAAGCTTTGTGAGATACATTTCTTTCACTTTGAATTTTTGCTTTCCTTTGTGACCTGCTCCCTTCACATCTTTGTTTGCTTCTGAGTCTGGTAAAATCTGCCATGAAGAGATTAAAGAGATTACACAGATACAAATACAGCTCAGTATTAAATCTACCACTTAGCAGTGTAATGACTAGACTCACCAAATGACAGTGCTCATCCGAGTAGTCCACATCTAAAC
Organism: Dendrocincla fuliginosa; assembly: GCA_035047845.1. Lineage (NCBI taxonomy): Eukaryota > Metazoa > Chordata > Aves > Passeriformes > Dendrocolaptidae > Dendrocincla > Dendrocincla fuliginosa. Next base: position 44,516,967 of record JAWWMO010000043.1, on the reverse strand, counting down.
AACAGAAAGCAGAGAGCAAACAGGCATTAATGAAACACACAGCTACAGGCCTGTGAGTTTTGCTGGGCTCTGGGCTGTGCAGCAGGGTGCATGCCAAGCAAGCAGACTCGGTGTCATCCTTTCCTGCCTGCAGTGTGAGGGAAGCCTCTGAGAAATGCACAGGCTCTGTGCACCTTCCCAGTGCCAACCTGTAGCTCGGGCCACTAAGCCAGGGCATTGTATCTGCTCCTGGGGTAAGCTGGCAGCAATCACAGCTCCTCTGAAAGGAGGACAAGAGACAGAAGTTGAGATGATTGCATTGGTTTAGTCTCTAAGAGTGCCCAGCACAGGTGGGCTGAGGTCAGGCTTGAACGCAATGGCTGAGAGCAGACAACCCTGTTGTTGTTGAGGGAGAGGGCAATGCTATCCCAGTCAGATGCACAGATCGCTCCTAACTTTGGTTGGTGAAATGAAACAAGTTAGGAGTGTGTTTCTTCCCAGGGGCTACAGAAAGTTCTCCCCGAGCCACCAGCTGAGTGGGTGCAACCTGCATCACAATGGCAGGTGAGATGAACTGATCCGCGGTAAGCACCCTTTAACTGTGACCTGCTGTTGAGACAGCCAAGCCAAAGTTTTCAGAAACACAGTCAGGAAAATTACCTATCTTTTATTATGCTGGTCTCTGGACAGTGCAACATTATGTCTGTGATATACAAATCTAGGCAACAGAGAAAGGGATGTTCCCTATCTTGGTTTCAACAGTCAGCACTTTGAGTCACCTCAGCTTCCCTGTCCTGCTCGCCTGCCTATGAGCCTGTATCTCTAAGTAATCATTTGCTGAGGACTGTAAGTCTTTCTGTCCTCTTCATGTCTTCTAGGCCCACTGTGCCTACCAGAGGCCCAGAATCAGGGTAATATGGCTCTTCATTTAGCTCAACTATATCAAAGTACCAAATTCTCTGACCTCCTATTGACCAAAATACAACCTGTCACAGCTCAGCTCTCTGCATTCCCAGTCATCCTCCACACAAGTTTAAAAAGATTGCAGTTCCTCCATTACCTGATCTGATGTTTGCCTTCTTTTTAAAGACTTTTATGGTTGCTCCATTTGAAATCTGAAAGCAAAAACAAATACATCATGCTGAAACAAGTCTAGAATTCATGAAAACCCACGGTTTCATCTCCTCTGTCCTTCAGTCTGTGGCAGAACAGGAACATGCCAGCCCACTTCGTTCTCACCACTGTGTGCACAGCTTTCAGCAGGCAGCCAGGGCTGGGCTTTCAGGCATGGGCAGTAGCTGCAGTCCCTTAGCCTTATCTGGCAAGGTGGGAAGGCACCTCTTCCAATGAACCAACCTTGAAGACCCTTTCTTTGATTTTTCTGGTTCAGCCCATCTTTGGACATTTTTATTTTCATGTATTATTTTGTGCTGTTTCTTGCACCCATCTTTCCATAGAGTACTCAGGTTAAATTCTCTGGCTCCAGTGCAATAGGATTTTATGGGAAGGTGAGGCAGGGGGATGAACATAAAGATGAACTCTCTTCTGGTCCCCTTTCCTTACCTCAGTCTGTTCTCCCCATGTCCTATAGAGGGGTCATGTTGAAGGTCTAGCCTGGTGCTCCCAAGAACTGTTTTCAAACTGAGCAAAATATTTATACACTGTAAGATCAAGATCCATATCTTACCACCATGGGATTTCTAGGAAAAATCTCTCTCCTCCTTCCCTGAATTTATAGTGCTGCCAGGATGTTAAGTATTATCTTTAAAACAAAACTGGCAAGCCATGCTTTTATTGTCAAAGAGTAACTAAAAACAGCTCCCACTGAGAACTACACCACTGCTCTGCTGTCAGATGTTTAGTCTTGCCAAGAGCTAGTGCACTTGCCTCTATAATTACAAAAACAACTGTCCAGTTCTAGGAAAGGATCCCTGCCAAAATAATTTAAGTGTTTTTTTAAACCTTGGCAGCCAGCCTGGTGTGAGAAACCAGTTTAAACATTAAGATATTCTATCAAAAGCTGTGTCTTATGCCAAAAAAATCTGCACTTACATTTGCTACTGGAAAGTAAATGCAATATATTTTATGATCTTTTGCACATTCCATTTATCATACAGAGTTTCAGACCTCTTTCAGGTAACACAGGCACTTGAAAACCACACTACAAGTGGCAATATGCTCTAAGACTCATTTGTGAGGTGAAACAAACACCCAGAGAGCCCTCCTACTTGACTCTGAAGATAGGTAAACAGGAACAGGACTACACAGCAGCTTACCCCCTCTCAGAGCTGCGTGGGCAATGTGCTGCCTTCATTCCCTCTCCAAGAAGTAGGACAGCAGCTCAGTGCTGTTGGCTCCTGTCCCGAGGGAGATGGGCAGAGCCGAGGGGGAGAACCATGCCTTCCTCCAGGAACCAGAGGCATTGCTGCAGTGCAGTCATGACCAAAGCCCCCAGTTTAAGTTTTAGTTTTGGGACAAAGTATGTTTTTAGCATTGAGTGGACTATGCTTTCCGTTCTTTATCATTACTGCAGCAGCCTTACTTGCTGTTTCTTTACGTGTAATCCAATTGAAAAAAAATAAAATTTAAAAAGTCCTTCTTTTAGTATCTTGCTGTCTAAATCACTTTTCATAGTGGGCTGCTCCCATTGATACCTTAAAACATCCTTGCTTTTTCAAGGGCATTACTGAGGGGGACAAACCAGGAGGGGGGAGATCTCTTCAGATCCCACAGAGCATGGAATACAGCTACTTTGCAAAACAGAAGATGTAGTAGTGTGGCCCTATGCCTCTTCCCTTTTCTTCAGGTCTCCTCTGCTCACTAACATCCCGTTCTTGCCAATCAGCTCCCTGGATCACACATTCAGATTTGCTCTCTGTGACTCTGCCTCCTCCTGGAACATGTGATGCTGCTACGGGCTGAGAAATTGCAGATCTGTGACTGGACACCAGATCTGAAAGTGATTGTCTAGCTCTCTTCTTGCATGGGGAATAGGATGTCAAGATAATCAGCAACTTTCTTGTCATGGTTTGTGGTTACTCTCATAGAAACAATAGTGCAGACCTCATAAATAATCACATCAGTAACCCTACTAGAAGTCAAAAATTAGAGCAAAAGAGCACATAAGTCAGAGACTCATGAAAGTCTAATAGTACAGTTGATTTTTTTTTCTTCACAATCGCACAAAAATGTAAACATCCCCTTCTTGAATATTTTAAAAATTAGTGTAGAAACTAAGTTGGCTTTTTCAAGAATGACTGGTGCCACTGGGGCCTTCACACCACAACCCTCATGCTCCAATATCTTAAAAAGATTTTATGGTCCTTCCCAGAGTCAAACATCTAGTTACTTTCTAGTTTTTAAGGCTGGCAAACAAGAAGAAAAATGCAGGCTTGCCAAAGAAGTCTAGGCACTGTTGAAATGTAAGTTGGAATTTCTCAGGCAATGTTACTGCCCTTACACTGTGTTTGCAATGTTCCTTTTTCTTTCTAACTAGACACCTTTACATTTCCTTTTGCATTAATATGCATAGAAGAAAATAAACTAGATATGTTAATGGTTAATACTGACCACTAAACCACTGCCTCAAAGGTCACTGAGCTTCTGCCTAAAATGTACATTATTTTGTCAGTATCAGAAAAAATGAACTAAAATATCCAACAGAGATATCCAGCACAATCTTTGTAAGGCAGCTGCTAAGCTATAATTAATGTAGCTACAGCTTTGTAAAAACAACTGGGCCTCCTAAATTGCACCTGCCTGAAGAAACCTCAGATGAAAATAAGGGCTGGGCAAAGATAACCAGGGATGACAGTGACCAACGGAGCAGACTTATTTGTCTTGAGGTATGACACTCATGACCCACAGCATGCCACGAGCTCAGAAGTGCAAAAGGCTGCGGGGTAAAATCAGGGAGCACTTGCAATAGCTGCCTGTGGTAAAGAGGGAAGGTACTGTCGCGTTAGATAGAAGTTTGAACATCTAATCAGATTTAAATCTATGTTGACCTTTGCTGCATGTTGCTCCATGTAACACTGTAATGTCCTGATTTGTACAAAATCTCTATGAGTGGAATGGAGGAAGTTAATCTATAAACAAGGTTTAAGACACACAGGAAAAGCTGTATTTAAGCCACTGGATGGTGACTCAGGACATCTGGGTTCAACACTGACTCGCGTGAGGTAAGGAGAGCTACAAATACCTACAGAAATGTGTAAAGTGACTCTGAATGAGGCTACTTCAGATCTAAGCAGCCTTGTGCTCTGCCCAAGCTACAAAGCCCTGCTAGGAGTCCTTGTTTCCTTATGGATGGCGCTCTACTTGCTCATGCAGACAGCAAAATGTTCTGTGCTGGCTCAGGTTCCTCAGCACCATACTGTGTAGCATGGCACAGACCTACAGCGGCAAAACTTCTAAATAAATAAAAATTTATGACCACATTAAGAGCAACATCTCTCAAATTCAATGAGGCATAAAGAAAGATCTCTAAGAGCGCTCAGCATGACAACCTCCATTTTCCAAATCTATCTGTAAGCATCACACGTGAACTTCCATACAACTTGAGGCCAATCTGCTGCTGCACATTGCACACAGTCTCCCACCCTCCATTATGACTCGTGTCACTGGGAACTCCTTAGAGAGGTAATTCTGCTTGCTATGCTGCTGCAATGTGCTACACCGAGAGGGCCTCTGCCACCAGTTGCAGCCTTGTGTGTTGTTGCAATGATGGACAGATGACTGCAGCATTGCAAATGACTGGTTTACAGGTGCAATTGGAAGCAGAGAGAAAACTTATGGTACCAGTGGCAACAACAGATGGAAGCACAAATAGAGAGAAAAAGGGAAATTGACTAGCACAAGAGGTCTCAAGAGAAGAGAGAGCAAACTCATCAGCCCTTTTTATTCTGACTCTCAATGCGATTTCATAAGTATCACTACTGTCTGTTCAGATAATCAAAATATGAGGTGGGATGAGGTAAGCAATTGCTCATGGGGCAATAAACACACAACTGCAGAGACTCAAAGAGACTCAAGGCAATTGCTCATAGCTGGAAATCAGATGCTGTTTTAAGTGAAATGTTCAACAGAAATAACAGTTTACCTGATCTGCTTGAACCAAGCAGCCCTGCAACAAGCAAACCTCTGAAAAGTAACAGAAAACATGGCTCATTGGCAAAAACATTTTATGTCACAAAATTCTTTCTTTCTGTTGATGATGCTCAGCTATCTCTTCAAGATTTTGATCAATCGACATTCTTCCGTGCAGATCATATTTGAGAGTTGTGGAGAAACTACTTCTCAAGTAATTGGTATGGCTTCTATGCTTACCTCATAATGACCGATGGTATTTAGCTTCCTTATCCCATCCTCCATCACCTCTGAGGAACCATCAATATCTAACAATTCTCTTTGCTGCTCCTCAGACACAAGTTCTGCAGTATGACAGCAACAGAAAACAATTACATCCTAATGGCAGCCTCATTGTACAGATATTTGTAAAGAAAAACAATACCTAGTTATTTTTGGACCAGTGACCCCAAATGAGCTGATTCACTCTGTCCTTGTGCCAGGTTGCATGGAAGTGGTTTTGCACTTCGACACCACTGATTCCTTTTCTGACTTGACAGCCTGTGTGGCTTCCATTACTCCGAACTTTTGGTGCTTCACTTTGTTTTGCCAAAGGAAGAGTTTTTGGGGGTTCTTTCACCTAATTGAGCTATTCCACTGAAGAAGTGTGCCATGGTGTTATGGATACAGTGGGACTAGAAGAAAGGTTCCACAAGCCACTTCTAAGAGATCACTATAATGAGCTGTACAAGACTGACAAAGTACTTGTGAAGGGTGGTCAGGCACTGGTGGTGGATATAGACATCAGATATGAAAGCAAATTTTGAACGCTTGCAAACACAGAGTCTGAGAAGGTGAGGAAATAGCAACATTTTAAGGAGCAAGTCCAGGAGGTGACAAATGCCAACAATGTAGAGTTTGTTAGATTTCCTACTGGGGCCTGTGGAAGTGGTATGGTGGCAACTACAGACTTTTATCTGACTTTGGGCTCTTAAAACCCAACAAGGAAAGGTGGTTTGACTCATTTGCTGGAATGATCTTATTTACATCTATAGGTACTGTAGGTAACTTTGTGAGCCACATGCAAACTACTATATAAACCTAATCTGACTATAAATAAGCTGTATTTTAAGGCATTTCTGATCAAGGGCAATGCAGACCTGATCTTTCAGAAGGAAGAGAGGTAGGAGGAATAGTAGGTAGGGACTAAAGTACTTGATAATCATGATGTGTTACCTTATCCACTCACAAAATTTATCAGCTGTACTTAGGTGGATGGACCTTACTTAACCCAGAAAAGGAATATAGAAATTCTACACGTTTAATAAAAACATGTGTTTGTTAGCTGCAATGCTGAAGTCCTTGCAGAAGCGAAGCAGTTATAGTTCCAGTGTTCTAACTGGCAGCATAAATGATCTAGTATTTGCCTTAAAATTCCTCACAAAGGCTACATTCTGTTTGAACTCTAAAAGAAATCAAAGGCAAAAATTCTTAAATAAAAACCTGCACAGACAGATCAGTGAACTCCATGAAAATATAACACAGTGGCATTCTCTTACCAAGACCAATTTCATCCAGCTGAAGACCATACAGAAAGCCATTCTTATTAAAGAAAGCCTGAAGGCTCTTCTCCTTGGCTTGGCCTATGGTGTCGCAGTCCAGAACATTAACTTGGATAGTCTGACAGGCATCTCCACTCTCGTTTTCTGGGACTTTTTCAAAGGTAATGTTCACTGTCTGTGGAAAGAAACACATGTTATTCTGACTTACAGGGAACACCTGGCATGGGAAACATAAAAACTCCTGACAGATTTTCAGCACAAGAGATTTTCAGCATATTTATTATTAAAGCTATTTCAAATAAAGATTACACAATGAAGCATTTAGAATACTTAATGTTCAAAAAAATCAAAGAGATATATATTTCCAAAAATGTATTTTGACTTCTGCTTTAGTGCAAATGTATTTCAGTGAATTACCAAAAAAAAGACAGGTGGCAAGGAAAAATTACAATGCATATTCTAAAAAACCCAAATCTTTTATGTAAAATGAATGCCTTAGCAGCAAAACTGTAAGTGACAGGAGATCCGATAAGGCTGCTGAGTAAGTCATGGTAAGTATGATTGATTTTGAGTGGATAGGAAGTAGTGTTAAAATGCATATTTACACCAGCAGATTATGCTGAGTGCCTTATATCATAAAAAAATACACCTCCCTTGAAGGTGTCAGTGTCTGCGTACAGCCATGTCTCCAGAGACAGCACAGAGCAGAAGCAGTGGAAAGAGAAAGCGTGCTGCAGCAGGCAGAATTCAAAGTGGCCCACATCTGCATAGAAAAGTGTGTTGTATTCTATCAGTTATTATTTCAGGTCAATCACCCACACAACCTGTCCGGTTACAGCACCCATGCCCTTTGGCTCACAGCCACTCTTAGCTGGGACACAACTCATCTGCTAGGCTGCACACTAGCTGAGACAGGCTAGAGGGAGGTGCCAATGAGACTGGGTGACCATCTCCAGGGCCTGCTTTTTGTCAGGTCATATTTCTGATCAGGTCAGGCAGATTAACTGCTAGAAGGCAGGGGAAAAGGGATGAACACAGAATTGCTAGTGCCAAGCAATAATAGCAAAAATTTCCACAGCCTGCTCATGCAGCAAAATCACTGTTCAGCTGCATGGATACAGATGTTCTGCTGGAGAAGTCTTGGGACAGAAACTAAACAAGTGTTTTAGGTGCCAGCACTTGACTACAAGTGGCAAAGGAAAATAAACATATTGGAACCATTTTGGCTGTCGGACATTTCTGGTTTATTTATCTTGTGACTGAAATGAGAGCACTGCAGGTGTGACTTGGTGAAAGAATGAGCATTAAAACAGGAAGCAAGTAAAACATTTTTTTTCCTCTGCTGTCATGTGAAGGAAAGATTTTCTGTCCAGGTTATTGCAGGGACAACCTTTTTCTCTTCTTAGAAAAAAGCATAGTTATTAATAGTTGTAGAATGGCAGTTTCCTCCTATTACCCAGCAAGAATGGAAATTACAACACACTGGTAGTGAAAAAAACTAGTCCAAGATGACATAAATTAACTTTACTGTTTCTGCAGAAGCAAAAGGAATATTAAAACAGGGTTGCAAAACTATAAAGATCAGGATTTATGAAAGACTAGGATGTAACTGAAGTAACAGAGACTAACGTAATTAGGACACCGAGATGTTTAATTGTGAGGAAAATGAGTCCATGGAAAGGACAGACGGAATGGCAGAGGAGGATATGTGAGAACGGTGTCTGCAGAAGGAGAAGCAGACTGGACACCATGCCTCAGGTTGGGATTTCATGCGGAAAATTAGTAAAAAATATATTGGCACAGCAATGAGGGAATCATGCTTGGTTAGGTCCACAGACCAACTGAACAGACAGCAGTCCTGTCCTTGACTTTGACTGCCCTGAGGTCATGGTCTTGTAGTATAAAAATGTGGACAGGGACTGACTGTATTTTGTCCTTGGAAAACTCATTTTAATCACTTTGCCTCTTCTAGTCTCCAAACTGCTCTTGCTGGAGTAGCTCCTCACACTTTAACTGATGTTGATTTGGCTTCTACACCCTTGGAAGTATTCATACCTTTAGTTGATCCTTTCCTCCTAACATTATTCCTACACTGCAATATTCATGTTCCCGCTTCTCCTTAATCTTCTATTCCTTTTAGACTATCAAGAGAAACTGTCTGTTTCTCTGCTGCCTTTTCTTTTCAGCACATGCTCTCCCACAGGCTGCACAGGAATGTGCAGTTTCTTCAGTCATTAGCACGCGAGAGTCCTCCCATCCCTGCTCAACTCATTGTAGGATGACAGGACTGTAAAAAGAGAGCAGTCGTCTTTTATGTAGGTGGAATACAAGTAATTTATGGACTCACTAAGTGAAAGTGTCCACAATGTTAGGGTAATAAGAACACTTTACAACTCAAAGAAGTGGTCAGATGGGAAGGAATATTTAAATGCATAAAAGTCTCTAAACCATGAGAGCCAGACGGTTTTGCTGATATGATTTCCTGCAGAGGTTAATCTCAAGTGATGAAGCAATTGATGGGGAGCTAGGAAAGCCAATTATTATTAAGTCGTCCCTCTTCAGCTGAAGTTTTCATAAATCAGATTCAGCCTGTCTGACAGTACAATCCCTGGTTTTAGAAACCATTAATCAGAAGCAGACAGTCACAATCACTGCATTTAGACACAAAATGTAGAACTAGAAAAAGAAATAGAAATGACTGCACATTATGGTGGTCAGAAAATATATAAGAAAAATCACAGGAGGATACACGGAAGTCCCAAAAAAATATCATCAGGCCTTTTTCTAAGATCTCTCACTTTGCAAAGGAAAGAAAAATACAATTAAATCAGGGAAAGATTCAGGAGAAAATTACAGGACATGTTGTTCAACCTAGTAATATCTAGACACAAGACTTCATGCACTAGAAATTAGTGATTAGCAAGACAAAGCCACAGTGCTCTTCAGAAAAGCTTTAACATGGGTTGCAAAAATTGTTAAAGGCTACCTAAGGAGAAGGTGGCAAGCACCTGCAACTACTTGTATAGGAAGTACCTTGGAACCTAGCTACAAGACAGGAACAAATGTAAAAAACATATTTTCACTCATGCAGTGACAGAAATAACATTTGAAGACAGTGTTTACAAATGGCTTTTCATATTTGTAGCTATCTTGAAAATTAATTTCAAACAATGAATTATTTACTAAAGCTATTAATAACCATAAAGGTAATAAGTGAGATGTGGTTTAATAAAGAAATGTTATAATATAATATTTTCTAAGAAATAAAAAACAATAATCTGGGATTTTCAAGAGCACTAATTCCTTAGCTGTTCTCTATTCAGCTACACATCTGAACAGATCATATTTCCATTTATCAGACTGAAAAAAACAAAAAACTCTTTGGATTGGTAAAAGTTAGACAATTTATGTAGAATCAGCACCATGATGCACAGCGCAACAAAATTGTCTTAAACTACTCTCCTGTCTCTCAGACTATGAAATACAATAAACAGAAAAAATGAGATTGATTGCATGACCCTTCTGCAGCAGCCAGAACAGTTACCCATGAAGAGGTTACAGAACAGTTAACCAACTGGCACAGAAAATGCTACAGGAGTTAAATTCAGGCTAGATGGGCACTACACAAAGGAAGGGTTGTGCTGTTGATGCTGCAGTATATGGTACCCAGTCTATCCCTGATCCAGAAGACTCTCCTGTAGCCAACAACTGTACTTCTAACTTTCTAGTGAGGGCTGTTGTGTCCTTTTCTGCTGACAAAAATCCCCATATGTCACATGCTTTTAATATCTTCCTTATCTCTCAAAAAGTGTGGCTATTAATACCACAACCATGATGTCTTGTTAGGATATTGGTTTCCCTGTCTCAGCTTTACTCTTTTACAGCCCTCCCACTTCTTTTAACACCCTTCTTTTAACTCATAGAGCCGTTGAACACTTTAAAGAACCTTCCACCACGTGGCTTTGCTTCACTTTTAATCAAAGGCTGTTGGCTGAACAGGTGAATTAGATAATTTATTCCCATCTAAAACTGCAAATACATTTCAGCAAAGAATTCAACACTCCAAACGTCTTTTTTTAAATAAACACTGACTATTCAAAAGAATGCAGAAACACCAAGACTACCACACAAAAAATCTCCCTTGGTTTTCCACAGAAGATATACCACCGAGCACTTCTCCCATGCCAGGCTGGCACTGTGTAGCTTCTCTATTCAAAATGAAACACTTCAGTGAAATGCTAACACTCAGCTGTGCAGTGCACTTCTTCAGCGGTCATTGAGTAAATTATCCGCCGAGGAGTGCAGCTGCTTGTCTGCCTGTGAGAAAGCAGGCTTGCTTCCTCAGCCTGAGAAAAGGCTCCATGACACATCCAAGTCTCTTCCATGGCAGTTTAATTTCTCAGTACTCAAATACAAGCACAGCATGAAACAGCACAGTTCCTCAGCTCATACTTGACCAACGCTTTTAGAAGCACCTTTCCTTCAATTCCTCCACTCGAGCATGTGGCTGAGCAGCCCACCTCTGTTCCATATCTCACCCTTTCTAGTAGAGAAGGCTAACACTAGGGGGCTGGGTGGTTCCAAGGTCGGTGGCTTTTTTAAAAAAGGCATGGGGCCCCGCCTAGGAACAGCTGTAATACAATTTAAACCCAACATGTTTCTTCTTAGTTCTCTTTTTTTTTTTTTCTGGTTACAAATGGCCTGAATTTAAAAAATCTCTCCTTCCTTCTTTCTCTATGCTTAAATTCTGCCTCTTTCATCTGCCCAAAGAGTTTACCTGCATAATGGTGGGTTTAGAAGACCTGGGAAGCTCTCCCTGATTTTTAGGAGCCTGTCTGTATCCTGCTTTTATTGGTTTGGAACTGAACTCCAAATCCTGAGCAGAGAGATTCGCATGCAGCCTGCCTACACCCTTGTTTGTGCCCTGTCGCTGATTTGAGAATTGAACTCCCTAACAGATGTATCCTTGCATCTTCAAGTGCCTGCACAGCTTAAAAAATCTGGACACTGTGTGTCTGCAGCTGTGCTTCAGTATCTATCACACTCTCTTTGGTTGCATTTCTATGCTTTGCTCCGGACAGGTGGGTTTTAATGTACTGCTATTGCTGGAGTGGGTAAAGAGGGAAAACAAAATACCAACAAAAAACTGTAAGACTCAGAATGTAACTGCAGTGAGCAAACATGCAAATGCTTTTGAAAACTCATATCAGAATTTATTCCATTTAGAAAATGAAATCTTCAATCCTTTAGAAATGTTCTTCCACAGTAAGGAGGAAACACTTGGTTCCTTGTCTGTATGCTCACAGATCCTGCATGTCATTACAGGGCATGTGAAGTGGTACTAGTGAGAGAAGAAAAGCTGAGTACTTCCTCTTTAGCCTCTTGTTAAATGCTATTCTTCCAAGGGAAAATGTGCACAGCTGTCTTGCTTACCCAGCCCAGAAAGGCTCACCATTCCACCTAAGTCTGTTCACAGCACAGTTTTAGTTTCCAGCATAAATCTCAGATAAAAATGCCACACAAAACTGTTTCCCTGTACAGCAAGAACTACAGTCCTTGGACTTCAACTCTGCAATTTCACTGGATCCTCTCTGATGATTTTAAAGGGAACAATCAGCTACATTTCAGCTAACAAACTGCTGCATTTTAACTGGGAAAGCTGACTTATTAACCCTATAACAGTATCATTACCTCCTATTTAAAAGCAGAAATACAAAGTACAAAGGCAGAAAACAACATCTGAGAAAGGCTGTGTGCTCTCTCACTTCCTCATCCATCCTCAGACAGCATTCCCCAGTGACAGCAAGTCCTTCAGACCACTTCCCTCTCTCCTTTTCACTGTAGGCTGACCATAAGACCTTATCAGTGATTGCAGGCACAGAAGTTGCACTAGGAAAAGTATTTAAGGTTGTTCAGAAGTTTCAGAGTCAGCTATTCCCCCAAGGGGCTCTCAATTTGAATTTGTGCTATAAATAAGAAAATCAATCAATTCCACAGGACCAGATGCTCCTGTGCAGTCTACTAGTAACAGGCATACTGCGCTTGCTTGAAAATTGTTGCTCTGCATCACTGCTGGGATTTGTATTCTATGGCTACATATAGTAATATATTTAAACTTACTCTGTATCTCAAATACATGCCAGAATGTAGCACACAAACAAGGAAACCAAATATCTTGTGTTGTGTATGCATTTAATTTTTAGTCACAAACTTCCTTTCCAAATGTCATAGCTTAGCTTCAAGTACCTTCAAATGAAGCTTCTAAAAACAGCTTTTTAAGAACAAGATTTGACTATATCAGTTTGAGAGCTTTCAGCAGAAAATAACAATTCAGAAATGATGCACAGAAATATTGCCATTTCAGTGAGTTTCTTATGTGACCCAGTGAGCTAAATCCAATGGATCGCTGACCAGCCAAATTTTCAGGATTATGTAGTCTGCTCTAGTATAAGGCATCTTAGGACCTCCAGGTTCTTGCTGCAAAACAGATGGGCAGACCTAGAAGCTTCAGCACTACCTGAGATTCAGGACGCAGGCTCTGAAAATGACTGAATTCTCCTCCAAGGCCACCAGCACTTGCAGCGTCCCTGCCATTGCTGTTGCTGTTGCCTGGCAGTTTCTCCTGCCAAGGTCTGAAGCTCACTCTTCAGCTGCACTTCCATACTCTTAATTAAGTACAATAACTTTGACAGGGACTTGGCAGTTAAGAAGCAAGGAATCTATGCAAATGACTGGAAATGCACGTTTTTAAGTTCTCAGACGCAAAACCACTCAGAAATTATGGAGCAAAAAAGTGTTCTGGTTATTTTGAAAACCTTTTTTCACACCACCTGCTCCAAAATTCACTATTTTTATATGCCCAAGAGTAAAATAATCCTGCTATCCCTTCTCGGCTCAGGGTCAGAATGACAATCAGTAAGGGAACTCCAGTTTTCAAAGAAGTCTGGGTGTAACTGTATAATAGAGAGTATTTCTAAGTTGTTTTGAGAAAGGCAAAAAAACTATGGTAATGTTAAAAAACTAAGCTAGACTTCCCAGATACCTTGTTTTTAACCACACAGCTAAGTAAAATCCACCATGCTGTAATCTTGCTTATTTGAAGCTAATTTGGTGCTAATAACACGGAAACCCACAGCAAATTATTGCTGCCTGAACAATAGCCACAAGTAAACGCAACAGAAAAATAAAACCTCTGCATTCCATTCTTTCATTCATTGGCAAAGCATAATTTAGTTTAAATTCTAAGCATGTTTATATTTTTGTAGTACACTTTAAAAAAAGGATTTTTTAGCGCTGTAAGACTTCATTAAACCTAATGTTTGGCGATTAATGCATGTTGTGAAGTGAGGAGTGAGAGATATTTGTGAAATATATATCTTGGTGAAATACCAGCTAGTTAAACTCTATAGTGTTTTGAAACTGTCAGCTACAATAATTTTACTATCTGGGTACTTAACCATCACCTTAGTGTCTAAGAGCCTTAATTTAGCTTCCTAGAAAGAGGAAACATTATAGTTGCTTGTGTTTGGAGGGAACACAAGCTGGCAAACATACCACTGTTTTGAATTCAGACACTTGCCACAGCAGCCAGTCTTCGTTAAGTGTGTACAGGGCTTTGCAAGTTATTGCATCAACAGGTCCTTTGTTTATCCTCTGATTGAGGGTTGTCACTAGCAAATAGAAAGGTTCACCAATTGTTTCCTAGGATACGAAAAGAAGGCAAGAAACATGTTTATTTTTGTAATCATTAAATGAGTATTAATAACTAGAAAGAAATCAACTGTAACAAATAATGTTATTTCCTTTTAACTAACTTGTTACCTTGCAATTAGCAAAAAACAAATCTCTGAGTAGATTTATCCAGTTATTTGTTTAACCTCCATTCTTTGCTTTTCAGTGTGAAAGTCTCGTGCAAATTGCAAGGGACAGCTGGAACATGTGGCAAGATAGCTCACCATCCCTTGCTGTGCACAAGCACACTACAGACAAGCTGCTCCTAACTGCACCTGGCAGACACTTCCTAGTTTCACCAAGGAGTGGGTGGGAGGTGAGACATGCATGTGTTCACATGCATACTTGTGCTATTTATTCCATTTTCTGTCCTGTGAGAAAACAAGCTAACAATTAAAATTCCTTTTTAATTGGTGTCTCCCCTTGTCATCCCTAAAAAAAAGCCTTGGGACCAAGATAGTGGGACATACACTGGTGTATCAACAAAAGAAGAAATGAAACTGGGCCTTTCCTCTCCTGTCTAAATCCCAGTCTTCAGGACAGCACCCAAGAAAGGAAGCATGTATCTTTGTTTCCACCTGACACCATTCCTGCAGCCTGGCTAAGGCACCTCACTAACACAGCTCTCAAAGATGGCTGGTGTATTGACAATGTATCTCTGACAGTTCCTTGGCACTCTCCTGGGGTTTCAGGAATCTGGTGTGAGCTGCTGAGCCTCAAACAATTCTGCTGCTGTATGAACGCGAGGACTGATGAGAGTGATACCATCAGTGCAATATTATCACATCGATAAGAGAGACAGGAAGCATAACCAAATGCTGAAAACAAGAACAAAGTGCTACCACGTGGACTTGAATAAACAAACTATAAAATGAAACAAAATGCTTATTGTGTTTCCATTTGAAGTCATTTGGTTGCTAAAATCTGCAATGCTGTTTGGACATTGAAAAGTTTGAAAAGAAGTTTAGTTTTCCAAAGGACAGTATTCCTTAAATCTCCTTTACATGGTAGCTTTCCAACAACTTGCATAAAAAGGTACACTTAAACAAGTGTGTCAGACTTTTAGTATGAAAACAATACATCTCACTGGGCTGAAATAATGTCTGATATGAAAAAAGGATATGCTAAAATTACAAAATTACCCAAATCTTGGCCAAATAAATGACACGATCATTGCTTGGAGATGCACTCTTTTCCTGCATCTTACTGATGATAATCAGCTAAGTCACCTAAAAGTGTACACCCAAATAATGTTAAAGGTTAGATTAATGCTTTAAATTGATCCTTTGAACAGTTCCTATGGAAAAAACCAACTAAAGAAATTCTTTGCATATCTTAAGTAGTGAAAAGATGTACACCTACCCGGAGAAAACCAGAAAGGCAAACAGACATCCAGTTTGTCAGCAATTTTTCTACCACAGATTCGGTTCGTCTGAGCAGGAGCTTAGGCTGTACATTGCTTGATTGCTCCATTAAGTCCCTTGTCAACACTTCCAAAATATGGGTCAGATAAACTAGTTTAGTTTGTAGTGCAATTGTCAAGAAGGATGCAAACAAGCACCTGTTAAAAAAAAATAAAAGAATAAAAAATAAAAAGCTGTAGTTTTGGAATATCTGTTCCCAGTCATATTTAATAAATGAAACACACTTTAGTGCAATTCATCTCCTAAGTTTTCCCTCCTCAGGCACAGAAATTGTCCACTATTCTCTACAAAAATATAAAAAATGCAAGTCCATCTGCTCTTGAGATTATTTTTTAAACACAGAATTTGTGCCTCTAAAGTTAATTCTGCAGAACAACACTTGCTTCAGTGACAGAACATTTATAAACTGTAGAACTGTTGATCTACCTGCAGAAAGTGTTTACACTTTTGAAGTGATATTTTCTGCTCTTTTGCTTCTTTGTTTACAGGTACTAGCATTCCAATTTCTCTTTAATGGCTTGTTTCAATGGCAATGTTTTTTCTTCCTCAGTGTGGCAGATGGAGAAGAAGGAAAAATGCTTTGTAGTACTGCTCCTTGTTTTGCAAGTAGTAGAAATTACATTTGTGTGCTACAATCCATGTTGTTTTTCCTGCTAATTCTTTGTCTTGAAGATGATAAGCATAATCATACTATACCTGTCTTTCACAGAGAAATTTTTCTGCTTTTCAAGGGTGTGAATGAGAGTAACAAGAAAGTTCTTGTTACAAATTAAAGCATGCAACATGTTGAAGCTTTCATCCTTGCTCGTTTGGTCTCTGCTCTGGAATAGTTAAACAAAAATAAGCAAACTGTAGATTTGCTATGATGGATTCTTAATGCTCAGAAAAATGGCAAGAAACATATGGGATAAGATCCTGGCCTCATTCAAATCAGTGGGAATTTTGCATTTATTTCATAGGTCTCAGGAGTTTACCGAAAATGCATTTGTGTTTGTGTACAACACAGAGTACACATACATAGAGCATATATTTACTGCCATATATACAAACTAATGCCAATAGAGCCAACTGTTAAGTTTCCCTGTTATTTCCCATTACCAGATCTCTTTATTTTGTTTAAGTAGGCCATAAAATACATTAGGTATCTTACATTTCAAATTCTTTTTTATATATAAATCCACGTAACCCTCTTCATGGAGGGTAGGGACCATCATGAAAATGCAAACTGAGGTGTTCTAGGACAACAATGGGAGAGGGGATACAATCACTCTTGAAAACAAAAAATTATTAATTAAGGTATATCACACTAGATGGACTTACCTGTGGCATTTCTTCACTGAAGATGGATGCAAAGCCTCCTGACTAAAATACAAGGGGATATTTATCATTCTTAAGTATATCAAAAGTTTCTAACACATGTACGTTAAACATGCCAAGCATGTTCCTGATACTATTTGAAATAAAACAGCAGAAATGACAGATTCTAAAGCAGAAACAGTACAAAAACTCTACAGAGTAACTTCTGCAAAGGTGCTGCCAGAGCTCACTGAAAAGTGAACTCTCAGAGATGACCTGCTATTGACTTCAGTGTTCCTGAGTGTGTTATTGATGCTACTGAGCTGCACTAGCACAGCAGTCAACTAATGCTCCGCAGGAAGAACTGTTTATTACTCTCATCCTCAAATGTGGTGGTGTGCAAGGAGTGTTGCAAGCTGCATCCTTCTTGGAAGGCAACAACTGCCTTCAGTATACATGGTTTCCATAACAGTGACACTTGAGCTCATCTGCCTCCATTCATTTCAAGGCACTTTATGAATGTTCACTAATGAACTCCCCAGGAGGTCCATGCTGTCAGTCTCCAGAGAGGCACAGGTGCCTCCACACATCCAGTCCTAGCAAAAGCTCTCATACAAAGAGATGGCCCCAGTTCTCAAATACCTTGTCAATGCCTCTTGAACACCAAATTCATACTAGTAACAATTACTGTCACCTGCTTTATCTGTGATGCTAGCAGCCTCTAGTTTCCTTTAGAATCACAGAATGGTTTGGGTTAGAAGGGACCTAAATGATCATCTAGTTCCAATCCACTACCATGGGCAGGACCACTTTCCACTGGACCAGGTTGCTTAAATCCCCATCCAACCTGGCCTGAAACACTTCAAGGGATGGTGCATCTACAGCTGCTCTGGGCAACCAGTTCCAGTGTCTCATCACTCTCATCATAAAAAATTTTTTCCTTGTGTCCAATTTAAATTTATCCTCTTTCAGTTTAAAATCACTTCCCCTTGTCCTGTCACAAGAGGCCCTGGTAAAAGTCTGTTTCCGTCTTTCTTATCAGCCTCCTTTTTATTGAAAGGCTGCAACAAGGTCTCCCTGGAGCCTTCCTTTCTAAAGGTTGAACAACCCCAACTTGCTCAGGCTTTCTTCACAGGAGAGGTGCCCCAACCTTCTGACCATTTTCATGACACTCCTCTGGACCTGCTCGAACAGGTCCACGTCTTTCTTGTGCTGGGGAGCCCACAGTCAGACACAGCACTCCTGCTGGGGTCTCACAGGGGCAGAGAGGGAGAATCACCTCCCTCTACCACTGGCCACACTTCTTTTTGACACAGCTCAGGGTATGACTGTCTTTCTGGGCTATGACTGCACATTGCCATCTTACATCTAATTTTTCATCTACGTATCTGATTTTTCATCCCTCCCTTTCCTCATTCCTTCTGTTCTTTTCCTCCCTACCATATTCTTCTTCCTCCACTGACTATTTCCATTTTCCCAGAACTTCTTCGGCAATATTTACACCAACTACCAATAAAACACACACACAGAGTGAAAAAAAACAGAACCATAATAAAGGTTAAAAGTACTTGTGAACAGGGAACAAGTATCATAGCATTACACCAAACTATGTGTGAAATTGATGGAAAACAGAAATAATAATAGTACAAATTTAACAAGTAAAGCAAGAATCAGGCTGAACATCAAGAGCATTTTAAGAATACATATAATATCCATTTAACATCTACAAACTTTAAGCAAAACACCAAAAGCTATGAAACCAGATTAAATATAGAAAATTGGAGCAGTGGGAACCAAGACACTCAAAATGAAAATGGGGTCCATCACTCTTAATCTTAGGTATCTGACTCCCTCTTTAAGCTTAAACTTGTCCCATCCTGAGAGATATGTCTCAGGCAAATGGGATTAATCACTTTCTTGAGCTGTCCATCTCTGCACTGACTACAGAAGATGCTCAGTGAACAGCTTCGATCTCCATGGTTAAACAGCTTAGGTTTGATGTGACAAAGCTCATTAAACGCACTGGAAGGCAGAAAGGGTACAACAGAGACATGATTCAAACACATGAGGTTAGTGAAGGAAGTGGTGGGTTTTCACTTTGACCCTTCTGTCAACCCTTCTGATACTCAGTTGCAACCTCTACACCATTGGTCTTTCTGCTCATCTCTAATGTTTATTTAGTGGAACACTGTTTTACTAACACATTCATACAGCAGGAGGCATGTGTGGACATTCCTGCAATGTAAACAATAAGTACTTAGCAGAGAAAATCGGTACACAATGCCTTAAATAACTTGACTGACACCACATGTTTGTAGAGAGCTAATAGTAGCAAGTGTACCTTTGTGGTATCAGTATTCCAAACTGAGACAAAATCCAATTGGAATAATTTTCAGGATGTGTGAGGATGTGTAATGTTTCAGGATGCATGAGACTTGTCAAGGCAAAAGAGAAGTCCTTCCCATTCTGACTTTAGAGAATGTAGCAGTGGCAGACTTTGTGCCTCTTTTTCTTTACTTTTTATTTACATAAAGCACAGCAATTCCGCTCAGACAGCTACTACAGATTATTACTGTCTTGATAGGGGACTACCACTAGGAAAAGACAGACTCTTAAAAATAAAATACTATTTTATCTTAGTATGTCTAAACAAAACAAACAGAAAGGAAGGAAATGCAGAAAGTAACATTGCCTTAGTCTACTTTCTTCAATCCACCCGGTGACCCCTTGTAAATTAGATTGGAGGCAACACAGTAGTACCAGAAGGGATATTCATAGTGTCCTTTGGTATGAGAACTGGACTCAAAGTATACCAGGATTTTGCATATGTAGTGGCTAAATATTATTCTGCCTTAGTATCTGGTATTTGGTGTTCTACAAAAAACAAAGGCCCTGATTCTGCCCTATCACACATGCTTAACTTTATCACAATGAGCTTTTACTGGGATCACAAATGGCCATGAAGTGAAGCAGTGTGCAGACGAGACCGCAGGACTTGGCCACAGCAGTGATGAGTAACACATGAAGACTAGTAGACAATTCACATACGTAAGTTAGGCCCTAAACTACACAAGGGTTTCTACTCACTGGTGTCAGTTATACAGAAAAATATCACCAGCTGAGATCACAGCTTCTGTCAATTGGGTAAATGCTGGTAAGCACTGGTTAACATAATGATATGATTTTGAAAGCTGTGGCAAAGGTAGTTATCAGTATTATAAAGTGCCACATATTAAAGAAAAAAAAAGTAGCAAGACACAAAATATTCAAAAGAAGGCATCTGGTCCTCCGACACAGTAGCACAAACTGCTCCAATGAACACTGAAAATATCCACCTCTAAACTGGACAACACAAGCACTTATGGAATGTTTAAGCACATGATCTGCATCCCTTTGAATCAACACCTTACCATTTCTGTCAGCACTTTGGTGTAGAAAGTCAGCACCATTTCTTCATCAGTCTAATTAGGAAGTGTCATGATGTTAGCTAGCATGTTAGCTAACCTGACTGTTACTCTAATTAGCCATAGCATGGGAAGTGAAAGCATGGGAGTGAAAAGAGCAATGGATAAATTATAGCTTAGTTAGGATGGACTAAAAGGCAAGCTGCTGAGTGAGGCTGGACAAAAAGAAATGGACACACACACAACCCTTGAAAATTCAAGAATGTTGCTTTATCTACAGCATAAAGGCTTGCTTAAATATAGAGATATACAGCCTTAAGTGTTCTTTGGGAATTTTTAAGAAAAGTTTCTTGTGAAAACAATTACTGTGTAGTATTTTCTTTAGTTATTTGATCCTGAGCTTCCTAGACTTTTTAATATTAGTCAGGGCTGACAACTGAAAGACTTGTAAACATTTACCTCTGGAAAGAAAGTTCTAAGAGCAAAGTGTTTGTAGTCAAGGAAGGGGACGGTTCCAAAACTATCCACCACATCTAATTCATCCATCTGCAGTTCAGCAAACCCTGAAAAAGCACCCCCCGTCCCCACCCAGAGAGTTAGTTTAGTTGACACAAAATCATCTTCACAAATATAACTTGGCCCCAGTAGATGTTCCTTATAAAACAGTTTTCAGAGAAGAGGGGTTGTTTATATAGCTGAAGCTCTTATGAGCAGAAAGCAGCAATCCATTTTTATTCCCATTTTTGTAGAAGGAAATACTACATGCAATCCTATTAGCTCAGTGCTATCTGCTACTGCAGTGCACACAATATTAAAGAGGAACACTGATCCAGCACAAAAATACTCTAACAGCTACAAAATGAAAATGTTTATATAATGTGAGCTCCTTGACAGGTTCAGTTCAGAAATTATGCTTTACTTAAGCTCTGTAAAGCTCTTTACACCTACCCTCGCGTATTTCCTTACGAATCTCATATTCCAGCAGTTCCAGTTGCTGACTCTGTTTACGAGTTAACTCTTTGGATTTGTATCTAGTAACTATGAATGCCGCTAAAAAGGAAGAAATAAAAAAAGATTATGAGTACAGAAAATGCAGAACAAAAACTCCCCATAGAAGACATGATTTCAAGAAACAGAAAGATTAATGTAAACTTGCACTCTCCAGAAGGATTCGTGTTTTACTGTTGTCAGTGAGGTAGTACCCATGAGCCCCAGATATCTGGATCTATACCCCAATGTTTAGTAAAAATCATTCCTTTTAACAGGGTCTTAGAATTGCCAATTCAACTTTATTTGGAAGTACGACACTGCTATATAGAACCTGCACAGTGAGACAAAGAATCTAAGAACCGTTTCTACTAATAGCAACCTACTTAAGATAACACTGATTTACAGGAAAAAAAGTAGTTTTGAACATGAAATCCACTTCTAAATTGTTAACTTCTCTAAAGATTATTTTTAGAACATACAAGCATGAGATACAGTTCCTTTTAAAAATTACCTTTTAAAAAAAAAAATTAACCAATCAAAAGAACAAACACCTAGTCTTATTAAAATAAATGGAAACTTATCAAATATATAATTAGGTAAAAATACATCAAAAAAAAGGGAGCACCAAACCCAGGAACTATTTACCTCCCTTGTCTCGTAATGATTCACAAGTTTATGAATGATCTAAATGAGACTGAGCAGAAACACCACAAACGCTGCCTGAGGATAAGCAGTTTGTTAGGGAACATCTGCCCTAGTGACAGGAAGGTAGCCCAGCTCTGACAGCTGGAAGGGACTAAGTTGTGACGCAGGGATAGTGAATAATCCCAGCAGAACAGACAGAACTACTGTCCTGTAATGTGCTGCAGTGCGACAAGATGGACTTCACAACCAGAACAGTTAACTTTGTCCACTCTTATTGTGAACTGGGTAAAACCACTAGAATGTTTGTGACAGTTCCAGATGTGTATGTACATGTGTTTGTGTCAGGATTATACCCTTCAGCAAATCAAAACCTGAAAATACATAATTGTACTTACCTATAATGACACCCACTACAACAGGCAGCAAAATAAGAACATATAAATATATGTATGATGATGTTGGTTTGACTTCATGCTCAAAATTTCCTAATTTGACCTGAAGAAAAGTAATGACTGTGTTAATAGAGGACAGTGCTTAAAATGACATTTAATTTTCAAAAAAAAGTATTAAAAAATAAGAATTTAAGGCACATAAGGACCATGGTGGATTATTGGGAAGAGAGAAGCAATTCAGGAAAACATATGTGAATGAACACAAAATTAACTTTTACTGTAGTTGATGTTTAAGCAGGATAACAGAGTGATGACAAAAATCTGGAGGTCCTTATGCAGCACCAAATTTTGTCATGCTCTTGTCACAAACTAGAGCCCTCCAATGGCAAGAACTGGCCTCCAGCTGGCCAAGTGCCTCATGCACTTCAAAATCGCTGCTAAACATTATGGCATTTTGAAGTTAATGTGTTAATAGTTAAAAACATTCCTTTGCACTCACATTGTTAACTCTGCTGAGCAGAAAAGTAAGGTAAGACTCATGCTAAGAATGAGGGAAGTCAAATTTTTTGATAGACACCTAGCCCACAGCCCTCTTCTCTATTTCTTTGCAGAAGTTTCAACCTCTTTCTGTAAGATGCATAGTGTTCCTGAACGTCCTTAAAAAAAATGCAGCATACAATACATGTACAATATCCCCCAACAGCCAGTGGTCTTGTCAAAGGAAAGGAGAGGCATTAATTCTTGGGAATACATGAAAGTGCTGAACTCTGCCAGATGCCAAACTGAGGCATTCACCACTGATAATTATGGCAGAAGAAATTTCACAAAGGAGGATCTCAAAGAGGACTGTGAAAGCCCATAAATAAAGGGTAGCTAAGACCATAAACAGACTAGACATAAAAATATGCTTTGACACATAAAAAGAATACCACCAAGTGCCAAGGATAGAAATGAGCTTGAGATAATTGAAAAGGAGGGTTGAGTTGAAATTATTTTGGGTTACAACAGGGAAGGCAGAGATCTGGTGATTGCAATCACTGGCTCGTCACAGGAGGTGAGCAGCCAGGGCAGCTGCAGCCTGCCAACTGGATAGTCGCATCGCGGCTACACAGACACAAGCGAGCAAAAAAACCCCACAGGGCTGGAAGGACTCAGCATTCGTATTTCTGGGGCTACAAAGAACTGAAGACAAAGCAGATCTATTTCCTTCAGCAAATGTTACTTTTCCTCTTATGTTTGCTTGTTTTCACAGTTCCTATACAAAACTCTTTGGTCTGAGCCTTCCTAGGATTCCATTTGCCTTTTCCAAGGCTGAAATGCATAGGTGGATAAAAACACTAACTGTCCTGTAACTAATACACCTGCTTTTTCTCCACTCGCGTCCAACCGAAGGATTGTTAAAGCAGAAATTTCTGTTACTCATCTTTGTTTATTGAAAACTGAGACAAAGAATTCATTTAATTTTTTGCTCATATTTAGATTATCTTTCATCTTGACCATAACCATCCAGTGGCCCCATTTCTTTCCTTACCTTTTATCTTCCTTATTAATCATAGACTAAATAAGATACACCTGAATTAATCCAATTTCTATTTCTAAATTAACTTCATTTTTCTGCATGACATTATAAAACCTCCTCTGGACTGGTAATGCCTCTGAGCTTTATGTCATCAGCAAATGTTATTTGTGCATGTCTTATTTTTGTTTTCAAGTCATTAGTGAAATTAAATAATATGTATATGAGCATCAACACTGCCCAGTCAGCTCCCCATATACAGCATCTGTTTTTTCTAACACCTACCATCTTCATAATCACGATGTTAAGTAGTTTACTGAGTGACTTCCAGGTACATGTGATTTACTTCTTTTTTGCTGCTGAGGAAATCACTCGTGTTACGAAATAGATATCTAGCATGATCGGTTTTCATTAAAAAGAAGCTGACAGTTATCCTATTTTCCACTTACCGCCAGGTCTTTCATGAGTCTCTCAATCAAAATACATTATGAAGTTTTACACAGAGCTAGGATTAAATCAGCAAGACTGCATTTACCCAGATTTTGGTGGTGTTTTTTTTTTTTTTTTTAATTTAAAATACTGGTTTCATATTTGCTGCTCCCCAGTCATACAGTATGTCTCCTGACTGCAGTTTTATTTAAAGTCTTTCCTACTTAGCCTACAATACCATGTGTCAGTTCCTCCTCAGTGCTGTGATAGGAATGATCCTGTTCCTGCTGTCTTGAGCCCCTTGATCTATCTGAATCTTGCTTCTGTCACAAGCATGGCACTTTATTCTCTGACAACTCCATTCAGACTGATCATTCTGTCTTTGAACTCACACTCAATACCCTTTTTCTTCCAGAAAACTAAGGCTAGACATACATTTATTCTTGAGCCAAACTTATCTTTTATACCCATCTTATCCTTTCTTCAGTGTCCCTACTTCTTCTATGATTATCTATTTATAATATTTTAGAAAAAACAAGTGATGATTTACTACTTTTAAATTTTTCTTGATGTTGGAAAAAACAATTTTTAAGGTACTAAAAGTGAAATGTTACATGATAACTACTGCATTTGATTTTTCCTTAGTGAAGTAGTGGCCTTTCTATGACAGTCACTCCTATGAAATTTGCAGGATGAACATGTGATATTGCAAGGCGACATTAATATTTAAATGCAACACCAAACTCAGAAAGGCTTTTCCATGCCATAACTGGCTCAGACGGCAGGATCCACAGATGGGGGATCAGTTAACAGTGATACAAAATCAAGAATAGCTTTGTTAATCTTTACTATGAGCCATATGCCTTGAAGTCAATAGAGTTATTTCAGTTTTATACCACCACACGCTGCAGTAAGAGTCTGGCATAATTTTTCTCCCTCATAAATGATGATGATTGCATTTAAAAAAACTCCTATCTTCATCTTATTCATGGAACAAATATCTTAAGCTGCAATTTAGCTTTGACATCCATGCTAATGTTCTTATATTTGGGCTTGGCTTTCTGCCATATGCTCAAAGCATTTTAGCTTTCCCAGTGTACATTGAATTTCACCCCCTTCATCCAGAAATGCCTTCTTTTCTGTTTCAGTGGTGATCCCTGAGACAGATCCTTGTGCACTTTAGTAGGAAAAAGTGACTGGGAGGACACAGTCCTTTTGCTCATGGCCACATTGCAGAAGCAGGTTTCTTAAAGATATAAGCTGATGGATTCTCCTGGAGACAAGGATGCTGTTCTGATGATGTCTGTGGTGCAGATAGAGCTCAGCAGCAGTGAGCTGAGCTTGGACAGCAAAGCCTACCTCTGACACTACCACAGTAACCAGACAGAAAATGAACTCTGTACTGCCAGTGGTATCCAAGCTAGGCAGGCATTCTTAGATAGGAAGAAGAAAACTGTACTACCTAGTATCAAGAGAGAAGAAAATACATCCAGTTCCTCCTTGATAAAGAACATTTATGATGAGAGCATTAATGACACATTTTACTTCACCTATATAAACATTCAAACACTCTTGAATTGCAACAAAATATAATTCTACTTACAAAAACTTTCACTGTGGAAAAGTCAATCTTGTCTGTTCCTTCCCTTTTGAATTTGCACAGTATGGTGCTACGGTCTGGCTTTTTGGTAATATTCTGGACACTGAACCATATCTTTTTGGTCTGTGCACCACTTATATATGACAGATAGACCTCTACCTCAGTTTTAGAAATATTCAAGTTATCATTTTCTTTCTAGAAAGAAAAAAAAATGAATAAACAGTCACTAAATACAGTAGGAAAGAAATTATCCCCAAACACTATATAAAATATGGAATTGTAGTTTAATACTTTCAAACTTACATATATTTTTAATTCCAGATCAGGATCTAGTTCAGTGTGCAGCTGGTAGTTAATGAACACTGGATCAGGGTGATAGTGTAATTTGACACATGGTATAAAGGTGGTATCCACTTTTAACACCATATCAACAACTTTACCCTCTGTTGCATGGCTCAGGCTTGGTGTTAAGTAATGATATTCAGATGCATTGCCAGGACACCTAGAGACCTAGAAATGCAATAGCAAAGTTGTAACAGTCACTAAGTATGGAACAATGGGTATAATAAATTACAAACAGAGGCACTCGATACTCATTTAAATGTCTTCCTGACTTCACACAGATACCTGCTGCATGAGGAGCACCCAGGAAAATTTTTGTGTTGAGCCCGTGTCTACCTTCAAACACATTTAATATACACTCTGCACAGTGCTTTAAGGCTGACTGCACAGCGCTAAGGTAACTATTTCCTGCAGTGAGTGAGATAGGAATTGTGACAGCCATTTCTCCTTCCTTCCCCTTAATGCAGGTGACAAGAGTTAAGAGAAACTCTCCAGCAGGCCTGGGCACTCACTCTTTCTGACTTAACTCCAGTGAGAGTGGGGTTGCTACAGTCATTGTAGCATTGGGTCATTGTTTACTCCACTTGGTGTTATTGCTGTGTTCTGGTCTCCATGCTGCAGGCTCAAGAAGATGCCTACCTCCTTACATACCTGGAGATGAGGTTTCATCCCAGCATCAGCTCCAGTCTGCTGCCCCTTGCTGAGGCATTGGCACCATTTGGGTTTTCAGCACAGAGCCAGAGAGAAAGTATAGCACACTCTCTTCCAACAGACCCACACATGGAGATTGGGGCAACTCAAAAAGGACAGATTTGGAATAACTCTCTAGACCCTAATAAAAAGGCTCAGGGAATTATGCAGAGAGTAGCTTATGTGTATCTGTACTAAGAATTTGTGCAACTGTAATCCTACAAGTGATCATATTTATTTCAGTAGGGTGACTGACATGCCTGCAAGTGTTTGGAAATTACTGAGATCTTCACAGACCTTAGGAACAAAATCTAATCCATCAAGAGACTTCCATTTGGTATTATAAAGGAGATTTAGACTTACTGTGAGGTTTGATCTCTGGTCATCTGAAATAATCACACTGTCTACCACATTAAAATTTCTACCAGTTGTAGTAATTTTGCGACCACCACTGAAAAAAAAAAAAAAGGAGAAAAAAAAGATGTGAAGGAAGAGAAGTTAATATTACTGTGTTCGCACAGACAACTCCTGCATTAAGGCTTCAGCTACAAATAAACTACTTGTGTGCCTTTTGCTTGGGTAGCAGATGATAAAATCAAACTGCAGGACAAGATAATTCAAGCTATAAAGTGTACCTCCACTCCTTCCTCATAATCTAATGGTAAATACTTTTGCTACCTCAAAGCCAAGTGACTTGATTGCATATACATATATACTCCTTTTCAGGGACTCTTCACCTTGTTTCCTATTCATGTAGCCAAAGAACTACACCATGACTTAATATTCTTGAAGAAAGAGCATCATGGCATTTCACTGCTCCATGCTTAATTCTTGCCTTCTTCAGGACAACCAGATCGTGCCAGGCACCTCACAGGAAACATTCTTGGCAGTGTTCAGACCATCTGTCTCAGCACACACAACGGTGCTTATGTCTGAGGGCTCTAGCTCACAATCTCTGCTGAACACAGTTGGAGTGGTTTAAGGTATTATTAATTTCCAGCTGCCTGAGCTGCCTCTCACCTGGAGATGAGGGCATGCATCCCAGCTACTCAGCTGCTGCAGCTGCCAGCCCAACTCATTACCTCAAATCCACACTTGATGACAAGATATCAGATTAAGAACCTGAAAGCGGGTAAAAACTGTGAAGGCAGAGGGACAGGTGGAAAGCTATGCCAAAAATATCTTAAAAACCACCCTGTAAGTCTTTCACCAGATCTGTGAGTCTCTCACAGAACACAGCACAGGCTTGAAAAGGGCTCTTTTGGCTTCAGAGAGCCCCATCATAGTCTGCACAAATCACTGCAGGGGTGATTATTTTCACTTTATTTCACTGAAACTTTATACTGTTTTGCAGGTATCAAGAAATCAAAGTTAATCAGAGTTAATTTATCCATGCTTCCCATATTTTGGATTCTGTTTTAGTCTGAATAGACTATTTTTGACTTCTATAAAGGAGACCTGGGGTGGGCAGGAAGAAGTTCACAAAATCCTGCAAACACAGAATCCATCTTTCAGTTATCAAGTTAAATTATCTGTTAAACCAGTTCATGAGTGTAAATTAATCCTCCACAACAGGCTACAGAAGTCTTCCAAAGATGCATCACCTGCATCTGTCCAAGGAAGAAGGCTCATATTGGCTCAGTGCAACTGCATTTGAATAAATAAAGAAAAAATATAGAAAGACAAAATTTACCTGATCCAGGAGGTATTTGGTGTGATTTTAGAACATGATGGCAGTGAAACATAATGCAGGGTCATTGGCGGTGAACACTTTTTCTCATTAGCCTGTATGCATATACTTTTGGCCTCTTTACGTGTTGGTGGGAGAGCAAATGTCATTTGCGTATCATTTAGCACATTTCTAACTTTAATACTGGAGGACAAAGAAACAGACAAACATTGAAACACAGATGTCACTCATTAGTGTTACTACACAAAGTCTATGACCTACAGCAAATGACAAGGAGAAAAGAGAACTGAATCTCTTTCTGAGCTGCCAGATGGAGCTGGAAAGAGAGAGCAGGGAGTTGAAAAGACAAAGTAGGACATCTTTTGAATGAGGTTTCTGTGTGACACAATAATCACAGAAGTCAGTATAGATATTGGCCTTGGGACAAGGCTTTGTAATGCAATGTCTGATTTTGCTGTTTACTGTGTACTTCCCTGTGCTACCAACATAGTCCATGAGCTACTCAAGAATGAAGATCTTAATCTTCTTTTTCTTTCTCTCTTTTCTCCCTCCTCTTTCTCTCTACTTTCTGTCTTTCCCTCCATCTCTCCTTTTGTTTTCTGTGGTCCCCCGGAACTTCATGGTTGAAGTAAAAATTGAACACTACTTTTTCAAGGGCTAGCTATGCAAAATGGCCTTGGTAATCACAGGCAGCCAGCGCAGCTGCACCTGAAAATAACTGATTTAGAGTAAGATAGCCTAATTATCTAGGGGGTCACACTGTGCAATCATCAACAGAAGAAAGAAGGAGCTGTTTCATGAGATATTTCCTTCCCTGGCATGGTGTCTGTGCTTTCACAAGCAGAATCCTAGAATATATGGGGAATCTTTTGAAGCAGAAGACAGCCAAACAAAAGCTGAGGCTTTCCTGTGACCTAACTTCTTTTAGCTTGCTAAAAGGCACAGAGGACCACAGGCACAGAAGTGTCCTACTGCTACCGAGGGAACTGATCACCTACCCTACCATGCCTTGTATTGTACCTAAACACCAAATTCATTTCCATCCTTTGGGAATTTAAAGTGGAAGTAGAACTAGAGAGGTGTAGAGCATCTCCTGCCCTGCTGAGGAAAGGTACACGACAACTTGTCATCCAACTGTATTGCTAGAGCAAAATGGGCGTAATTTTCACCATGCAAAGTAAAGAATATCATTTTTCATCTTAACTCACATGTCTGGTTTACAGCCAGTGATTCCAGTCAGTATCAGTTTTATGCCTGATGCATGTGTAAAGTTTTCTCCTTTGACAGTTATTTCACTTTTGCCTAATGTAGAAATCCACAAAGGTTCAATGGATTGAATACTGATATGCTATTAGGAAACAAAGCAAAACAAAATCTGGTTATAAACAGGCTAGGCAGATAAGCAACAGCTGCAAAAACAACTATCACTCAGGAATGCAGATTTTATGGTAGTGGGATATATTTTTTATTAATAATTTCAAATATTGTTAAATTTAATCCTGGGAAGTACTGTCAATCACAACTTCTTTACAAGCCAACTATTTTTACCTTCGTATTCTGTATTTCAATTTATCTCATAACAAAGTTTCCCAAAGAAATCAGAGTCTGACAAACTGGAAGGTAAGTATCATAGAAACCCAGCTTGAAATGATACATTTTGTGTGACCCCTGAAGAACTAAGAAGCAACGCAAGACAAACCCCATGGTGCTGTCACTATGAGAGATCAGAGGAACAAATGAAGGCATCTTTCATGACCTGAAAAGGGGAAGCGGGGTCAAATCCTCGAACGGAAAGTTGAGAAAGAGCCCCAGAATTGGCTTTACTAGAAAGCCTTTTCAAAGTCATGCATATAGCTAAAGGTACAACACAACTGCAGGGGAATTTTTGGGCATTTCATTTTGATGCTAAGAAGTTCTTCAGCATTTAAAAATAATTCTAGTTTGCTCTGATGCTGTCACAGTCTTACAGAAATGTGACCAATGTTTAAACTGTGCTTTTCTTTGTCTATATTTTATTGTTCTAACTTATTAACACTATTGAGCAAGAAGAGTTATTTTTTTTCCCCTAGTGTATTTACTTGATACATTTGACAGCATCTCATGTTTAATCAGTTTTGCTGCTTCCCCAGCTTTATAATCACACAGACGATTTCCTCTTTGTCTGTCTTTCAAACAAACTTGTTTCAAAAAAACAGGAAAATACGCACGTGAAACCACAAACTGTTTGGGACCTTCTCAGGCAAATGATTTCTAGCTTGATTTTAGACTGCCTATGATATTAATTTAAATTTACTTTTTAGAGTATTGTGATTATCCTGATTTTTGCTGTGCACCTGTGGTTACATCCACTGGGCAGTTCATTCTTCCTGACCCTGTGAAGGGTACTGGTGCAAAAGCTCTAGGAAAGTCCATCCCAGAGGTTTTTCCTCACCACTAATCCTGTCATGCACCCAGAGCAGCACTAAGATTTCAGGCTGGTGGCCTGAGGGGACTATCAGGGCCACAATACCATCCTCTGCAAACACAGATTATGCCCATTTCAGCACATTGTCCCCACATGCTACTATGGCTCGCTGAACACCAGAGCACTCCAGAGCAAATGTCACCTGTCACCACTGATTTAAAGTTGCAACTTGTGCATTAGAAAATGGCAAGAGAGTGCAAAGGCTGAGGCCAGAGGGCTTGCAAAAGGGCCTCCAAGATGACCTCTGGTACAGATAATGGAGGAGGGCAAAGGAAATGCCTCACAAACAGCCTAGGGGGAAAATTTACTCCCACAATGACCTGGGAATCAGTTTAATCCTTGGGACAGGACGATTGAAGCAGAAATCTAAGAGATTAAAGCCAGCAAACCACCATTGCTTTCCTTCACCTTCCCTGGCCTTCTGCTTGTGTCCAACCTTCAGCACAACAGGGACAGTCAGTACCTTCACACAAATCCAGAAGCAAAATAGTACAGAAAGGAGTAAAACACTGCTTTGGGCCTCTCACTGGTAACCAGCAGGGTGCCCTGGAGCACTGGAATACTGCAGGATCACACAAACACACAGAGATCTCCCAGAGCTGCATCAGGGCTGTGAACCCCGGTGAGGGAAACACGAGGCATCCCTTGCCCAGGAGTGCAGCGGGATGCTGTGGTGCTTCAGGGCTCCCACCAGTCCCTCTGCCAGGCACCACACACCACAGGTAACTCAGCTCAGCTTGTCTTGCTTCTTTTCTTACACCAAGAAGAAATCATGGGAAGAACTATTGACTCTGGCAGTTTCAGTCCTCTCTGAAATCATGCCTTCCCTGTGGCTGTGCAGTACAGGCTCCCTCGCAGCATCCTGCCTTGGACTCATGGAGTCAGTGCAGTCATGGCACTGAGGTAAGCTGGCCTCAGCTACTCAAGAGCCTGCTTCCCACCCAGCTTGACTGTAACACTTTCCTGAGCAGCAAAAGAAACCATGAATTTCCTCACTGAATGCAGGATGGACCTAGCATCCTCGCTGGGGTCTGCAGTGCTTGTTTCCCCAGCGCCAGAGAGCCGCTGACCTTCCAGTTGCTATGTGGCAGGGGGAGAGATGCCCAGTAGCAAGAGAGGAAGACAGCAGAGAGGCAGAAGAATGTTTATAAAAATCACCAGTTGTGAGGCATGTGATGAAAGTGTAAACATGCAGAGACATACAGCAAGCGTGCACCAGGTCCTCAGGTGATGGAAATCAGCACAGCCCTGTCAACTTCAATAGAGTTCCATATTTCTGAGCTGCAGCCCCTTCCCCGGTCCCCTGACAGTCTAACACTTCCCTGGGGCTGTGTAAACAGTGGCAGCCACATCCTCAGAGGTGTGGTTAGCATGGCTGCAGGTCTCAGAGAGATATCTGGCAGCAGCCCAGGTTAAGCAGCCTCTGCCACCCTAGGGAGTTCCTCTCTGGCACGGACCCTCCTGCATTGCTAGCACAAGGCCCCCAAGAACCGCATCAGGGAACTGGCCAAGATGAAAAATAACCTGCTGAAAGACAACGGTTATTTCCAGCCAAATCAGTTCCCTAGCCAAGCATACTCAATGCAACCACTTCAACTGCTGCTCTGGCGCAGGGAGGGGGAAGGTGAATGCAGGAAAACCAGCAGCTGGAGTCAGGAGGAGGGCTGGGGCTGCCACTGAAAGAAAGTATATTAATCTAAATGCTCAGCTGGGGTTGTGGGAAAACACAAATCCTCTTTCTCCACTCTCCAGTATGTTCTCCTTAAAGCACCAGCAGTCAAAGGAGAGCAGGATTTCAAATGCAATTTCAAGCCCTCTGAATGGATCAATCACTTCTAAATAAACATCTGCCTTTGCACTGCCTCTGGTGCTTTCACTGCCTTGTCCATCACTGTCTTTCCACGATAAGGCTTGTGGAAGAAAGCCATCTCCCAGGCAATTCCAACTATTTACCAATGTCAAATTAATGCACTTGGAAGCAGAGCAAAGAATTTCCTCTGTTCTTTCACGAGATATAATGCTTTAAAAAGCAGACCAAATTCAGAATATTAATGCTCAGAAGCAAAATTATTACAATCCTACTTGTCTCTGTGAAAGAGAAAATGTATTTTGCGAATTCGTTTAAGAAACATGAGATGAATAGCTGAATTTAAGAGGCAATTTCTGCCTTCAGAGGTAAAATTTTGGGTAGGTCTCATGAAACATTTAGAGGTAAGAATATAGTTGCTATTTATAACAACCGTGTATCACTCACAGAGAAGCAGAAACCAAAAAGTGTAGGAAGCAAATCTCTATGTACTTACTCATCAGTCAAATTTCTCTTCACTACTCATTTCTTTCCTAGCACCTGCATGTCATAAGCAACCACTGATAAAAAGATCACTCAGTTTTATGAGAAAATAACAATGTTTTGGTTCCATAAAGAATGAAGGGATAACCTTGTGGTTAAAGGGCTGACCTATGAGACAGAAGGTTAAAGGGCTGGTCTATGAGACAAATAATTGAGATTGTATGCAGACATACAGTCTATATGATTACTATAGAGAACTCAGCAACCACGTTCAGCAGGCACCAGTGACACTCCTTCCTTTCCAGTGATCTAGCTCATGTGGGACAGATGGAGAGTAGCTCCATCTCCAGTTTTGTCTACAGCCTAGAAACAAGGACATTTTTCTGGAAGTGTGAACTAGAGTTTACCAACACCCAGGGATTTCAGTTCCTGGACTTATCCTCTAGCCACTTCTCTGTTATGCAAAAACTGGGTGGCATGTGCTCCCTGTCCTTCTGCTCCCCTGGAAGCTATGTTTCAGGAGAAACTGTGATCTGGCTGCATAAAATGAGGAAGAGGTTTGAGACTCTGAAGCCTAGTTTCACAGAGTTGTCTGTGACAGAAGAACTCAAATATGCTTTTAAGTCTAGGTAAGAGATTAAGTCTGAAACGTTCTCCTTTGTGGATTTTTTTTTCTCCTTATTGGACAGCTTACATGTCCCAGCCCTCAGCGTGCTGGCTCCTGTGGAGTGCCTAAATACAGCATACAGGGACTTTGGCATTTAAAGCAATATTGTAAATACTGCATGACAATTGCAGTACTCACTGTCTTAATGTCTGGATCTGAAACACAAGGGTTTGTTGGTACCATTTAACACTACAAAGCATTAAGAAAAATCAGTTATCAACCCAGGTTCTGCCTACCAGCTGACTCCCTTTTCATCCACATCTGTATTCTTTCTGCAAAGTCCTCTCACTTTAAACAAACTCCTCCCGCAACCCTCAGAACCTCTATAATGCCAATCTTAAAATGCTAACTAACCTCTGTTTTCTGTGCAGTGGTGATTCCCTTGGAAGCAGATGCATTACAATTATCCTGAAAAAAAAAAAAATCAGCATTTCTCCATGTCAGGACAAAAAAGAGACAGATTGCTGCTGAGCCATAAAAAAACACAAGGAAAAGGCATCACAGGGGATTCCAGTTCTCCCCAACAAACTTCACCTGGCAGGTGGTGGCAGGAGAGACACGATTCCACTTACAGCTGGCACATTCACCCTTGTGTATACACCGTGAGCAGCTGGTAACACAGAAAAAGAGTTTTTGTAAGGCCGAGGGACTCAATCTAGATTCAGTCATGAATGTGAAATTTCAAGTGACAGCAAAAAAGCATAAACCCAAGAGAACAACCTGGCAAACACGTAATGAAATGGATAAAACACATAACTCATGTTTACCCTCCAAGCCTATTGTTCTGTTGTGTTTATTCTGAGGAGGAATTTGGTACAAAATGCAATCTGTGCTGAGATGCTGAAAGTCATAAATTAAAAAAAAAAACAACAAAAACTAGGAAGCAGGTGAAACACTTTTGGTTTCATTTTGCTGTGATTTACTCCAGTACATGAATGGCCAGATAGTACTTTTTAACCAGAAAAGGGCAGAAAATCACCACTGACTCTTTAGCAGCTTGTCTGAACTTCTGCTATGTGTGTGCAGTGCTAGCAAGTATTACCAGCTTGCTATTGCCTTCTCCAAGGAAAAAATATGCTCGCTGGAGACTACTTTGTCCCTATCTTGCTTTGCAATGCCTCTATAAGCATGGAAGAGAGCCAAGGGCAACACAGTCCCTCTCCACACATGCTGAGAAATGCTCTGATTTAGAGAAAGACAACTCCTTCCCTGTGTTGCTCCAGGGATAGGAAAGTGATATACCACTTCCTAAAAAGCAAGAGTTAATTTCATTGCAAGTGCCTGTGGATTAGCCTTTTTGTACAGGGGAGGAGTGTTCTGAATGGGAACACTGGAGTTATCTACAGAATATATTAGCCAGATCTTTCTAAATATTAACAACCACCTATCATAAAGGATTAGGCCATGTACTGGGCACAAGTGCTTCCTCTGCCAGCCCTCAAAAGGAGTGTGGCTCTGAAAAATGATGTGTTAAGAAGAATAGTTATTCATTACTCATATTAACAGATTAGATGTTACTTTCTCCTTTAATTGTATTCATTAGCCATGGACCATATTTAAATGGCATCTGGGTGTAATAAAAAGCAGCTTCACAAAGTGACTTTTACAGAATCTCTTGACTTGTCTAAACTGGGCCTTATCCTGAGTACTAGGGATCCTCCTTTTTTCCAAGGACAAAAAGGATTCTAATGTCATTGTGACATCCTTTATTAGCTCTTCAGGCACTTGTCATAGATTCAGTCATTGTAATGACTCTCCTACAGTCAGCTGCCAGAGTCCCATTAAATAAGAGAGTCATCAGAAGAAGCAGCTTTCTAAGAACAAAAAGAGAAGGAGGAAGAAGTGGGCCAAGAAAAGAGATTTTACTATCTTTAGTGAAATGTAGTTCTTTCATAAATACCAAAATTAGGATGAATTACTTCAGTCCCACTCACCCCACACACACCAACCCCTCAATGAACTTTAGTAAGAACCAGACTCTTACTTTTTTGACTGAAATGTTTGTGTGATATTCCAAGAGCTTGAGGACAGTGATGCTTCGACAATTAGACAATCTGGAAAAATGTGCATGTTAGATATATGCTGGATATTACAAGAAATAGCTGTTAAAAATAATAAAGTTGAGAGCTCATGTGCCTTCAGCCACTCTTTACTTGATATGCACCTTCTCTCATGCATTCACTCCCACTTTTGACCGATAAAAATAACTGGATTTTGTCCTTCTATAGCACCCTTCAGCTGAGTTGTGCCAAGGCTTTAAATACACTCAATAATTAAGCTTGATGCCACTATTGCATGACAAACAAAAGTAATATTGTCAGGATACAAACAAGGAAATGCTACCAC
>JAWWMO010000043.1:44456238-44480343 GCA_035047845.1 Dendrocincla fuliginosa | reverse complement strand
GATATAAAATCATCTCCTGAAAAGCACACAGTGATATGTACTGTGGCACAGCCAGACCCTAATTCAAGTCTTCTAACACAACAGACTGTTCTAATGTGAGAGACCCCAACATATCATACTTCTCTATGTGTCTCAGAGACTTGGTTTCAAGAGTCTCCTTTTGTAATCTACGCAGTAGCAATTTTCATCCTATTTAAATCTTTTATGATTGCATGAGTCAATTTGCCATTATTTCAGCTAGCAATTACTATACTGACAATTCACTGGCAGCTGTGGTATGAAAGAGTATCTTCTCTTATGAGCAGAATACCACATCGAAAAGTAGAGTTAGATATATACCACTTAAGCCATGCTCTCTTTCATCTGTGTGCCTGCAGATGTGTACATCTGTGAAATGAATGACTGCCTGAGATCAAATGCAACCCATGTGTGCAGACTTTTCTGGCGTGTCTGTTCTAGGAAGTAGCTAGCTTTTTAATTCAGGAAAGTTACACAAATTTTAACTATATCTACCTTGCAAAGGTAGAGAAACCTTGTCTTTATTGCAGCCTGGCTTGTTCAGATGAAAACCAGCTACATCTACAATTGTTAAATCAGAAGCATCTCCCAGCTCCACACATCAGCATTGGCACTTGGGTGCTCACTGCAAAGGTCACCTGAACTGCTTGTTAGAAACAGCCATTGGGGACCATCCATATGATTAAATACCTTACTAAATGGATATCAAAGAGTCTGATTTTAATGGTATTTTAATGCTTAAAGATGTGGATAAGTACACACAGACATTCTGAAATCCTTCATCAAGCACCTATTTGCATCTCCATAAATCTACTTATCTGCAGAAATCTGACAAATTGGCACACAAGTGCCCAAATCGCTTGCCTACATTAATGTATGAGAAAGATTTCAAGCCATGAGCTACAAAAAAATAGTATTTTGCTACGGGTAGTAAATAAAAGTAAGGAATTTACATCTTCCTGGCAAAGCTTGCCTTTTGTTTTAAGTTTGTATAAATACTTTAAAAACAACACTGTCAAATACAGTTTCCTGATTCTGTCTGTGTTGAAATTAATGCAACCTCTTATTTTCTGTATGGTCTGGCCAGACCTTTTAAAATGCACTAGACTGCACTGAGAAGCAGGTATTTTCAACATGGTTTTTTTCTGAGAAATGATACCTAAAGGAGTATTGGAAGTGCATGCTCTTGTGAGACTGAGGTCACTTTGCAAGAGGTACCATAAGTAGTCAACGTAACTTCACACTTGCATTATCCACTGATATATCTCAGCTTACAGGAGCACGTGAGTGACAGTAATACTGGCAGGCACAAGCTAATCTCACAGTCTTCTAGTTAACACTGTAAAAAGGCTCATTTTTGGCACAAAACAAAGGCAGTGTATGCTGGCTTCCATTACACAGTACTCTCAAATCCTGTTAATGGATTTAAGAGAAAGCCTTAGTCCAAAAAGACAAAGAACCAAAACAATACACTCCATAATTACAAGAAAACTGACTTTTGGGACTGGGTCAATAAAGGACATTTTCTTCTTCTCTAATGTATCTTTCCCTCTTAAAAATCCACTAATAGTGTTTACTAAAGACAGCTTACTTAATAGATTAGAATACTCCTGGATATCACTCTAGCTGTTGCCTCCTAGTGACAGTCTTTCCTCATCAATTTCCAAATTAGTGTTGGACAGGAACTTGACATCACTTATATGATGCCAGAGGAGCTTTTCCCATACAAAGGTCAAAGGCTCCTGAGATTCAAATATTCCAAGGAACCTCCTTCAGGGGCAAGGGTTTCCTGAGAGAGAGCGAGCTCTTTGTAGTACTGAACTCTTCAGAACAACAGATCCTTGTAAGTCATGGATAATATTTCATTCCTCTTTTTACACAAAGGTTTTGTAAGAGAATCCAATTCATGCATAGTATTCCACGTGTTTTGGGCTATGTTATTGAGGAAAAGATAGAGGCAGACATTTATCTGAATTTTCTGTTTCCTCTTCAAGTCATGTAAGAACACGTGGTATCCCCTGAGCTTGCTCTCTGTCCCCCTCTTTTGCATTCTAATATAAGCAACTTTAAGAAGTTATTTGGTAAGTCTGTATTAAAAAATCTTTGCGCTTCTATACAGACTCTTGAGGAAATGCAAGGGGGATATTTCCCTGCTGTCCTGCACTGTGAAGGATTATTGTCTGATCTTTTAGACCAAAGTCTAAACAACAGCTCAAAAATCTAGACATTCAGTAATTTACCACCTCATTCTAGAACTTGTGGTTGTCCATAAGATACACAAATCAGATCACAAACATCACACATCCAATACAAACCACTCCGGTCTCTCATTCTGAGAACCACTGGTGAACAAAGTAGTATTGGAATTATTGCAAAATGATTCAACAAATAATTCAGAAAGATGAATGAAATCAAGTCAAAAAGATGTGCCCACCAAATTGACCCTGAATCATATATTTTTCTACTAATCCTCTACACTGGACAATCACTTTCTTACAGTTTTTAAGTTAGGTTGAAACAGTTAATTAAATGTTAAGATTATTTACTATATAGGCATTCATAATTATCTTTTTATTTATGCTACTAGAGTTTCTTGCAAAAACAAATTCTATTTACAGATGAAGATGGGTTTGTCAAGGCAGAGCACTAGATCAACATTGCTGCAGCCAGCTTGACTGTCATTGCAGTTGTCTTAAGTTTCCTTAGACAGTTATTAATGGCACCATGTAAATAAATATACTGCTAATGCTAAAACACTGCATTGCCAGAGGATGAACTGAAGAAACTGCTTCCAGCCATAGGGTGACATGAGTTCTAGAAAGCATTCCATATTAACAAAATTTTAATCATCAAGAACAGTGTGATTATACTCAAATCACTTGACAAAACATGAATTATTTTTCTTCAGTGACATTTAATAAAAAGCATTATGTACTCTCATACTCATTAGGCCTATATTTATGCAGTACTCCCCAGTAATAAAGGACAGTGAATAAGCACTAAATACATGCAGTAGTATGTGATAGTAAAACATACCATTATCAGATACCATCGGAGTGGTTAGATTGCAGAAGCAGGATGAATTTTTCAGCACTACGTTTTCATAAAATATTTCAACAGATGTTACAATTTTTATCATACAGAAAGTAAGGATTTTGCTTACATTTGCAGTCACAACAACCTATAAAACAATAAAAACAAGAATACAGCAGGTTTTTTGTAATATTTGCTAAGCCATCACCTTGTCTGTACAGAAAATTACAAACTATGACATGTACAAAATGAAAATTTTTGTGGTGGAAGCAGACAATTCACTACGTAGACTGTCAAAGGAGCGTGACTCTCCCAGGTGAAGAAACAATACAGAAGGAGTTCTGAAAGGAACAGCATTGCTTACTTCCAGAAATTAAATGGATCTCTACAGTATGTTAGGGGAGCAATCTGAAATAATTTTGGATTTTAAAACTAGAATTTTGCTATAACAGTGTTATATTCCTTTAAAAATATTCAAGTAAAATGCACCAATCCTCACAGAGAGACATTATTTGCATACATAACCAAAGTGCACTTAATTATGAAACAGAATTTGTATTGTAATGAATTATCCTTTGTTTTTGGCTGAGAGTGCTTTACAAATATGATCATATTAGTGTATTCAATCAGGAAATCAAAAACAATAGCGTGCAGATTAAGTGGCCAGTCACAAGAGCTGATTATCAAATACTCAAGGCTGTGGGTGCTGTGAACAGATACAGAGTAAATACTAATATCAAGCACTTAAAGATGTATTTGTGTTAGCATATGTATCCCAGTGAATGTTTTCTAACTTGTTACAAAGCTCAGAACTTACATAATGCACTTGATATATAGCTACTGAAATATTTAACATAGCTGCTACAGTGACAACAGAAACGTTGCCTTTGTCAACACAGTGAATATTTGAGTTTTTGACTCAACATCGTGCACTATAGCTTCAGGATACATTTCATAGGAGAGGAAGAGAATATTTATCTAATTGACACATTAAGCTCACTGAGATTTCCAAGACATTTGCCAATTGTTGAAGTAAGAGGAACTAATATATGGATCATGGTGATGAAAGAAGAGAAGCTGCAATAAGCAACAAAATCACACATTTTAAGTCACAATAAACGAACATACATAAAACTGGGTGTACATACCTGATTTTTGGCAGGGAAACTTAGCAGGATTTCCAGATCTTTATTGGGTGCATGTGAAATGTTATACCAACCATTTATGCTGTTTGAATGTGTACAGTTTTCTTTTAATGTGCACCTAAAAGTATACATAAAATTATACTAGCCTCCTTATCATGGATTTGACTTCAGAGACTGTACTTCAACTTATTTAAAGGTATTGATTTTTTTACAGGAACACCATTGATTTTTTTACAGGAATATGGTTACAACTGCAAAAAGCCTCAGAAAAACAATCAGTAAAATCTTCTGCTTATCAAAATAAATTACAATGCATTGATATATGCTCGAGGGTCTTGTTTAAATCCATGGGACTCAAGCAAGTATTAGATGCTTGGCCAGTAACAGCGGAATTGGTAGACTGGGATGGAATTCATCACCCCAAACTTGATTAGTCAATTGTACAGCTCTAGATCTGACTTCCCTCCTCCAATGCACCCCCACCCCCATTCCCACCAGTTCCCTCCACAGTGTGTGGTGAGAAATACATTCTTTTAGGGTACAGTTCACCTAACCTATTTCAGACATTCATACAAAGGTGAAATAAACTACACTATAGAAGCTTCTCATTTTCTCCAAAGAGTATGAGGAGATGGAGGCGAAGTTTGAATGTAGAGCTGTGCTACAAATCTGTACAGTTGACAAGATGCATCCTCCTTCTTAAAAATATGAATGATAATCCTTTCATTTTATGTCAGTGCACTTGGTTAAAACCACCAGATTTGAAAAGGTAGTTCAAAATATATTTCTCTGTCTTCAAGCACAAAATCCATTTCAGAAGTGGGGTGGCACAAAGTATATACAAATGTTATAGATACCCAACTGTAGGGAACAGATACTATGCTACAAAAAATTAAGGAAGACTGAGGAAACACTGGGATACACAAGTACTATGAAGATTATATCTTACAACATGTTATAAGAAAAAGAGAACATAAGCATACAAATGAAATGAACAATCACTGAGTTTGAAAGGTGAATCTTTAAAATAGTCTGCTGCCAACAGTTAATGAACAATTCTTAGATTAACTCCAAGTAATTTCATACAGTTAGTAAAGACAGGTAAATGCTAGTTGACTATATCTTAATATTTTAATATTAAGATGTACATGTATAAATAAATGTAACATCTAACATTGTTTTAATCCTACTTTGCTGCCAAACATAGATGATGTATAGCTTCAATCATATGATAAGTGACATGTGCCTTATGAATCATGCCTTTGCTATCAACTAGAAATGAGTATACAGTTGCAAAGCATGAGGAGCTCACTGCATAAACATATTTCACAAACAATATGTTTTCTCTCCAGAAGGAGTAACACAAGAATGACTTTCCACAAAAATATCCACCACTTTCCAGAATGCCTAAAATAATGTCACAAACCATAGTAATCGTATAGTCACCCTCTCTGTAGATCAAGGTGTTGGCAGTTCAAATACAGTTGAGCACAAGGTCAATTCCTTTGTGGTCTAACTCAGGAAGCTGAGTTCCTGCTGCACAAGAACGTGGTGGGGCTTTGCATCTGAATATATTCAGATCATACTGATAAGGTAATAAATTGGAACTATATGCCTGACATATTTCAAACTTTCTGAATTAGGGCAAATTTCAGCCTTGTTTATATCTCTCTTCACTTTACTGAGATTGTAAAAGTCCATTAGCACCACAGTTTTAGAACCACAGAGTTTGGGATCTGTCATCAACAGATGTGCATAAACCAGGTTCTCAGATAGGTATGGGCAGGTTAAAACACTGGCAATGATGCATGGAAGAAAGACATTCTACAGCTCCTGACAGGCTGAGGATTATAAACGTAAATTTGCAAGGCAACACATTTTGCAATACATCACACTAAATAAGTGTATGCATTTCAGTGACACTAATATTAAAATATTTAAAAAGAAAACTGTCTGTCAAGCTGAATATTTACAACTGTCCAAGGAAAAAGTTATTTGCTTTCTTAGACTGCCTGAGGAACACAAGCAGTGAACTTCATCTGCAATGAAGAATCTGAGAGTTTAACAGCAAAACCACTAAAGCCACCCAGGACCCAGGGGTGTGTTTGTCTTTATAACAGGAAAAAAATGCATCTTTTGTCGCTCTAAAAGCTGACCTTTAACACTCAAACAATGTGCTATGGAGAACAGTCATTTTCATAGGAAGCAGTCACATCTGATGGCCCTCAGCATAAATTCTCACAATTGCCCTGCACGGGCCAAGAGTAACATGAATTCCACTCATCTAAAAAGGAAATTATTTTGTAATATCCCTATTTTTAGAAAATTGATATTGATTTCAAGCACACTGGAATGAATGTAACAGATAAATATTAATTGTGAACCACATGGTTCTGAAAATTAACATACAGATTCAGACAACTACTGAGTCTGGCTTTC
The DNA here is from genome assembly GCA_035047845.1 of Dendrocincla fuliginosa. Lineage (NCBI taxonomy): Eukaryota > Metazoa > Chordata > Aves > Passeriformes > Dendrocolaptidae > Dendrocincla > Dendrocincla fuliginosa. The sequence continues at coordinate 44,473,708 of JAWWMO010000043.1, read as the reverse complement.
TTGGCAAGGTGAAGTGGACCCTATACAAAGTATGAAGACATAAGGTATGAAACCCTTGGATCAGATTTCAGACATGCATAGATAAGTGTACAGAGAAAAGCAGAGTGAAGTTTTTTTAAAAATCTTTCACAGTAAGTGAAATCTTTCACACTAGTTATTTATTCTACTAAAGATTCGTCTACACAATTGAGTTTCTCTTATTTCATTACGACAAAACAATATCTATGCATACCAATTCCTTCATGTTTACTTAAGTCTCTGCTTCACTGATCTTGAATTAACTGCAGGTCCTACCACATTTGCCCTCTCCACCTTGCTAAAACCTAGTGATTTCCTCATGGAATGAGAACATGCTTGCGGAGAAAATTTTGGCTTCCTTCTTTCTCCAAGGTACCAAACCTTGAATGAAATCTGCAGATGTCCCACACACTGACCAAATTCAAAAGTAAGTCTGCTCCTGTCAGATAACATACTGTGTCATTTCCATATGGAAAATACATGTAAAATGTCAGTGCCTTGTGCTGGAATTGTATTTCAGCATAATTCAGGAAAATCTGATTCATCTATAGAAAATCTATAAACATTAACAGAAATCACACAATGCTGCAATTAATTATTTTGAATGATTGCAAGTGAAAAGGAGAATGCACATACTTGTCACTATGGAAGAAAGGGTAGAAATAGGAACTGTAGAAACATTCTGTTTCATTTTTTTTTCACTTGCAATGAGATGTGCAGATTTTTTCATCAAAACACTGGATTTGAGTTCACATTCTCTTTAAGATGATGCACTAGCATTCCTGGGAAGTTTTACTTAAAAATGAAGTGTGCATTTTACATGAAGTTTATTTCCCTGTAAGAGTATAAAACATATAATTGATCTTAAAATTATTATGGAATATATTGCTTTAAAGGGCACATATGGACTTCAACTAAAATACTGGCTAAAAACACGTCTTCCTATTTTTCTGAAGTTTTGCTCAGAGCTCTCTCTTCACAAAACCAAATATTTCACGATGCAAAGTGCTTAACAGTAACAAATTTATGTGGGTGTTAAAAAGGAGTCATCTTATAGTAGTACGTTTATTTTGCCAAAAGAGTAAATTATTTCTATTTCAACCAGACGGAAACTTTCGGTGATTCCCCTCCTAAGCAGGGGATTTACTGACTAATAACTGTTGTTCACAAACTCTTTATAAGGTAACTAAAAGCCTGAAAAGCTTAGAACTGTTACACACACAGTTTCTAACACAGTAACAAAAGAGAGCTTGAAGAAAATACATTACAGAAAAAAACACCTACCCTCCTCCAATAACTACCTTTGCAAACACAGTAGCAGGTCTTCAGCAAAGTCAAGTTTACACTGAAACAAACCAAAATGGGTAATACTAACCTTCTAAAAGAAGGTTACTAGTAGAATTCCTCAAAAATCCATCTTATAGCTTTTGTTTAAGGTTTTAGTCACTGAATAAACTGGCATAAAAGAAGGTTTACAGTGTTGACATCTGATGACGATACAAAGTTGGGAACATTAGCATGCACAGGAAGATAAGAATATCACACAAGAAAACTTAGATAACTTTGAAATAGGATGACATTTCAAAGCATAAAGTACGAGAATATGTACCTAGAGAAGTACAAATCTCACAACCCAAGTGTTATAGACTGGAAACTCATCAGCTGGAACAAAAACAAAGAAAGAGAAGGACCTGGGGGCATTGTTGATCATGGATGATTGTGGCCCATCAATATGATGCTGTCATGAAAAAGACATTCATGATCCCAGAACACACTAAGATGCTTCCTGGACAAACAACATGAAGGAAGGCACAGCTGAAATTTCTTCTGGAACACTATGACAGTCCTGCCCATCCTTATTTTAAAAGGATGCATAAATTTCCCAGGAGGGTTAAATGAGTGGAGGTAGGAAAGGAATATCTTATGTGAGACGACCTTAGTGATTTTTGCTGCTTTAGCACACCAAAATGAAAGCAAAGAGAAAAACTGCTTTCACAAAAAGTATCTAAGAGGTAAGTGTGAAGGAGGCAGAAAACCTATTTAGGCCAAGGTGATGTGTGCACCAGAACAAGTAAGTATAAGCTGTTCATAAACACACATTTGATGACAAGGAGCAGACACAACTTAACCAGTAAAAAAATGAGACTGTTAGGTAGCCACACAACCAGAGCAGAGAGGACAAAAAGCCAATCTAAATTTATGATGTTCTTTGATAATTCTTTTTAGTTTTACATGATGTGGTTGATTGCAATTGACAAGACTGGGCATAATGACCAAGGAATTTCTCCAGCTTAGGCCACAGATAGCTTTCAAACCTGCTTCAAATGAGTGAATGAAGTATTTAGAAAGAAACCTTCCCCTGGCCTAAAGCAAAGGCAGGGGATCCAAAGCAAGGAACTATCAATACCGAAGCACATCTGAACACTCTTTTCTCATTCTCACATACAAAATGCTCCCAGCTATCGAGATGCTTCAAGCACAAGTATACAATTTCATTTCTCAGTCAATCTGGAAAGCAAAAATATCTGTTCTAAATGCAAAATAATTTAATATTCTTAGCCCAACATATATTTTACAGGTAGATCTCAGAATTCTGAGGGTTACATAGTCTTTACAAGGTGCAAGTTCCCTTCCACATGACAAGAAAGTGTCTCACATTTATGGCTATGACTGATTCCACCAAAATTCAATAGATAAAATATTCATGCTGAATAGGCCCAAGCCAGTCAAAATGTACACTGACTAATAATGCTGTGCTTTTAAATGATGGTCTAAAATACTAAAGAATACCTTTGATTCAAAGAGCACCACCCACAGTAGGGATCCTTTGCAGATAAGCACTCTTGCTCAGAAGCATATCTACCACAGTTTGCAACTGGTACTCTTCTCACCTGAAAGCAAAGAATGCAGTAACATGCTGAATTAAAACAGTCTCCATAAAGAGTGAATTTAACCATTACCATTAAAAATCTGACCGCAACCAAGCACAAATCCTTTGGGGAAGTCTCCTTATGGATTCCCCTCTGCCAGAAGACCTTTGGATAGAAATATGCAGCCTATTTTGCACACGCTGTATTTTGCCATCAGATAATGAAAGACCTCTGACAATAACAATTTGGTTCTACTACTCAAAGGCCAGCATGGGCAGATTAATGCAAGAATGACTGATTAGCATAGTGAATTATAGATAATAACAGAAAGGAGATATATTTTACAAATAATGCTCTGCTTAGCAGAACACCATTTTCCTCTCCTCAGAACTGAGATATTTAAATGATTGATGAAGGTGCATCCAAAAATGCATGCGCATAACAAAATGCATCTGTGTTTGCATCACCATGTCAGGTTACTGCATGTGCACACTAGAACAAACGCATGCAACTGCTTAGCATGCATGAAAATGCCATTTCAATAAGTAAATGTAGATAATTGTGGCTATATGGTATGTATCTATACTTGTACATTCAGCTTGAATATCCTAGCCAGCCATTTTCAGAAAAGGAAAGGAAAAAGAAAAAGAGAAAGCTGATTACAAATACTGAATACAGATACAAATAATGTTATTAATAAAAATGTGAATTAATGATCTTAGTAAGAAAAACTAATACAAATCATTCTTTTTACAAATTTGCAAGAATTAGAAGTTTCTATATTTTGTGAACAGAAACAAGGTTATATGGCTTTCTGCAAAATTATATTTACTTTTTTTTCCATCCATATATTGCAAAATTCAATTTATCTGAAGCTGTGTGAGATAATCAGTTCAGAAACCAGTCAAAATCCTAGATTATAGTAGCAAGTTAAAAAAGACAGTGTAGAAGGCTTGGTTCAGTTCCAAGGGATGACCAGAGAGGCATGTTTATTCCTAAAAGCTGTGGTTACTCTGTAATTACTTCCACTTTTACCAAAACTAAAAAAAAATATTGTCTTACTTTGAATACCTACATATACTTTTGACCGAAATTTTGTTTCTTTCTGCATTTGTGATAGATGGTTTATATCAGTCGGGGGTTCTCCTACCAATTTACCCCCACTCTGAGACAGCAGGCTAAAATGTTATGTTCACTGCTGGAAAAGTCATTTTATTGTAAATGAAGGTAATTAAGTGCTGCGTGAAATCCTGTCCAGCAAATATGGACAGCCAGCCCTTGTGTTTTGAATGCCATCTTCCCCACTGCTGGTGAGACAAAGGGATTTTCCGAGTTGCTGCGCAGTAGCCCTGCTGCAGGATGTGCTGCAAGAACTGCACTGGCTCCTGGGAGCCACTCACTGCTTGACATGCAACTCCAACACGTTTGCTCACATGCAGGAGCTCTCAGCGACTGCTGAACTCCTTGGCCTCACTATGCATACACATTGCTCATTTCTCATGGTGCTTTTGGTTTGTCCTGTTCTTTTAAAGTCTGTGCCTAACTGAAGACAATGGGAATTTTGCCACTGATTTCAGTTTTATCACTGATTTCATAACAACAAAGACTTCAAAGTCATCTCTCAAATTAAGAGATTTCCCCACATTAAAAACTCCTTAATGGACTGGCAAACCCTGAGCTTTCAACATCTGAATTGCTAATTCAGAGGAAGTCTTCCTCCAAACAGCGTACAACTTCTCTTTGCTACCTCCCAGTTTGATTTTGTATGATGCCTCCAGGAAAAACAGAAACACTCTCTGCACAGAATGGCATAAAACAAGCATGGGATTAAAGGTATTGCTGGATCCTAGCAACACTGGGCAGTACCATGACAGTGGAAGCTCTGTGGAGCCCAAATTTAGACAACATAACCAGATACAAGATGTAAAGTTGGATATTAAAGTCTAATTCTGACTCAAACTGATGCTTCACTTATAAAATGGTAGACACTCTCAAAGCAGTAGTTTACATGAATTTATTATTTTATTAAGTATTGTACTTACCTTATTGGCAGAGGACAGATAGATGTAGTTATTATTTACTGGATCAAGTCGAAGTTTGTGGAAAACAGATGTTTCTTCCTCAATTTCGTACAAAACCTCTGGACAATTAGATTCCATATCCTCATTAAGAATAGCCTAAAACACATGGAATTTCATTTTTCACAAGTCCTTTCATTAATCAGTCAACATTTTAATCAAAAGCCTAATTTCAGCTACATCAAAACTTCTGAGATCAATTGCTGTGCCCTGATTCAATTCACCTACTGCACTAGTTCTCGTACTGGAGAAAGATAAATGAAAAACCACTACAACAGAATTTCAACAAAATCCATGCCAGACGCATTTTGCACTGACTCTGGCACTGGTTCAGCACATGAAACATGCTTTCCACGAAGCCTGTTCCTGATTGATGCAGAAACTAAATGTGGAAGAGATACCTATGTCCCAAAATCATAAAGTATTATGTACTCTTACGAATGGAGAAGAAAGTATTGGCCTTCAGAAAACAAATTAATATCCAGATCCCCCAAAACGTAAAAAGGAACTTACACAAGTTTCTCCATGGCTTCTGTAAATATACATCTGTGATGGCATTTTTTTGTCTTACCTTGCCCAGCTCTAGCATTTTCCATCACCCTTTGCACAGAATTCAAGGGACCCGAACTTTATTTTGCAAGTTAATAAGCACACCAACATTGCTTTTTCATGGTTAAATAAGGGAGATGTGTTCATGGTCTCCATTGTGTTAAGGAGATAGGGAGCACTTCAATTTCATTTTTCATTATCAAAAACACAATGAAATCAAATGGGCAAAAGCTTTTCAAGGTCTCTGCTATATTCCTCTCCAAGTGTCTGCTTAATAAAGACAAAGAATGAGAGTCATCCTTTGCCGTTTAGACAGGAAATGCACATTCTTGCAAAACCCAGAAAAAAAATAAAGCGTAAAAGACATCTGACTGGATGGCTGAAATGTTTGATAATGAGATAAGGTGACTTTCATTTCCAGGTGATTGAATTAAGTTAGCAAAGGTCAAATATTAGAAGCTAAGGCAAAATGAATCTTGACTTTTCTGTCTAACAGGCAGCTATTCACATCAAACAGATAGGCTAACAAACAAATAAATATGCTTCCAAAATCTAACAGTCTACTGAAAAATCAAAGCAAGGAAGGAAACAAAAGACAGAATAACTGAAAACTCTACAGTCCATAAATTAATACTGTGGGCATTAGCACTCTAATGAAATGTTTCCTTGAATTTTAGACAGGGTACCTTCTTCCTTTTGAAAGTTACCTTGCTGTCCAAGTGACAATACAGCAGATATTCACAAACAGACAAACAAGAAATAGAGGGAAAAAAAGAAATAGAGAGGAAAAAAAATAGGGAATCGTATCTTTTTGTAATATAGTGCCTAAACAAGGAAACATTTATCCATTTGAACACAGCAGCAGCTGGTAGAACAGGGCAGAACTGCCACACTCTGCTTACCTTCAGTAGCTGTCCATCATCTGTTCCCAAAAAGAGAACTATCCTATTCAAAACAACTGTTCCATAAACAGCCACTAATCCAGAGTGAATCAACGTAGGTAATTTCTTGATTGATCGTGCCTCCTGAAAATCAGATCCAACAAAAATGTATTACAAAATCATTCACCTATGTTCCAAAACTTTAAGAAAAAGAAGAATCCCTGAAAAGATTCTCAGAGAGACCAACTTAAGACAATACTTTGGGTAACATTCTAATTCTGACACAATTTCAGAGCAACACGTCATTGGAAATGGCACCCAAAACTAATTTTTTATACATGACAACTGGCCACATCTGTGACAAAGATTACATCTACTGAAGCTAAATCACTTCAGCGGGATATGGACTCAGCCTAGCAGCTGTAAATTACTTTGCAATAGAATCTCTCTTTTTTGGTACATAATGTTCTGGGCTTATTTTGAATTGCCAGTTCTTCTCAATGAAGCTTTGCTTTGCCACCACCTGACTGCACCTACCACAAAAGCTCAGATACACTCAGCAACCACTTTTAAAAGCATGCAAATATTCTGCAGAAAGGAGACACTTCAAACAGACTTTGTGTGTGTCAAAAACACAAAGCTTCATCCTCCTTGACACTAAAGGAAGTTGAGACTTAAGTAGTGTATAAACAAAAATTATATAAAGCAGTATTAGGTTCATGTCAGGGAGAACTAAATGTAGCTGTGTGAACTTTAAAATCAACGTTACCCTCAGTTCTCCATCCAAGTTGGAGGAATTTAAGTGGCAAACACTTAAGCAGCTCATGAAAGAAAACATCATGCAGGAAATCCCTGTATCTTGTGGAAGGGAAAACCAAACCAAACAACCCTGATTGCAGACGACTGAGTGCCAAAAGGAAATCTACATGGGTGATAATAGACCACTCAGCGGCTGAACTCCCTAGAATCCCAGGTATCTCCCTAGCAAGCAGTAACTCAGTTTTAAAGTCCTCTAATTGCTTGAAGCCAACCTCCGTGGCAAATACTGCCAAAGGTGTGATCCCACCTGCTCTCCAAAAGGGCCCTGCCCGTCTCACTTTACTTTCCCTTCCCCTCTATTAGTGTAATGTTCTCCAGTGAGCTTAGTTAAGGAAATGATGCACCTACAAAATGTCTTGTAAGTCCACCTACCCACCTACCTAAATCTTCATTTGAGTAATTCTCCTCATCACATGAACATGTGGCTGCACAGACACCAGTGCTGGCACAAAGAATGGCAGGCACAGAGGTGTAGAGGACAAGAGCCTAGGTAGGACCAGGTCCTTGGAAACAAGCTGTAGAGCAGCTTACAAAGCCCAAAATTTCAGCCTCAAGGACAGATTTCTAAACGTACAGGAAAACCCTCTGAACAAATGAACATATTTCACTTTAATGAACAAAACAAAGTTTGAGAATGGACCATCAAAACTGGCATTTGGAAGAAAGGTGAAGGCATTTCTCAAAGTTATGAAGCAAACACATAACACACTAACAGCTGAATTCAACTCTCTTACATGCTAGGATGTTGGCTTAACCCTAAAAAGTCTTTCCACTACAATATTTTTTTTCAGAACTGCAATCATACATCAATTAAAAGTTGTCTTCAGTCTTCTGAATTATTTTAATTAGCTTGAAAGAACAGCCATTTGGAGTAAAAGAAGACTTGATTAACTTTCATATTTAGAGATACCATTATCTTTTTTTCAGAAGCAATCAGAAGACACAGAAACTGTCATGCACTGGCACAAAACTTCAGTAAAACCCACTTGGGCATGAAAATCCAGCACCATGGAGGTGTGTGTTAGATAGGGAGGGTGAGGCAGGGTGTGTCTGCAAGCATTTTAAGGTGGAAAAAGTTAACTCACTTTTTTAATAGACCAGAAGATAACAAAACTCCAGGACTGGTGCACACAATGAGTCTTCACTCAGGCTAAGGAGAGAGGAAGTGGAGCTTCCAGGCTTTCATTTCCACCAAAATTAGGATTTGGGATTTTTTTCTGCAGTGCACCATGTAGTAAGTAGTGTAAAGAAGACAAATCACCCTAGGTTTCTTGCAGACTCTGTACAACAAGATCACAGAAAAGAGGAGTACTCACCCGTTTTCTGGAAAAGCTTTGCTGTCAGATTTTATTTTGACCCACATAGTAGTAAAATAACCAGTGTCATATCAGTGCATTCTCCTCATCTGACTGAAGAACCAATACTGACAAGTGTGGAAGTCTCCTCCCCTCCCTATGTCTGCTAGAGGGAGGGTCAGTGCGACATTGAGCTAATACGGATAAGAAAAAGGGGGAATTCAGGCAGTGGGCAGTCACAAAAAAATTGCCTTCTCTCTTTTGCAACCTATTTCTCCAGTTTGCCTGTTGCCTCCAGCATGCAGCTGCTGCTTTCACTCTTCTGTCACCCCTTTTCCATGTGCGTTTATTGTTTTAACAAGCCCTTTTACCCCTTCCACTGTGACTAATGGGGCTACAGCACTGTAGGGCCTTCCCAAGCTGCTTCTTTCACAGATAAATCTATTCTTAAAAATGTATTTACAGTCTAAACTTCCTTTATATTTGAAGAGTCACTCATGTCCATGATCATCTGTTTGTCTATCCTGTAATACTTTCAGGGTCATACAAAATGAAGAAAAGCAAAAGAAAAGACAATACTATTTTATAAGACCTATCTTTTTTTTTTTTTTTTAATTCTTCGATCTCATCCTCTATTCTGTTCTGTAGTCTCCCAAAATACTCACATGAACAGGTAAGCCTAGAGACCTCCTGAATTAAGTTACATTTTGCTTTTAAATTCATTGCACCATGCTGTTCATTTATTGGCATGGAAGGTATTTATACTCATTTTCTATTTTGCATTTCATTTTCAGATTTATCTCTGTATGACTCCAGCTGCGGCAACCATATTTACACTTCTGCTTTGTCTGGATTCCCTCCTGATTATTTTACATTGTGTGTCTCAGAGGAAAGGGCAGCATTTTTAGCTAATGCAGCACTCATCATATTGCAGCTGACCAAAAAGTAAAAATAAAGGGTTTGAGCATTAGAGTGAAAGAACAGATGCAGCTGTACAAAGGGACATAAGACTTTGTAAGTAGTGTATAGCCATAGTCAACACTGGAACAATAAATAAGATCTCTTTCCTAGGGGGAAAAAAACCTTCAGAACCTCATTCTTCTTTCTTAAGTTCACCATCCTTTAACCAGCTGCATGAATTTTTACTATATGAGAGGGTAAAAAACTTATATATTGGCGCATGCAATGAGCCTTTATTAGGGCTAAAGAAATGAGATTCACTATTCCAAAATTTTATTTCCAGGAGGTTTTTCAATTTGTGCATTGCATAGATAGCAGTGTTCGGTGGACAAACCTGCCCAACTGAACCAACAAATCAAGGATGATGACTGGGAAATCAGAGTCTTCAGAGGGACCTTGCAGAGGCAAGATCCTGAGGCTCAGGACGCAGGGCAGGAGGGACAGTCAGAGGCTATGCTTGAGCAAGATGGTGATGGAGACTCCTCAGACGGGAAAGCTAGAAATTTGTGGCTTCTCACACTAGGAGAGAGGGTCCTTTTCTGCCCTCAGATCTAAGTTCACGGAATTGGTAAAGTGTCCTAATAACCAATGAAGGAAAACAAGCTTTGTTAAGGAAGGCTTTGAAACCAACTGAGCTTGAACAGAGCATCAGCACAGAGCAAGAAGAAGTGGTGGGTGACTGTAGCTGGAGATTCCCTCCCATGAGAGATGAAGGTAGACACTTGCTAAACAGTCATGCTGTTACAACAGGTTTACTGTTTTTTGGGGATCCTTCTCACTACATTGCAGAGAGACTGCCAGTAATTTTCCACTCCTTGGACCACTGCCCATTGTTGCACATCCATGTGGACACCAAAGATATTGCCTAGTGCACATCAGGACTACAAAGCTTTGGGGGCAAAGTGGATGAGATGGGATCCCAGGTTTTGTTAACCCTATGGGATCAGTGAAGAGTGGATTTGCTACTCACAAACAAGTGGAAACTGACTGGAGATGTGATAATCAATGAAACAACTGCATTCGTGATCATGAGGACCATGAGGAAAGAACAACAGAGTACAATGCTGGACACCAGACTTCAGCTTGTTCAGGAAAATCATTTGTGGGATCCTCGGAGAGGCAGCTTTGAAGGGAAATGGAGCTCAGAAAGCTAGTAGGTCTTTCAGGACAATCTCCTCCAAGCACAAAACTCAGGAAAACCAGCAGACGTATCAGGAGATGGTCTCTAGCTAAGCAGGAAAGTCATGACTGAATTACACTGCAGAACAACAGAATGAAAGGAGGCAGAAGCAGAAACAAGTGACTAAGAAGGAACTGCCTGAACACACAGGGATGGTACTAGGAAAACCCAAGCTCACCTGATTTTGAAACCAGCAAGGTATGTTATGGACAAGAACTTCCACCACCGCAGGAGCAAATACAGAATAAACACTGAAAATGCATACCAGCTGCTGAATAGTTTAGGAGATCTACTGGCAGTGGAGGCAGATATAGTTCTAGACTTCACCAGCAACGTCTTGTGGTCCTTTGTACATACAGAATTCAAGTAGGAGAGAAACTACCGGTATTGGAAGAGGATTAAGCCAGGGATCTCTCAAGAAATTTCAGTTTTAGAAGTTTTAGGGAAGACAGATGGGATCTGTAGGAAGATGCTGAGAGACTGTCTGATGAGGCTGAAAGGTTATTCTCTCATATTTCAAAAGTTGTGGAGATCAGGGGAAGTCTCCAACTGAATAAATGCAAATACTGTACTCATCTTCCAAAAAGACAAGAATTACCTAGGGAACTGCACACTGATCAGTCTCACTGTTCCCTGGGGAAATCATGGGCAAAATCCCCTTTGAAACCATGTCTGGACACAAGAACAAAGTGACTGGGAAAAGCCAGCATAAATTCACCAAGGATAAATCATGCCTGACCAACCTGAAGTGCTAAGAAGACTTGTAAATGTGGTATTTGGGGTCATGGTTTAGTAGTGGACTTGGCAGTGCGGGGTTAGTGGTTGGACTCAGTGATCTAAAAGGTCTTTTCCAAAACTGGGCTGGTTCAGCCTACAGAAAAGACAATTTTAGAGGGACTAATGAAACAGAGACAGGCTCTTGACTGAGGTGTATGTAAAATAACAAGAGATAAAGACACAGACTGAAACACCAGATGTTTCCAGTGAACAGCTTAAAAAACAATGGTATGAGGACAATCAGGCAGAACAGGTTGTCCAAAGAGGTTCTGCAGTCTTCATCTGTGGAGTGTGAGAGTTCACAAGTCTCCCATGGCTTACTTCCCACACTGGACAGGGATGAACTGAAAACTCATTGAAACCAGAGAGAAATACTCACTTCAGAAACGTTAACTCTAGAAATTCATCAAACATGAATCAGATTCAGTACTAGCAGTCTGTAATACACAGGAGATTGACTTTACTACTAGAAAATTAATTACAGGATCAATTTTGATACAAAATTATATTTTGAAGCCTGTGATTCTTTACTTAAATAAAAGACCATGAATCACTTTGGAATGAGTTACCACACAAATTCAAATGTCATTCCTGCAAATTAATGGCCGTGATTAAATTGATGTGACTATGTTGACTTCAAAATCTCATTTCGGTAGAGCTTAAACTAGCTAAGATTTGTCCTAGGATTCCAAACTATGCTTGATAAATTAAGGGGAATAAACCAACCTTGATATTTATGAACTATCATAAAATGAGAAGGTTCAAACTGTTATATATGTTTGCCTGCATTAAATAGCAGATGAAAATCCACAAAAAATAGCTTATCATTTAGTAACTATCACAACTACTTGGCCTTCACACATCATAAAATAAATATCTTAATATAAACTACAACAACTTCTCTCTGTCTTACAAGTATATGCCTAACACTTTTTTTAATTTTTCTCCTGGAAAAATTGTAGGATCCTTTTCTTCCCATGCAACTTTTTTAATGGCAAAACCAATTTCCAGATTAGTCATTGCCATTGCAGTTAGGTAACACTCTGCATCTCTCTCCTGTTGGTGTTCTCCAGTTAGAGCACTTCTCCTACTCATCTACTTTGCTGTGATTCGCAAGATCCTAGGAACTCTTGTGAGAGATCAGAGATCCTAGTAGCTCCTGTTCAGCCAAGAGAAGAAAAGCCTTTCTTAAAGTTCTACTTTTTGCTATTGCAGCAAGTTTGTGACAATTCTAGCATTCCTCCTATGTTTTTTAGTACTCAGTCAGGTTTCTGCAAAGAAATGGAGAATGAGATTTGGCAAATTTACATTTATTGACTATTGAAAATGTGAAGAAGTGCACTTATGTACATGCAGGTTATGCCAGAGGGTTGATTAACACATACACCTTGACAGTGCATATAAGTAGATATATTCAAAAATAAGAGATGTGTGGATCAAAACAAAAAAAGCTAAATGTAAAACTGCAAAATGTTTTCAGAGCAGTTTCTTCTAAAACATCACTTGCCTCTTGCTACTTTGGGATCGTGCCTCTGGAAATCCAATACTGTGTATGTCCAGAATAAACACATCCAACTAGGACAAACTGCTTTGTGCATACTACTGCACAAAGCATAAATGGGATTAACTAATTTTCATAAGGGGCAATTCCACAGAATTTGTAGCAGGCACATACTTTTCGATAAAGTGGCTAAGCAAGGATCTTAAAAATTACTGATTTTGAATGACAGACTCAAATCCAGCATTAAAGCTCAATGCAAATGTGAAATTTGGGCTAAGAGCCAATGCAAGACTAAAGAGATTACACCTACAGTGAGTTCCTACAGGATGCAGAGCAATTTGGTTCCAACCCAGTAAAGTACTCAAGCTCATGCTTAGCTTAAAATACATGGACATGAAGATGATGGAACTACTTATGCACCTAACATTAAATATGTCCTTAAGTGCTTTACTGGGTTAGGGCCAGAAAGCTCAGTACCTTACAGGAATGAGTTCAGAGCACAACATGAAGCAATAGCATAGCAGGGAATTCAGGACCACAAATACCCCAGGCTAAGTCCCTCTTGCAGCGTCCTATTCAGAAACACAGTGTCAACACAGCACAAATGCATACAGCTGTCAGCGTAGAAGAGTAAGAGGATGTCTTGCCTAAAGGTAATCAGAACAATTACAGAAATCTGAAGATGACAAGATCAGAAGGAAAACAAACTGCCACTACTCCCTAATGAATATGTCAACTATAAGTTGTACTCCTGTAGTGAAAAAACCCTTGCATTTTCAATTCCTACATAAACTGACAGTCTGTGTCTGGGATCTGTGTACCCCATCACATCATCCCCGAGCTCCAGCATTCAAGTGTTCCCAGTAAAGAAGATTAAGACCCACAGCACCCTACAACACGTGGCATCTGCAATGCAAAAGCCAGACTGACATTCAGCATGGTCTGTTCATCACAAGCACCATACAGGTCTTACACTACAAGCACTCATAATGCTGCAACACATTCTTTTGCCCAGGACCAACACTGTCTTTAAAGGACCAGACTTTAAAGCACATGTTCAGTACTGTTGCTTGCTGCCATTCCTACACATCATAGTACAATGTGCTTGTGACAGCTCCATGCTACAAGCACTCCTTTCTGCTAGCTGTTGCACACACTTCCACAAGCTGCACACTGACGGATGTGCCACACTTCATCTTCCTGTCAGCTCTGAAGCCCACGTGCTTCTGAGTCCAAGAAGAGTATATTCCATGCTTGCAGGGACTCCCATAATTGGTGAGAGACAGTAGAAGGATCTGGTCTAAAACAACTCAGAAGCAGCAGCATATGGGCCTGTCATCTCTACACTTACTCTGCAACAGCCTAGATTAACCTTCTGTAGTATAAAAATATTAAAGCTGAACTACATGCATTTATTTCTATGTTTACACACCATAAGCACGTATAATTAGCTTAAAAAGGAAATTAATTAGCCATGTAATGCTATAGGTCATATTATTTCACAGGACCCAGATGTCCTATCTCACAAAATATTAAAATACCACTTTTCTCTCAGTGGTATACAGTATTTATTTTGCCAAAATATCATGATTAATAACATCATAGTTAGGGACATGAGGTTAAGTAACCTATCCTTTTAATTACTGTTAAAGTTGGGAGTCTTCAACACTGTACCCAAATATAAACTCAATTTCCAGGGGGGATGAGCCTTTTGGAACCCAAAAGTAACTCTGGAGTTAAGGTAGTCTGATCTGAATCAGACCACTCCTGAAACAAATGGATCATTGATTTTTTTCACATTCAGGCCTTGAGAGGCAACGGGGACATGGAATTGCCCTGTGCACAGAAATGCGTGCCTTATCTTACCGGCAGTATGCTACTCTATGAAATCCATGAGACTCCTCTGAAATTTCTTGCATGGGGCTTTGTAAAGTGTTTATAAAGGATCTACTGCCCAGGAAGGTTTCTTTTCCTGTTTTGTTTTGCAGGCTCAGAAAGCACCTCACAAATAAACTTCACAAGTAATTAGAAACAAATGATACAAATTATAATGCCAACAAGCACATAGGTATTTCGGGATCAGGATGAGTCTTCAAATTCATTCAGGAGTTTTGCCTTATGAGAGCACAGAAATCATGCAGTAAGATGTAAGCTAGCACTGGAAATCAAAGGATTGGCTCTGGCTCCGTACTGAGCTTCACTATTTACTTCAGCACAGTTGTCTCACCCACGTGTGGTGTTCTCATTCACAACTATGTCCTCTAACACTGGCAATAGTCTTGCAGCTCAGTAGGGAGATGAGCAGACTGAATCACACGTGCTCTCCAGTTATTTGGAAAAATCTCAGCGTTGCACTCTGCTATGAGTTGGATTTGGGAAGTCAAGGAGTGACAGTAAATCTACCGCACTTCTTTCAAGTAATTTCCAACAACCTCCCATCGTAACACAGCAAGGATTCAGGGGTCAAGCTGCAAAGTCCCTGGATGGTGGGGGAACTGCAGAAGGCTTAGGGCTTGCTTTATGATGGCTTGCTTGATTCCCTATGATTCTCCTCGATACTTTTCAATGTTCCTTTAGCCATAGCTCTGAAAAGACTTCTGAGTGTAACTTAAAAGCATGGACTAGCTTGCAAAAGCACCTTCTTCACCTGAATTACATTTTTACCTTCTTGAATTTAATTTTTGGTTAATTTCTTTACTACTGAGGCCACAGCAAAGCCAGTAGCCTTATTTATCCCACTCTCCACATGCCCAGCTCACTCTCAAAAGGAGGAAGGAGCTGAAGAGAGTGTTACTGAAGTAGGTGACCAGGGGATCTCCATGGGATACCACTGCCTGTGAAAATGTAACCACTGCAACAAACAGGTATCGCCTATTGCTGTCTGCTGCACATATGGGTTTGGGGGGGTGTCTGTGAGCCATCCCAAGCAAGGCCCGTCCTGGTAGGCTTGCGAAACACCCACCGCTGAAAAGCAACCAGAGATAACTAGTGAACAATAGGGATAACAACACACAACCCAGTGCACAGGAGTCAATTTGATGGGTCTTTTTCATTTTTGATGTAGCTGCAATGACATGAGATGTGAATGCACAGAATAAGGTAGGAGATGCTGTATGGAAAATGAAGTACAACTAATCCTAGGTAGAAAAGGGCACATTGAGCGAGAAGCCTGCCTCAAGATGCCCTCAGGTGCTCCCTCAGACACATCTTTCTCAACAGATAGGTGCAAAGTATATTGAAGGATCTGGTAAGGGATCCACTTTTTTAGAAACAGGAGGAACTGGAGAAATCACTAGGGGTGACAGATCCAGGGCTGATGTGCAAAGCCTGATGCGGCTCTGAAGTTTCCCACAACCTTCATGTGCCTTCAGGTCAGGGACACTCAATGAGTCATGCACAGAGACACCAGCCACAACATCAACAGTGTCAACAAGGGCGTGCAGGACGAAAGCTTAGCAAAACGATGCCCAGACTTACACAGCTCTTCCCGTTCATATTGAAGTGTGTGGATGCACACGCTTGTGCTTGCTCCTTCATCTCCTCCATCCCAAAGATGCAGACAGCAGTGGTGTTCCACGCCTTGGCACTGTGGCTGTGGCGGAAAACGCCCACCCACCAGCCCCGCTCACCCTGGCGTACTAGGCTGGAGGAAACAATGAGGCTCCTGCAGCCGCAGTCCAAATAGACGTGCCCCTGCAAAGTAAGGCCACCCTCAGAGGGAGGAAGCTGGCGCAGGACAGCCATGCTGGGTGGTTCCGTGTTATTGCCCAACCTGGCCTTCAAGGTGTAGTAGGGAAAGAAGAGGTGATCCCCCCACTGGAGTGCATCAACAAAGTGCAAAGGCTCCTCCTTGCGCTTGATGATGCCCAGCTCCTCCTTGGACTTCAGGTTGACCATGCTGCGCACCGTGATGACTGTCTCCTTGTCCGACTTGGAGGGCTCGCAGCGCAGGTGGTTCGTGTCGGCGCTGGTTGAGTAGGTGGCCGCCACAGCCAGGTACCAGGCGCCGGCCTGCTGGAAGACGACGCCGGCGGTGGAGCCGTCGGGCAGGCAGCTGACCACCTCTCTTTCGTTCAGGCGCTGCCGGTAGGACGGCTGCTCCCACACCTGGCAGGCACCGTCCTCCTGGGTCCAGCCGGTCAGCAGGATGCCCACCCCGCCGGCCTCCTCGTAGTACAGCAGCAGGTTGCTGCGCATGCCGGGGGGCTCCCCGCAGCTCTGCCCCGCCGCGGGCACCACGCGGCGCCGGGGCCGCAGCTCGGGCCGCAGTTCGTAGAGGCAGCTGCCGCCCGCCACCAGCACGGCGCCGCCGCTCACCTCGATGTTGTCGATGGGGGCCCCCGGCAGCTCGAAGCTCTGGGGTCCGGCGGCGCCCGCCAGCGCCGCCAGCAGGGGCAGCGCCCAGCGGAGGGCGGGCGGCGGCGCCGCCATGGGCTCGGCTCGGCTCGGCTCGGCGCCGCGGGGCGCCTCAGGCGGCGGCGGGCGGCGGGCGCTGCTCCGCCATGGAGCGCGGAGGGGCCGGCCGCTATAGTGCTAACGCTG
>JAWWMO010000043.1:44422792-44447806 GCA_035047845.1 Dendrocincla fuliginosa | reverse complement strand
CCCTTCCCCCTTCCCCCTTCCCCTTTCCTTTCCCTTCCCTTCCTTTCCTTTCCCTTCCTTTCCTTCCTTCTTTCCCCACCTTTCCCTCTCTTTCTTTCTCGCTCTCTCTCCTTCTCATCTTTTCATTATTCTTTTTCTTCCTCTCCTGCTTGCTCTATTTCTATTTCTCCTATTATTTTTCCCTTCCTAGTCACCCCATATTTCAGGCGTGTTTATTTTCATGTTTATAAAAGTGCTACATGCTCCTTGCAAATTCCCTCTTTTGTGGGAGATGTTTACAGCCCATTATATGACCATGTTCCTACAGATTGCCCCTCTATTCCTCTCCTGTCTAGAGCATTGTTCAGATCCGGGCAACAAACCTGTGTTGCATGCCCTATTTGCCCTCTTTCTCAAGTGAAATTCACATTGTGAATGCAAAGCCAGAGGATTCTGGATTGTCAGAAGAAAACAGGGATGGTGGATTGTATACGTGAAGGTTAGTGGAAGTAAGAAGCCTTCATGTATATGAGATCAGCCAGGTTCCCCATTACAAAAGCCATTGAGCTAATTTATTATCTGCAACAATGCCTTGTATCTCTTCTCTCTTTTTCTCTGTGGCTTTTTTATTAAGGATCCCTTATGTTGTCCATATCCTCTAACTTAAGTAATTCACCAAATTATCTGCCAGAAGAACTCCTACCCAAATAACCCTCTAGGTATTATAATGACACCACTTACATGGAACAAAATGTTTACTGTACAGTCTGAAACTGAAATTGAGCTTAACTTACTGAGGCATACCATGGTTTAAAACGTTTCACTACTTAATCTACATGAAAGGACACCAGATGTTGTTACTTTTTTGTTGCTTGCTTGTTTTATTTGGGTTTGTTTTTGTTTTGGGTTATTTTGTGAAGAGTATATTGTTTTTAATATTCTAGCTGAAGTATAACAGAGGCAAGTCCTCAGCTGGTATAAAATGTCACAAGTCTGTTGTGGTCAATGAAGCAATAGCAGTTTATCCCAAAGGAGGATCTGAAACAAAACAGGATATTTACTGTGAATTGATGGAACAGTAAAATCGTAAGTTGTTTGTCTGCAAAATCAATGCCTGAAAGGTGATGGTATCCTCCGTATCTCCTTATCTCCATATTCTCTATATACTTTTTTATCTCATAACCTCTGTATTCTTTAATTCATCAAATAATCTGTTGTGAGACATCTCATTCAAATAATCATCTAGATAACATGGCACTAAAAGGTATACATTTAATAAAATACCACTTCGTGACAGTATAAATTATGTGATAATGAACCAGAAGATACTAGCTCCTTCTGATCCAGAATATATACTAGTGAGAACTAGTTTTCTGCATAAGCATTCCTGTGAAGTATTTCTGTGACCATTCAATATGTACAAAAATCCTTTGAATCATTGTCTTTAAGAAATGAATAGATATAATGCAGTTAGGCCAGGATTCAAAAAGACAGTTCAAGAATTAGATCTGTGACAGAAAAATATGGAGGCCAGACAGTGTCTCAAAGGGCAAAACAAGCTTGTTTTTCACACAGGGAAGGACTGCAAGCAATACAATCTTTGCAGGACTGCTGTATATTGGCAAAGTTTGCCAGCCCATATGTCCCTTCCTTTAGAAAAGTAGCAGTAAATAAAGTCTCTATTTCCAAAGTACCTTAAGTCTCTTAATATAAGCTAAGGAAAATGCTTTTCAAAACCGTCCCACAGGTGAAAGCAAAAAGTCACCTTTTAACAGCTGTGTATAGAAGTCTCCTAGGGCCATTGTTTACAATGAGTGTTGGCAGCTACCATGTTAAGAGGGGCTTCAAACATTTTGAAGGGTGAGATTGTAATTCAAAATGATCTTTACAAATTAGAGAAGTGTGTTGGGGAAAAACAGAATGAAATTTAATACAGGAAAAGAAAAACCCACATAATTTTTTTGGCTGCAAAACCTGTGGCTAGAAAGATGATGCAAGTTCCTTGAAAGTAGAAGGTTCCACATGTAACTGAAACAACTAGTGTCACAGGTAAAAGTTTGTGAGAAACAGAGTAACCCACAGTTTTAGAGAAAGCAGTCCATAGGGTAGCCTGTCACAAGCTGGGATGAGTCAACAGCATCATGCTTCTGTGTAAACTCACTTGGAGATAAAAATTCTGTATAAGCAGAAATTTTGCCTGCAATTGCATGAAGCAACCCTTCTGCTCTGATCAGCAGTGGCTGCAGCTGATGTGTTGCCCCAGTTTTTGGGCATTGCCCATTGAAGAGGAGAAGAAGCAACAAAAACAAAAGAAGCAACAAAAACCAGAAAAAACCTTTGAAGACAGCACTGGATTAATTAGAATTGTTTTGAATTTGTTTTTCTCCAGAGGGAAAGAGAAAAGGATAAGCTATGAAGGGTTGCAATGATCGTCAACTATGCAATAGAAAAGGAAACTGCTTGTTCCTCCAGATTGTGGTTGATTGCATGACAGGAAAACTACAGTGAGTAAGGTTCAGCTTTGACATTAGGAAATGTCAGGAAAGTGAAGTCTCAAAGGGCTGATCACTGAGCAGTATTTAAGAATGCAAACCTTGGTCAGGAATAGCAGGCAGAGTTTGTCTTGCCTGGGTGGTTCCACATTGTTCCACCAAATTTGCAATTGGTGTTCTGACTCAATCTTGCTGAAAATAACTGGGCTGAGAAAGGCACAAGTAAATGAATAAGTGGAAGAGGGATGACACCATTTATTGGGGAAGATGTTTCATATTTTCACCTCAAACTCAAGCCAGTAGAATTCTGTATGATGGTAGATGGCATTTTCTTTTGTCTCTCATTCTCTATCAGTCCCCTGTGTTTCTGATTCCTTCTCCCCATTTCAAACTGTAGTTTGGGGGTTTTTGAGGGGTGGGGAAGTGGGAAAAGGAGTTCTCACTCTCTCGTCCTATAGCAACCTCCTGCATTTTACAGGGATTAGGGAAAAGCTCCTAAAAGCCCACCTGGGAATGCTGGCCTCTCTATAACCACTATGAGATAAACGAAGGTTCTCTCATACTGTGACAGCTGTAGAGGCCACTAAGCTTGAGCAAGGCAAAAGAAGGTCAAGGTTTTGCAGGTAGAACATTTGCAAAGTATTGCCTGGGAAAACTGGTGAGAAAATATTTCACTAATACATCTGTATTAAAGGTAGAAGAATTATCTCAAATATGAAAGACAACAATTACTGAAACATGAAAAAGGGATGTGGATCTTTCAAGTACAATTTTAAGTGCAACACAAACTTTATGTGTTAATCAGTACTTTTTAAATTGTCTGTGACTTATCATCAAATGTTTTTTCTGTATTTAATGGACTTAAGATAGAATAAAACTTGGCTTTCACAACTAGAAAATATCACTGTTCTTGGGGTACTGTTTTTTGTGGGTTTTTTTGTGTTATTTTGTTTGTTTTGTTTTGCTTTTTGTTTGGGTGTTTTTGTTATTTTTCTTTCTTTTTTCTTTTCTTTGTTTTTCTCCTTTTCCCAGATAGGATTGTAATCAGTGTAGAAAGTCCCTTCATGTCAGTTAGAGAACTTTAGAGACTGATCATTTCAGTCACAACTAGAAATCAGAGAAAACAGGGCTGCAGAATACCTTGAGAGATCTTCTAGTCCATCCTCTCTCTCATAATGCAGTAACAGCTACAAGCAAATAATCCTCAAGAGATTTTTATCTCTCCTCTTTGTAAGAGTCATCAGTGGCGAAGAATCTTCATGTGTGAGCTGCACCAGGTCTTCTCTGGCTGTTTAGGCAACTATCACTACAAGTTTCCTCTTCCATCCTGCTCCTGGAGGTGTCTGCCCAGCAGCTGGAGACTGAAAATAGAGAATCAAGCTCATGATACGGTTTGTGAAACCATCCATGAAGGTGCTTGACTGAGATGAATTTTTTTCTGCTGTGTGCAGAGGAAACCCTGGTGAGAGGTAGGGATGGGGATGTTTTCAGCTTTTTGCTTCTTCCTAACTCTAACACCTTCCACTTAAGAAGTGAGTGTTCGTATGGTAGGATGTTCTCTCAGCCAGTGGTTCCCAGAGGAGGAACAACTCATGAAAGTGAGAATTGCATCTATAACTTGTTTGAGCAGCAGGTGTGTTTATGTCTAGTGCTAAAGTCTGGTGTGGTAGGAAGGAGACCTACAACTAGGAGGAACAACTGGAACCAAAACTATTTTGGAAACTGTCCTCCCAGGTAGTTATCTTGGTGCACAAGGGGCAGAACAACATGGCACTTGCTGGTGTGTGTTTTTAAGGCTCTTTAAGGCATGTGCTTGACAGCTTCCCTTTAAACTTCACAGGTGGCTCTGAGAAGGCAGCAGTGATCTGTTACGACCACAGGCCAGCAAGTGAGATCTGAGCTGTGCTGAGCCCACAGACAATGTTCACTCTCACTGCATCTCCCATCAGCTAGCTTTTCCAGTTTTCAAATATTGCCTCGCACTTTCTGCCGCTTCTTCCCAGCTTTCCACACACAAAGTTACCTCTTTGAACTACTGCAGCTGGCCACAGATTTGTAACCACCTGCACCTTACAACACCTGTGTTTATTATCTCCTGTGAAGGGTGTGTTGGTGGTTTTCCTAATAGTACTGATCTTACACTGCCTTGAAAATGTTATTTTACTTTTATGTGGTGCACTAAGATCTTTGAATGAGTATTTACAAATACATTTATTACTACAGATACATGTTTCCAGCTGCTACTGTCAGAGTAGTTGCCTCTCTATGGACAAGCACTCTCAGGTCCACCCCAAGGTTCAGCCCTGAGGGTTCCTGACAGGGTCTTGGGGCTCAAGGCCATGCAGTAAGAAAACCATGTCTTGGGCAAGTCCATGAGAATTTCGCCAGCAGCAGGGATGATATGGCAGCAAAAGCCTTCCTACACATGCTTAAGGGATGTGTAGTACATCTCCAGTTAACATAGGTCACAACTAGCATCATTGCAGCTCTGCTGCTGCTGTTACCCTGACCAGAGGCAGGAAGCCTGCAAGGGAGCAGGAGCATCAGCTGCCTTCGTGCCTGTGTGGGATGGACGTGTTCAGGGGGCCAATATTTCAGCCCCAGTGTTTCTTCCGCAAACACTGATTCATGAAGTGTTGATACTGTACAACCTTATGCCAGCTTTTAAATTGTAAGCAACATGAACCAGCAGACCGTGGACTCTCGGTATTGATGCTCTGGATCTGTCTATTTGTTTTCCTACAAAATATGTGTGCGTGCACACACATACACACACATATAATTATATGTAACATATATATATATAATTATATATAACACAGACATACATGGGTAAATAGAAATACATGTAGAGTCAAAGGCAGAGAATATTATAGTGTGCTATAGCATAGACTATATATAGCCAGGAGCTCACTGAAGATGTTTTGCTTCCCATGAGGATCACATCCCCTCCCACAAATCATTATATAACCCTCCCATGGCAACTGCAGCAGTCGCACAGGAAAATAATGTTAGGAAAATGTGTATATTTAGCTCTTTCAATGCAAACGGGGGTATTCTAAGTGTAATTAAACACCTCAACATCTAACTCTTCGAATACTCGTGACAGAGGCTGGAAACAGTTTCCCCTTGCTAGGATCTCCCTGAGCTTAGCTGGAAGCTTTTTACCAGATGGACACGAATACACTGGTGTCAGGAAATTTTGGGGCTAGTAAAATTTGCAGTCTGTATTTTAGCCACTGGGTGCCGCTACCAAATCAGTTGTCAAAACCAGCTTCTCCATCAAATACAGGATTGTAGTTTTAACAGCATGCCTTGTTCTACCTTAGCCTGTGACACTAAGTTTTGTGGGGCTTCCTGTTATCCAAAGGTTTATACAATAACCCTTTTCTCACAGCTGCCAATGGGCTTCAGTTCAGCTGCAGTCGAGATGTTTCTTCACAAAAGTATCATAGAATCACAGAATGGCTTTTTATTAAAGTGCTCAAGTGAAAGGTGGGCAGGGTTAATAACAAAAAGATCTAAAAGAAAGCTTTAAGCAGTATTTCATAAACTTCTTACAGTTATAGAGGGTTAAAAAATCTGATTCTTATTATATAGTTCGAGAGGAATCTGCTGAAAATAAACTGTGCAACTCTGCTGTTACACAAACTTATAAAACGTATTAGTGAAACAAGATAATCAATTAATCCTATTCAAAAATGTAAACATCATCATTAGAAAAGTGTTGTTTCAGGTATTTTTTTAATTAACTGCAGATTTTACTAAACTAGTTCTTCACATTATCCTCACTATTTTAAGTGATCTTCGTTCTGTTGGGAACTGCTGAATATAAATGCAATACTGTCACAGTAGTCTAATGACACATACAGACCTGAGAACTTTTATTTGCAGTCCTTAGTGCTTATGAAAATGCATATTTCTAACACAGGAAAAGTGTACATCTTAACAGATGCAACTACTTACTGAAAAGCCCACCAGTATTTTGCAGCATCTTCAGATAGAGGGAGAAACTGTGATGCTGTCAAGTCATCTCTCCAACAAGAGCTGGACAGATGCCAGCTGAAGACCACTGACAGGAGCACTCACTTGAGTCTGCTCTGAGAGGCAATGACAAAAGAAAAGGAGGACGAGGTGGGAATCTTGTGTTGGGTGGCCGGAGAGAAGAGTGGAGTGGTGATAGCAGCAGCACAAGGGATAAGTGACAAGAGGAAAAGCAGCAGGATTTTGGAGGTGGAGGGTAAGGCATATAATACTACCAATTGTCTGTACTGAGCCTTTCTTACAGAACAATTGTGAGGTACTAACCTACAATTCATGGTTCTGCAGATGATAAAGACCATATCCTCATCCTGGAAATGGTAAATTTTTTCTTGGAAATCATAATATCTTTAATGCTGCCAGCACCTGGCCAAGTCAGATATAGTTTCACTGATCTTCTGTCTGAAATCAATTTGTGATAGTGCAGCATGGTGAGGGCCTGACAAATAACCTCAGAGAGCTGTTCTTGATTGCGGAGGGAAATTCATATTTTAAACAGAAATTTACCTCTATTCATGGGCAGTTGCTTTCACTTGCCTGATATTAGCTCATGCAAGAGTGAGTTTCAGGCATGCATTTCAATGTCAAGACTTTGAAAAGAATTTCACATTTTTTCTGCTGGTTATATATCACCTTGTTTCACTCCCCTGTATTCTGCAACATCCTGGATTTTAAAAAGTAAATAAGAGGAATTAATGGCAACTTCATGCCATTTCTGGGCAAGGTAGGGGACTGATTTTCCCACAGGAAAATAGTCTGCTCAATTCCCTAAACGTAAGCTCAATAAAAATCCCCAGATTCTCATTAAATGGCTGGAATGTGTCAGACTGCAGAAATCAAAACACTGCTGAAATCGTTCAGAGAAACCTCTGGCAGTTTCCTGCCTGATGTGCATGTGAATATGTGCATGTATGTAGGCATATACATTCTCCTGCCCTACTCTGTGGCAGCTCAGCTGCTGGACTACTTTAGGTTTTGGATCTGAGCAGTCCACAGTGGTTACCTGCTTTCAGAGAACAAGGAGTACTTGGATATCTGCTCTCCAACAGGATGAAAATACCTTCCACAATACTAAAATCCTCTTCTAAACACATTCACGTTGCTCTGGCAAGTCAAATCACCATCTTAAAACTTTTTTTTCCAAGAGAGGTGCTGCAATGAGGTTTTATTTGCATGAGTTATTTACTCACAGGTTAACTAACACCATGTGAAGTCATTATTGCTATCCATGAACTTGTGTCCTGAGAGAACAGATACATTATATGTTGGGGCAAGCAGCAACTTTTGAAGCTATTTTGACTGCTCCAGGACTGGTTTTGGTGGCAGCTGGCAGAGCACTGACCATTACTGGAAAAGAACAGGCACTCAATTCCATTTACAAATGTAAAGGGTGTTGTGTTGTCCCAGTCTGATGACCATGACCCCTTTTTCTTAATAAAGATCTCTTTGTTTGCATCATTTCTCACCTGCCTGCTTGCAGCAGGTTTAAGAGCAGGCTGGGCCAGTGCCTTTAGATTTTACAGGTCTTAGGATGTGGGCTCAAGTTGCTAAGGCATGTGGCAGATGATTGACAATTGCATTCGCAATAGTGGGAAAGAACAATATTTATTTTAAAAATTAAGCTAATGAAGAATATGGCAGAAGGATGTGGTATAAGGGAGTAGCACCCAACTGCCAAAGGACATGCCAACAGATAGCTGTAGACAAACCATGGATACTTGTGCTAAACAAAGACAACAATTGTTGTCCTTCAGAGTTTTTCTGATTAGAGCACTGATCAAACACAACTGTGCATTTTTCAAAAGATCTGTCAGGAGCAAAAGTGCAAATGCATGGAAGGAGGTCTGATTCAATCAGTCACTTTTTATTGATGCCCCAGGCAGGCAAATTGGCAGGAGAAGAAAGCTAAGATTGCCTGGAAAAAAAAAAAAAAAAAAGGCAGCATGGTCTTCTGTAGTGAAGACTGGAGAATAAAACAGTGAGAGATCTACTAAACTCCTCAGCAGGGGAAGAGCCTGCCCACCTTCACATGTACAGCTGAACAAATACTCTCTCTTTGCTGTGATCCAAAGATACAGTGCCTGAGCCTCCTTCCCACTATTAGCTTTCTAAACATGGCACAACAAGAGCAGGCTTCAGCTGAAGCTTGCACAACTCTTGCAAAAAATCAGTGCTGTTGCTTCTTGGCTAAATCTGGTTTGGATATTCCTGAAATACATTGCAGTAATCATAGTCTGCCTGCCTTCTGGAGATACTGTTCTGACTTGAAACCAAGAAAAGCTGGAGTCTGCAGGATAATCCCTGTGCTTCTAACAGTCTCCCTTACTTCATGTGGATGGTCCCAAAACTGGGGTCTGAATGTAACTGCCATTGTAATTAGTGGCTTCAGGGGAACAAAGAAGGGGCTCTTTTTGCTACAGTGAAGCTGGTAAGATGATCTCTTTCCCAGACCTAAGCTCCCACTGGTCCAATAATAACCAATAACTGTGATTTCCATCACTTGCATCCTCTGGGAGACACTTTTGTATCACTGATTCATATTGCAAGTTTCCTCGCTATGTGACTGCCATAAGCCTGGCAAATCAAAGAGCGCTGACAGCTTACTGAAGGAACAGATACTGAGCAGAGACAGACAGGAATTTTTCAACAAAACATGTTAACACCAAAACATTTAAAGGAAACAATAGGAATGCCAGTGAAAGTTTAGTGAGGAAGGTATTTTGGAGAGAGAGCATCCACTCGCAATTGATGGGTACCCAATGGAGAGGTTTGTTATCTGCCAAGCAGGAAACTACCACTCATTGCATCTCCACTTGGGTGTCTCTCTCTGCTGTGACCCACCGGAGCTGCTTCCTGCTAAATATAAAGTGTGGGCATACTCCCTTCAAAGCTGATATGCCAGATGGATCCTCCCTTACCAAATTAGAGATGAAGTGTGTTGGCAGAGACTCCTTGGGAAGCAGGAAATGCCTGCACCATGCTTCCCACTCCCTTACCAGCAGACCTCACTGCCTCACTGCTGCCTCTCTTGGCACTCCCAGCTCCCACTGGCATCAGAACCCAAAGCTCCTTAATTTTCTGAAATTACAGAAACAACTCTGTATAGCTGAGCCTTCCATTCTGACCATTTTATTTCCAGTGCTTCCAAACCCTGTTTAATTACATGCTACAAAGACAGTAGTATGTATGCAGGTCTAGTTTAATATGATGTAGTTGAATCCTTAAAAGTTTTGATAGTATCCAGAAGCAAAAAAACATCACCAACAACTTTCTAAATTTTGAATTATTTGCAAGAAGTTTCTGCAATGAGGTATTTGGAACCAAAAGTTTGCCTTTGACAAAAATAGGAGGTAAAGTGGATTGAGCATTTTGGTTATGTGGAACTGGTACTATAATCACACTTCTAGCCCGGAACTGCTCACCTGATTTGTACAGGCACCATTTGAGAGGAACAGCCTGTCTATTCCCTTGGGAAATACCAACTTTCATGTATTAACTAAAGCACTTGCAACAGGTGTAAACAACTTTCCATTAGATGTAAAGTTCCTGATACATTAGACAACATCACACTTTAACCTTCCAAGATCTAATTTAATTCCTAGGATCAAGAGCTCATGTTACTAATACATTTTGCCAAAACCCTGGGATCATGTCCTACATATTACAGTAATTCTTTCCAGAAGAATTTAAATTTGTAAATAATGACGAGCTCGTACAACTCCTTCTGTTAGCAGTGCTGCTGGGCCTTTTGCCAGTTTGTAAGCTGAAGAATTTTGGTGTTTAGTGCTCCCATCTGTTAGGAAAGCCTGAGGGTGAGTAGTTATCAAAAGCAATATGTGGGCTTTTTTATTCCATGTCTGAGATTTTATGACATACTTTGTCACAAAACAGGCCACTGGGGAGAAGAGATTTCCCTCCACCCGAGTCTCTCTACTTGGGGAATGTCTGAAGTCCCACATACTTGATTTTTACCCAATCTTGATCTAAACAGACCAAAATTCACAGAAATATATAATAATTCTCATCCTGATACCTCGGATAGAAATACAACCAAGTGTTTCTGAGTTATGAAAGAATTAAAATCTCAGGCATGTATATACTCAGCGCAGAGGAATTCGATAAACACAGCTCTGTTTGAATGAGGGCTTTTGAAGGCAGCCCTGCTCTCAAGGTATAAGGATCCTTTTGTTCCCCAAATAAACACTTCAAATGTGTCCCTCTGCTGCATCAAGGTTTGGAAGGTTAGGGCTCTTCTCCCCCTGGGGAAGGTGGAGTGCACAGGGGACATAGGGCTGCAGTGAACCTGCCTGCTCCAGGGGGCTGTCTGCCTGGTGAAAGCCTGTCTGATACACCCTGTGAAATGGCATTCTCACTGCCTTTCAGATGGGATACCTCAACCCTCCTTGCTTGAATGCACTCCAAGGTAAAGGCTATTTTTCACAAGTAACCATTTCATTAGAAGCCACCTGAGGGCCGGCAGTTCGGCAGCTAGGAGCTCCAGACATGCTGGAACGTTCACTGAGCACTTTGCTATCCGTCCTCTGTCCCACAGAGAGGATGCGCCCCACCCCCCCATGCCAAAGGTCATCTCTGCCTCTTTCCCTGGGTCAAGTGGCTCGTACATGGGTGTGGTTCACATTACATCTCCTGCAGGCTCTGTCTGTAGAGCTTGCACAAGAATAAAGATTGTCAATGAATTCTCCTTCTGGCAAGACATGAGACGACCCAGATGTGAACAGCTCCAGGGCTGGTGGAGCCATCCTGCAGAAAGCAGAGGTGGGAAATGTTAGTCCATGTAGAAGCCTCTTTCTGATTCATTGAGACAAGTTACTTCACCCAGTAGACTCCAGTAGGATGCTGGGATTTAGAGGAGTTCCTCCCTCTGCTTTTTATTTCTTCAGGAATGTTTAAATGTATAAATTGAGAAAGTGACCTCCTAAATGGACAAAATAAGGAAAAAACTCAAAGGGATCTTCAATGACAAGTAGATTTTTAACTGTCAATTAAAGTCTACAGATTATAGACACCAGCTTCTTCAGGGTTTGTTTGCTCTTGGCCTACTTTAAGTCAGAAGACTTGCTGTCAAGATAATAAGTGGGATCCTAAGTGTTTACTGAAGTTTCTGCTCTGTTTGTTGCAAATGCTAAGTGTTGTAAATGTTGCCTGTTTTTGTTAGGTTCCTCCACTAAAAAACTGGTGGTTTCGTGGAGCTGTGTTTTAGCACAGCAGAAACCAGATAAAATCAGAATGAATTCTATTACTGAAATAAAAACAGTACAAAGAACTCAGAATTCAAACAAGCTCTGCATTTGGAGAAGACTGGCACGGCAGGCACAAGGTGAAAAAGAAGTGGAAAAACACAAGCCTGAGAAGGAGCTCCACGGAACCATTTTTTAATACCTTTTTGTGTCCAAATCAGCCAGTTTCCATATTCATTAGAGACAATCTGTAAGTATAACTCCACAGTTAACTCAGAGTACCACATTTGACTGGTTCCACATAACTTTGCCTGCATTTATTTTGCAATATCATTACAGTTATGAAGCAACTTTCACTCAATTCTGCACAAGTCTACCAAACATTTTGAAAGTCATGCCAGCTAGTCTTATTGAAAAAAACCCACATCAGTTAAAAGTGTCAGAGCTGCTTTTATTTTCCTTAGTCACAATACATTCCAGAGGTTTATTACCATTTTGCTTGGTTAGGAAACAACAGGAGTCTTCCATGTCAGTGCAGATCTTCTAAAACCCCTTCTGCTTGGTATTTGTTATCAGATCTGCACACGAACCACAGCTAATTAGGCCTTTGCCTTCCAGACCCCAATTCTTCTCTTACTGCTGCCCTTCAGTTTCAGTTTTAGTTGGCTTATGTACATGGAACTGAATAAGCCTGCTTTTGTTAAATTTCCTGGCTCAAGAGGGTTTGTTTGGAAAGTGATGAGAAGAATCTAAAACCAGTACCTGAATGAGATTTAGGCACTTACTCTTTTCCATGTAAATGAGAGGCCCACATTTGAAATATCCTTGAAATTCAAAGCCTTAAGGGCAGGAAATTGCACATTTAGGGTTTTATTCTCAAGCTGGTAGAAATTGTTGCAACTCCAGCCTTGTGTCAGGCTGGGATAATGAGGAACACTGGTAGTCAGTGGCCAAGGCATCTCTAGGTGGCCAAGGCATCTCTAGGTGTGAGAGGCTGCTGCTGTTCCCTGCTCCAAGAGCAGTGCCTGACACTGCTGGGGAGCCTGAGCTCTGCCCATTCTGACACTGTGGCAGGTTAAAGAAGCTCAGCAGCTGGCAAGCAGAGGTGGTGTGCAGAGAAAGTCACCACGCTCTGTGGGGTTTTGCAGCTCCTGGAGCCCACCATCTGACTGAGGATGGCAGGGAGAGTGCCCATCCTATGTATTTTTTTTGGAAATTATAGTCTTACCTGCGGTTGCAAAGGGCACAGTCCAACAGATAAGGCACAGGCTGTGGCTCCTTGCCACCTCTGGGAAAGACGGTGGGAAAGCAATGGATTCAGCTTGCTGCATGGCTGACCCTGCTGTGGTGCTGCCAGCAGGCTGCCCAGGAGAGTAAACACACAGCACTACCACGGTGAGGTGTCAAAAGACATTTTATTTGCTTGCTTGTTTTTCTGTTTGTTTTCAAAGGGAACTACCTTTCCCCCTTTTTCCATGGGATTTCAGCATGGACAGAAAGCATGTCTTTTGAGCAGCATGATGTGCCATGAAAGGCCTTACAGAAACATACATCTCTGTGATTGCAGTGATTAGGGATGGGGGCACAGCATGCCCCGTGGGAAAGGGGAGGTCTCTGGAAGCGCAGCTTAATGAAGTGAAAGGGTCTCTTTCAGCAGCCAGGAAAGCATATCAGTATTGACTGGAAACATTAAGCTTGTATCAATAGTTGTATGGTTTAGAAAGTTTGACTTCCTGGAAATTAATTGAACATTTCTTTTCCAAGTATGAGCACAGTACTCCCTCATGAAGGATCCAATGGATGAATTCATTCTTTTGTATACTTCGCAGCATGGTGCTTGCCATCTGTGACACTTGCACACACATTATCTGTGAGACTTGTTGGCATTTTGAAAACTAAAATTTTTGGTGTGGTCTTTTCCATCTGGAGATAAGCTACAGGAACTTCAATTTTACTTAGTTGAATAACAAGTGAAATGCACATGATTTGTTTGTCTTCAGTGCCTAATATGTCAGCTTTAAACTTTGCAGTTAAGAGCTGCAAAGAGGCACAAAGCTGGAGTTTGTATTCCCCAGCCATTGCCCAGACAGCTGCAAGCTCAAGATCTGGGGTATCTATTTTCAAGAGGATTTTTTTAAATATTGAGATCTAGCCTTTCTGTTTCATCTTAAGTGAATGCCAAGCCATGGTGGATGATGCAATGGGCACAGGGAGCTTCTGTATGGAATGGTAAAGTTCCTAGGAGCCACCCTATCCAGAGATGTGAGTTATATCTGCTAAGGTGAGTGTGGACTACAGAAATCGTATTTAAGTCAAGGTTTTATCTTCAAGACTCCTGGAAAGTTCCAGATTAAATCCCAACTGCAACAAATCTATGCAAGGTGCTACAATTTGCTACAAAAATTCGCTTTTAAAGACCCTAAGGAAAGGGAACTCAACAGACAAAAGAGCAATTAGTGACACCATTTTAAAACAGATTTTCAAAGTAGCTATTAAAGGGTCACTGGAAATTAAAAAATTACTAGAGGCTTATTAGAAAACTAGAGTAATGTCTTAAAATCACTTTCAGATTTTTGCAGTGGAAGCATCATACTTCCCATTGTTTTAATAGGCAGTTCCCTGAGCAGAAGATTCCAATTAGCTCTGGTTACTTGTGCCTTAGTGACTATTGACATAGTCAGTGGTTCTGACAGAAGCATTTCTATGGCTTCTCCTGAGTGTCTTCCTTTAATGCCTCTTAGTAGTTTTCAAAGCTCATAGTAAAAGTACTATTTTAGGTCTCTCCTATCCACCCAGACACACACACACACACATACACACACACAAGTGACAAAACTTGTAAGAATTTGAAAAATGTAAGAATTTTACGTCTCTTTTGACATAGCTCCAACTAACCAAAAGTCATTGAGGAGGACAGGGAGAAAGACAAATGGATCTCCAGGCTCTGTAATCATGTCAACAGCCAGATATCTGTAGGAAATTCCACTAAAAATAGTTTCTCTGTAAGTTCTTTCCGTGTGACTGGCCTACCCAAGCCACAGGATATCCTCATTAAAGGACTACTCTAGGAAACAGGAAAACTGACTTAAAAGTTCTGTCAAAGGTCCAAAACACACTATATAACACTTGATTATTTTCCCCAGTGTAGTCATCCTGAGTGTTGCTTGTCAGGGCTCTAAATTCGGAAGATTAACCTTGTAATTGCCATGTCATCTCCCACTCTGTTGTTTTGCTAAAGTTTCTCTCTCATGCTTTTCTTCAGGGCTCACACACACATCTATAAAATCTACTGTCTATGTGAATGTCGTGTAGGTGCACACATACTTATTGAAATGTAACATCCATACTAGTAAATTCTTGGTGTTAGGTTTCTATTTCCAGCACTTCTGACAATTCACACTACATATATGTGTATAAATAAATAAACACATATATATACACACATAAAAAAGAGGCATATATATGTACATATTTGGTAACTGTTCCTTTAAGGTGCCAAAAATGAGAGATTGGTTTAGGCAATGTAGTAGGCTGTGTGTAGGCAGTGAGAAGCAGCGTGGCTCAGCTTTGATGTAATCTCCACTGAAGTTAGGAGAGTTGCTCTGGATTTACACTGATGTTTATGAGAGTAGAGCCTGGCGCAGAGCCCTGTATCATACATAGAAAGTATCATCTAGTTGTACTTGCTTCTACAAGATCAACCCAGCTGGGGAGATCTCTGCATGTAAATAGCAATGAAATACATTGTGTAATCTCCATGACTGATGTTTCTGAACGCGTTTTGGGCAGTGCTGTGGTGGCTGTCTACACCAGACTCATTCCTTACTGGAGGGCTGACAGTGTCAGCACAAGCACTGGTTTGCAACGTCTCCTGTGTACTCAAATCAAGACAAAACGAACCACTTCAAAGCAAAGATGTGTGGAAGGCGAAAATTTCTGATTCACTCTCCCCCTGAAGGAGGATTCATAATGCTGACATGTATGTAGCTCTTGTCCTACGTGCCTTCCTTTCCCCACCTTTCCTTATTGATACATTAACAAGCTTCCTAACATGGAGATAGGAATGTATGTAACTGCACAAGTTCAACAGCTCTCACTACTTGTTCCTCAAGTGACTGAGAAGACTCTTTGTAACATCACAGCTACTTGCTATGAACATGATCAAAGATTGGCACACGTGAAGATTTATGGCTAAAGCAAAGATGGGTGTTTTAATGGCAGGGTTGACTGTGATCTTAATCTGTGCTCGTTTGTTCCCAGTTAATTTTGCATGGAGACCCCAGCTCACGCGAATTCAGAAATCACAGCTGAAAAAAGAGCAAGCACATAAGACTCTGCCCTCCTCCCTTGGGTCACCCATGTCTTGAAAGCCAAAATTTGGCCTCTTTTGGCTAGGAAACCATAGGAAGCGTGCTGCAGATGCAAACAAGAGTATGCAAGCCCGTGATGAAAGCTGGGTTTATGACACAGACCCAGCAACAGGTGAGTGCCATAGCAAGCCTGGTTAGAACTGAAAAGTCTAATTAAGCACCAGCCACACAAAGTATACATAGCTTTGTATTCAGAGTAAAGAATCCACCCAGATCCTACCAAAATTAAAGCCATATTTATAAACAGAAATGTTTCAAATGAGAAGACAAATTTCATCTTTG
This sequence comes from Dendrocincla fuliginosa, assembly GCA_035047845.1. Taxonomy (NCBI): domain Eukaryota; kingdom Metazoa; phylum Chordata; class Aves; order Passeriformes; family Dendrocolaptidae; genus Dendrocincla; species Dendrocincla fuliginosa. The sequence goes on along the minus strand of JAWWMO010000043.1, from coordinate 44,431,444 downwards.
TGTGACTGTCCTGAGGTCAATGGAGAACCCTGAGGGATTAATTAAAATCAGAAAGCCCATAAAAGTATTCTATGATGTGCCAGCTGGTCTTAAACAGGGAAGCACATTAATGGTTTCTCAACCATCATGTTGCAAGATTAGCTTCTTTTATTCAGCAATTCTTGTGTTCAGAAACTGTCTTTTTTTTTTTTTTTCAGAAACAATATTCCCCAGTACTGTTGGAAAACAAACAAACACGCCCCCTAAAACTCTTTGAATGGATTATAAATCTTTAAGGCATTGTTCTAGAAGTTGTGAAATCTATTTTATTTTTATTTTTATTTTATAATTTGAAGGAAAATTCTTGCTCTGTAGAAAATGATAAGAGTGTTTTAAGTTGTTGAGTAAAACATTCATTGTTTTGGTTAACTGTATCTAGTCAAAAAAGTCACAAAAAAAACTGTCACAGTCACAATCCACTGAATCTTTTGAGACAGATTTCCAATACAAGCATTTGTGTTTGTAGATCTAAAATTATGTTGAAAAATGCTTTGCAGTTTCAATGGAAATTGCAGTGCTTCTTTAAACAATTCTCTCCAATAAAATGATTTTTAGTTTCTTTTACTTGAATACAGAATACATATAACATTGTGGCAGTGGGCCTGCGAAGAAAATGAAGAAACCAGCCATAATGCCTTAAAAACTGAGGCTTTTACTGTATTGTAAAATGGATTCCTTGTCTTTTTCCCCCTGAGTCACCCTTCTCCTTCCCAAGACCCCTTGAGAGAACTCTTACCTCCCTAGCCTAGTCTGCAGGAATTTGCCTTGGCAGGACTATGTTAAGCCCCCCTATTGGTCCTTAGTTAACCCTTTTCCCATTGGTTGTAATCCCTAGATTCCTATTGGTTGTAACCAAAATTCCCTAAAAGCCTTTAAATAGCCCTGACCATGTGAATAAACTCTCTCTCTGCATCCTCCGTGGTGGTCTCTGGGTGTCTCTTTCTCGGGGCATCTCGGGGACCACATGGCTGGGGGGGAATGGGAAGGGGGAGCGTTCCACCATGCTGTCGCATAACATCTACAGATATCCACCAAAATAAATTGAGCAAAGAAATTCAGTCTTTAGAGGGAATATTGTCACAGCTTCTCATATTGTTTTAGGAGCTTTAAGAAATAGCTTATTATATATTATCATCTATCAATAATCCTATTCCATATGCAATTTTCCCTCCATTTTTCTTTACTTTGTTTATGAGGCCCTTCCAGTTCTCTGAGCTTCCAACAAAATATGGTTTATGTAAAAACTTTACAAACTGTTTCTATTTCAATGTGTTATAGTAGCTTGCCATTTATTTTAAACTGAGTGAATTGAATTACATTTATTTTTTCTAATAACCTCTCATCCCTAAATCTAAGATTTTTTTCAAACACAAAGTAGAATATGAACATAAAAGAGAGTGATGCTGTATATGCAGGAGCAAAATGGTAGAATAAAAGTATCAGTATAGGGAAACAAAAGCAGTGATGGTAGAGCTGAGATTTTACTTCTCTGAAAACTGGAAACTTGCACTTATTTTTCTACCTCTGACCTCCATCTTTTTGGAAGGCATGAAGACATCTTTAAAGAACACATTTATGGGAAGGTGTGTGCTTGTTGTGTGAAGAGCTGTTGTAATATATGGCAGAGATATATAAGGATTGTAGAGGAGGGACCACCCCACTGTACATTTGTAGACCTCTTTCGTGTCACAACAAAAGTTCTCTATAGAAATATTATATCCCACAGCACAGTTCCTGGAAGTTTAAGAACTGGCTGTAACTATAAGGACTATACTAAGAACTCTAACTGGTTTATTACATAAAATCCTAATGACTTAATACTTAGCTATTAAACTGTAAGAAGCTCTGTTTTAGGAATGTCTTGACTGAATATCCAGGGGCTTATTTGTACAGACACAAAGGAAGATTCTGAGCTTCGGCCAAATCCCAAACCATCTAAACTACACAAGGATTTCAGGCCTTACTTCTCAAAGCTGAGCATTTTACTTTTCAATAAGTTGGTGGTTGCATTCCTTCTAGCTTGGTGCAAACAGCAGTCCATTTTCTAGCAGACAGGGCTCTCCCCATTTTTGGGGTAGCAGAATATGCAAAAAAGTCTTTTTCCAATTGCCAGGGATGTTGAATTGGAAAGTTTTATGCCACTAATTTCACTTGGATTTGATAAGAAGCAAAAGAATTTCCAAGGCCATGCAGTCTTGGCATAACTCTGTCTTTTCCAGTACCTGTCCATGGCTGCAAAAATAATGTGTAAAAGGGTCACTTGAATGAGGAGGAGGAGAAGATACAGAAGGCAACATTAGGCAATATTCCTCACCTTCTGCAGCAACCTTCTTAGGGTTCCTCAGGCCTTAATCTCATCCATTCTCTTTCATCCTCTTGCTCCTTACCATTTCTGTATTATCTACCTGAGTCAGATCATGTGTTTCCATTGCTTCTACAGTCCCACACCACATGAGAAAAGATTGCGAGCAGCAAAAGTAGAGTACAAAGTGAAGTCAAACCTCACTCATCATGTCACAGCATGTCTGCACATTTTGGAGCCAGATATGGTGCAGGAGAGAGCAATTCAAGGTATCAATGGTCCTCTTCCCTTTATAAACCCTCAAGCTGCAAATCTGAATATGGAGATACACATTAAAGGATTTATATGAGTCCATGAATCCAAAAGTAGTTACATATCTAGTACAATATCTTCTTCATCAGCAGGGCAGCACCAACACCTTGACAACACCAGTGAACCTCAATGATGAGTTTGAACTTCTGCTGCCCTCAGCATCCTTTCCAACTTCAATTTCCATTGATCTAACTCTTATTTTTCCTTCCTAATAGGCACTGTCTCAATACCTCTGTCTTGTATTTCAGGGCTAGTTGCAGGTCATGCTCCTTTACCTATTCCACCAATGTTTACCTTGTGCTCATTTAAGGGACACACAAGAAACAACAGCTACCCCATGCTGTCCCACTTCCCCTCCTCCAATCACCTGGTGAATTATATGGTAATTTTTTATTGGAAATTACCTCATTGTTTCCTAATTTTGTGGGGTGATCTGAAGATCAATTCTACTAAGTCACAACACATAAACGCCTTGACAGTATTCGTCTGGAACCTATAACCATGGAGGATTCCTGTGCTGTTGGCAGATAAAATGTAGCTCACATTTCTAAATGACAAATTATATGATAATAAGAATCTTTAAGGTGATAGACATCCCAGAACACATGATGCCAAGAGACGAGAAAAATGACTGTGTAAGGATGGTATGGAGAGGTGTTATTTATATGAACTGGCTGTACATTCAAAGGAAAACCTAAATAAAACAGGATAGTCCCGTGCTGACATTTTACAATCAGTAAATACTCACATGACCCGTGTGTTTTTTAAATTTTGGAAGTATGTATAGATATTGCCAAGACAAACCCTCCTTGCTGCTCTCTTTCTCTTAACTCCCTGCCTCTCTTGTTGATTGATAGGTAGGTTTGATCTGATCACTGTTCATCTGCTAAATATGAACAGGAAGAATAATCTCTGACATTCATAATAATTTCAAGAGTGCAGTTACCTTTTTTTGCCACCTCTGAATTCTTTTTCTTGACATCTTATTCTTCTTTTCGTGATACATATGCACGAGGATCATTCACTTTAGAACAGCATCTGAGTGGATGAGTTATGCTGTGGAAATCTTTTAACAGCTTGGATTTTTTTATTCTGTTATAAAACAAAACACTGAAAAGGTGTCACCATTTTGAAGAAAGTGGTTTGGATAGTGACTACACTTCTCTCAATTTCTTTTACATCAGCTACTGTTTGTCAGCCCTCAGTGTGCATCCCTGATTCTATTCTATATTGCATTATCAAAATGAACAAGCCTTTTTAAGTCAGAAACAAAAACTGGTTTTAAAATAAAATGAAAAATAGAGTATTTCAGACCAGAGTTTTACAAAACATGGACAAATTTATTCTTTTCTTGATAGCAGCTTTGGACTGGTTAGAAATTACATCCAAATCATCCATTTGGAAGCCACAGTTTTTAAAACTTGGTTTCAAGGTTCTTCTAAAGAAGAGACTTTCTGCAGATGAATAACCTTTCTTTGAAAAAATGTCACTAAATTCTGTGTCTCTTTCTAGAACACAAGTCCTTCCTCTTGCTTGCTCTCTTGATTTATGCAGTCCACATTGGATATATAATCTTATCTGTAATTTTAATAATTTTAAGAGAATGAGTAATGAAGTGAAGGCTATAATTTTAATTGAATAGGTGCTTTGGTTATTCAAGGGCACCTAAACTACTTGAGCTTTTTATAAATATTCCCAAGGCACTCATTACATAAACTTCCAGCATGCTTCTACCTTGCATATCCACCAGAGTTATCCCAACAAAAACACTGAATTCAGAGTGGGATGTGGTAGCTTTGGATAACACAGACCACAGGCTCAATAGTAGGAAAAAATACAGTAACGTAGGTATTCTGTAACATAGATAATAACTTTTTCCCCCTAAAATTAAAATACAGCTGAAGGAGAGAAATACTCTTCATAAAAAGTAAATTCACATTTCATAGTTATTTTGCATGGGTCTGTAAATAGTTCTTTTAAGCTATTTTACTTTCAAACCCAGCAAAGCTTTAAAACATGGGCTTATACTGAGCATGTAAGCAAAGTGCTCTAAGGCCAATGGTGCTGTTCTTTCATTAAAGAGGTAAGTATTGGGTTAGATGCTTTGTTCAACCCTAAGTACTTAATTTTTCTGCATCTGAAATTGGGGCATATAATATTTAAAAGAGAAGCACTTTTAACATAAGCAGCACAAGTAGGAAATAGAAGTATTAACAAAATCTCCATAGAGTTTTAAGAAGCAATGGGTTTTGAAATCACTGTGGAAAACAACATGGGGATGTTTTGCTGGTCAGTTAAAGGTGAGCCAAATGCTTCTGCAGTTTGTGTCAAATATAATTGCAGTAGCCCAGAAGGCAGGAGTGCTGCAACTTTCATTAAAATAACTGTTACACCTCATAGCATCAACCTCTTAAATCTCTGTAATGAGCAGCAGGCATGTCAGTAAAGTCAGAAATAACTGTGACTTTGTAAAGTATTGCTACTTCATGCATATATCCATTTTCAGCAGTTAAAGGCACCATCAACAGTTGCTTTTTCTATTTACTGCCTTTGATATACTGGCTGACTTTGTTATTTCCTTTGTGCAGTTTATAGGACATAATTATCTAAAATGGAAAAGAGAGAACTTCTAATACACATTTTGCTGCAGACAGTTTCTGCTTTATATTTATTTAGTTCACCAGTCTCTCACATCAAGGAAGATGTACTGGCTTGCACAGGGAATACAAATGGCAGAACTGTGATGAAAACAAGCGATAAATAGTGAAAGATATATTATCGAATCATTCATTATTTCAGCCGTGTAGTTTCTGTACTATAAAATCAAAACAGAAATTAAGCCATCACTTGCAAAATGCATCAAAGGCTCTTGTGACTGTAGAGACCTAGCACAGGATTTATACTCCTTTTAAAGCAAACAGTCTCTTTGAGAAACAGTGATTCAGCCATATAGCTGCAAAAAGGAGTGCTTTGTTTCATTTTCAGGTTATTTAACCCCATTTTCAAGATGCCTCCATCAATTTCAAAATGAAAATAGTTTTGAAATGAGGAGTCCAGACGTGCTCTGTTGAAAATGTTTAAATTAAGCTACTGCCACTAGCAGAATTAGAGTTTTCTTTGCTGTTCATGTCACATGCATAGAAGACACCATGCTGTACAAAGCCCAATTTGAAAACTGACTCAACCTCATTTACATACTACATAGGCCCATTTTACAATTCAAGTGCATATTATTTGCCAGCACTAAATTAGAAAGGATGTGCGTCTAAACATGAGTTACTGCATCTTGATTCTTCTTTTGATGAGGCAGTTCAGAAGCAACATTAAAAGCAGAGTGAGGAGGATGAAAAAGAAATTGTCCCAGATTTTTGTTTGGAAGATGAGCACCAGAGAGCAGCAGTTCCCAGGAGTTGGAGAGCCATCAGCCAGCAGAGCAGCTTCCACTGTACTCAGTATTTGTTGTGGAAAACAAAGCTGCAACTTGTGTTCCCCTTACAAGCTCTTTTAGTTTAAAAATGAGATTTTGTGTTATTAACAATGACTGTGACTGCTTCAGAGACTAATACTTTTTATGTGTACTAGACTCAGCTCATCGTGCCTTTCCTCTCTTCCTATTTTAAGGATTTCTGAGTCTGGGAAATTTCAATGTTTGGAAAGGAAAGTACTAATTCATGTATAAGATACGGAGCAAGGGAATCCCCAAATACCTGGTGAATGTCCCTGGCACTTATCCTTTAATGCCATTATAGCTTTATCAGTAACAGCTTGGGCTTTGTTATTAATTTTCCTCCTTTCAATTACAGCTTACTCTTACTTTCTACTCAAACCTGCTACCTGGGCAGTATTCTGGGTTGAGGGATTACTACCTTTTAACATGACAGACTTCAGCCTTGGAGAATTCTCAACTATTTTGAGCTGTTTGGAAGTATGAGAGAATCTTGCTCTTTTCCCCCAAACTTTTCTGTGCACCTGAGCATCATCACAACCATCAGGCGTTCTCCCTCTTGCCTCAGTGCTGCCAGACAACAGATTACTAAAGTGAACAAAAGTATACAGAGAATTTAAAGGTTATATGCTGGGTCAGAACAAGGGTCCATCTATCCCATTTGGCTGCAGCATCTGGAGATGAGAAATGACAGAGTATAATCCTTACATTGTTATATTTCCCCAGTTTCTAGAAATCAGAGATTAGGGACTTTCTGCACAGAGTGGCTGTTTAACAGCCACAAATCTCGGTCCATGTAGGCACCTGATTTTATTTTCAAACTCTTCAGATGCTAAACCTCCATGGCGTCCTATGGTACTTCCATGATTTAATGTGTGCTATGTTTACAATTATTTAACTTTGTTTGGCTTAGGTGTGTAGTTAAAGCTTTCTGCTGGATGATCCTAGTTCTTGTATGGGAAAACCAGAATTGTTCCCTTCTCCTCTTCTCCATATCATTCAGGATTTTTATGCATCTTAAGTGTGTCCTGTTAAGACACACTGTTTCCAATGCTAGCAGTCTCCATATATTAAGCTCCATCTTGCATAGATGCCTCTGCTCACTTTTGCTACCTTTCTGTCTGAAGTTTTCTAATTCTTCTACATCCTTTATGAGACAGAGGCTGAGACACAAGCCAACCCTGTCTCTAAGCTGTGACAGCATTATTAAAACGATACTGTTTTCTCTTAGTCCATCCTTAATGTTGTTCACCTTTTTGACAATGAAAGGTTATCAAGCAAATGTCTTTCGAGCACTGTCCTAAATTGTCCCTCATCTCCAAAACAAAACCAGCTAAATTTGGATCTGACTAAAGTGTGGTTAGGGCTTCATTCCCACAGTATATTACTTCACATTTATCAAGGATTAATTTTATCTTCCATTTTATCACCCATTCAGCATGATGTAAACTTTTGAAATGCTCCAGTCTGCTTTGGTTTTGATTGTCCCGACTACTTCCAAAACACCAGCAAACTTTCGCCTCACTGTTCTTCAACTTTTCTAGGTGATTTGTGGCCATTCCCAGCCAGATCCCCCTGGGATTCCCTGAGTAACTGCTCCAGGAAGAATAGCAACCATTTATTCCTGCCTGCTGCTCCCTCTCCTCTGAGCAGTTATTAATGCACAGCAATCTCCCCCTGACGTTAGGTTTCTGTAAGATTGTTTAGGAAGGGATATTTTAGAAAGGTTTAGGAATCCAAAGGTAATTTTTTTTATCAAGTTGCCCCTGTCTACAAGGGCAATGATCCTTTCAAAGAACTGTACAGGATTTGTGAGGCATAATTTCTTTATTTATGAACCCTGTCCACTATCTCCAGTAAGCTGTATATATTCATGTCTACTAATTCTGCTCATTATTATAACTTCCATCAGTCTGCCTCAGCAGGAAGTCAAATTTACCATTCTCTGGTTTCCTGGCTCCCCTCCGGAGATTATTTTAAAAATTGAGGCCACATTTGCCACCTTCCATTACTCTGGAACCTGGGCCAATGTAAGCGATAGGTTACACACTACTGTGAAACGTTCAGCAATTTTATATTTGAATTCCCTTAGATCCCTCGAGTGATTGTTACCTGCTCCTGGCAATGTGTTGCTGCTCACTTTATTGATTTGCTCAAAAACCTCTCTACTGACAGTTCAATTTGACATAACCCCTCAGCCTCACCCCTGTAAATAAAAACCTGTTGTGCAAACTTCCTTAAGCTTCTCTGTCCTGAATCCTGGTACAAAGAATCCTTTTCCCTTTTTCTTTTTTCCTTTTTTCCTTTTCTTTTTCCTTTTATTTTATTTTTTCCCTTTTCTTTTTCTTTTTTCTTTATTCTTTTTTCTTTTTCTTTTTTCTTCTTTTTTTCTTTTCTTTTTTCTTTTTATTTTCTTTTTTCTTTTCTTTTCTTTTTTCTTTTCTTTTCTTTTTTCCTTTTCTTTTCTTTTTTTTCTTCTTTCCTTTTCCTTTTCCTTTTCCTTTTCCTTTTCCTTTTCCTTTTCCTTTTCCTTTTCCTTTTCCTTTTCCTTTTC
>JAWWMO010000043.1:44361250-44422692 GCA_035047845.1 Dendrocincla fuliginosa | reverse complement strand
TCTTTTTCTTTTTCTTTTTCCTTTTCCTTTTCCTTTTCCTTTTCCTTTTCCTTTTCCTTTTCCTTTTCCTTTTCCTTAACAAGCTTCTCTGATTTTCTTAGCCACCCTTCTTAAAGTGCTGTGATAACATAAGTCACTTTTTAGTATTTTTCTCCTTCTAGAGAATTAAACTTTGGTAGCTTAGACACTACAGGGTGTCTTTTGTATTATTCTGTCTTGAACTGTATCTTCTGCAATGCTTTTTTCCTATACATGTCTAGTATTCATCTAGATGAGTTTGGGGGCTTTTCACTTCTCTTGAGAAAACACAGTCATGTATGACGTCTACAACATTTGTCTCTGTATGATGCCTGCAGTGACATTCCCCCATTGTCATGGGGATAAGCGATGACTGAAATTTTCCATTACTGCTCTGTTTCTGATCCTGGAAGCTGTGGTCGCCACTGTGCTCCAATGATGTGGACTGTTGCCCCAGTATTAACCTATAACCCACAATTTCAATCCACAGTGATACCCTAGGACTTGTTGATGTGGATGACTTAATCATATCATTTGTCTGCCAAGGCTTTCTTTAAAGCAGACACTGTTTCTCCACCAACAGACAGCTCTGCTTTCTCCTATAATTTTTACCTTTGTGTTACACTAATTTTCTTTCCTTCCTCCTATTTCACATACAACCTACTATAAAAATATCTTCATTTACACTCAAGTTTTTCCGTTCATGTGACTCTGTTCTTTGACCATTACCTTTTGCCTAAAGGCATTGTACATTTTTGCTCTTATTCTCATTGCATACTCTGTTTATTGTAGCCTTATTTGTTCTTCAATATCGCTCAGTGGTTTCACTGACTTATTTTGCATATTCTTTTTCCATAAAAGAGACATTTTTTCTCCTCCCCTATGGAAGATGAATCATCCTAGTGTGACCGTTGATTTTTCATCTTTATTTTGCTCTTATACATCTATAACCTCTTAAAGCAAAGTTACTGAAACTTCTTTTCACTTGCAAAACAAAGAATCACATTGGGCTGATACTAATGAGCCTCTATATACAAACAGATCTGTTCAAATAAAGGCAGAATTTGTGTTTTGTGATAAAGTATCCTTGTTCTTTTCTGATTTATTTGATTGCTAACACTAATCTAGTAACAATCCATATGTTCTCCATGACCACTCTATAACCTTATTAAATAAAATCTGAACTGCTTATATAAGGCAACCCAATTAACTGCAACAGCAGAGCTGAACTCCATTGGAAATGTGTGCATCTTTTAGAAATTTTGGGAAAGACCAATGGAAATACATCACAGAGGCACACACTAATGTAAGTTATACCTGATACGGCTTTCATCTGGACACCGCAATCACCTGCTTTTCTTTTTTTTAACCCCAGAGGAGCATGCTACCTTGTGAACTCCTTTTATTTTAAGAGATTGCCTTGAAAGCTTCATTAACTTCATCAGAGTAGTTCCTCCTTGCTTTGATCCTGTTGACCGATTTGGTTCAGACAAAGGAGAATCTGTGCCAGGATGGAGTCCTGCTTGACCTTGGGCTCCTGGGAGAAGGTGGGCTCCCTGCTGGAGTCGGAGGTCTTGCAGTGTACCAGTAACAGCTCATCTCAGTGCTGTTAATTTTCCCATTGAAATAATTTCTCATGTTCTTATTGAAGTTCCTCAGTTCAGAAACATAAAAAATATACACAACTGCTATTTCACTGTTATTTTCAGTTGTAGAGTAGTTTTAATGACAAACAACATTTAAAATGTCTATTTGTATATGCAGATATATCCATCTTCCCACACATGCATTTGTGGATGTAAAGCATATACGAACACACATATATATATGTGCTGGCCCTCACGCACAGAAAACCACTAATTATACCTTGGAAAAGGAGAATAGAAAAGAAAATAAACTTTTTCCAGGCGCTTCGTACTGAGTCTGGGGAAAAGTCTCCAGATGTCGATTTGCTTACAGCAATTTATTTAATCTGTTCCTGGATTTAGCTCATTTTTGGCTAATCGTGCACAAGTCGTGTGCGTCTATGTGTACATATATATATATTTAACAAGTATATAGTCATATATATATTCATTATCCATGTATCTTTGAGCTCAACACTTTTTCATGGGCAATATGCCTTTATAATGCAAAGGTAAACCAAACCTAGCATATATTTAAAGAGCTGAAAGAATTTGTTTTGTTTTAAAGGAAAAAGGTATTTTTCAGGGCAATATCTTAAACACAAATGTTGAAGCTTGTGGTGTGTAAGCCTAGTTGTTGCATACATCAGGAAGAAAAAAAAGTATTCCAAAATTCTGCATGAAAGCAGAGCTAGCATGGTAAGAAGGAGGGGGGAAGGGAAGTATAATTCCCCGAATCTGTGAGATTAAACTTGTAGGTGCTTTGAAGCTAAAGAGAGATTCTTGCCTTGCTCAGCTTGCATTTGTTTAGTTGTCCTTATGTGATCCAAGTGCAGAAGTGAGTCACAAGGTTGTGATAAGGCTGAGAAGTTTGCACAGAATCGCTGTCAGCAACAGACAGGCAAAAAAGCTTCTCAAGATCCTCAGAGTCTTTGAATATAACAACAGGCAACGAGATGACAAAAGCCTAGATAAATTAAAAAAAATATATTTTCCTTATTAAAAACAGTTTAAATTCATTTAAAGAACCATCATGGCTTATAATAGCTTCTCATATTACAGTACTGAAAAACTTTAGATTATATAAGGAACTCTGTCTAGCCAATATATTCCCTAAATTGAAATTTATGTAAAAGTCAAATTACTCATGAAATCACTATCTGAGCTCTGGAAACAGATTTTGCTAAAGCATGAAATTTCTTTTTCATCCAGCCAGCTGTAGTCTCTTCTGCTTAAAGGATATTTTCTTCCTATCAGATGTGTTCAATCTAACAGTTATTTCAATGATGAAATAGAACTTGGGAAACCAGTTGAGATTTGGAAAAAAGCCAGGTTTCTCCTTCCAATTTATTAAAATGAAGTGTGAGAGGGTGACATCTATTAGTCCTAAAACACTGCAAAACCTGTTGATCAGAAGCCATTAATTTGATTTAATTTCTATGAATAAGACTTTCTTTGTCTAAGGTATCATTTTGTCATAAATGTCAAGCAATTTCCAATTAAAACTTTTCTTGCTCATTCAGCACAAGAATTGTATTTTCAAGCTATATTTTTAGTGTGTATACAGTATATCATCTTAGCTACCAAAAAGGAAATACCAGTTTTAGCTATGGGCTACTTTTAGTAACAAACCAACACATTTTAATAGCTACCAACCAGTGAGAATCAGATTATGTGTAGGAAAATAAATCTAAAATCCAAATATGAGTACAAAGTCAAAAACAAATTAAAGAGGAGTATTTTATTTATGATTAAAATTAGGTTTTTTCAAGTCATCCTGTGTTGTCCTGGCATGGACAGCACAAGAGGTGTCCTGTCAGCCAAGAACTCATACCCATATAGGTTGAGACAGAACTGGTGTGCCCCGTAACAGGCTGAGCACTGGAGAGCCTGCCTGGGAGTGTGGTTTCCCTGCTTGATGTGCTGACCAGCACAACTTTTGACTTTTTCTGAAATAACCAGAAAATAGATGGTCAAGCCAAGAACTGAGTAAAAGATTGTGTAGCCTTTAAGACCCTTAGGTATTAGAAAAGTTTGTTTGGGACTCAAATTTAGTACCAGTACAAAGACACTAGTTGTATTTTATGGGGTTATTGGATTCTATATTGATTTCAAGGGGTGAGATTTACTATAGACAGCTAACTTGGCAGAGTTACAGGGTGACTTGAAAGCAGTTGCCTAATTCTGTCCCCCAGTCCATCTCCAATCCTTTCATTCTGGCCTGCCAATCATTTTTGGGGAGTTTCTTCAGTTAGCACTTGATTAAAACATACCTTCTTCAAAGTCTTGCAGTTCTGATATTAAGACATTGAGATGAGAACTTCACCACATGCCCATGGTCCACTGTTAAATAACCTCATTGGTCAAAATCTAAATTTTATATCTCATATGAGTTTATATGGCTCTGTCTTCCAGCTACTGAACCATTTTCATCTCCTGAAAGCATTTATATGCTATAATAAATTATTTACACATGCTTTCCTGACTAACTGTCTCTTGCTAATAAGAGCTCTATTACAGCAGTCAGGACAGACACCAATATGTTTATACCTTGTATGGCGAAGCAAACACCATGCTCATGTATGTAGATGAGAAGGCAGACTGTTGTTCATGGTAAAAAAAAAGTCTTCACTATATTAAATAGCACAACCTTTTATTACTGCTTTCTCTATTCAAACAGAAGGATAAATCAACTGGCACTACCAGGGAAGGTGCAGCTCCCTGGACATATATTTCCACTGCCTCAGCCCCAGACTTGCTGCTTTCCCTCTGTTTTCTGAAGCTGTAGATAAGAAACTTGTTCAAAGTGGATTGCCAGAGTTTATTTATTGTGCTTTACTAAACTTCCCCCTTTTAAGCTCTTTAAACAAAGAGGCACTTCATAGCAAACTTCTGATGGTTCCTCAGTCAAATACTTTGACCTTTTGCAGCTCAGCTGTGATTGAAGAGTATTTTTTGAGCCTGAAAAGCTCCTAAGGGATCTCAGTCACTGACCCACATATCACAGGGAATAACCCAGGCAGCCCTTGTCTCTCCACTCTGCATGCTGGTTTAGTTTGGGGTGGTTTGTTTGCTTTGTTCTGCAGAGTATAGATCTCTCTGCAAAGCCACCTGAATTGGCAACAAGCATGCACACCACATGGCATTGCAGACTTTTAGGAAAGTGTATTAGGGCATTGAGGGGTCAGGGTGAGACCCTATTGGGTGGGAGACCAAGATGCAAGAGAAGCAGTGGAGGAGGAAGAGAGATCCCTGCTAGCCTCATTATGATGCTGGATGCTGGAGGTGGTTGCCCCTTGTCTTTTACTGAAGGCTCTGCCCTTCCCACTGGTAACTTTCACAACTTTGACTCCCAGATGCCTAGTTGGCATAGGATTATCATCCTGTGCCCTGTGGGATTATCATCCCATGCCAATCCTTCCGAGGGATAGTCAGGAGGAGACACTGCTTTGAAATTCGAAAGGACATGCCCCAGTTTCCCCAAGTATGACTTGTGTTGCTTCTGTTCAGTTCAAGGGCTGTTTTTAAACATCATAAAAGTGCAGGAAAAATGGTTCTGGTGTTGTCATTGCAGGACTTACTGCTACCTGGCCTTCTGCCAGGGCACTGCTGGGTGCTCTATTTAGACTCTCCCTCTGGTACCATGTTTGTCTATTTTCCGTTTTTCAGAGAATCCTCTCATGTATCTCCATTCTTGTTCCCCATAATCATTTGATTTCTCCCTGTTTTTCTCCCTTTCCCTGAGGCAAATAGGGTGGAGACTAGTAATGAAGATGCTATTTAGGGAGAGAGTGCAGTCCTCAGTGGTTCATTTGCTGGTGCTCCCCAGCATTCCCAATTGTAGCATACTACTAAGGCCCCTACAGGGTACCTCCCTGCCTATTACCTTTGGTGATGTTTTATGACTGCTCCATAAACCACTTTAACCATTTAAATTGCCCTTTTCTGAATCCATTAGGTTCTTTTGCATGAGGGATGTTTTCAAATCTTTTAAAGAAAGTGTCTTACTACACTTTCTTTGACATCTGCCAGAGATGTTTTTAGTTTTCCTTATGGATAGCTATTTGCTTGGAAATGAATATGGTACTCTTTATGCCATTCACTTTCAAATTACTGGTTTTTATTTCCCTGCACCATCTCCTTGGCTCTAGCCAAGTCTATAATCTTATCTACAGTATTGATTTTTGTAGCATCCCTTAGAGTACAGTGTGTCCAAACTAAGCAGAGGGATAAGTAGCACACAGAACTTTCAACATTAAGTTACCAAATAAAAAATTGTTCTGGTCACTGCATTATCAAGTTAGTGACAGTTCTGCCTTTTTCAGTGCAGGCCACAGAGATCTACCTTGTCCAGCGTGTCTCTAACTGCTCAGGGTCCTGGACAATCTATTAACGCCCCTTGGGTGGAAGGGCTAGCCAGTGTTCAGGGTTTGCAAGGAGAAATGATTACAGAAGTCAGTTACTAGCTTCTGCTACTGTACTGATTTTTTTATGAAGAATGCAATATTTTACACAAAATCTGTTTCTGTGAATGCAGTAAAAACAAATATGTGGCAGATTCCTTGCTCACCGTTTCCAAGATGACTCTTTCAGAGAATACACTTTCTGCATGTGCTTTCTTTTCAGGACATGACAACATTGCAGCTTTTTGCTTGTTCTTTAAATTGAATAAGAACTGAAGTCTGCGACCTGCTGTGGCATTCTCATCTAATATTCATCTATTTTTTTTATCACTTAAAATGTTGTTGTCACTGTACATCTTAAAAGATGAAGCCTGAAGGTGGCCCAGTTTCCAAACCCCATTATCACCAAGGAGGGATTTGTACATCTCTTGTCTTGACAACCAAAATGCAGTCATGCAGCTGCAGTCAGTAATTACAGCTCCTGGCTGGAAGCAGGAAGATGTTATGTACTACAGATGCTATCTGCATGAGAAAGAACTTCTGTCTGTGAATTAAACATTTTCCAGGAAACTGAGACAGGGCACTGTGCTTCAAATGCAGTTAATACCTGTTGGAAGTTTACTAAAGTATGGAAAGACTTGTTAGAGGTCACCTTGCCTACTTTAGATACCTCTGGCACAGATGTCCACATCTGAGAGCTGCTTGAGAAAATAATGCTTGAGAAAGCATGATTCATCTGGTGTCCTTGAGACATAGCTCTAGCATGAGATGAGTATGGGCTAGAAGCTCATGTGAAACCTTTACACCATTTCCCATGGCTTGACCAGGTACACTCTCTGCCGTGTTAAAAACTGGCTGGATGTGGTGGTGAACGGTGCTATATCCAGCTGGTGGCTGGTCACTAGTGATGTCACCCAGGGCTCAGTATTGGGGTCAATTCTGTTCAATGTCTTTGCCAATGATGTGCATGCGGAAATCGAGGGCACCCTTAGGCAGTTTGCAGACAACACCAAGTTGGGTGGGAGCGTGAATCTGCTGGGTGCTCAGAAGGCTCTGCAGAGTGATCTGGACAGCCTGGATCCATGGGCTGAGGCCAATATTATGAGGTTCAAAATGGCCAAGTGACAGTCCTGCATTTGCGTCACAAAAACCTCATGCAAAGCTACAGCCCTGGGGGAAGAGTGTCTCAGAAGAACAGCTGCTTGGCAGAAAAGGACTTGGAGTTGCTGGTTGGCAGCCAGCTGAACATGAGCCAGCAGTGTGCCCAGATGGAGAAGAAGGCCAGTAGTATCCTGGCCTGTATCAGAAACAGCGTGGCCAGCAGGACTAGAGCAGGGATTGTCCCCCTGTACTCAGCACTGGTGGGGCCACATGTCAAGTGCTGTGTCAGTTCTGGGCCCCTCACTACAACAAAGACACTGAGGGGCTGCAGTGTGTCCAGAGAAGGGCAACAGAGCTGGTGAAGGGTCTGGAGCACAAGTTTGATGAGGAGCAGCTGAAGGAGATGGGGGTGTTTAGCCTGGAGGAACAGGGGCTGAGGGTGGACCTTATCACTCCTGAATGGACGTTGTAGCCATACAATAAGAGGCAATCAGGCAATTGAAAATGGCCTCAAGATCTGAAAGGGTAGGTTGAGATTGGGTGTTAAGAAAAATTTCTTCACCTAAAGGATTGTCAACCATGGGAACAGGCTGCCTGGAAAAGTTGTGGAATCATCATCTCTGGAAGTGTTCAAAAAAAGGCACTTGGGGATATGATTTTGTGGTGAACACAGTGATGTTAGGTTAAAGGCTGGACTCAATAATCTTAGAGGTCTTTTCTAACCTTAACAAGTCTGTGATTTCGTGATTCATCAGCTGTAAAGGGAGGGCAGGTTCTGGTGTCAGCTGTTGGTGTCCACATCAGAGATATCCACATTTGGTCAGACAAACCCCACTCTGTCCAGCTGACATGCCATATTAGTCTCACCAAAGCTTCTCCAGCAATGGTTTGAAAGGGGGAAGATTGAGATATTTTCCATTTCAGCTAATGGAAGGTGTGAGGGGAGTTAGATATGAATAATTTCTAAACTCTGATTTCAGCTACCAAAGGGGTCAGCAGGGTTTGCTGCTGTTCAGGCCCAGGCTCTTGAACACAGTCTGGAGAAGCAGGAATGAGTGAGAAAATGATAATGGTAATGCTAAGGTATGTCTTCTGTCCTTGGGAAGTTGGTTTGAGAGATGACATTATGGAAGCGTGGAGGAAACAGAGTTGTCCTTTGCCCAGGAGAGGTCTTGGGACATGGTAAGGCAGTGGTGAGCACTTCTGAGCCCTGAGGGCTGCAAAAGGAGTTTTCTGGGGCTTTCTGTAAATGAGATCTCAGCCTGTTGTGCACCACTCTACTCCATTGTGCTTCTTTCATTACAACCTCATTACATGGAAATTGAGCATTAAACTAGCACAAAACCGCTGTAATGGAGTGAGGAATTGGGATCCTCCCATTTTTACGCATATAGTTATGCCACAAGCCAAAGTGTGGGTTTCAGATTCTGAAGCTCTTGGCCTTAGGCTTTATGTATGCGTTGCTGTGGCGGAGCTGTAGGCTTGATGCTGTCTCACTAAGTGGCATACTGGCAAAACATAGCAAAATCATTTGACTCTGGGAAGAGCCTACGGCACAAGTAGACCAAAAAAATAATTACAAAACACACAGTGTGCCTGTACGAAAACTCCCCTTACTGCTGAAGGGGGTGCACTTCGTTTCACAGCAGGTTGCCACCCTCTGTTCAAAGGAAGGGAAGACAGGAGAAAAAGAAAACACAGAAGCAAGGAGTGCAACAGTCCAAGGTATGACCACAGCATTAGTACTTGGGTGTCCCACAGCCATTCCCTGGGAGGATCACGGATGTGGGTCATGGGCATGTTCCCATGGGAGAGGACTGACACTGCCTCCTGTTTTCTCTGAGCCTCCCTGGAGCCCAAGCACTAGGAGCCTTCTCTTCCTTCACAACCTGAGAGCAATCGCTCCTCCCTGAGCACAGGGGATTTGCAATTTTGCAATATGAAAAAAAGAAGATTATGGTTTGGGTGGTGTTGCAGGAACATGCCTCCAAGGTGCCATTGCAGCAATGAAGAGGGTGGTGGGAAGAACCAAGAGAAGCTGCCTGGTTTGCTGGTGCTCGAGGCCAGGCATTGATGGACAGACACCAATGCAATACTTCATGGACAAGCATAGGCAGAAATATTTGGTCATTTTGCTTTCTGAGACAAGGAATGTCTTTCTCAGGATGTGCTGCCAGCTTCCAAGAATGGTGTCACATGCCACCATGATTGCCTCGAGACAAAAGAGTATCATTGGGCTCTAGGTTAATTATAATTGACACTTGAATAAAAAATCCTCCATTCCTCACCCTACTGATCCCTTTGCTATTTGATTCCAGTGCGTGTGTCTAAAATTAGGCCTTTGGAAGTACTTCATGGCAGGGGTTGTAAATGGTATATTTTCCTAAGCCTGCTGCTCTTGAGGCTTATGTTTTGCCATCTTATGACTTGGCTCATGGTCAGAATTGCATCTGTGTAAATTTGGGACATGAAGGCTCAGTAATACACTGTGAGTTCAATAATAAAAGAGTTGAAAAAATTCCACTGAAGCATAGCAAGTTCATTTAAACAAAGAGCATTGTTATTTAACCCTTACACTAGTACTAGTAGGAACGCGGGAAATAAATCCTCAGCAGCCAACAATCTACCAGGGGTTCAGTGTAGCATTATCCCCTCTCAAGATTTCCTTGCAACACCTATGTGGACATTTTGACACACAGCATGGAACCTCAGTTCAGCACTGCATGGATGTGGTGGGACCTGCTATCACTGTGTGCACTGGGGAGGGGAGAAATTGCCTACTTCTTCACTCTTAACAGATACTCTGAGCCCATACTGCAAGCACCCCATATTGTCAGTGTGTTCAGAACATGGCAGCTAATTATTTTGGTATTTTTTAAAATTACCATCTATTAAATAAAAATAAAAAGTAATTCACTATCCATCTGCACAAATAAGACAAGTTTTATGTAGTCAAAGATTTGGCTTTGGATCACATTTCAGTGGGGTGTTCCCTAAAGAGTGTCTCAGAATAAAACTAGGCTATTAAAAGCAACAGTATTCTATTTTTGTCATGAGATTTCTAAGTTTAGTTCCAACTGCAGGCCCCAACACCTTTGTAAGTTTTGGACCAGAGATGGGCTGACAATAGGGGGTGAGATTCTCCCATGCAATCTGCCTCCTCTGATTGAGAGCTTGTTTACTTGAAGAAGGCAGTAGAGTGTATACTTTGGACGAATGTGAAGGGCAGCAGCTCTCCATCCTTTGGCATTCATCATGTGTTTCTCTATAACACACCATTGTGCGCTTTATGTTCACCTCTTTGGCAGCAGATTACCACAGACTGTGAAAAAGCACTTGCAGTTAGGAATAAGGGTGAGGTCCACTTGCTCTTGCTTTCTCACCCCCTCGTATTCCTGTGTGTCCTTCATCCTGCTTTTCTTCTGACGTCAGGTTAACACTGCTGTCATTTAATCTCTCTAGAGTGTGGCATGCACCACATGAGATGCTATATTAGATCTCTCCAAGCCTGCCTTTTTAGAGCTACACTCTGCTGCCTGCATTTTAGCAGCTCTGTACTGTGGCACCATTCTTGTCATTCCTTCTGATATTTTTGTCTTTGAGTTTCTCCACATCCTGTCATTAAGTGATTGCTTGAAGCCACACTATGCATCCCTGTTATTTTCTTTCCCTCTGAGCGCTTGTCTTTGTCCACCATCTCAGCTAAGATAACCAGGATAATGATTTGGTGTTTACAATTGCTAAAAAAAAGTGAAAACTGTAAAGGATTTAGGCATACCAGTGCTGTGATTTCACTACCAAATCATTGATGGAAGCAGCATGGCCCAAAGGACAAAGGCTGTCCAGAAAGGCAGGACATTTACCCTGCAGTTCTTGTGAGACCCAAAGCAATCACTTTAATCACTCTCCTCTGTTTTCCCCAGCTGTCATATGAAGCTGATGGGGTGCCACTAGGCTGTGCAGGAAAGAGACACTGTAAATGGCAGATAATTATTAGAATTGCTTTCTTGATTTCAGGCCATGACATTTCATCTCTCTGGAGACAGAGGTCAGGGAGGGGGTTCATGAGAAGGAAATTCCACTTTGCTTGAAGGCATAGATGGCATTTCCATTACTGATGGAGAAGTGTGTAAAATAAACAAATCACACAGGAATGGCTTTGTGTATTAATTTTCTCCCTTTCTATCCCACTGGTTTGAATTGTTCTCATGTGTTTTCTTTGTTAGGCAGAAACCACCTCAGATTTACAAATGCAGCTTTTGTTTGTGATTACCTCTATTGCTCCAGTTCAAAGGAATGCTGTGCTTTTGGCCATAACTCTTCACTGCCTCTAGCCCTCCTGATACGCTTCCCTGAAGATTTGGAGGACATCACCAGCCCAGATGGGACCTGTGCATGGCCTAAGGTCTAGAGGAGGGCTTATGTCCCTCTGGGCAGTCCCAGGCTGGGATCCCACTGGTGCCTCTTGGTCTAAAAAGGGTGAGCTGCCCCTGCTTTTGGGCTCTCCAGGCTTGCACTGTGGCTGTCTCAGGTCCCTGCTCCACTGTGGGTGAGTACCACCACTTTCCTGTCTGTCCCACCTCCCACAGCAGCCGTTCATACCTCCACACACTTGAAGATCATGACACATGCCACATCTGCTGGGCTGGTTGATCATTCTTCTGCTACAGCAGACTATATACATCTCGCTCCCAAGATCTCTGAGCTGCCTCTTTCTGGGCTGGGATAATAAGAGCAAGGTGCCCGCAAACAGCACTCCCCTCTCCCTGCAGAGAGGCTGTGTCCCGCTTCTGCAGCACTGAGTGGCCATAGTCACTCTTCCAGCTCAGAGTCCACTGATCATGTTGATCTAGGCTCTGTTTACCATTTGCAGTGCTTGTGGTGCTGGAGACCCTAAGGCTTCTCCATACTTCATGTTGAGAGACAGGATCTTTCACCTTTCTTGGATAAAACCAGCTTACTACATGTACACCAAATGATGTTTCTGCTCTGACTGAGCTGGTTTGTATTTGGCCAAATCTGTCTTTTCCGTTCTGGACAAGATATTAATGCAGAATAAAAGAATGTGTCTCAGAAACTCTTCATGCAAACTCAGTACTGGGTGAGGGAATGGGCCATACGCATTATGGGCTGGCAAGGAGAAGTGCCAGGAAGAGATGAGTAGATAAACACCATCCATGAGGGTAAGCAGGGGGAAACAGAGCCTTTGCAGAAACCCTGCTGAGCCAAGACACCAAACACTGCATTTGGAAAGAAGAGCTGGAGACAGCCCTGCTGTATGGAAGCTTGAAAGATGGGGAAGGCTGCATCATTGCAGGCATCCTATGTAAGGGTCCTTCTTGGCCTGTGGTTCTGCATTTACAGAACCAGTGCATTGGTTGAAGGGAGATGACCTCCCTTCAGGGAAGTGTCACTGTTGGGTAGCTGTCAACCAGGCATCTGCACGGAGAGGCACAGGAGATCAGTCATTGCTGCAGGCATCCTGCTGCAGGAAGTAGAAGTCTCTGTCTGCCAACCTGCCCCATGGTTGCACATGAGAGTCTGCAGAGATGACCAAGGGTGGTCTTGCCTTGGACTGTTACCTTAGCTGCTCTTCCACATGGGCACCAACATTATTACCAATTACCTCAAACATATCAGGAGAAACCACATGGATTTTGGGGTGCTGGCTATGGGCACAGGCGCCCAGGTTGTGTATCCTCAGTCTGATTGGTCAAGAGGAGCTACAACACCAAGAGGAACTACAGCACCATTGGAGTAACTGGGATATGCTGGGACAACTCACACAACTGGAGTGCTGTGATGAGCAGATACCAGGTCTTCACCAAAGACAGGCAATGAGAGAACCGGGTGTGTATTTCATATATGTAACACAGTGGCTCTGCTATATAGAGCTCTTCAATGGGCCAGCCAGTAGGCTGGTGAGAGCTTGTGGGTCAGGACAAGTAATGAGTATTGGTTTCAGTCTGGTGGGAGCTGGTTAATGACTACTTAAGTGGGGTGAGGAAGAATATGAAGTATTCTTTAAAGAACTGGAAAATATATCTGGATCACATCCTCTGCCCCTTTTGGGAGATTTTAACTTCCCTGATGTATGCTGAAAGAGCAGTAGAGAGGCACACAGGCAAGCTAAGAGGGTTCTAGATGATGTCAGGTCCAACTGCTTCACACAGCTACTAGATAAGCCATCTGGGATCATACACACCCTGGACCTGTATTAACAAAGCATTCACAATGGTTGGGGAATAATAATCAGTACCATACTTGGTTGTAAAGACACTGAAATACTGGACTTCAAGATACCAAAGGAAATGAGTAAGACAAGTGGCAGATTAAAGACCATGGACTCTAGGAGAGCAGACACTTCAGTTTCTTCAAACCACTGAAGGCTCAATGATGTGGAAACCAGCTCTAAAGGCCAAAAAAATATTCAGGGAAAGTGGCGAGTCTTTACTGACAACCTCTTTCAAGCAAAGAGCAAGCAGATATAACAGGAGATTGACCATTCATCAGGGAACTCATGACTGAGCTACAGTGCAAAGACTGGGCGTAGGGAGAAACTTTTTCTGCATCAGTTAAGCAGTGGCTGCCCAGAGAGGCTGTGCAGTCCCCATCCTTGAAAGTTTTAAGGCTCTAGGTGGATGAAATCCTGAGCAACCTGATTCAATCGTAGACCTTACCCTGCTTTGAACAGAGGGTTGGACTAGAGGCCTTCTGAGGTCCTTGGAAGCCTGAACGGTTCTGTCATTATGTGAAATAGTTACCTTGGTAAGACTACCTGGTTCTTTATCATCTATGTCATTATGATTATTGAAGCCAAGTGAATTTCCAGCACAATGTGCTGAGTAAGTGAGAGTCTAAGGCTCTCTTTTTAGCCTTTTTATGTGCTCATTCAGGAAGGCAGCAGCTTTGGAAAGGAAAGTTTGGATGCTGCAGATACTAATAACACTGCCGAAGAATGCTGGAGTGATGTACAAATGCCAACATACAACTACTAATTCTCTGTCTTTGTACAGAAGTAGTTATAAGGTCTAGCAATAGCTTAAAGGCATATTTTGTTTTAAAAATACAGAGTCATGGTGTCACTGATGTTACAAAGAGAAACTAAACAAGATTGTTACTACTGGCCTCAGAATTCTGTATCAAAAATCAGATCTTTTTCCAAGAACAGCCCTTCATGGAGTGGTGAGTATTGTTTGTTTTTCAAGGATGATGGAGTAAAGCTTCATATCTGTCCAATCTTTCTAATATTTGGAGATCAGCTTATCTTATTGGGCAGGTTGCCAAAAGCGATTACAGCTGCAGAAACTCTACATTTGAGCAAGGATTTTATCAAAGTGCTCACATCTGGAAAAATACCAAGAAAAACAGTGAGCAGAGAGAGTGGAAATCATGCCTCAAAAATGGGATGAAAAACTGTGGAATAATTATTCAAAAACTATGTGAACTTACGTGTACATCTGCTAGGTGACTAAAATTGCCATCTGAATAAGGCATTATCCACACTTAGACCACATTTAGCTAAACAAACCATTCCACTAGGCATAATTTGACATTTTCCATCCTTATAGCTTTTCTATCAAGTGTGGATACCCCAAGAGCACTGTAAATTCATAGCCTAACTTAATGCACACTAGCCTTCCCTTTTTAGACAAGCCCTTAGAAGCAGAGGTACTTCAACCAATATGAACGGAATACTGCTTATTTAAATCCTACAAGATGAGGAAGTGATTCAGTGGTCACTGCAAACAAAAGTGGGTAAATGCACTGCTGGGTATTGGAGTAGATTACTTCATTTAGTAATTAAGGCATCCATTACATTGGATTGTTTAGCCAAAAAAACACAGTAATAAATCCACAGGCATTCACTTCATATATCAGTATGTGCTCTCCGCAGTCTATGGAAGCACTGTGTGCAAAAGTACTTTCTCAAGCACTACTGAAGGCTCTTTTGCCACTAGTGTGAGAAAAGGAGGAAAAAGATACAAGACTTTCCATGCCAGTCATGTTCTACAAAACAGCTGTCCCTGGTCATAAGCATCAGGCACCCAGAACATCTGGAGTCTTCCAAGGGACATTAACCACAGCTGGTTGGGAACACCACCATCTGCAGGATTGGTTCTGTGTGCAGGACCAGGAGCACTCTTTGAAGTAAAGTTGCTCCAGTCTGCTTTTTGCTAATACTCCAGAAGGAAGTCTGCACCAGCCAGAATTCCTTCAAGTATTCAGGAGCAGCAAGGGCTATAAAAAAAGCATGCTAGCTGGTTTCAGGCCATAGTCTGCATCTACATAGCAAGCTGCTGTTTGCACGTGGCTAAATTCAGGATCTGTATTCCCTTTGTTCATTTCAATACAGTCTGTGAGTTTGCAGAGTGAACCTTAAATTCGGACGTAGCTGGTCAAGACTCCTTTTTTGTTAATTCCTTCTGGAGTGTATTGCCTGGAGTAAAACATTTACAAGTTCCAGGCTTTCAATTAATTTCATTTATATCACAATTCACAAATGAGACATATGGCCAGGTCATCTATTTTATCTGCCAGCATATCATTCCAGAAGGAGAGGATACGGGCTGCCTTTCATTTGCTTTTTCAATTAAAATGGAGAATTTGTTCTATGAAAAAAAATAATTTCTGTGGTGTTTTGGTGCCACTTGAGCTCCTATAGATTGCAATGGGTATACAAAATGAGAGTGTGCACGAGGAGAAACAACCAACAGCAGGGAGAGAACCAAAATTAAGTACTTTATATGCATAAGGTGTGTCTACACAGATTAGTACAGACAGATGTGGGCTCCTCTGCAGGGCACATTAGCTTGGGCACAGAGTTGCAGGAAAACAGCTTGATAGTTTCCAGACCAGAACTGGCTCCCATTTGATCAGCTCAGGTGATGGCAGATGTGTGTACTTGTCTGGGCTCATCCATGTAGACATGCCCAAACTTACCTCCACACTTTCAAAATATCCCTGGAATGGAAAGGAGCTTTTCCAGTTAGGACCTAAAATAAATATTTGCTGGGATAACATGCATACTTGCTAAAGTGTTTGAAGTGGAGAAAGACAAAAAGGACAGCAACAACAAAAATTAGATGATGATGAAACAGGTTGTTTAAGCAGGACTCATCAGGAAACCATAGCAAATCTCCAACCCAGGGTCAGATATTTATTTCCAAAAATGAAGAGGGATACGAAATATAAAGAGTAAAATTTGGCAGAGTTTAAAGGAGAAGAGTGCAGAAGAAGGAGAAAAGGCAAAAGTTAATTCCCTTTCTGAGGCTTACAGACTGAGTTTTGCTTTGGGTACCTTGAATGACACTGATAGTGGAAAAGAAAGTGTAGTCATTAGCATGATCGCTGATCAAATGTGCCTTAAGCCACCTCATAAAGAGTCCATGCCATGATCTGTCTGAAGTCAGTGAAGAGGGCAAGTCTCTTCCAGAAGCTGCATTTAGAGTGGTGAGAAAGGACATTTAGGATAAGTGACATGAATTACAGCCCATGGTTGCTGTCTCTCTCCTCCCATTGATTGTAGCAGATGAGTAGCTTAATCTAAATCATGTGATGTCAGGGGAGATAAATCTCAGCCTAAAGGGAGTAACAGAAAGAAGATCAGTAAGTAGTGTTCATGCAGGATTCTTCATACACCTGATCCACCTCCATCTCTGGTGTAAACCCAGGAGTATCTCAGACATAAATGAGGGTCAATGTATCTGCAAATTCTGTAGTTAATAGAAAGGCCTCGAATATCCTCAATCAAAGAAGAATTCAGAGGCAGGACTGTCAGAAGAGGCAGACTCACTTTTGACCAGTTTCCCACCTTGCAGACCACATTCCTTGTCTAAGTAAGTGTCTCAGTCTATGGAGATACTTCAAAGACAAAATTTCTTTTTATGCTGGTACTAACACTCAGAGGCTTAGTAGAAAATTGCAACTTGTATCATGTGTTTCCCCTGCTTACACAGATAAGGCCAGATCAAATTACCAAAAAAAACCACCCCCATTTCACTTGCTCTTTTTAAGTGTCTTAATTTAGGCTTTTTCCACTATGCAGTTTAGTAATGGTTAAAGGTTAGATTCACCTTCAGTTTTCCTTTAACAAACACAGTCTGCCTGTGCTGTAATTTGAGACCCACTGGTATATGTAGTAACTCATATTCAAAAAGTTCACCGTAAACAGAACTAACGCTTGCTGGTTCTCTGTTTCTCACCACTTACCTGACCAAATCTGGCTGAAAGGGTGGCAGATGTAGTGGCATCCGTGACCATCCCTGTGACCATCCCTGTGACCATCCCTGTGCAGGCTGGACCCAGGTGTCTAATGCTTACAGCATATTAACATCAATGCACATTACAGGTCTGTTTGCCTCCCTACTCCTCTTGCTGGTCTGACAAATTAACTCCGTATGTTAGAGAAAATGAACAATAATAAGTGTGCCTAAAACAAAGGCCTAGATAATGTGATAGGCCATACTGTTCCTTTCACCACATAGGTGAGATTAAAAAATGTCAGTGGTGTAATGCCCTTTCAGGCAAGAAAAAGCCCATGAAGCTGGCTTGGTAAAAAGACGAGTATGGAAAGGAAGAAAATTTGCTTTATACCATAAAGATGGTAAGTATTCAAATACCTGGCTGAAAATGCCGATAAAGCACATCAAGCACAAGAAAGGGAAATCACATCTGCAGCAGGAGCAAATTATGCTGCTTCACTGTAACAACCTGAAGGCATCACTGTGCTGTGGGGATGAGCAGTCCAGGCCTGTGCTATGGCTCATTGTGTGTATGGCTGGTAAAGACTGGCCATGGTTAATCCCAGTTCTTATCTGCTGTTCTAAATGAGATTACTCATGGGGCTCTTTGGGAATGAAGTAAACATTCATCACTGAACCAACTCTTCACAGTGGCTCTCCACCCTCATTCCCTGGGTAACCTCTGCAGAAAGTCACCAAAAGGATAACATCGTGACCTTCACGTGACCATCGTGATCAGAAGTATTTGAAATGGGGACCAGCTGTGATTAGGATATGGTTATCATCTGAAAATGTGGGGTTATTAGAATAACTAATAATTAGAATAACTAAGGTTAATGTATTTCAGTTGAGCTAGACCAGTCACACCAGAGATTATTGCAGTTTAAAAAAAAATAAAACAAGGAGTCTGAAGCACTTGTGTTTCTCCAGGAACTTTATTTTTTTAAATGAGTGTTTCATTTATAAAGTCCAGATTTTAGTATCCTGCACAGCCACAAGACGACTAGGCCTACCTCAAACTGATCGAAATGGAATTTTTCCATTGGGTTCAGTGTTCAGTTGACTATCCAAACATCTGTTTTGTGGTTCCTTCAACCTTATACGTCAATATGATGTTAATCTCCTTTATACAGAAAAGCTGAAGCAGTGCCAATAATTTAACTTCCTAGGAAGATGGAAGATCCTTTCTCAAGCTGTAAATCCTTCTGGCCTATGCCCAAAGGGAAAAATGTGAATCAGCAGAGTGGAAACATGGCAAACATGATTTTCTGTCTAAACAAGGGCAGTCTTAACTTTGGGAATTAATCAGACTCTGTATTAAAAACACTTTCAATGACAATGAAGACAAATCTCCCAGAAAATCACTTTGGAAATTAATCAGTGTCTTCCTTATGTATTTTTTTCCAGTAATTTTTGGGAAGATTTGTCTTCATTGCCATTGTAGGTGTTTCTAAGTAATGAAAAAATTTCTTCTTCATGAACAGAGCCAGGAAAAGCATTTTTAATGCATTGTAAGCTTTCTTTCTCTATGGTATTTTCTAAATAATCCCATTCCTTCCTTTCCCTGAAACCTAATTTTTAGTCTGTGCAAAGGTAGACCTAGTGAGGGAGTAGGGGCCAGGGGGTTTAGAAACACCGTTCCTGCCCCCATGGCCAGCATTGTCCCTCTCAGGAAGAAACCACTTGCATTCAGATCCAGTCCTAGAGATATAAGTCACTACAACAAAATTCCCAATAAATTTAACTCTCCATACCCCCACCTAACTTCTTCATGCCCTGCAATTTTCTCCAACAAAACAGTCTAGTAAAATCCAAGCTTTCTTTAACAGGAACTTCTTTACCTCTTGAAATCTGAGAACCGTCATGAGCAAGTTTTGTCATTCACAATATAATGCAGCGCCAAAGCAGAATTGGACAGGTTGGGAGGACACACTGAGGGATACAGGGCTTGGGAAAAGGGAAGTCTGAAGGGACTCCGAAAATGCAGCAAAACTTCTGCAGAATTTTGGAGAAAAAATGGGGTACCAGGAGGAAACCGAAATTAAGAAAGCATGGCAGCATCTGCAGGGTGGAGGTGCAGGAAAGGAACAGGCAAAAGGAGCAGACGGAGAACTGTGGAGAGGGAGGGGCATAAGTGGCAGGGTGAGGTAGGAGTGCACAGAAGATGTGGATGTGGAGGAAGGGAATGTGGAGAGCACATGACGCCATAAAGCAGCAGTTTCAGCAGAAAGGCTCGTAAGTCCGGAAGGGCAAACAAAAGTAGATGAGCAACACGGGAAGTGGGATTGTAAGTAAAAAGGTTTGGAAACTGCTGCCAAAACATTATTGAAGTTTAAGAACAGGAAAACAGCTCCTGCTCTGTTTCAATCTGGAAACTTTGTCATGTCCTTCATAAATTCTGGCAGCAAATGCTTCAGGGGAAGGTATAAGAGCTGTAAGTGGGTACAGAGGTTAATGCAGCTCTGCTCAGGTTGGGGGGAATGATCCACCGCATGGCCCTGATACCATCAGTGGTCTGAAACATGCCACACGTGGCAGAAGTTATTTTGGGGCTCAGAAAGCTTCCTTGGCTCCCACATAAGACACACTCACCTTGGGAAGGTAAGCCACTTCAGCACCACCAGTCACCCTGGCACTGTATTAGAGGCTGACAGGAGTTTTGGAGAGTAAGATTTAGCTGCTCACTTCAATGCTGTTTTCAGTACACATACTCTCTGGAAATGTACTCTACCCACATCCATGCTCCATGTGGCTTTTTGAAACTTACATCTCAGCTAAAAAGAGTTCCCATGGCAATGAATAGTCTAATAATAAGTCTGTGGAAGAAAAGGCTTCCTTTTATCCATCTCAGATTTCTTACTTTTTACATGTCAGTGACCTGTTATTAGAAGGGAAAAAGAACTACTCACATCTTCTACCTAACATAAATAATCCAGATCTCAGTTGTACTTTCACAGACATCAAGTCATGAAGTAAATAGGAAGGGAGAAGGTTTCCACAGGCATGAGCACAGCAGGATTCTGCAACAGGAGGAAGATCAGATGAACGCAACTTTTTCTTAGCAATTAATAGAACCACCCAAAATACAATATGTGGTATTATTAACTTCCACACAGGAATATGCTAAAAGAGAAAAATAGCAGGATGGAGATGGTTCACAAGATTTTGGGGTGTTCCATGAGTAGCATTGTTAATGCAGAAAACAAATACAGCAGCTAGAAGAGAGGATCTTCTTCATTTGCTTCTATGTAAGAACATGAAAGTGAAGACGACTTTCAAGTGTTCGCAAGTATGACAAATCATCTAACTCTTAGAAAAAGCATAAAGAGAAAAGACCAAAATAAAAAGAATGGATTTAAGAAAGCAGTCCTCAAAATACTCAGAGATTTAGCAGACAAGATCAACACAGAAAACAAACGTAACAGAGAAAGGATTGAGTGAAGGTGGAAGAGTCCCTGAATGTTACAATAATGTCCAAAGTTTGATCTAATGAGGAGGACATCTAAAATTGAGTGTTAGAGGAACATATGGATAAACCACAGAGCTAAAAAAAGGTCAGCATAGTTCTTACCATTATAGGGAATGAGGGGAAGTACAAGGCAATTAGCTTTTCTTCAGTTCACAGAAAAATGCTGGAACAAGAAATCAGAGAATTTGGGATCCCTGGAAGATAAAAAACCAGATGAATGACACTTAACAAGGATCTGTCATGTCAAACTAATATAGTCTATTCTCTGTGGCAGAGCAACAGGTCTTGTTGGTTAGAAGGAGGAAGTTAGTGGCACATACCTTTATTTTATTAAGGTTTTCAGCATGCCTTGCATGGCATTCTCATAAATAAGCCAGAAAAAAAAGAAGAATCGTTACTAGTTAAACCTGTGTACTCAGAGAGTAGTGATCAACACCTCTTGCTCAAATTTGCTAAAAGTATCTGCTGAGGTTCAGCAGCATCTGTACTGCATCCAGCACTATTCCAGATTTTCAACACTTACATGAGAGAGCAGGCATATGTTTTTTTAATTATATGAATTACTAAACTGGGTGAAGCAGCAGTGATGACAGAGGACAAGATGGGAAGGTAGAATGATCCTGACAAATTGAAGAAATGAATTGGAAGAAATAAGGCAACTGAAAAAGGCTAAATTAAAAGTTTTCATAATTAAATAGGAATAGCAAACTCCAGAAACAGAGGAGGGCATTGCCCAATTAATGCAGTGTTATGCAACTTGGCGGTAGAATAGTCTGCAAATTCACTACTAGTGAAGAATTCCAACATGAAATAAGCAACAGCTGTGTTATGATGGATACAAATGACCAGTCCATGAAATATGATGTAATTATTTTGCTATATGTGGTGTTGGTAAGGTTGTGTCCCATTTAGGTCACAATTACTCAAGAAGGATTTTTCCTCCAGGGATTGGTAGTGGGAAAGGTTGGAGGAATTTGGCTTAGTATGGAGGAGGCTACAGTGAGAGATGATGAGTCTTTAAATATCTCAAAATTACACACTTAATTTACTAAACATAAAAATAATTATTTAAATATATGAAAGCTAAGTAATAGGAAAGGAATAAACTCTCCTTGGTGTGTGCAATGGGTTAGAGAGTAATGTCAGGTGGCACAGCAAGGAAGACAGATTACTACTTATCAGGAAAATTTCTGCAATAGCAAGGACTGTGCAGTACTGAAGCAGATGGCAAAGGGAAGCAGTGAAATCTCTGTTATTGGGGCTTTTAAAACAGAATCGGGTAAACACTAGCCAAGAATGTCACATGTTTAATTAATCTTTCTCTACTTTCTTCTTTGAATCACTCATGGTTTTGTTGTCTTACAACGCAGCCTGATTTCCAAATTATTGATAAGCATTGTGAATTACACAGGCACCAGGGCAGCATCTTCTGCATTTCATCATTTAGCTGTAATGAAAATAAACTTGTAATCCTACCCCCTGCTTTCTGCCTCCTGCAGAATGTTTGGCTCATGCTAGTGCTCCGATTCTTACTTTTTCACTGTTTAGCTGCTGGGGTGATACCTGACTAGATTCCTGTAGAAGTTCAAACAACTTATTCTGCTTCCAGATGTTTTATTACTGTAGTTTCAAACAGTTCTGAGATATGAATGCAACAATCAGTGATCACTGTCAGATTTAACTTGTGTTTGTGTAAATACTGGATAACCTTTTCATTTGAAGTCCTCAGGCACAAAACATTTTGCTTTCTTTCAGCCCATCAGCCTGATTGAGGAGCGCAGTGCCTTCCCACTTGGATAAACTATCTTCATGTAGCAACTTGCATCTTTTTCAGTTTGCTCCAAATCTCAGTTGTGATATTTCCTCAGAAGTTTCATCTCGTCCTTTGGAACAGGTCCAAAATCAACATTGGTGAAGACTTCCACTGAAATATAACTTGCCTTCTGAAAAATAACCTTGTCATCCTTCAGTTGCTTCCTTCAGACCCTGGTGCTCTGGCAGTCCCAGTGAATTCTTTCCTATGACTTCTGTCAGGCTTAAGAAAACCTCTTTTTATCTGTACTCTTTTTTTTTTTTTTTTAAGTTAGATCCCTTTGAACCCTATGTTGATCCTTCTGATTTCCTACTAATTTATCACCTACCATAATTTATAATCCTGTTTATTGCCCTCAGTAGGGTCAGATTTCTAAATGTTGAAGGACTGGCTCAAATTACCTCTTAAATCTTCGGACTTGGCATTCCCTGCCTGGTTCCCTGTTATTCAGCCCCATGCATATCCTCTGACACTAAGTAACTGTTTTGAGTCGGTGACTTTCTAGGAATTTTATTTTAATTTTAAAGCCCTTTAAACTAACCTGTTCATCCTATTTTTTAATGCTTAACAGAACCTTGCCATTTGCCTGCGGTTTATTTTTCCCTTTGTGAGTCCAATTATATGCTTGTCCCTAATTATTTAATATTCAGCTACTGTCACTTTATTTGAATTAGCTCCTGTGTGTTAACTAAGACTGAATGAAGATTAGCTTTCCCTCTGATGTGTAAGCTCTGGGCCTAGTTTCTCTGAGACCCAACACTTGCATCAAAGAAACTGTCTCAGTCTTGCAGAGGCGAGGAGATCCTGCGTCCCAGGAGGACCTTTGTGGCAGTGTCCTGCCATGGCACAGGGGTGACGAAGGACAATGACTCAACTTGCAATGTTTCACTTTGAAAACCAAGAGTCCTTTAGGGAAAGCAGTTTACTGTGTCAGTGGTGCTGGGGCTGGCAGGGCTGGTGTGCCTCTACTTCAGACCCAAGCAGATACGTGTCTCATTCAGAGGAGAATACAGGCAACTAAGTATGTTTCTTTTGAACAGTTCTCATTTGGAGAGTTAATCTCATTAAAGCCAACTGCAGCAGCCTGAGCAGTCACAAATGCTTGCTCAAGATGCTGCCATAATGAGGCAAAGCCTTCTCCCCGCTCAGCTTCCACCAGCGTGGCGTCACCACTGCGCATTGTCCATTACAGGCCATCGGTGACACACGTCCATCTGCCTTTGGCAGGAACACGCTGCACACCGTTCGGCACTAATCAGGAGGATGTGCTGGGTGCATGGACACATAAACCCTCCCCGTGTCAGGTTACGTGTAACACAGCTGTTTAAATTGTTGGGAGGCTCTCCCTCCGTGGTTCTTTTATATGGTTTATATGGTGTGAAGGGAGCATTACTCCTGACGGGACTTAAAGACCTTGGCCCGGTTTGACTGTGGTCTTTAAAGATCCCATGACGCTTTTCGAGAGAGCTGGAGCATTAATCTCGTTGTGCTGCTTAAATTTCAACAGGGAGAATTATATTTTGCTTTTCTATCCTTTCTCTTTCTGTGTTCTGCTTTGTAGATTGAAGCATTATTAATAGCTTTTATAGCATTTTAAATGTGCACTGTGTGTGGCACTGTAAATGGAAATCTGAGGGGTTAAACTCAAAGGAAAATCCGATTGCAAATGCTTCTGTGCTGGGCAAAGATTGTGGTAACAGCCAAGAGGGAGCACTGGCAGCTAACATACAGGCATTGTGAATATTGAATTAAAAAGTACATAAAGTTACAGTGTTGTTAAGTACACAAAATATTTTTAAATCCTGATATGACTTTCAAAATACTTTTTTATTTGAAAAAAATTTATATTTTCTACAAAAGCATATTTCTTTGACATTATGATGGAGTTCTGAGGATAACAAACCTCACATCTTATATAAACACAGAATGCCACGACTAGATGTCATAAACCAACTTGATTTATGTCACAGTGTAAATGAAAGCAGAGTCTGTCCTGCAGCAGCACCCACATGACAGAGTGTATTAGCTGGTCTGTTGTCTCATGCTCAGATTCTTTCTTAACATTAGAAACATTCAAATGCTAAATTTGTGAAAATCATCTGGCTTTGCATAACAGGTACATAATATCCATTGAAGACGAGGTGACGAAATGAGAGGGAATGCAATGGAAAGACTTCTTCAGAAATGGAGAAAGGAAAATGGGCAATGAGAAAGAAATAGCCTCAAAGACAGGATTTTAAAACACTCAATTAATTTCTTAAAGCAGTCATAGGACACGCCTGAAGGTTTTCTACAGTAAATAACAACTGTAATTAAGTTATTGAGGACAGAAAGTCCATCAACACCACAGGCTGTGTCTGTCCCTAAAATGGGCTTTCTACCAGAAGTGATGGTGCCTTCCAGACCACACTGTAGTTGCTGTCTATGCCAGTTCTAACAGCTACATTGTGCCCCAAACATCACGTCATAGAGGATGTTCTCTTGCAGACATGCCAGCCAGCGAGCCGTGAGCTGCCCGCCCCCCACCTCTCCTGCCCCAGAGCTCCCCAGCACGGGCTGCACCCCTGTCCAGCCTCTGCTCAGCCCCATGGCCCCCTCCACACTGCCTCCTGCATGGCTGAGTTTGGGGAGCAGCATGCAGCACTTCCCTCGGCTACAGCAGGCAGAGAAGGGGAGTGTAGGAGCTGCATTTGGGCAGAAGCCTGTTTGCCAAGCCACAGTGCATGGAGACCCAAACACACTGAGCACAGCATCAGCACAAAGTGCTCTCCTAAAAGCACCAGCAAAGAGCCTTAAATTTGAATGGCATGTTCCCTCTTCAGGACAGACCTTGGTAGGAGCAGGGAGGTGGAATACCAGAAATGTTATTGTTTCATGTATAATAAGCAAAAAATGAATTTTATTATTCCTGTTAAATCATAACCCCTATGCTAGCCTTCAGACTTGCTGCAACCTGAGATAGCCAGTATATTAGATAATATTTTGTCGTGGGGAACTATATGGTTTCCCGAGATTCACACTGCCAAGTCACACCCGAACACTATTGTTCAAAAATTGCTTTAGTGTTATAACTGTAACAGATGATGGTGGGAAGCTGCATTAAAGTGCTGTAGTCAAACATCATCGAGTACCAGTAATTGCACAGTGGGGCCATTCTGATTTAACAGAAGCTGGAATGAAGTTTGGAGCTGTACGTCCTGGTTTCTCTTTGATTTGCCATGGGCAATGACATGTATTGATAGTTTCTTTTCCAGGCTGCCTGGAGGAAGCCTTCGATCTAGTCAGTGGGTTAAAAATCTAATATGATGCCATCACAGGAAAAAACAGAAGATTCTAAGTGAAGAAAAACTTCTTCACTTATACTTGGGCATGGGTTTGAGACAAAAGTATGTTACTTATTTGTAGTCTAAACACACAAGACAAATAATTATTCAAATGCTTGTCCTACAGAGCAGCGATAACACACACATGGTTTGCTCAGCCGGACATGAGATCAGGGAAGGGAGCTGTGCATGCAGCTTCAAGACCATATTTTTCTGCAGGAGCCAGACAAAATCTAGAGAAACCAATATAGATATGCTTTTGCTTTTCAGCTCCAGTTTCCCAATGTGCACATCTGGCATGTGACAAGAGTATACACTCACTGGCACCCAATGGAGGGGAAGAGGATTTGTGGCAGGCTTATTTGTCTAACAGAGGGCATTTCCACTTAGAGAGAAAGAGAGAAAATATCAGTTCTCAAAAGGAAAGAAGGGATTATTCCAGTGTTTGGGAAACTTCCCCAGTTCGCTGGAAAGATTTCACAACTGTAAACCTGACACTTTCTTTGAGTCTTGCAAAGCTCATAAGCTTTTCTTCTGGACACATGGGCCCACTCGTGCTAAGGCACAAAGCCAGCTTGCCAGGGCCAGGCGGCTGCTCTGGCTCGCCCACCAGCAGCCTTGAAGCACACAGGGCTGATGATCAGCTGTTCCACTGCCAATGGCATACCCAGTGACAGTGACCACGTAACAGTATCTGAGCTAAAATCAGCACTGAGATTTTCTGTGTGATTGCCATTCACTCCCTTCTCCCCCAGACGAGACAACGTAAAGCCATGAGCTTGTTCCCTTTCAGAACCAGGCATTGACCACAGTCCCTTATTCTGTGAAGGCATAGGAGTACTATTGCCACCCATCACTGAAAGAAGTCCCTTCCCCAGGTGTAAACATTGATGGGATCCTTTCCTTTGCAGGGCCAGCAAACCAGGACAGGTCTTGCTTCTGGGCTTAACAGGCTGGACACATGCCTTGCCACAATTAAAAAAGCAAACTCATATCACTTTGCATACTTCTGTCTGGTTTTTACTTTAGCTTCATTTTAACAATTCAAACATTAATGACTCCCCCAGTGTCTCCTGGATGAGTTAGAAGACAGCTTCTGAAGCTTACTCAAGCTGTGCATTCAGTCTTTCCAGTCTTTGTATCATTCAGTTTTGCTAAATCCATTTTCAATTAAATGTTAAATGCTATTAATTTTCATTTTCTCACAGGCATTGCAGAAAGACACAGGTGTGTGTTTATAACCTTTCCATCCTACAATAGCCAGGGGATTATAAAAAAATTATTATCATACATTCTGCAAAGCGCAGTTAGCATCTCCATCTCCCCAAAACTGAAACAGTTGTCCACAGCTGCTTTTAAGGAAACCTTGTGTACTTTACTGCATTTGAAAAATGTTTATTCCAAATGAATGTGAATGAAATGTGACTGAGGAGAAAATGGGCACTCACATCTTGTCTGTTCTACATACATACAAACACATACACACACAAACACAGAATTAGGAAACTGAGGAGCCAATTTTCTGTTAAATGTTTCATTTGCATTTCCTTGAGCCCCTGTGAATGCTGATAGAAATTCTATAATCTCTTTGTACAAAAGAAATTAAGATGAAAATTATGGTACACCCCAACTAATCATACTTCAAATACTAATATTATTAGGTATTCTTTTGCATATCCCGTGCTTTACAACCAAAGAAGATAGCTGGGCTTTTTAATTTTGAGTCCTGAAAGCATTTTGATATCTGCTGCCAGTTGTAGCAGCACTAATCCAAAATAATTCTATTATTTGCAGTTGTTTCATGTTTGCTCCATAACATGGCCATTAATTTTACCTTCAAGAAAGCTTACTCCTACCAGAATTTAATTGATATTGGCAGAGCATTTACTGCACAAGACTGTACACCAGCACAAGAAAATAAAACAATGAATTCTGCACCTCAGAGGACTGGGAAGAGCTCACATAATCAATAATGGAAAAGTGTCCAAATAACTAATTACAGGACTCCTTATCTATGTTAAAGTTGCTCTATCAGATGGAAATGAAAGAACTCTATGTGATTTTACACAGGAAAACACTCTCTCAGATTCCTGCCTGGCAGAGCTCATTGCAGCCTCAGCAGAGGCTGTTGCTGCTAGGAGGAAAGCTACCTGGCTGCTCTTCAGGGCAGTGCCTGTCGTGGGGTATATTCAGGGTTTCCAGCCTTGTGAAATGGCTTCACATAACCTTTTTTTCTTTCCCCACAAACCTCTCCTTTTCTTCATGCAGAGAACCACATGTTCACGCTTGTTTCAGTCCATCATATAGTAAATTTCCATTTGCCTTTGGCTGAAAGTAAAAACCAGGTGTGAAGCAATTCTCTCCACCTCCCCATTGTGATCTGTATTTGTATGTTATACAGACCAAATCCTTGAATACTAAAGACCCTTGGACACTGTGGTTAGAAATACAATTTGGTACACAGTTTATTTGGTTCACAGTCATCATTCCCCACCACCATACTCAGCAATGGGCCTTGGGGACCAGTATTTTTGCCTTTCTGGCAACAGCCCAGCCTGCTGGGCAGCACTGTTGCCATTGATAGGGACTGAAGGAGCTGTAGTTTGGTAACATGGTCTCTGCTCTCCATAGTTCAGGGGAAGATGTCAGCCAGAGCAGCTGGTGGGTCAGAGATATCAGGTGCAGCAGGGGAAGTGGGGACATCTGACCTGCCCAAACCCACATGGTAAAGGAAGAAACCCCCTTCAGATATCCAGCACTCCAGCTGTGCTCCAGCAGACTGATTGTGAGACTAAGACCAGTGGTATTTTAGGCTTGCCTTTACTCATTCATCACAAGGTCCTCTAGGTAGTGATTTATCTTTCTGTCTCAGTTTTTCTGTCTCTGCATGGCCAAAATAATCAGTTTAGCCACCCCTTCCCTTGCAGCTCTGGAAGGGGTTCTGCAGTTCAGATGCTCAGAGGGCTTGCCAATGAAAAGCCACTGGTGTTACTCAACCCTCTTCCAGGTTTGCCTGACCTGGTAACCTGAGGAGAGCACTAAGTTACAGAGGGCTTTAAAGCTTTGGCTAATGTGCAATGGGCCTCCTCGGTTAGTTTTTGCTAAGTTTGTTTTAAAAGTCCATGTAGGAGTTATCGTGCCCATGCCCCACCCGAGACAGCAGGGTGGTAGGAACAGGCAAAGACTGCACTATCCAGCACCCCTCTTCCACTTTCCCCTGCCATTACTTGCTCTTCCCTCAGTCGTGTCCTTTGCAGGCTCCTGCTGGGAGGCATTATCATATATTGTTCTTACAACAAAAAATTAAGAGCCTTTCTTTTAATTTACCACATGCAGAATTAGATTCAAGATCTTTTATTTTGCATCACAGAATCTTTTGTAACAGGGTTAGATATGGTAATGAAGTAACTGCATCAGAAATAAGTTATGACTTAAAGGCAGCTTTTTACTAGAACATCTGTCTTAGGGCTTTATCATAGCTCAGGGCAAGTTGCCCTTCCTGACCCACACCAGCTTCAGGCCATCACTATTAGAGCCTTGGTGCTTTTCCTCTGTGGGCCGCAGTGTTTCCACTTTCAGGTTGCATCAGACCTTTCAGTTTAGCTTCAAATCCACTGCTAAGCTTTAGGGCCATTTTCAAAAATCACTCGAGCACCTGGGAACCTGAGGACTTACCTCTACTCATGGTCTTACTATTTTTATCTCTATGTACTCTTGATGAATTTTCAACTTTTGCACCCACCTGTTAAGACAGGAGGAACATCTGAGCTTGAGATTCAGAGATGTATCTCAGAAGCAGAGATTTTCAATAAACAATCTTAAACTGGTAATTGCAGCAAATGTCCTAAAGGCTGAGTATAGTTATACTGATAGCAGAGTGCTAAAAAGGACTGTTTTGCTGTACTACCAGCTAAATTAAGGTTTCCTGACTGAATTCTGCTCCTGTAAAAGCTTTTACCGACATAAACATATTTAAGGAAAGATAAATCAAGACTATAGGAGATGCAATTATATCAGAGAAATCCACAGTTCTTAGGGATTTCAGGCATGTAATCACTTTTGAAACAAATGAAAATTAAATGTACTTAGACATCTGCCACTTACAGATTTAAAAACCTATTAGAAGCTTTCACATGTTTAAGGAGCTGGTTCTGGGATTATTTTTGCTTTCACTTAAGGACAACATGACTGAAGTGGTGCTGAGGATTTTGCTGTAACCTCTCTGCAGGATGGTGAAAAGCTGTGTGCTGTTTCTGGCATCAGCTGCTGACCATCTGGCCTTGGATTGAAAACATTGTTAGGGTCACAGTCATCAGCACTACCTAGTTCATTGAGTTGAAAAAGAATGAATAACACCCACAGTCTGTACAAATTAAGAAATGGAAATCTTCAGGAAGAGATGAAGTTTCAACACCATTCAGAAATCTGCGCATGTTTTTTCTGAATTACCATGACAGAGAGTGCACCAGAGGATATGTGGGCCATTCCCACTCCCACTTGGAGGGCATGAGCCCAGATGGAAAAGAGACAAAGCATCCTGTCACATCCATGTCCCCACACCCAGACTCCTCAGCTGGCCTTTAGCATGTGAAGCCTTGCAGGGTGGCTGCCCAGAGACACCCCAAGTGCCACGTGACCATGCCTGGAGTGGCCCTTCTGCACAGAGTGATGTCCTGTGCCATGTGTGGAGCATGGGTCCATGCAAGCACCTTTTGGACTCTGCGGAGACCCCTTGGCTACATCGCTGGGGCTGCTGCCCCCTCTCCATCCAATAGAGCAGGACCAAGGGTGGTTTTTTTGGAAAGTGTGTTAATAGCAGCTCCCATAGTTCTCCAAACAAATCCTGTGCATGTAGAATACTGCACTTCTGAAGAGACTGCTCCTTGTTGCTCTTCCTCACATACCAGCCCTGATTTAGGGCTGCAGCTGGACTGGGAGGCAGTTATACACTTCTCATCATATTGTACAAGATGGGATAGACAGTAAAGATGACTCACACATGGGTCTGAATAATTACATATGGCATATTTATAGCATCAAACACATCTTAGTACTGCTGGTGTGCAGACCTGCTTTGGCAGGTAGTGAGAGCTGCAACATGCTCACTGGAAAAACAGAGATGCAACCATGAGAGGTGCACAGCCTCACTGACTAACGGGCAGAGATTATAATTTATGCTGTGTATGGTACTGAAAGGAGCTTTAGCTACTGAGAAATGGGTGGTGGATGCCTGAGCATCCCTGTGGATGCAGATGGGGAACTGTTGGAGCCCTAAAAGGGGATGTGAATCAGGCTTCCTGAGAGGGATAGAGGTGTTCCTGCTGCTCACCACAGTCAACTGACTGACTGGAGACTGTGAAGGACAAAGGCAGGATGGCACCCAGGGCTTGAAAAAACTCAGTATTGGAAAACCACACCCCATCTTTGCTGGGAAAGATGCAGCAGGACTGTTCTGGGACCAGACACAGGCTGCTGCTTCAGGCTGCTGCCTGCTTTGCCTCACTAGCACTGGCTTTTAGCAGAGGAGCTTGTCTGATGAAAGCATTGTTTTTTAAGGACTTCCTAAAAGGAAAAATTTATTGCGATTTTGCATAACCGACGGTGTTATCTGAGAGGATAATTGTTGGATGTATTAGCAAACATTCTTGTTCTCCACATAGCCAGCAGGTTTTGGGAATGAATAGGGGATTCTTGTTTGAGCAGTTACCCCTGATAGGTTCCAGCTTCTTCCCTGAGACAGGGCTTACTGCATGCTGTACCATCTTGGGACTAACTGTGTCTCTCAAAAGCATCTCCCATTTAAAGACTCTCTCAAAGATCCACAAGCCCGGAAGACAGCAGTTGTGATCCTCACCCTCTCCTGTGCTTTCTTTTTAATCAATATGGATTATTTAATTGCTTGTGGTGAAGATCACTGTATAGAAAAGTCTGGAGACCACGCCAGATGTGATCTACAAGACAGTCAGCATGGGTTTTTTCCAGACACTGAGGTGGTTCTTTGAGCTCCCTCTCAGCCCTTGCTACCTCCATAGGCACAACCGAGGGATGGCACTTTGCTACCATGTCAATTCCAAAACCAGTCTTGCTGGTGAAGGCAGTGTCAGAAAGCAAGGCAAATAAAAGGCAGCAGTAGAACAAGAGGACAGGCCTCTGCACTAGCAGTTCCAGTATGTGATATGTTGCTTCAGACCAAGGCTCCAGATAAGCAGAAGACTCCCATGCCTCTGCCAGTGTACCATGGGTACAAGACAAGTTGGAATCATCCTGTATAATCACAGTGCTGATCACAATATGTTGATCTGGTGGGAGCACAGCGATACACTACTATGGTAGTGCTGGTGGGCTTTGGGATGCAGAGTATGGTATATGCTGTATGTTAATATGGGCTTTGGGACACATGGTGTGTGGAATGTGTTGGTATGGGCTTTGGGACAAGGACTCACTTGCACGTTTGTTCCTGACTGTGAACACATGCTTGGTGTGTTGCATGTGGGACACTCCATGGGATGAATTTCGCTTTTCTAAGGGTTCATGTGCTCTTGTTATTGTGTCCCAATGGTTTTCATGGAATTACTGTGGATTTCTCTCTGTTGCCTACAGCTTTGGGCAGGTGTAGCCATCTTGCCAGTCTGGCTCATCTGGTTGTTATTTTTATTCCACAAGCCACCTTTATCCCTTGTATCTTTGCAAAAGCTTGGTGGGAGTGTGAACTTCCAGCTTCCTGCTTGGTAAGGTTGTCAAAAGTGCTGTGTTCCTTTCCTGGGGAAAAGGAGCACGGGCAGCTGCTTGCCAAGCACGTGGGCTAACAAGAAATAAGTGCTACAAAAAGTATTTGTGCATGGCAGCTTCACACCTTCACCAGCATGTATAAATGCTGTTCTAAATTTTCATCTCCACAGGTGTCTGTGAAGCTGATGCGGACTCTTGGAAATGTAAAGATCTCTGCTTTGGCTCTGCAAAATTTCTGCAGCCTTCAGCTTGCCTGTGTAAGCAACCAGGCAGCTAGAGTCCAGTGTGATCCCCTTCATGGTTTTGTAGGGTGTGGATCTGGAAGGTCCATCCATATGTAGGGCTATGGGGAGAAAAGGTGCATCCCTGGCTCAACAGGAGCTAAGTAACTGTGAGCAAATGAGACACAAAGACCCAGCTGAGGGGGAGTTTGCCAAAACTTTCCATGTTCTCCAAACGTGTGTGATGTTTGTTAAGGGAGTATTTATTGCCTTTTCCCTGTGTGTTGTCTCTGTCAATCTTGTTTTAATTTCTCTTCATCCATAACATTGCAAAGAAAGACTTCCTTGTGCTGTGTTTTCTGTGCTAGGTACCTCCTTCAGTGAGTAAAGGCACAGATTTTGTAATTCCAGGATAAGTAAGCAGTTACTCAATCAGTAATGAGCAATGGAAGAGAGAGACACAAGAAACTTGTTGGTGGGGCCTTGAGTTAAACAGAAGGGAAGGAACAGGTATTTCAGCTGTCAGTGGCTTGAAATGGGAAGATGCCATCTTCTTTGGGCCACAAAACCTAAAAACCTCAAGGGATGGAAAAGGTAAAAAACCGATATATTTTTCAGATAGGGTGTTTGTGATTTTCTGTGCCTATTTGTGGTAATGTGTATACATATGCACACCACTCTCAATAACGCAATTTCACAAGAGTACTGCTCTGGTAATGTGTTCCTCCAAAACCAGGCAGTAACAGCTTCAGGAGGCTCAGGACCTGCCTCCAGTAGTCATCTCAGCACATCTTTTGCATCAAGCAGAAGACAGTGGAGGCAGGCAGAGGTGCCCCAGCCCCTGGCAATGCGCCTGGATGGGCCGCAGGCAGGATGTATGCATCCCAAACCACCCACCTCCAGCACTCACGTAAAGAGGGAGTGGGTGGCCAGGCTGTGACATCACAACGCAGCATCTGCTTGGGTCCTTACACAGCTCCAAAGCACCATGGGCTATAAAGCA
This sequence comes from Dendrocincla fuliginosa, assembly GCA_035047845.1. NCBI lineage: Eukaryota > Metazoa > Chordata > Aves > Passeriformes > Dendrocolaptidae > Dendrocincla > Dendrocincla fuliginosa. The sequence continues at coordinate 44,388,743 of JAWWMO010000043.1, read as the reverse complement.
CAGTGACAGCTTGAAGCCATCGCCCAGGGTTTCATCCCTGAAGGCTCATGGGAAACCAAGCTCTCATTCCAGACTCAGACCTAGTCACATGTGAGATGGCAAACATGGAAATGAGTCTCAGATCTGAAGCTCTTCTTTTTCTTGTTGATAGCATTCAAACCCCTGTAGTTTTAGGCCAAATTTTTGTTGTTAGTTTTTGGGTTTGTTTTGTTGGGTTTTTTAAAACTATTTTTATTATAAGTACATCTCTGCAATTCTTTCTGAGAGGTTTCAAACAGAAATTTCTTATGAGTTTGGCAGAAGGCAAAAGATTTTTGAAATTGCCCCTAAAGCCAACCACAGAAAAAGAGCAGAAAAAGAAGACAAAAATTAGTCCTTGTCACACAAACAGGCATGAAGTTGCCATTTAAGTTGCAGTTCATGGTTCTTATGTAATCCCAGTATGTTCCAACAGCACTGTTGACCCAAATGTTGTTTGATTAGGAAGCTTGAATTAAGTGGATACTACTTAAAAAGTAGCCTACCAGGCTAAACTAAGGGATTCTAATTAAGGCAATTCCTTATGAGAAACATAAAGGGCACTGGGAACATGAGCTGTTTAGTGGATTAGCTTCTGATGAGAGGCAAATCTCTGAATGGTTATCAGTCGGAGGTCCCCTGGTCTGCCACACAGGCAGAAGAGCCTTAGCAAAGGAGTCCTGGCTGCATGTGTTGCTGTTCTTGCTGTCTCCCATGCAGCCAAGGAAATGTGGTCTTGAGAGAAGCCCTACAGCAGCTTGCAGCATCTGATATAGACATAGTGATGATGGCCCAGAAAGGAGCAGCAGTGCAGAGGGAAGAGTCCTCTTTAACAGGAGCAACGGAAATTGCTGGCATGCACAAAGAGGGCCTCTTTAAGGCATGTGAACCTAGAGGACTTCATGAATGTCAGAGTCAGAATGAAGAAGGGTAAAAAAAAGTTTATCTATGGTCTACAAGACAGATAGTAGAGGTGATTTGTTGTCAATGGTAGCTAGGCAGAGGTGTCTGAAAAATAGCAAACTGTGTTAACAGGAGAGGCGTAGATAGTCCTCTGATTCATTGTCAGGGCCTACGGACAGTTGCTGCTTGGTGGAGAGAAGATGAGGAGAGAAAGATTAGTGTAAAGGGTGTCAGAGGTACACATTGTCCCAGGCGCAGCAAAATGAAGGACACACCATTTCCTTGGGGATTTGCAGTCTCTGTCTCTTCCTTCCTCCCCTTGCGTCACAGAAAATCTAGCACATGCCTCTGAGTGCCAGTGATTACACCCTGCTACAAGACTTTCAATTCTTCCAACAACTCCTAGATTCCTGGCTCTTCTCACACCCTTACCCTCCCCTGTAACGGCTTTCAATGTCACTCCATTGTGACCTGGACAGAAGGAAGAACATACTAGGCTGGTTAGAACTATAAAGGTTAGATAAAATCATTGCTCCACTGTATAGAAGCATTCCTCTCAGAAAAGCCACTAATTTGAGCATCCTTCCTCTCCACAGCTGCCTGTTATGCCAAGACTTGCAGGATCTTTGAGATTTCTACCTCACCTGCAAATTTGATGGAATCCAGTCAACCCAGTCAAATCTATGAAGAAGGGGCTGACAGACACATAGCGACAGCACAATCCCATAAATGAAATTACCCTAGGAAACCCATCCACAATAGAGCTCACTGCTAGTCACAAAATGAAGAGCCTGGTTTCATTTGCAAAGAATTTGCAATCTGGATTTTGTGGTTTTCTGCAGGCAAGACTGATAAAGGCCTGAATTCCAAGCAGGGGTGTAGGCAGAATGAAAGAATTAGTCTCCTTCTTTAAATGATGGGAAACATCAAACTGGTTAGCCCAGCAGACTTGTACAAGGAAATAATTTTCATATCTGTGCTCAGATAATAATGATACAGTTCATTCTTATAGCATGCATCAGTTGAGGACCTCAAAATGCCTTGGAGCATCTTGAGCACTATCTCTGCCTGAAATGCACCGTCTTTGGAGAGATACACAATAGTTCCTTTGCACAAGAGCTGGCAGGAAATGTGGAAAACATCCATATTACATCTTTCCTAAATGGGGATTGATCAATATGCCAAAGGTAATGTGTTGTACAGTCAAGAGAAAGGCTTGGGACATGGGTGTTACGCTTTGTGGGTTACCTCTCTTGACCTAGCTAGATACGCCTACGCATCATTTAGAGTGTGTACAGAGCAATCCCATGGCACCCATGAGGGTTTGGCAATGTCATGTCACCAGATGGCAGAATTGAGAACTGAAAGCTAGGATTTGTTGGTGGTGACCAAAAGTTTGTCTCCCAGGATGGCTGTGTCATCACCCATGGGACGTGAGTTGCTGATGTCAGTGCAGTTCTCAGAGAATAAGTGATCAAATTACCAATGCTGTCACCAAGGTCAGTACAATTAGCTTTCTAGCTGGCTTCCTCAGAAATTAGCCCAAGGGTTGTGTTGAGCCTTTTCCCACTTATAATCTCATTGGTTTAAATCCAAGCCAGACCAAAACTTAGAGACTCATGAAGGGTGGTTGTTGCTGTACCCTTAGGAAATGACTGCTGAAAGAATTTGGAAGTGTAATGACAGGCAGCCACCAATGCTGATTTTCATCAGTCCAACCTCAGCCTCTCTCTAGCTATATCTGAGCAGTCACATCTCATGATCTCTGTGTGTGACTGTCACAGCTGTCTTCTGCCTCACGCTGGCACACTCAGAGACCCCTCACATATGCCCAGTGCAGGGCTGCCATTCTGCCCAGCTTGGACCTATGTTGGGGCCAGACACAACCTCCTCTGTCACACCTGCCCTGGGGAACTTCAGACAGACAGGGAGCAGGCCTGCCCCAAGGCAAGGCTCATGCTCCAGCACAATCCCCAGCCTCAGCCTTTAGGTACCAGTGTTTCTGCCCTACATGATCCATATGCACCAAACAGCTGTCTACAGCTACTTTCAGTGGCAGGGAAGGGGGTTGTGAGCAGTTGTAATCAACACAGTTTTCCCAAAAATAAGCACAAACAGAACTCTTCCTATACTCATGAATTAAGCTACTGGTCTGCTTTGATCATGCTTTTGCAAGAGAATTGTGCTGTTACTGTTCAGGAAACCTTCCTGTAACCAGCTTAATTTCATACTTATGACTGGCACATGAATGGCAGCCTCCACAATAGAACACAATAACTTTTCAACCCCCCTTTTGTCCATCAAAGGGCTTATTTCCCTTTGTCATCAGCACATGCAGATGATTATCTAAATAGAGCTGAGATCTATCTATACACCTTACAGCATTTATACTTTAATAGGCACTTAGGTTTCCAGTTGTTTACTTTATTTACTACCCCTGGTTTCCAAACTCCTCTAAGCTCCTGGGTATGCTCTCTAAAATTTATCCCAATTCACAGTTCCAGACTTAAGCCTCTGTGCTACCAAAATAATATCTGCAGTTGTTACTTGAGTGGCACCTCAAACACTCAGTGTTTGAAGTGTTTGGAAGTGATCTTTATTCTGTGTCCAGCTTAAACTGCTTGCACATAGCAACTAGAAGAGTTTCTGAGTGTCTCTGTCTGTGAAAGCTGGCCTTCAAAACAACAGTCCCTATGCTGTCAGGCTGTTCATTAAGATCTCTGCATTGTTAATGCACTGAGAATGGAGCCCTGTGAGAAGCAAGATGGCTCCAAATCTCCCTGTGTTCAAAAGAGGGTTCCCATGGTCGAATTTCTGCTCTTCTATCACATTTCAGCTCTCTGATTCTCACTTGCAGGTGCTAATTCTCAAGGCTGGGTCCACAATGGATAGTCAGCAACTGTAGAACTCAGGGGAAAGACGTCGGGGCAAGATTTGGAGACTACTCAGATATAATGGTGCAAACTGGTACACAAAATGAAGCTTCTGTACGACTTGAAGAACCAGTGCTAAATGCAACCCTTGCTGGCAGACATCAAGGTGGGTGAGTTAGGATTGCCCACAAGGACACTAGTAAGTCAACAAGCAGATGCCCATGGTCCTGTTCATACATTTAGTAGAGAAAGGATCTCAGCTCCTTTTAAAAAGGAACAATAAATTTGCTAGTAATATTTTTTTTAAAAATGAGAACTGGAGTGGCACAGGTAGTGATGTAATGATGTGAAAACCATCATCTGTGACAAATTACCCTGCTGCACACAGCCCATTGATGAAAAGCTGTCCTTGTAGATAAATTCCTTTATTGATCCTGACACCCACGGGGTGGCCTTTTCTCCCAACCTCATTTTATAAGTGACTCCATAGCATTCTTCCCTTCCCTCCCAGTGCCCTCTGTCTTGTGTTGAAAGCATCTACATGTACAGTGGACTTATCATCAAGCTCTGGGGCTCTTTGGAATCACTACAACCAATTACAAATGATGTGATCTGATGGTATGAAATGAATAATCTCTGAGAACAGCATGGTGTACTAGCCTGTTTGCTGCATTAGTCAGATGCATGCTTCAGTTCAGCAAAGCGCTGCCAAAAATTTTGACCACACCCAGAAAGAAATATGAAAATATTCCTCTCAGGAAAAGAGAAGGCTTATTTTAGTTAATTTTTGAAATGAGATGGTGGCCAGTTAACTTGATTTGACACAGAAAGAGAAAAAGAAAGCTTTATAGCCCTCCTTCCTCACAAATTAATTATAAATAATTCAATGAGTTTTTTAATTACTAGGCTATTTCAAAAATGTAGACAATTGCTGGATGTGTGTGAGCATATACAAGTGCATGTGTAGATTTAGGGGTCCAAATATGCATAGAATCCAGACAAGCACACTGCATATCATTAATGTCCCCTTCAAGGGTTTCAGAGTATATGCATGAAAAAACCCCACAGACCTGGCACACTGGCATAGACCTGGCTATCTGGTGTCCTGACTCAGAGAGTCACCAGTAACAGATGCTTTGGAAAGACTATAAGAAAGAAAGCAAATACAGAGCAATCCTACACTTCCCATAGTCAAGCAGGCCCTGTGGGGACTTTCTAAGCTGGAGGCTACATCTGGAGCCCAGTTTTTAATAGCTGCAAAGATGCTTACTGCTCAGGTGGTCTCTCTCTGCACACTGGGGAGGTTCGCCTTGTAAACAGAACAGAGGAACAGCCCCAGGGACTGTTCTGGGCTGATGCAGAAACAGCTACCACCTGCCCCTGCTCCTCCAGGGAGCCCCAGCTTCAGGGCATAATCAGTTCTGGGCTCCTTTGCTGAGAGAGCCAACAAAAGTTATTATCATTAATACAAATTGTGGCGATGGACTCCCTAATTCTGTTCAGAGAGGTTATTATACAGCTATTACACTGCAACCAAATGTGGCCACTACTGATCTGGGCTGGTTTGAATTAATGACCCAGAAAGGAAAGACTCTATATCCTATTAACAGTCTGCCAAGCAATGCCAGAGCCCATTATTTTGGTTTATTTGTAACGCGTCAGGAAGGACCCAATGCAAATCCAGATCTGGAGTTGATCCAGACACACTCACACGGCAAAGGAGTGACTGTCTGGGTTCATCCAGCAGTGGGGAAATATTCATTTCCATGGGGTTTTGTTCACCCATGGGGTTTTGCATGTTGGAGAACAATGGTGGAAAGGGATTGATGAGACATGAAGAGGGACCTGAACTCCCACTTTGCAAAAGCCATCTGCTGCACCAGTACCATGCTGCGATGTGTAAATGCAAGACAATTACCTTCAATTGCAACTCTGGTCAGTATGTAACCTTGTTTTGTACTTCAGTAGTTCCAGCTGGCAAAAAAAGAGGTGGGTTTGGCAAAGTCAGGTGTTCAGGTCATTGTGTGCGCTCTGGGGACAGGTCCAAGCAGGTACACCCCATCACCTGCAGCTTGCAACCTTTCTCCCCGCTGGTCAATTTGAGCCAGTAGGACCCTTCAGCTGGCACAGAGGCAACACAACCAGACCTTCCCACAGCATTTTTCACCCCAGCTTCCTACCACCCACACAACTGTTGGTACAGGGAATGAAACCTCGGTACCACAATAACTGCAGGTTATTGTGTTAATTCAAGCAATAAAGTTGTAAGGAAACACCAAGAATACTACGCTGGGAGGGAGTTATGATCGTGGGGCCATGTGCCAGTCTTGGCAGTTCGGTGCTAGTGATTGCCTATGGAATTGCCCAGGTAGGTTGTGTGCTGGGCTGGCAGCCCAGTTGTGTGCAGCACTGCAGGTTTTCCTGTCTGCTTACTGCTGGAGACTGCAAGTAAGGATAAGCCTACCAGTGAACTGAGATGATCTGTGAAAAAGAAATCACCATTTCTCTCCCCATTGTTCCTATCTGACATGAAAGAAGGAGGAGAAGGGGGAGAAAAAGTTGCCTTTTCCAGCCCCCCTGCATCCCCTACCCCCAAAAGAGCTGATGCAACAGCAACACCGCCTCAGATTTGACTGCAGCCTTGATCCAGTCCAGACTTTCTGCAGATCCCTACTGGAAGGAAGCCATTTTTCTTGAGTGTATTTCCAAGAAACAGTTGACAGGCTTGGCACAGCTATTCCTGGAAATGTTCAATAGGTCATCTTCTGGAAGAGAGTGCTGACTGATGGAATTGAACAGATCTTGTTCTGCGCGTCGTGCACTGCTCTCTCCCTCTCTCACTACAGCTTGGCATTTGCCTTCACACTGTGCCTGGGCCCTCCACTGCCTTGGCCCCCCTCTCCCCCAGCTTGGGGGGCACCAGTCTGTGCCCAACCTGCCCTGCAGCGAAATGGCCACAGGCTTTGGTGTGCTGGGAACCATATTTGCCTCCTAGCAGCACTGCCATGTCTGTTCTTTGCTGCCAGAACAATTACTACATGAAGGCAAATGTCCTCTATAAATTATAGAGCTGCCCCTTCGCACACACACTGGTGCCTGGAAATCCTGTGCATGTACAGAGACAGGCACGCACGTGGCAGCCAGGAACATGGACAAGGGCTGTCCAACCATGCTGTCCCCACTTGTCCCTGGCTGAGGCATATGCCAGAGATGGACTTTCAGATTTTGCATCAAATTGCTGTTTGGCAGCAGCAAGGAAACTCAGGGTGAAGCGATGCTAGGAGAAAATTCCTTAAGGTGAGACACACTGGTGAGGAAAAAACCCAAGATCCATGCTGGGTGATTTCTCCTGCACTTCTCCTATCTTTAACCTGTTTCTGATCATAGTTGCCAAGTGAGATCTATTTCCTTCACTGGTTTTGGGGAGGATCCTGGCACCTCTTGCTAACTGAGGAAAAGGTCTTGGACAGTGATCACAGCCCAACCTGAGCCAGTGCAGGTCAGGATGTCTTGCTAGCACTCCCACCCAGGACGAGGAAGTGTTGCCATGTGCTGGGACAACCCCAGGGGCGGCAGTGGGGAGGGTCTGGGAGCAAGGGCAGTCACCCAACCTCCTCTGTCTGTTTACCAGTCTTGGCATGTAGAGAGTGCCAGGGATTGTGCTCTCAGGGCACCAGTCAGCAAGGAAGGTTGCTTCATTTTAGAAAAGCACGGAAGTTTGCTCCATGCAGGGTGCCATGGCTCTGCAGTGTCCCAACCAGCCTGGCTGCAGAGGAGGGAGAGTTCAGGTTCTCACTGCGTCTGAGCTTCAGGGTCAGGCTTGCCACTCTGCCCACAACAGAGGGTATGTGCAGAGTGATTTAGCATGGCTGGCTGCTTTTCATTCTGGCCTAAATAGCTCCTTATCACAGTAAAGGACCTTTGCTTCTGTATCAGCACAACTCATCAGGTACATGCCGATACCAGCAGCAGCAGCCAGGTAATTCCCCTGTCCTGTGAGCATGAGCAGGGTTTGTCTTCATGCCCCTCCTCAGTACCTTGAGATGGATAAGGGTCTGGAAGGACAACCTAGGTGTTTAACTAGGTTGTGGCACAAAGAGTTGCTCTTGCTTCTGTGTTTGGGTTGTGGTGATTCTGCAGGTTAAATACTGTCTCTGCCCTAAGCCTCATGAGTTTTTCTTTCTATTCTGCAGTCTGTGAATGTAGCTGTTCACTTAAACTATTTTCAAACAATGCTTTGCATGTTCTGTGTTGTCTCACTTCAGCTCTATCCACAAATAATGTACTTGTACTCTGCCAGGAATTAAATTTCATCTGTATCTGTAAAAACATCAAAACAAAACACACTTGGTTCAAACAGCTGCCAGAGCTGGCAGCAGACCTGTTTGGTCCTCAGGCAGAGTCTCAGAGAAGCCTTCCCTTTCCCCCTTTCACATCGCGGATACACTGCACCGCTGCTTGATTTCCCCCTTTATTGCCTCCTCTTTAATTCCAATTGGCCCAGAGCTCATCTCCTCCAGCCTAGGGGTTCCTAAACTTGTTTAGCATAGAACTGCAGAGGTATTTTAAGACAGGAAAAATAGAGACCAGAAGGTACTCCTTGTGGTAGCAATGCAAATAGGTGAATATGCAATGAACACTTGCTCCAGTGCCTCTGGAGGAATCCCATTTCACACCTCCCCAACTGCTCTCAGATGCTGCAAGTTTTCCCCCTTTTGAAAAACTCAAAGAATTTTTTCAAGGAGGCGGTAAGATCACTGCCCTGTTTACTGGTGAGGAGGGTGACCAGTGGAGGGGAGCTACACTGAGCTCACAGCCACCAGGACACCCAGGCCACTGACTTCAAACCAGAAGCCCACCGAAGAGGACCATTGGCACTCATGCCTGCTCACCCCATTGCAAACACAGGAATGAACCCTGAAGTGTAGCCCAAAACAATGACTTTCCCCAGAGATGAGGAAAGGCATGAAATGAAAGATTCATTTTAGAGAAACTCTTCCAAAGCAAAATTTTGTAGCCCTTCTGAGTACAGAACAGGAATATGTCTTTACTCTTTAGGTTTTATTCTCTACTTCCAAAGCACAGGACCGAGGAACACTTCTCCCATAAATACCCTCTCATGGGTGGGTGCAGTTGCCTGCTTCAGCATGTCCTTCAGGATGGGAGCCATGCCTGAGACTTCCCTCCCACACTTCTCTTGCCCCAGCTCCCATGAGTCCTCTCATCCGCTGAAGGTAACCACAGGCATGCATGCACCACGGACCTGTTGCTGTATTTCTCCAAATTGAGCTCACTATGGGGTGCACCTGCTCTGTCACATTGACAAAGCTGTATTTTTCCAAATCTATGCCTTCTAGTGCTTTTTCTTGGGACATTAGTAAACATCGCAAATAATCATTTGTTACTGACTTAATTACCAGTTGTCACCACTCAGCAAGTATTTCAAACAGCTGACAGTGGGAAACACCCTGTCATGCACAGTATGCAAGACGAGCCCTTTAAAAAAAAAAATCTCTAAAAAAAAAAGAGTCATTCAAAGCCACGCTTTTTGGGGTCCTTGCCTCCTAGTGGATGGAGATAAAAAAAATGTGAAAAAGCCTTTTATCCAACATTCATTCATGCACTCATTCTTAAAAAGCTTCTCAAAGACTTTTCAAAAGCTTATGGATGCCAGTGGGACCAGCTGACAAGCCTTCCCTGGGGTGTGGGGTTCCCACCCCGGTGGGGGAGGCTCTGATTCCATGGTCCCCCAGCCTAGTGCAGCGTAGAGGAGCGGGAGGGCCTCCTGGAGCAGGAAGCTTTGCAGGGCTGTGTCCAGCCGAAGAACGCACCTTTCACTCGCTCCTCTAGAGACCACTTTCCTTAATGTGAGACTTGCTAAGTCAGCAGGAAAAGCCATTTATGGCTAAACCCAAGTAGATTGCAGTAAGAGTGTGGAAGGGGTGTAGCAGAAGTGGACAAGTTGTGATTTTTTTGAGTAACTGCAGAAGAACTTTAGCTCAGAAAGAAATCCTAGCTTACAGTCTGGGACAGGATCCATGTGGAAGGTATATCTTTTGAATTCGACAGTGTTTATTAATAGAATGTCCTTCCCCAAACCTAGATTCCCTATAGCTTGGTGTCTGCTGATGGCCAAAGTACAGTCAGTGTTGCTTTGGCATTTTTGTTCAGAGTTGTGGCTTTTTAGAAGCTTTTTAGAAATGTCTCTTCCATTTTACTTGCCTGTGTATTTCCTCAATATCTGGCCAGCTTGTGGCTGATAGTTCTCAGTGACTCACAGATAAAACGTATTAAGAAAAAACCCCGAGCAGTGACGCACCAGATGTGCAGTGAAATTTTAAAAACATGCTATGACTTTTTAGGAATACATGCAATTAATACTGAACAGATGCCTGAAGTTTCCTGCACAGCTGCTTCTCTATTATGTGTCATGACTTTTAATGGCACTGAGGTGAGACATACAGACATGAGGAAATGCAAGACTATTCCAAATTCAAGCTTTTAAAATTCTAGCAACAAAGGGTGTTGGGGGGATAGCCTGACTACTGAACCTCTCACAAGGCACAAAATGGAATTCACTTGCCCACGAACGCTGCAAAGCAGACAGTCAAGTATCTCAGTGAAGGTAACATATATGATCTATTGCTGAGCAGTTTATCACCCTTGTTGGGCGCCCTTGTCTTTGTTGGCTTCCTCCAATAGATCTATTTTTGTAGCAGAGATCAATTTTGTGTTTTTATCCAGCTGGGACTAGAGCTGGATTACAAGGCTGCATTTTGTTCCAGAATCCCTCTTGCTGTGCATGAACTGTTTAGACAAAGTAGGTCTTTTTCTAGGGAAGCTTGTCCACCAAGTTTCAATTTCCTTTTATTGGACACATGAACCTTTTATAACAACCTGAAAGGCCTCCCTGAAACTCACCTTGTCAGGACCTCCACAGCTGGTGAGGTGCAGCATTACTGCAGGGCCCATCAGCATTGGCAGCCAGAACCATCAGGAGCTGAACGCACCTTGTCTCAAAAATCAGGACTCTGGGGTGGACTCTGGTTGATTGACACAAGGGATGGGATCCATCTCAATTAATCTACATACCTACAGCTGATCTAGGCATCAGTTATAGTCACTGGGGTGTGAACTCATCATATCCTAGAAAAAACATAAGAAAAGGTTGCACCAAAAAGGTGCTGCCTTCACTCCCTTAACTGTAAAATGATGCAACAGGGATCAGCTCTGAGGTAGGTGTCCCTAAGGTAGAGGTCTAAAGTTAGATGGATGCTTTGTCTTTTTAACACCGAATGCTTGGTGTATAGTCTAGCCATCTATACTCATTCAACAGTCAGTGGAAAAGAGATCTGTCTAGAAGATGTCACTCACATCTACCTGACAGGTGGGCTGAACTGCCTGCCAGTGGTGCCCATCTTCATTCTGCTGTCCATAGGAGAAGCGTAGGAGACATTCCTGATCATTAGCTAGTGAAAGCCATCCGGGATGAAGTGAGTTCTCCATCTCATAGGGCTTCTTTTCTTCAGGCTCACACCGTTACCCATGACCTCAAGAAGGCCTCAGCTCATCTTTTGGCTGGTACAGCAAAAGTGTTGGTACCTTTGTGTTTCCTTTTATGGCTTCAGCATTAAGTGGATACAATGACACAGGAAAGCCTCTGTGTGATAACTGGCTCCAAACTGGGCACTCTCCAGATGCTTATATATAGGGTGCAGTTCCCCCTCCCACTCAGTGCCCTTCCTCCCAAAGGGATCTCCTGCAGCCCCAAATCTCTCCAGCAACAGCTGCTGTTGCTCCCTGTGTCTCTTTGGAGGCTTGTTACAGTTCTGATATTTGAACTCTCTCACTATCATCATGCCTTCTGCAGAGAGTCACAGCCAGTTTATCAGTTACCAGGAGCATGCTTTCTGGGCTGAAAAGCAATTTCCTTTTCTCCTCTTATTGCAGAAGCCTAAAGAGAGTTTGATTTATGCCATCAGTTTTAGATTTAAAAATCTGCAGCGTCACCTAGGTACATTTCCTGGAGATCAGTGATGCTTAGTATAGTAAGCATTTAGTAATGCTTAACAGATGAGCAATTCTGTTATACCGTACGATCATCTCCTATACATTAGGTCTGGATTTTTCCTACCATGTTAGTTACAGCCACTGTCAAATGGTGTCATTCATCTTTTCCTCCTTCTCGTACCAAGCTTATGTCCCTGGGAGAAGTCACAGCAGTGAATGTGGCAACCCTACAGTTGCCTCTTCTGATCAGTTGCACTTTTGGCTTGCTCTTGTGCAGCACCCCTACTCTGTTGCTGTTACAGGTCTTAAAAAACATAAGTGTTTTTCAGCATACCCAAGAAGGGGAATATAATGGTATTATTTGAGAAATGCAAGATTTTTAACAAAAAACGTTGCTGTCTTCCAGGGGAACTGGCATTCACCACTGCATGGATGGCTTAAAGTCAACAGGTATGAGCCACTGTGGTCACCCTGAGGATGTCCATGGTGGGGGAGGCAGAGCAGTACTGACCATGGGTGTGCATTAGGCCCACCTTGGCCATACAGCAATGAGGCACCATCAGGAATGAGCTGGAACACAGGCCTCTACTGGACTCAGCACTCACCCTTTACTCTCCTCCAATCTGGGAACAGGTTGCCCAGGGAGGTGGTAGATGCCCCATCCCTGGAAACATTCGAGGTCAGGTTGGAAGCATCTCTGAGAAATCTGGTCTAGTCATTGTCCCCGCTCATTGCAGGGGGCTGGACTAGGTCTCTTCCAACCTAAACTATACCATGATTCTATTACTTTATGATCCTATGATTCCATGCCAAAGTGATTTTTTTATAACACTTCAGAGAACAATCTGCATTTCTAAGATGAGACACTTGAGAGAGGTTTTGAAAGAGCTGATGCTTCTGTTTAGTTAATTTGGTTCCCAAGGAACCAGCTATTTTGTTATCGTCTGACAGCCCTGCACCAGAGCTGGGCAAGCCCCTCACAGCCTAAGATTAGGAGGCAGGTTTCTCCAGCCAATGGAGCCTGATCTTCCCATTGCACCCTCCAGCTCCACCAGAACTGGACCCATTAGCTTGGGCATTTAAACCCTTTCCCAGCCCACAGCCTGAAAGCCATCGTGAGGCTGTGAATGGGGCGGCCAAGCCGTATCATCCAGCCCTGCATGGTACATGCACTGACACTGTCCCAGCACTCATGTCCCCATGTGGGAAGGCAGTGGTGCACCCCTTGGCTACTGCTGGGCGAGCGGCAGCCACAGTCAAAAGTGTGTGATATTAGCTGTGCTTGGCTAGGTGCCTGCTTGTGCTTCTCTCAGGTGACAGCTTTGCTTCAGTTGCTCGTGGCTTGTCCCCTTGCCAGGATGCACGCATTGCAGGATTAGCTTTTGGAAATCGCAGCTGGGTGCCCTGCAAGCAATGTCCCTTCTAGGAAAGCATGTTAAACCTGGAGCCATGCTGTCAGCTGGATTTCAGAGTGAAATCTGATGTGTTGGTTGTGTCTGCCTAGGAAAAGGAAAAGAAAGATAAATAAAAATCTTACCTTCTGTGGCATGTGCTGGCATCTAAGGGAACTGGCAGGCAGGGACCTGGGGCAGCACTGGGAGCGAGCTCTCTGGGAGCTCTGAAGCACATTTCCTCCTCTCTTGGTTCCTTTATTCCTGTCCTCTACATGCTAAGGCACACATGTCCCCCTCTGATCTGCTTGCTATTCCCTGTCTTTACCAGGTGCCTGAGGGCTGACTCATCAGAGCCCCAAGCTGACTTGGAAGCAGAGAAACTGACAGCCTGTAACACGGAGTCCAGTCTTCAGCTGAAACAGAAAAAACACAGCCCTTCAATTCACGACCAGCTGGGCAGCCAGACTCAGGACTTCATTTCCCGTCTGATTTTCTTCACAGCTTTGTTACTGCTCTTGCCTGCTTCTATGATGTGACTCTTGCTTTAGGCAACTAGCTTCAGGTGTTCAGTGGATTTTTTTTTCAGAGTTCTGTGGGACTCAAATACTTGGTGATGGGTGACAAAAATCTATCTATATCACAAGGAGGAAAACCTCTTGTTGCTTCTGCAAGCCCCATGTTGACATGCTTTGTACCTTGACTGAGAAGCACACCCATGCTCCTCACAGTTCTCTCTGCTCTGCAGAGGTTTTTGAGGCTTCCTCCTGCTTACTGTGCAATGGCTGCTTGCTCAGGCAGCAACCCTAAGTGTGCATTAAGTACACAGTCTCCAGTTCACTATGCCTGCATCAGACTTTGCTCATCAGAAGTCTGCATTGCTCTACAAGTTGCAGCCTGAAGTGGTTTCTCAGGATCAACAATGGGGAGGAAGAATATGTAAATATTAAAGCTCATTTCACATGCAGACATCAGACCCAATGGCACAGCAAGCCCAGTGAGAGGCAAGTAAAATTCCTGCAGAAGGTTTGATTTCCCAGGTCTCTCCATGGTTTGTTTGTTAATCCTGAGATTTTTCTCAGAAGTCTTTATTATCCAGAACAGGGGTGTGTGCTGTTCGCATGCTGCTTCTTGGAAATTACTGGGAGGCAACTTACTGGGAGGTAATTCTAGATGGGAATCTGAACAAAGGTGTTGCTTAAGCATTTTGAAGAATAATTGAGCACTTGCTATGCAGTTTGTTTAATAACCTTGAAGATGGATCCTTATCAGAAGTCTCCACATGCTCTAGTTACTCAATTGCTTTCTTATTTAAATAAAGCCTATCACATATGTCCATAAAAATGAAAGTACCTCATAAAATACAGCATTACTGAGGTGTGCCTGCTCTAGATAAATTAAAAGCTATATTTTCCTGTTACTATGTCTTTATATCCCTTTTTTTTACAGGGCTGCTGCATGACTGTCAGGCTTTCAAGGAAAAAGATTGTGCCATGAGTCCCCAGTACCATTCCTCTTAAGGTGATGTGAAGGTAAATGTGGTTGTAGGTTCATCCTGATGGGTCTCAACCAAGTAAGAGCACTCCCAGTCCCTTCCTGGCATTCACAGCATGAAGATGGGAAGCATCACCTTCCTGATGGAGAAAGTGTCACTGAAAAATCAAAATGAACATCAAAGAAGTGTAAAAGTATCCATGTGCCTGCTTCCTAGGGAATGGTGTTCAGTGTGCCTGCAAAAAAAAGGCACCCCACTCCACTCCAGTTGGCAAGAATAACTGAATGACTCCCTTCAGGATAATTCAAAACTGATGGTGCAAAGATAGAAAATTATAGTTAATAACAACAAAATAGCTAATGTTGGAAATCACAGTGAACAGCAACATGCAGAAGTCCCAGGTATTAGAACAATTTGTGTATTTTCAAAGTCAGAAGGGCTAATGTTTAAGGCCCACATCTGAGCTGCATGCCACAGGGTAGGCTTACTTACAGTTGCTGAATGGCCAGGTGCAAGCATCCTAATTGCAGGAAAAAATTCCCTCTACCAGCACAGAACCCACACCAGGGAGGAAGTGCTGGGCCATCTCTGAATTTAAGAAAAAAGAGGTACTGTTAACAAGAAAATAAGCCTGACTCCAGAAATACATCTTCAACTAGGGACACTGCTGAGGGCATCTGTGCATGAGCAGTACTCCCAGCGGAGGTGGTGTCCTAACCTGCCCTGAGCCTGTTCATGGAGGTGACACTGTCACCCAGGAACAGGACTTTGGGCAGTTAAATATTATGCCTAGGCACACATTTCTCAGGGAAGGGCTATGACAACACGCACAAGAGAGAGAAATAATTAGCCAGCCAGTGAAACAGTCTCCGAGTATGTGCTGCAAGGAGCTGCTAAGGAGGTCTCTGTGCATCCTCTCCACGTGAATGAGCTTGCCGCTGGTGTGGTGAAGGTCTGGCTGCCATCCTGGGGAGCTACTGGCCTCTCTGCACAAATCACATGAATGTTGCCTACTCCACCCTCACAGGGTCTAATGGGTTTGATCCTCTTGTGGCCACAGGGCAGTTCAAGGACTTGGCTCATTCGATCCTCTCTGTCCTTTACTAAGTCTGATAGCAGAGGCTGGTTCTGCGTGGGTCAGATGTGAAAATTGTAAAGGTAGAAGAAAAAAAAACCCACAGACTTCTATTACCTTGTGTTTCTCTTAGGTCAACAGTGGCTTTGGAACCTTGATCTCGAGGTGGAAAACCACAAATGTATTAACAACCTCCTGACCCATCAAATCCCAGGTTTTATGGGATTATTCACATTCCAAAACTCAAAATTATCTTGGTTTTGGAGACTTCCCAATATCCTTTACTGAATGACTCCCCTCCTCTATACTTTCTTCTTTCTCATGACACTTACTTTTAAGTGAATAGTGCAAAGTAGCACTTGAGGCAGTAAAAAGGGGACTCCATAACCTAGAATGCTTACTACATCCACAAAACCCCCTTTCCCTTTAATTACCCAAATCCATAAAGACCGCTTTTTCAAAGGGAGGCAGTAAAAGTTCCATGCTTCAGCAGGTTCCAATTAAAGAAAGACTAATCCAAAGTGCATTGAAGTTAATAAGAGACTTTTTGTCTCTCTGCTGTTGGGGCTTGGATCAGACATCAGTCTCACAAATGGTACCTGTAACATCTGCAGATGTTTTAATGAAGTCGCTGCTGCAGGAGAGACAGGAATCTTCCTGTGCCATCATCAGCTCTATCCAACAGCTTCAAAAGGAAATTGCAATTCATCTTTTTTCCCAACTAAAATGCTAGGTTCAGAAGTTAATTCCTCTAAAGCACATACTATTTTTTTCTAATGTGTTTATTTTTGTTTCTGACAAATGCTAGTTTTTTTATTTTGGTAATCAGTTAAAAGACACACTGTATTCATTCAGGAAAAAAAAAAAAAAAAAAGAAGGCCAAATTGCTGATTTTTAGATCTTTAGACCTTAGGTGATACCAAGACATCTTGAATGTGAAAATTCTTTTCATTTAGTGAAATTTGGACAAAGCCTTCGAATATTCACTGTAAATAGATAAAGGTTTTAGGAACTGCCCTTTCAGTTTTTCTTCTACTATGCCTTTACATTGGTCTATATCTACAGAGAATATGAAAGCTTATTAAACAGATTAGTTCTCAGATACTGTTTTCATTTCCAATAAGAAAAAAATGGCATCATGACCACATTTAGTATGAAATGCCTTTTATTTTCTTTGAATATGACTTTGTTTATTTTTCCAGCCTTTTGCAAAATGTTTTATTCCACAGATCAATGACTGTCATAAAATATGACTTCAGATGGAAATTTCCCCCAATATATCTGGGAGAAGTGGCTCACAGATGATTGCATTTTCATTTCACTCTACACTCCAGCCACTCTTAAACAGAGTGTAAAGCCTCCTTGACATGGTTTTACCCTGAGGAGATCCTTCCTCTGTGATCATCCATACAGTTCATGCAGGTGGGAAGTAGGGCACTTAGACCTTGCCTATTGCCATGCTAAGAGTCCACCTGTACTTGCAGAGTATAAAACAGCTTTCATAAAGCTTATTTACCACTTAGAAGAGTTAAATGGGATGTCAGAGTCTCCTTTAGAGAACAAGGAAGACAATGAAGGATGACTTCTTCCAAGGACTAGAAGTAAAGCCATTCATTTCAGTGGAAAGTGCAGAAGTGGCCATCTTTACGCTTTCTTCTCTGAGAGGTCCGAAACACTGCCACAACTAATACCAATAATACCACTTTCACTAGAGAGGATTTTTCAACATTGGTTAAGCCTAAATACATCAAAGAGAAGCTGCTGGTGGCTCACCTTTGCCAAGCCCACACTGTACCCCAGAGCCTGAAGTGGCCATGCACCTCACTGCAAGGGATGCACAGTAGAACTGGGATGAGTCCTTGCTGGGGGCTGTCCCTGGGCATCAGCCTGTCCCATGCACCAGTCCTGGGAGCACGGCAGACAGGGAGGACAGGAGACCCCTGTCATTGCCCAGACTGCTGGCACAAGGGAGTTCGAGGCAAAGGGAGAGATGGGAAAACTCACTCACTGAGTTGCCTCGCTCCTGAACAACACTCAAGTTGCAGGCTTGTCTATGAGTGAGATTTAAATAAATAACATTTGTTCCCAAATTAGCAGGAAAGAATAAACATTTTAAGATCTTCTGACTGTTCTAAGAGAGAATAAGAGGCCTTGCTATACATCTAAAGAATTAAATTGTCTTAATTGCATCCTTGTGTAAAATAAGGCATTACATACAGAAGAAAAATATTTCTAAGTGGATGGAAAAATCCACTGGGTTAAAGGAACACTACTGTCAGTTAAATGTATTCCTGAATTTGTGTAGCGCAAAACCAAGCTTCAATAGAAATGAAGAGTCTAATAGGAACAGTTCCATGAATTTAAAAATAACAGCAGTGGAAACAATCTCATAAAATAAGTAAACCGCTCCCTTCAATATTTGCAACTCAAGTATTACAGCATTCACTTAGGGCCTAGGAATGTGAAAGCAATGATAAATTATGAATTATGTGCTTTCTTCTAGAAGAGGCCATTTTTATATTCCTTGTCTAGGTGTGGCTCCTGTAATTTCAGTACAAGGAACAAGGGACATAGCATTTAGCCCACCTAAAGAAGGTGGAGAAGATACCTAATATGATACTCACCCATTAGGTTTCCAGTGGCCCATAGCAGATACTCAGGATACCTGGCTTGTAAGGAAGGCTTACTTGGCATGAAACTTCATACCTATTGAAGGCTGTTTTCTCAACCATTAAAAATACTCCAAATATATTAGTTACGGATTACCTGACGTTGGCCAACCGTATCCTGGGCTGCATCAAAAGAAGCATGGTCAAGGAAGGTGATTCTCTACCTCTTCTCCACTCTTGTAAAGTCCCACCTGGAATACTGCATCCAGCTCTGGGGTCCTCACACAGGAAGGACATAGAAGGGCCACCAAGATGATTAGAGGGGTGTAGCACCTTTCCAGTGACGAAAGGCTGAGAGAGTTGGGGCTGTTCAGCCTGGAGAAGTGAAGGCTATGGGGAGACCTTACAGCACCTTCCAGTACTTAAAGGGGGCCTACAGGAAAGCTGAAGAGGGACTTTTTATGAGGACAAGGGGGAATGGCTTCAAACTGAAAGAGAGTAGGTTTAGATTAGATATTAGGAAGAAATTACTGTGAGGGTGGCGAGGCACTGCAATGGGTTGCCCAGAGAGGTTGTGGATGTTGCCCAGAGATGTATGGATGCCTCATCCCTGGAAGTGTTCAAGGTCAGGTGGGATGGGGCTCTGAGCAACCTGGTCTAGTGGAAGGTGTCCCTGCCTATGGCAGAGAGGTTGGAACTAGATTAACTTTAAGGTCCCTTCCAACACAAACCATGCTAAGATTCCATAAAATGAAGAATATGAGATTCAAATTTCCCCCAAAGAAGAAGGTAACAGGGTCTCTGACTGTGCCCATGACACAACTTTATCGCCCAAGCAGTCGTCTTCTTGGAGCACTGTGCTCATGCTGGGTTAACTGGGGATGAACTCCCTTGGAGACCAGTCTGTGTTCCGACTTGGTCCATGCTGGTTCAAAAGAAGTTAAGGTACCTGCATTTATGACACTGGGAGCCAACTTATTCCTCTAAATCACATTTTCAGTAGTATCTCTTGTCACCCATCTCCATCTTTTTCTCCTCCAAACTGCTTCCAGAGAGACTGCTTTGCCTCTCTTCCCTAACATGCAAGACATGCTCCTGCCAATCTCACTGTCAGAACTGCCTTGGAGTCCTCATCCCACTCCCTATGCTGGGCTGTGTTCATATGAATTTGCCAAATGTCTGTGCACCTGCTCTGCAATAGTTTTCAACCTAAAAGAGAACATGCTGACATTAAAGCATCATGAAACTGAATAAATAAATACAACCCAAACTCTAAATTGATGTATATTGCTTATCTGGAATTTGTTGATAGAGTTAAACTCTGGAAGTAGGATATGAATAATTAAGATCTGAGTGAGGTATTACAGGATCACAATTTACTGAAGGTCATTACTGTGTACAGAAAATTAAAACCAAAATATTACCAGATTGCTTCAGAACCTGCAGGAGCAGATCCTGCCAGAATGTTTTCTGTTTCCATGATTCTGAAAGCCAAAGTATATAGGCTTTCTTTAAAATGTCTTTGTCTTTCCTAATTTCCCACTTCCAAAATCTGGGTAAAGGAATAACAAATAAAAAATTTAGAACGCAGTAAAGTTCGTTCTCGCCCCAATAAAGACTTCAGACAAGGCTGTTAAGCTGCTAAATTAAACAGAGAAAATTTTGTAGGATAGGAAGTTCTTTGGCAATGACTCTGTAGAAGAAAGAGTCTACGGTAGCTTGATCATAAATAGACCTGGAAAACCTGCATTGAAACGTAGTTCTTTATTTACTGTGCAGCAAACTGCTCAGGGGGAAGTAAAATGTATTTTGCCTCTTGTCAATAGGCCTCAGAGAGCAGCTAGACACTTCCACTGCCTTTTGGATGTATATCCTGTGGACTGATCCCTATTTATGTGGTCAGCAAAATCCTCAGTGTTTTTTCCAGCAGAAATAAAATATCCTAGACAGAAGAGAAGGAGGAGAAGAGCCCAAGCTTTACTGTTCTTCTGCATAAAATTTTATCCTCACTGGTGGTACAATTATACCTGGCAAAAAACTGAGGACAGGAATATCAAAGCTTCCCCCACTAGGTGTAGAAAAGCTGGGAGAAAGCAATCAAGCCTGGTGGATGGCACAAGCTAGAGGGAGAGCAGTAGAAAGATCATCTTAATCAGAGAGTACCTGTGAGCTTCACTATCTTGTTGGGCATGCAGTGGGCAGAGCAATGTGCTTATGGATGCTTGACTTAACTATGAAACAAGGTTGCCTGGATCCAGAGCACACTCCAAACACTCACCAGGCACCAGATTGTCTCCCAGTTTATTAGTGGAGACAAACAGGGACAACTTAGAAGTTGTCTCCCTTTCACGGCCACTTCTTGCTCTGTTTGCCTGCTTTTGCCTATCTTCTAGTCACCTTTCAGCTGCATATCTTCCCTGAGAACTCCCCACCTTTGATATGGCATATGTGTCCAGTGCCTGTCTCTTTGCAGAAACCTACACCCGTTACACAGCAGTGGGAGGAAACCCTCACAGGCACACTAGGTTTCTGTTACTTCCACTCAGGGCCATTTTCAAAGGCAGACTAAGGTGGCAGCCATCTATCCTCGCAAGAAACTGTATGTGCTGAAACTTTTATAAATGTGAAATTAGCCACCTGCAATAACTGTTGTAAATTTGTTAAATTAGTAATGGTGATTACTCTCATTTCTTGCTGAGATATCAGGGAAATGGCATGAAACAGCAGTAAAAAAGGCTTCTACACAGTCCGGAAAACAGGTTAAACCAAGTGTTGCTCCCTCAGTGAAATGAGAAATCTTGCTGAACTCGCTGCAGGACCACCTGCTTGCAAGAACTTTGTCACTCTATATCCCCACTGAAATAGCACAAAAGCGAACAGGAAAGAGTGATCCATATTTTAATGCCTGCTAAAAATTAATCTGGCATGAAAAGAATTACAAGTCACAAGATGCCACAGAAAACTGGAATGTTTGAGCTTAATACAATCACAGTTTGCACCCCCATTTTTTTTCAGGTTTGAGGCTTCCAACATACATTTCCATCTTCTATGTTTAATTTAACCGAGTACACGGAAGCTCACAATCAGTGCATGGCTTCACTCAAGCATGTACTGTATCACAGAAGGATCCACTTCTTCTGCTATCAGACTGGCTTGCAGACTTTGGATCGTTGCTTTCTTCCCCAAACGCTGTCTCCACAGGACAAATGCAGCTACTATCTGTGACTGCAGGTTGTGAGGGTGATTGACTTTACATCGATAGATGTCAGTATGGGACAAACCCAAGCACAGAACTACATGCTCCCATTCAGGTCCCAGCCTCCTTGCAAGCTTGTTCAGCTGCTGATCTGTTGGTGAAGTCTTCAAAATGTGTGGTGCAGTTACAGTTAAATCTAGAAAATGGAAAGAAAAAGAAAATGCATATATGTGTCACTAGGCAGTGCTGCAAATATTAATGTGAGACCTTGACAAAGAAAGGAATAAGCATAAGCAAGAATGAATTAATTAAACAGAATACATACTTGTGTAGAAAAATTAATTACAAAATCACCTAATGCTCAGTGGACCATACAGGGAGCTTTGAAGTTTTGGATGTCAGTAATCCAGATATCATACCTGCACACCAAAACAAAGACTTCCAAAAGTAATTACAGATTTCGGGGTAGCGAACAAGAAAGGGTTCCAAGGAACATGTTTCCAGCAGCCATCACCCTCTGGAAACCAAACTACTTGCACCAGTATGATATAGTGACAAATGACAAATATGGAACCAATAACACCTTATTACTCCCATTATGTGACACTGGTTGCACACTTCAGAAATAACTTTGATTCTTTAGTTAGTAGGTATTACTCTTTTTTTTTTTTTTTTTTTTTTGGCTGAGGGCCATTCACAGGAAATTCGTCTGTCTCCTAAGATGCTACTTACCCTTTGTGTCCTGTCATATATGGCAAACTCATCTCAAGGAGACCAGCTTTGGGTCTTTTCTTCTACTTGAATGAAACCATAAACACAGTTCAGGTAAACCCAAACGAACAAGGCGTCAACACTGTTCACCAGCACAAATTATGTTTGCTTGTCCCTCACCCCAGTTGTCATAATGCTCCTGAAAACAGGCATGTCTGTGCTACAGCCCCATTCATCTGACCTCCTTGAGGCTGTTTTCAGGAGAGTGCAAGGAGGTCCAATTTTCTCTTAGAGATTTTTGCCCAATGTTAAGTCCCTTAGTATTGTCCAAGTACCAACAGAACACACTCTACATCTGAAAAGTTGTTTAGCATCAAACTGGTACCTGAGGAGGCCAGGATCAACACAACTACCAAAACCAGCTTTCACAGGAAGCATTAAGGTAGCTGAAACTGTCAGTGGTAAAAATCTTGTATGGACCAAACCAACCATTTCTTACATACACAACTGATTTCTTTATGTGTTCCCTAAGATAATCTGATAAATTCTAAAAGAACTAAAAAAAACCCCATTCACACAGTGTTAGCCAAGTGAGAATACAGCGCTATTCAGAAACATGCTGCATGGGATCCATCGCACCTAATTACAGCTAACACCTCCTGAACTAAATATGCTAGGATTAATTATTGCTAAGGAGAGAAATAGGCTCTTTTGGAATAGAATCTCTCTCACTGGAAAGAAGATGTCTAAAATAATCAGATGAATTACTCCTCTAGACATGCACATTTCTCCCCATTGATTATAAAAGCAGCACTGGCTGTAAGCTCAGATGTTGATGTTGATGCTGTAAACACCCAGTGCTGTTGCAATGATATAATTTCAAACCACATACCCGTTGCTTTAAAAAGGTGCATTTAGAAAAACAGCATAAAATACCTATAAAGCATATTTCTTTTTTGATCCTTTGTGATCACAAGCTGAAATGAAGGGTCAATTCAGCCTGCAATTGCTGCTCCCTTTCTGTTGCTAAAGATATGGTGACAAAACACAGGCAAAATATCCCTACGAAAATGCTGAGACCAACATCAGCCTGTTGGTCTGAAGCAGCAGACTCTCTACAGAAGTGCTTCTTTGCAAAATCTAATTTGTAGCTCCAATATCATGCTCACAGTCTCCACTATAGCAGAACTGCAACATTAGAAAGCACCACTCCTACATTTTATCAAAAGTAATTGTTTCTGCATAGAACACCCAGAGCCTGCAGATGTTTATACAATTCAAGCCCAATAATGCATAAGTACTATACCAAGCTGCTTTGAGTAAAGGGAAAATTGCTTTCTGAAGAGTATTTAGGTCCCTTTGATCTTTCTGTCTCCAGATTGCCAAAGGAACCTGGGGCAAGTGCTGGTTTGGGAATAGGGCAGAGGATGCACAGCTTCTGAAGAAGGCTGAGCATTATACTGGTGCGACTGCAGGTAAGTCAGGATAAGGGAGTGCCTTTCATGAATGTAAATAGTTGAGAATAAAATAAATATAGCTAGACTGTGCTGTCACCAATACTACTTTTTGATATTAAACCCTTGCCTTGGCTGTAGATCAGCTGCAAAGTGTAAAGCAGTGTACTCACAGCAGTGACACCTGTCAGCCTGGGCTTTTTGCTCTCAAGCTTTCTATACTTCACATTCACTAGCAGAATGATTTTATGATACTGAAATGTGATCAAATAGGGAGGCCTAACAATAATACACATCAGCTTGTCCATCCAGCCTTTGATATTAGGCAGGCTTTTTCACTACAACAAATATCTTGCCTTCAGTCTGTTATCAGCCCTTTAATAAGAATCAGAATAAAACCCATCCAGGAAATCTTTTCATCTTAGACTACCATCTGATTCTAATACGGATGTGGAAAATTCTGGGACAGAAGCCAACTGTTAAATTTAATACAAAGTACTGTTATTTTAGTCCCATTTTATTTTCTGTGATAGCTCATATTCAGGTCTGATACAAAGTCACTGAGGAAAATCTGAGAGAAATACTACATGACAGGCAGTGTTATTTAGAAGTATAGAGAAATATTTAGTGGGATCTTTCAGTTATGACAAATGCAAAATCACAAAAAGATTTGGTTATGTTCTAGGATTAATGGCACTCCTAATTCCATAAACATAATGGCATTTCAGGTGAAATGGAAATGAGTTCTCTGTGCTCAGCGCCCAAACTGCTTTGAACACATTTCAAAAAACATTAAAGATGCCTTTTTTGGGTTATGTTTACTACAAACTTCCACTTATAATCTCCATTTGTCAGGAACTGCCTGAGGAGGGTTAATGGGATTACAGCGAAAGTTTCAATTATGCAGATCCTGTGGTTGCATTTGAGAGGTACTTTTAGGATACTGAGAGCTCATTTTTGAAAAAAAAAAAAAAAATGTGAAGCTCTTCTTGCTTTAGGTGGATCCAGTGAGGAGATGTACGGGCTTATGTTAGACATATGCTTCAGCTTAGCAAAATGAGGACTGCACTGTTAAAAATGGGAAGAAGTGAGGCTTGGGGCACCACCAGAGGGTGTTGAGGGTTTCCCTGGAGAAGGTGATTTGTGGTGCTGTCACCTCCAGCGAGAGCACCACGTGGAACACTGTGTCCAGCTATGGACAAGGTCTATGCTGCAAAGTGTCAGGGCCACATGCTACAGAGATTTAGAGGCTGAAGTCTCACTGCTTGTGCTGAAGCCACTAAGTCCCTGAGGAATGAGAAGCTGGCAGCTTTGTGCTGGGGACTGAGCCAGCTTGGTGCAGAGCTACTCTCCTGGGAGTGCCAGCCATCTCACTGGCATGGCACTTGAGACCATGAAAATCCCCTTTTGCAGGGCAGGAGACAGAAAGGACTCCCTCCACTCTGGTTTTGGAGCTGAAACTGACTCTGAGAAAGACCTGCAGCTCCTTCCATCAAAGCTGCAGCACAAGGGAATGCGCTTCTCCCCATCTCCAGCTCTCACTGGTCAAGGAAGCTTATCCGTGCTAAGCTTTTATCCTAGTTGTCCCAGTTAGGGAGATGTTGACAACTGCTGGCCTGAGTGTACATCTGTGCTTCCAGACCACTGCACAGACCAGAAGATACAATGGTGCTGGTGAGTGTGGACAGGAAACAGAGCTGGATATAAATAGACAGTATCACAGATATGTACCAGACAAAACAGTAACCCAGATACCAAAGCTATATATGGGGCAAAGACACCATATAATGCTTTTGCATTACTTTTTCTTCAGGACCTCTCCAGCTTTAAGTAGTATACTAAAGAAGAAATTCCAAAAGTCAGGCGGATGGAAAATAAACTCATATCAGCTCTGTACTGCTTGGCACAAGTGGGAGGATGCAAGATAAAGTCCAGTGAAAATGGACTTTGAATTACTCAAAGACTTTTTTTTCCCACTTTTCCTTTCTCATCCCCATCCCCAGGTGATGAAAAAAGATGAGATCATCTCTCAGGCTGTCTTGCACCATGGGAGAATCTTTATCAGTGTTGAGGAACTGACCTCCTACTGTCTATGCTGCTGGAATGCAGTGGGGAGTAAGAGAGCTTGGCTCCAACACAAGAGACAGCAGCAAAAAGGACTGAGGCAGTTCTGGGTGATCTGCAAAGTACTCAGCTGATTCCACGGAACTGCAGGCCATCAAAGTACCTTATGGTTTTGTTCAAAGGACTTCTTTGTGCATGACCAAAAACATTTGTTGGAGTTTCAGGGCCTTCCCCTATGAAGTCAATACATTTTAACATGATGTAGCCAACTTTTTGGCTTTTGCTCTCTGCTGTGTAAAAAGGATTTTGACGGAAATTATGCAGCTGAATCCAAAATGATGAAAAAGTCTCAATCAGTTGCTGCCTAACCCTAAAAGGATGACTCCACAGGCAGTTCAGGAGACAGCTGGGGAGCCAGGGATTTAATGGCACACCTCTTATCTAATAACTAAGACATCTGTTGGGAAAGGTGTTTCTGCAGACTGGTGTCTGCTTCCAGTGCTGTGTCTGTATTTTATCCTTTAAAGGACCCTGTACATTCTTGTTGGATAAGAAGACAGAAGCAGCCCTGGAAGAGGACATGGGAATCCATAGATCTCTGAGCTGCACATCCTAATGCTGAGGTGCACATATATACTCCATTTCTCCTGGTAAATCATTACAGCAAAAAATCTAAATATTTCTCTCTGTGAAGGGTCAAGAGGCTTCCTAGCCTCTAGAATGGAGCCTGTACGAGAGAAAAGTCTTCTGGGAATCAAGTAGTATGCTAAAACCAAGCATGCAAGAGCCCTTGGCAGAAACAATGCTAGGCAAATGTTGTAATTTTTATATAATCACATCAGAAACAGGTAGGTGAGTCTGGGCTTCAAACCCTGCATAACTGGAATGGGACTGTAAAAGAGAAGCAACTGCTCAGGCATGCATCTGGCCTCAGCATCTCCTCCTGCTAGGTTGTAAGAACCCATATGCCTGCAGATAACCCGGAGGACCAAACCATGGCTAAGGTATTAAGGAAAAGTTGATTCCTAAGTCAGAAACCCTCACCACACTGTTAATTCACACAGCAGGTGAAAGAGCACAGCAGCAGGACTGTTTCTGGAGCGTTTGCAACAACACCTTGCGCACACACAAAGCTTCAAGGGTGTGTTCTTCCCTGTCCATAATGGACTCTCTCACTCCCAGCAGGGCCCTCACAGCATGGCTATGAGAAAGCATTATCTCTACACAGGAATCCTACTTCTCAAAACACACAGAGAATAAACATCAGTAGGTGGAATAAATGGAATTTTCCCACACTGATCTTTTTCAGGCCTAGTTTTCCTAGCAGTGAAAACCTCCTTGAGCAAAAGCTCTTTTTTCTCCTTGAATAAATCTTTCACATTTAACTTTTCTGTCCCTACATAAGTGTATGGAATCCTTCAGTGATCTGGACCCTCTTATCAGATCCTGCTTATAATTTCTGAGTTCAAAGCAAACATTTCAGTGCCCTCTTTAATCACCTTTTCTGGCACCTGGAGTACAGTTTTTCCCTGAGAAGTGGTAAAGTTAGCTCAAGAGGTTCCACAAGCACCAAGCCAATAAGCCTTACTTGCCCCAGGTGTGAGTCCTATAGCTGATTTGAACTTCAGGACTTCTGCAGCTGCCTACGGGTTCTCAAGACATGCATGAGAGTGCTCTTCTCCTCAACAGCAGCT
>JAWWMO010000043.1:44333698-44361150 GCA_035047845.1 Dendrocincla fuliginosa | reverse complement strand
TTGAACTTCAGGACTTCTGCAGCTGCCTACGGGTTCTCAAGACATGCATGAGAGTGCTCTTCTCCTCAACAGCAGCTGGCAGGCTTCTTGAAGTTGGCCAACAGGTTCAGAAGCTACATGCATGCATGCAAAGGCCCACAGCAGAGAAGCACATGGCCTTGGTTTCTATACCAAGGGCTAAAGGGGACTCTGAAACTCCACAGAGCCATCATGGCTAACATGGCAGCAGACAATGACATTTGGGGCACTTCAGCCAAAGGAAAACCTACATATTAATGAATCTAATGCCAGGATCTGCTTCCCTCCAGCCCCCTTAGAGCACACTGCATTTGTTCAACTAGCCTGCGCCACTGACTCAGCACTGGGTACGGAATGGGCATGGTTGCCAAGACCGTGTGCTGTATGTTTTGGCAGGTGTGCTATGTTCCAGAATGTATTTAGTGATTAAATGTCACAATAGAAAATAACTTGCATATAACCAGGTATATTTGCTTTAGAGTGAAATCCCCTTGGCCTAAGCACAATGGTGAAAGCGTGTCATGAAGCAAAACAACACTTGGCAGATCAGGTTGGGACAGGCTTTCAAGAACAGTGAGGTGGAGTTGCAGAACCTGAACTGAAGGTAAGTACGTAATGCTCCCACTAATGGAGAGATTGGAGACTTCTGAGACCCGCAGCCCCCTTGAACCGCCAGAGATGCTGGATGGAAGGGAAAGCAGACAGTAAGCATTTTGAGAGATCCCAGTAGGTGTTGTAGATTACTGAAGTCAAACACAAGGTCATGGTGGAGGTCCTGGTGAGACGGATGGAATAAACAGAAGTTGTTGGGGAACTGCAGGGGGTGGCTTGGCTTGATTTGTTAGAAAAGAGGATGGGAAGCAACCATAGTCTCCATTTGTGCAGCTGCTCTGCTGCTTTCTTGTTCAGCTATTCTGTTCCGACCCTGTCCTAACAGGTGGAACTGCAGGTAGATGGCTGCCCTTTTCCTACATCACATCCAAATTCATGAGCCAACCTGCAGCCATGAATGACTGGAGTGCCAGACAGGAAAGTGTCGCACTGGATATACATTTGGCAGACCTGCATGAAGCATGCAGCACTTAGCCCCTCACATGCAAGTTAAAAATTATCATGAAGCATTATAAGGTTACTTCATTGAGGTGAACTTTAGGGCCCAACTTGGGATCTGCTTGAACACAAGAAACAAGTTCAAATTGCTAATCAGTGAAAAAAAGTAGAACAGACGATCCAGAAATCAACCCCTACTATGTAATTTGGGTGTGGGTTGTAATCTTATTGTCATTGTTGCTAATTAAACACCAGACTGATTCAAAGACTGGGAGGGGAACATTAGTGTTTTGCAACAGCTCCAAATCTTAGGCTCCAGAGAACATGGAAAAACATTTCTCTTCTAGGTATCAGCATATGCTATCTTCTATGCATCTGCAAATAGCATGGATCACATAGCCCGTCCAAAGTCTAAACAAAACCATCATGTCCACATCCTGGTGTCAGTGGGTTCTCAGAGGTGTTTGACCATAGAATGAGAAGAACTGAACTGTAAATCCAGTACTATTTGCAGACAGATAGCTAACCCCACTAGAGATATCTTTCCATACATAAAGTTAATATACTCAGCTTAGTTCACTTACAGAAGAAGACTGAAATAACTCGGAGAAGTTGTATGGCCCTCTCCTGCTTTTATCACATGCATAGCTGTTTCTCTGTCTCTCCTGCCAAATGTGAGTGCTGAGTTACATAGGTAGCTGCAAGATAGAAGGCTGTGGTAGCTGTTTCACTTGTATGTGCTGGTTGCCTCCTCTGTAGGCTCCTGTTGCGAGATGCCCACGTCCTTCATACTGTTTGAGGTTACTGGAGAACAACATCTAATGAGGACTACCAAGTGAGCGCTGATCTCTGTTCTCTGCTTGGGTAATCCAGCTTCTCCCTCCCACAGAGTTGACTCAGCATAGGGAAATCCCAGTGATGGAAAACCTGCACCTTTGTAGGAACAAGAAGTTCAACAGAATCTTAAGAATATACACCATCTTCTCTAATGCAATCAAAACCAGCACATTTTTTTAAACTGACTGTGTTACAGTAAAAAAAATCTGACTCAGAATTTTATGTTTGTCCGAGTATATGCTGCAGTTACGCTTCACAAAGTACAATTTCTGTAGCTTGATAACTCTGATCTGACGAATACAAACAGTAATAAACAGAATGCGCATGTATGAAACCACCTTCTGTCAATGAGTGATCATAAAACTTGCAAGCATACTTCTATCATGACAATTTACATTTCCAAGTCTCTTAATTAGATTATGAAAGGCTTTAATCAAAATGAAAGCAAATATGAAATATATTTTTCAGACTGGCTGCAATCTTCCACACTGCTGGTTTTTATGACTTGCATTCAAAGATAGGAAGTTCTCTGTCTTATTTTAAACAAATTGCAGTCTACTACTATTATGACAGCCAATGTGCAGAATAACTTGTGGCCATGATCCCGTGATAATCAAATCTATGGCAACTTTAAACAATCTCCCTAAAGTGAAGCATAATCCATCCATGGTAGGAAATTCAGCCCCTTCCTGCCAAAAGCTTGCTGAGAATCTGCATCAGTGGTGTGATTAAAAAGTACATATATCTTCATTTGTTGGCAATCCCTTCTCCTGTGTGAGCTCTAAAGCATCACACTTTGTGACATTAAGTAAATTTTGGGTATTAGGCTAAGAAAAAGAGACTGCATAAAATTTTGTAAATCTACAGGCAATTCAAAACCACAGATGTTTCTATTTTTGGCTCAATGCCAGAAGCTGATTTGTATATTCTTTATCACTTGCTAATGACTGCTTAGTAGCTGTGGATGTGGAAGCAGACTGATAAAACCTGAAATATAAATACTCAAATTCATGACAAAAGTTTTCAATTGTATTTCCACTGTTCAGTTCCTGCAGCTACACAGTTTTCTTGAATATTTTTTAATCTGTCTTACAGGTTTTGTACCTCCACAGACCTCTACTATACTGATAGCCTTCAGAATTTATTTTAAACAGACTGACAGAGAAGTCCGTAAATAAATTAATTCTGTCTTCAGTTTTCACCCTTTTCAAGCCGTAAGGAGTGATCCCCAGGCTTAAGGAACTAAAAGAGATTGGGTTTTCACATCTTTGTTCATGTTTTACCATAAAGAGCAGAGAGGAAGTTACAGCAGTTAATAACATACATGATATTCTGTTTTCCATGAAAAAGTATTAATTTCAATCCCACACAGTATTGCGCTGCTGTTGCAGAGCATGAAATCAAATAATTAATTTTATAAATAAATGGTAACTGCAGATGCATGCAAGGAAAAGAACACCTATGCAAAGAAAACACAAACACAACATACTATAACGTCTTCTCTCTTTTCAGGCGGGAGGACCCTACATTACAGGCACAACTGGACTTAATCATGCTGCAGTCTCATACCTCTTTAGCAGCATTTGCTCTAGACACTGAAGTAAAAGTAAAATTTGCCTGATACTTTCTATTAGTTTCAATATTGTTATACATAAATAAGCAATACGCATAAGCACTGTAGCCATGGCTAACGATGGCATCCTTGCAGTGATACTTTTGGTATAAATGCACAAACAGATTCAGCATGCAGCAATACACTAAGGAAAAAAAGAAATATTTACTCAATTGGAAGGTTCTGTGGAAATTCTGAGCTTTTAGGAGTTACTACACAGCATAAAATCACCTGTTAGTCTGAAAGAGTAGAGATGAGAGTCTCCGGTTTACAGGCCAGCAGTTACTCCAAGAGTCAACTCAAGAAATAGTGCTGAAAATATCAAATTCTGAAGTATGTCACTGCGTTTCTATATACTTTTGAATGCTCTGCAGTTCCTGGTGAATTCAATAGCGTTTGATAATACTCATGACACTTTCAACCGTTAATTACAGATCTGAAGCACACAGAGCCATAATTTCTCACAGTCAAGTTTCTTCTCCATGCTGTCACAAATAATTAGCAATTAGCATGTAGTTGTATAAACTCACCATGATCATAAAACTCGTATTTGCAGTAGACTTCTCATGGTATCATAGGAGGCAAATGTTTACCCATGTAGGCAGGGCAGCTCTGACAGAGTAGCTCACCCGCCCTCGGTGCAAAAGAAAGATAACTGGAGCAATTAATGATTGTTTTGTCAGCTAGGTGACAAACGCATCACCAAACTTGGAAACTAACTTCTTTTGACAGATGCTCATTTCAAACGGCCTGAGCTGTCTTTCAAAGAGCTGAGGAAGTTTTAGTCCTACTGCTCCTTTGTATGCAAGAATCGCAGCAGACTCCTTAGGCTTTTTATCTGCTGAGTACAGTGAGTAATTTTTTTTTCTATCAATTTTCCTATCAAGAAATCTTTCTAAAGGCTGCAGCATTTCAGCAAAAAATCATGTGCTTGGACTTTAGCTATCAATGTTCCTTTCAGGAAACAACAACAATCATCCTGCCAATATGAAGGACTGTTTTCTCATATAATACAACTAATCATACATTTTTCCCTTGCAGGACTTAAAACAAACATGACAACAAGCCACTATATTTAGCCTTGATAAAACTGTTCATTCCTCTTTGAGATTTTTTTCCTTCAATTTGGCTCTTCGTTTTGCTTTGGCTCAAGTCAGTAGAAATATCAGAATCAAAGATCTGTACAACAGATGGAGCTCGTTTGAGAAGAACGCCTTTGGCTGGTGAGGATCTTTGCCTGGCAGGTGTCAAACCAAAATTAATACTGCACATATTACAGCAAAGTGACACTGCATTCCTTCCTGACCACAAACATATATTAATAGAAAAAGCCACGCAGAGCAAGGTAAAACAGTACTGTCATTATGCTGAATCCTCCACGGCTTGGCATTTTATTTAATCGCTTACATCCATGCAAAGCAAGTCAACAAAATGCAACAGGTTAGTTTACTGTCTCTTTACAGACATTTTGCACAGGTGCAAAAGACTTTGCAAAATGCCATAAGCAACATGGACTTAGACTCCTTCTGGTTTCTTTTAAATTCCATTTTTTGTGTCAGTGCCTTAAAGGTTTATGAACTTTACAATAGGCTTCTTGACATTTCAAAATCCACAGGAAAAAAACAGGTACTGGTGCTAAAATACACTGCTCAGCTACCGTCTGTTGCTATGCCTGGCTTGCCAAATGCAATTCAACAGCCTGAGTCAGAAGGCAAAGCTTTTCCTAGGTGTCAGGAAGGAATGCTTAAGGTGGCATCACCTGCTTCTCTCCATTTTCAGATGAGTGGGAGGCTTAGCATCAGAAGCAGCCCTCTCAAGTGCCAAGTCACTTGAAGATCGGAAAGAAACCGATTTAGAATCTCATGGCTGGTTTCATAGACGTGTACTGTCCAAAAGCAATTTTAGCTGACCAATAGGGCAGTAATTTTAGAAGGTCACAGTCTTTTTAATTATCTGTAAAGCAAATGTGAGATTGTGTTTGCGTGTATATACAAATATATTTACATGCATAAATTTTCAAAATCTTAACTTAAAAAAACCAAAGTCTTAGGTAGATGCAAGTCAAATTCCTTCCCTTTTTAAATTTTATCTCCACAAATTCAGGTTAGGAATCTGTCACAACACCCTGGTAGGAAAAGGATGAAAACAGGAGCGTGGGTGAAGTAATTTCCTAAACAGAGATCCTAACACACAGAGCACTTTGCACCACCACGGGCTGGATGAGCACTTCTTTCCCCTCTGCGTCAGCTCTGACCTAAGAGCCGCACCATGTGCTCAGCAGCGTGGCTCGTGGCTGCCCTGTGACATGGCTGGTGCTGGGTGACATGGTGCACTGATCAGCTGCAGTCATTAGAGATCCCAAGACAGTACTGAAAGTAATGAGATGACTCACAGCTGCAGCCACGCACTTGAAGGCTGAGGACACAATTACTCTTTTACTCATTCAGGAATAGTATTTTGCCAAAGCAACTGAATCAAGTTCAAAATCAAACAAGCTATTAGCAAACATTTGTATTACTTAGGGTATTTGTAGAAGATTTATGCTAGTATTAGTGGGACCATTCATATGCAAAACTTAAACATTTTAAAAAATATTTTGTTTAAACAATTAATTTTCATGTCTCATGCATAGAGAACAATGTTTTCCCTCATAGTTTTGTAGTCTACTAGCTGCCAAACTTTAAAACAGAATCGAAATTTCAGTCATTTTGACTTTCACATGTAGCAAATCAGAAATAAAAATGTTTTCGCACCAGAATGAAAAGGATGGGAGATCAGACAGACCATAAAAGATTTTACTTGGTTTGGGATTTTTACATAGCTATGCCTAATCTAAGTAAGACTGAAACAAAACCAAAAGGCAAAACAAAAAACTAGACAAATCTCTTCTGTCCTAGAGATGCAGAAATACAAGCAATGTTTGTATCCCCGAAGGAACAAAACCTGAAACCCTGCTACAAACAAGAGAGAAGGGCTGTTACTTCCTTGACAATAAGGAAGTTCCTGACATCACAGCAACCTCCTAGAGGTAACAATGGAAAAGCAATCTTAAAAAAGGATTTTTATTTTTTTTTTGGTTAAGCAAACATCTTTTTAGTTGTGCAAACTCAGAGATAAAGAAATCAAGGGGCTTTTTTCATAATGCTGAAAATTTTAGCACCAGAACTGCAAACATCAACCTCTTTATCTTCCTTCCTTCTTCAGACGTAACTGTTATGCATTGTTTGACTTTATTAAAGAAATCAAACACACCTTGCAATGAATTTTTAACAGATTTTGGCATTAGACGGGGCTGTTTTGCGCTTCACATTCAAAGTGTTACTTAATTTTGTGTGTGCTCCTCAAAGAAGAGTTGAATGACCTGGTGATGTGAGGTTAACACATTCTGCAGAAGAGGCCTCAGATTTCCCTTTGTGGAAATGCACCACACCACATCAGCGTATGCAAACCCAACTGTGCTCTGCACAAACCACACAAACAGTGCCCAGCTCTCTGACCAGGCCTTCCCCTTGCACTTCAGTATGTGTAAACAGGCTAAGGACAGAGCGTACATGTGCAACTTTACAACAACTTCAAGTGCAGAAGACAGAGAAAGATTCAGCTGCAATCCCTTGGTTTTCTCTCATTTTGGGAGCTTTCTAAGTCCATTATGCAGCCTAGGAGTTGCATTCTAAAGCCACAAGACTGACCTACTTAAGTATCTTTATTCAGTTTTGTTTCTTGAAGTGAGGGCTTCTTGTCTGCTTGAAAGAGGTTGACAAGACCATGAAGGTACTGCTACCACTCAGGCTCTTCAAGACACAGTATTTACTAAGCATTATTTAGTGATATTTATACTGTGTTTGAAACACTGAGAACTTTAGACACTCCATGAAAACTCTTCGCTCAAGACATCTTAGAATGTATAGATGTATAAAGGTTTCCACTTCCAGCATTGCCAGTTGGATAGGGATAGTCAAGCTGAAAACTGTGAAGAGCCTTAATGTTTTCAGGAAGCTCTTTGCAGGCAGATTATGAGACTTGGGACGTGAATTCCTGGATCACCTCAAGAAACCGAAACTACTTTTTAAACAATTCAGGTCTTAAGCATTTGAGAATGAGACTCAACAAACACGTTCTGTAAACCAAGCAAGGAAAGTGGAAGCCATTTTACTGTTCTTTGTATCATGCAATTATTTCCATATGCAAGTAGAGAAAGTCAGTCAACCAAAGATGCCTGTGTCTGTAACTGAGGCAGGAACACAGCTTTTCCAGGGAGTAAGAGTCTGTTTCAAACAACTGAACAAAAGCTTCATGAAGGAATTTCAAACAACATATGAAATTGTCTCAGATACACAAGTGTAAAAAAAAATATAGCTCTGTAAACCCACAGAATGCCATTTTAAAGACAGTTTCATTAAAAAACTCAGCTTGAGAATATCTATCAAATAAGATCAGAGCTACATGTGGGGACAGCAGGAGGCAGCTGAAGCAATCTGCAGCACAGCTCTAGTGCTCATTGGTCTCTGACCCTGAGAAAAAAGATAATTATGGCATGAATACACACATTAGACCAAAAGAGAAAGCCTAGGAAAGTACCTATCTCTACTAGAAAGAGACAGTGGGAACTCCTCAGGTTTTATGCAGTGGTCTACAGCTCTGTATGTCCATTTTGTATGAATCTGGTATACCTTGTTTGACTGACAACACAGCTGCGGCTTTAATTTTGAACTCCACATTTTTCAGTGGAAATCATTAAATATAACATATTTGTCCTGTTCAACAGAATCTGTCTCTATTTTTTTATTCCTCTGAAGCCTTGATTAAATTGTGCAACATTCGCTTTAGAAACATATTTGAAGATGTTTTAGATATGACCTCATTTGTACACCATCCCAGGCTTTCCAGGAACTCTGAACCAGCAGCCTCCTAGCCTTGCTTGAATCTGAACTACTGCATTTTATGGTTTCCACACTATACTGTCTGGAAGCTCCCTGTGCAACCAGCCTTGTTGTGCTAAATACAAACATGTAGGGAGGAGAGTTTTTAAATCTTGGGCGTGGGTTGTGAAAAAGGCTTTCTATGTATTAGTTTATGTACACAGAGATTGCCATGATTATGTTCAAGTAACTCCAAAGCGCTAGGCCTACATAGGTGAAAAATGAAAAGCACCGGAAGAGCTGACAGCCCAGCAGCTCATCCATGCTGGATTTCCTGCTCATGACCCCTGCATCGAAAGGTGTCCATGGTCATATGCAGATGGTGCCCTGCTTCGCCTCCGCAGTTTTAATCAGAGAAGCTAATTGACCAGGTCCTAGAAATGCAAATAATAAATTGTCCCAAATAATCTCGAGTAAGGAATTGAGCATACAGGAATATGGAAATCCACTGAGGTATTGATAACCAAAGGCAGTAGATAATCAAAGGGGTCAATAGTTATTTGAGCTAGAAAGGCGGCAATGCTATGGAGACAAATACACACCTCACCTCTATTCTGTCAGTTGCTTCACATGGAATTTAAGGCATTGGGTTTAATATAGAAAAACATACCTTTGAGTCAAATTCTGGTGTTCGAATTTGCACAAAGGGATAGATTTTCCAAGACAGTTCGCAGTGTAGATTCCTTCTGGTCTCTTAGCACTGACTTAGTATATTCCCAGCATCTGCCACTTCCTCCATCTCTCTTCTATTCCCTGCCTGATGTTGCAGCTGCTGGAGGACTCTGGAGTTGGGACAAGATGCTACCACCATGTCTGTCACCACAGACAGGCAACTGGTCTGCCTCTCAACCCATGCTGGGTAGGCATGCAGCCCTCCCACTAGATGGGTGGACTGTCTGTGTTAAAGGTATGTTGCAAGTTTTTCCCTAACAAAATTCCCCTCCTACTTTTAAAAAATGTATTTCGTTTTTTTCTTTTTTTCTTTCTTCGCCAGCTTTTTCTCTCGTTCCCTGCCCACTTTTTTCAAGCAGGAAGGAGAGTGACAGGGAGAATAATGATTTCCTCAGCTTCTGTTGGGAAAAAACCACAAAAATTTTCCACCAAGGCAGAATTTCTTTTCTGTTTTGGTGTTTTGTTTTTGGGTTTTTTGGGTTTTTTTCCAGTGAGGTTCAAAAGCCATTCTTTTAATTTAAAATTTCCCAAATAAGTGTCCAGTTAATACTGTCATTTGGTGTAGAATGTAGCAGCAGAGACCTGGTATCTTTTTCGTTTAGCACAGATCCCAGCCTTAAGTGTGGCAAGAGGTCAGCTTGAATTTTTCTCTTGAATTGTATCTTTGCAAACCTCTTCTCAGGGTTTTGGTTGTATGAATCAAGCCACATAGCACAGCGTGGATGCACAGCTCATCATGCATGCCCCCAGTGTTAATCCCCACTGCCTCCACATGTTCAAGGAGGAGGAAAGAAAGCACTGGTGAGCGAGGAGAGGACTGGAGCAGCCAAAAGGTGCAGCAGCCTTCCCATTCATGGAAGAGAGCATCATGGATGGGTGCAGCTGGTAAAGAAGAAAAAGACATTGAGGCCACTGATTTTCCAATGGCGTTGATGGGCAGGGCTCTGAGCAGGCTTGGGACCCTACTGTCACTGACGAGAACAGTGTGTGTATACATCTCACACTGTCTCGGTTTCAGCTCAGGAGTCAACCTTGTTTAGGGTGTGTTTGAGCAGATGGCAAGGCATGACAACTGCTGGGCTAAGATTTTGCTGCCAAACCAGCTCTCAGCTGTTTTCAGAAACAAAGACTGCTGCTCTCTTTACCCATGCAAAAATAGACATCTCTCTAATTCCCTCCTTCAACATGTTATTTTATATATTACAGGAGCACATACCTAGCCAGGCTACATAATTAACATGACACAGTTTTTAATTAACCACCTCAACAATCTTCCCGCTTTAACAGGTGGTGCTGTTGGAGGTTTTTTTGAGGCTACCATGAAAATCTGAATTACCAGGTAGAAATTCACATATGCAGAGCACAGCCTGCACTACCAGGTGTAGAAGGTGACCTGTTGCTCTGGCTATACCATGTCTCTCACGAGAACAAAAAGCTTGTGACACAGAAACAAGCCCAAACCTTATTTGCAACAGCAAGTACATTAGGCAGGGCTGTACCAGAAAAGGCAGTAACAGAAACACATAGTAACTTAGTTTATTCCCTCAACAGCTGGGTTTTTTTCATTTATTTTTGCCCAGGAATGTCCTAAAAGGCTAGGTTGTTAACTGATCGAGCCCCTTCCAGGAGAGAGTCCATGGGCGTGCTGCGACCACAGGGCAGCACAGCTTCTTTGGGTATCCCTCCTTCTGACAGTGCAGAAGGGCTCACTAGCAAAGCAAGATGTAACTCAATGCCACACTGACCCAGCAGCAGGATGTTGGCCTCCTGAAACTCAGTAACTATCTACAAAACATGAAATAAGTGAAAGTCCAGTGACCATCATTGGCACAAGTAAGTTTCAGACAAACCAACACAAATACAGCTCTTGGAAACATGACAAGTTGTAAGGACAAACAACCATCATCCTCTTTTCTCTGCAACTCTGAGTCTG
Source organism: Dendrocincla fuliginosa (assembly GCA_035047845.1). Classification (NCBI taxonomy): domain Eukaryota; kingdom Metazoa; phylum Chordata; class Aves; order Passeriformes; family Dendrocolaptidae; genus Dendrocincla; species Dendrocincla fuliginosa. The sequence goes on along the minus strand of JAWWMO010000043.1, from coordinate 44,350,109 downwards.
CTTGCTCCTGAAAATAGGAGTGGAAGAAACACCCCAACTGTGCATGCACAAACACACACACACACACACACACACACACACACATTCACTTCTCAGCAGACCACCCGCAAATGTTGATCCAGCAAATGCAGCTGGAACACAGCAACTCTACACCAATGATAAAGCACCACTGAGTCACATGTTACAGTGTCAGCCCAAATTAAGCATCATGAAACAAGCACTGGCCAAGCCAAGCTTCGGTTATCCTTGAGCCAGGCCGCGAGGAATTGCTGCTTTCCACATGGAACGTCTCATTCAGAACAGACACTGTCACAGCAACTGCAATAGCACTGCTCAATTTTCGTGTCATGTATCATTATAAGAGTGGGAAAGTATTTATTTAGAGTGAGAAAGTATTGCTTTGTGAGCGGAAAAGCAAACCAAACAACAAGTGATAAAGCTGTGTGCTTCAGGCCAAAGGTTTTAATATCTGGTGTCAGTCTCATTTCCCAAAACAAAGGATAGTTTATGCACACTGTAGACATTTTCTGTCTGAAGCAACGCTAACACATAATCTCTTTATTTACACAGCACATGAAGTTCCCGCACCCCCATCCTGAATCTAGATCTACCCTGCTATTGTTCATGGGTGTGTTGCAGAACCTATGGGTCCTGTTATTCTACAATATCAGGCAGAAAAGACAACGTGAGTCCTTCCTTACAGGGCTCCAAGGTCCTCCCAGACTGATTTTAATAAAGGAGAGGGCAGGGAGAGGGGAGAATGCTAGATAGATATGTGGCAGAACTAAAAACTCAGGATTTCTGGAGTCTTTGTCATATGCTGTAATTGCAAAGTCATGCTTCCTGTCTTCCACACACATACCTTTTTTACTCCCTTGATCCTGGAGGTGAAATGATTGGGAAATTCCCTAAGCTTACCTTACTTTGGTTTCTTCTCTCATTTCAAAACCTGACTTCAAAATAAAGATCAGGCCATTGGATGTAGTCTGGACTTCCAAATTCTTCTTTCAGCATGGAAAGGACCAACCATGGAATAACCAAGCAAGTCATCCTATTATGCAACAGACGGGAAAGCTATTTGTGCTAGTACACTGTGGTTTGCATACTTCTGAAGGCTGCTTTTGCCCAGGGAATTCCAGTAATTTGACTGATTGAAGTGTGTTTTGACAAGTTATAACAGTGCAGAAAACCCACCTATGAAATTATATCCTGGTAGCATCTTCCAACGTAAACTGAAATATTGGTATCCAGCTCATTTGGGAAAGTACTATGCCATAGTGTTCATTTGCTATGAGAGCATAGCTTGAGTTTTTGTTGCAGATAACAGGTGGTGCTACACCTAATGATGTGGCTTAATCTTCCCTTGCACCAGGTTTTGGTACTGGCAGGGGCCCTTTGGATCATGTTCTGAAACTCATCAGCTCACCCTGAAGGTTTCTTTCTGTCCCCAACAGACAAAGTAATTGAAGAAAATCAGGACAAGCGGCCAGTGTAGATGTTGGCCTGTTGGAAAAACAGGAACACTGTCAGAGTCCAAGGACCAGGCAATATCAAGCTAAGAAAGTCTTCTTACTACTAACATGAGCAGTGCCTGCAGGCCCCACCCACAAGCCACATGCCAGGCACTGCACATGGTTCCCATCAGTTAGGTTTTCTCTGTTTATTCCACTACTCCACAGGCCTACCAGTCTCATACCACCTTTTGTTTGCCACTGCCATGGAAAGAAAATATTTGACTGGGTAGGAAGCTCTTATATATATTCTCATGTATATATATAAAGAATTTAGGATTCAGAGGGCAGAAGTTTTAAAATGCTAGAGGTGAGAACACTTTGGAAAGTGAGTCACAGTAAGTATGGACGGACCTAGGCTCAGCTGCAGCCCCAATGAGTTAGTACATCCTGGAGATATCTACCAGGAAGACAAAGGAGACAGAGGCAGTGAAAAGCAAGGAAGTCCCAGCCTAAAATATTTAATTTTCCTATATTTCTCTTCCTGGGTATCACAAAACAGAAAGCAGACAGATATTTTGCAGAAGTTACTAGGATTTATTAAAGACAGGATATTGATATGAAACATTCATGGCCCTCAACTTAGCAGTATTTCTCTTGGATGGGGAAACGAAGTAAATTTATTACGTATCAGTGCCAAGAAGCTCATAATAAAAATACAGATTACAGTTCTCAGATTCATCAACTCAAACCAGATATTTTTGAAAAAAACACTCCAGCAGGAAGAACGTCTCATAAGATACTTTCACTACCAAAGAAACATATGAAATACATATTTTGTCCAACAATAGGATACAAAGCAAACTACTTGATTTAAAACCTGACACAAAGGCAGCCTGTGAAGACATGAGAAGGAGACCTCTTGTCATGTTATTCCAGGTGTGGGGTGCACAGAGAAAGATATATGTTAGACACCGGCAAAGCAAGCAGAGATTTTATTGCATCTCAAGTTGATGATTTTACAAGATTTGAAATAAATTAATAAAGCACGGATAAAGCAAGATAGAGAAATACTGCAAATTGTTGGGAAGCCAGGCTTCAGAAAAGCCTCAGACTGCCACAGCAAACCTTCACATCAATTCTACCTTGATCATTTAGTCCCCTCTCCTCTTCTGTTTCTGACCTTCAATTCTTTCTTTAATGGGACATACCTAGTGGAGAATCAGACACAGAGGACTGATTTATTAAATTCCTAATAGGAAGGTCTGAATATTTCATTCTGCTTCTGCCACACTCCCTACAAAAGTAAAGATCTCTCTACAAAACACTCCCAGAAATTGCCTGTGTGGCCTCTGCACGGTCTGCCTGGCTCCAGGAAGACCTAACATATCAGCATGCTGTGAAAGAAGGAACTCATATGTCCTTAGGTATGATTGATTGTCACTACTGAAAGCTTCCATAAATCAGAGTGTAATGGACCAACCTTTTAACAACTCATCTCTCCTCATTTACAGACATATTACCATGGGGAAAAAATTATTCTGCCAAGGATTTCCAGGGGTTCCAATTCCCCGTTCTTTCCACCTCATCCTCAGGAAAAAAAAAGCAGAACAAAGCAAAAAAAAAATCCTCCCCAAATCCCCAAAACAAAGGAAAATTAAACAAACAAAAAAAGTAAGCACCAGAGTGTTTCTAATTGCCTTCCAAAATACAACAAGCGAAAAAGTATTTAAAAATTGCTCTAGGTTGGGGCAGACCTAGAGTCTCATGGTCACTAACCATGAGATCTCTAGCGTGTATCTGTGTTTAATAAAGAATGCAGTGGGGAAAAAAATAGAATATTAGTGACCATCCAAGAAAGATTTTATAAAAAGCAAGGTGGAAGGGAGTTTGTTTGGATTTAATGTTTCCCCAGAAGTATCTCTAGTCCAAACATTACACCACAGGTCAAATGGAGGGGAGCCAGAAAATTAAACTTTTTATAAATAACCCCTCAAAAGGAAAGTGAAAGTGGCCAGTCTAGTTAGAAACATAGAATGGTTTGGGTTGAAAGGGACCTTAACAATCATCTAGTTCCAACCCCCCTGCCATGGGCAGGGACACCTTCCACTAGACCAGGTTGCTCAAAACCCCATCCCACCTTGAACACTGCCAAGAATGAGGCATGCACATCTCTGGGCAATGCATTCCAGTGCCTTGTCAGCCTCACAGTAAAGAATTTCTCCCTGCTATCTAATCTAAACCTACCCTCCTTCAGTTTGAAGCCATTCCCCCTTGTCCTATCACTACGTGCCCTTGTAAAAGTCCCTCTCCAAGTTCCTCCTTTTGTGACCATGAAATGCAAATTCTATGATAAAACAAATTTGGTCTCTGGTACCATCACTGAGCATCAGCAAATACGGCAACCTACACATAGAAAATCCAACAGAAAAATATAGGTCCAGCTTGTAAAATTCTGCCTGACTGGTACTACTGCTTATAAATAAGCTTACATTAAAATATTCCAGTTTGGAATTGACAGTTTAAAATACGACACACTGCCTCTGTTGTAGCCCTCCCTAGATGCCTCCTTGCAGACAGAGAAGCTTAGCAAAGCACTCACATGAGACCAACTGCCACCAAGATCACAAAAACTGTATGGGGCAGCTGCCTTGGTAATATTTTATAGCCGTAAGGTTTATCTTCCCAGTCCATTTCACACATTGCAATATTCACTTTACTTGAAATGTTCCTTCCAACTGAAGGAAGGTAACCCGTCTAACACCTGATAATGCTCAGGCACTACATCCTAATGTTTGTGTAGGTTCATTTCTCCTTTACGGCATTTCCCTGGGTCTCAAGGTTGAAGATGCTGAGGGAAGAGGGACGGATGGCACCGAGCACTATGGCAATGGAAAGCAGTCACACGTTGTCCTAGTAGATTCTCACAGGCAAGCCCTGCAATTCCACTCAATGCCTCTCAAATTGGCAAGGTCACCAAATCCTGTAAAACAATTTTACTCTCTTCTCTCTCTTGCTCTTTGAGACAGAGATGTGTGCCATTTAACAGGGAACCAGAGGGTTAAGCATTAAATTGCCTGAAAGACAGAGCGCTTGAGGCCCACAGGAGCTAAATATCTTAATCAAAGAAAAGACAAATCCAACCTTCTTGTCGAGCATCATTGAGAAAGAAGTGATCTTAGCAGAGGAAGAAATGACCAGCAGCTTGAAGCACTGAAGCAAGAAGTACAAGCTCTAGGGAAAAATTCTGACCCAATCTCAGAGGACACTGAGAAGAGCTTTGAAAAGCTAATCTTTCCTGAGGTTAATGAAGCTGAAGAGAAACCCCTTGAGAAGGCCGGGGAGTTGGCACATATCTATTCTGACATGTCATCTTGCAGGAAAAGCTGTAGCCTGAATAAGTAGGAAAGAAAAAAACCGAGAAAAGACAAGGTCTGTATTTGGAATTGACACAGAGGGGGACACCTGCTCCAGTACTGCAAGCTGAGAACTTCAAACTTTAGAAGCAAGCAAGCTCTGCATTTCTGGAGAGAAAGAGGCAAATGTAAATAACAGTCCAGAGAAAAGATGCTGATGAAAGGCATTGTGTTTTGTGCATAAAAAGAGAAAACTGGTCCAAACAGCTAAGGGTTCCACAGAGGTCTGAACAAATGAAAAGTGGGAAGTACAGCTTGGAAGACTTTAAAGACGATTTCCATGGGACCTTCAGAGCCTTTCTTGAAAGCTGAGGCTCCCTCTATGCTGTGCATAGGGTGAGACTTCTGAGAGCATGGTCTCCAATAGCTGGCAGAGTGAGCGAGAAATAAAGAAATGAGAAAAGCTGAGCCATACGCCCCTGAATAATATGAGAGCCTAACACAGGGCCACATGGAGGTATGTCTCCATTCATGGTTCTCAGTCTAGAATCCTCTTCCAGAGAGGGACAAACATTTCAAAAGCAAGCAATATCACAGTCCTTGCATTGAAATATGAGGACTTACTGCTGCCAGTGACCCCCTTCACCCAACATCCCTACACACTCACAATTCATTTCCAAGGAACCTCTCAGTTCCCAGAAGACTGTGCTAACCTCTCTGTCTCTGTCAGTGAAGCAGTTCTCTGGCTGCCCTCAGGCACCAAAAGCATGCATGGCTTTCTAGCCTCCTGCCTCAGTGTTCACAACCAGTGGTTGATCAATGCCCTGCAAATGACTAGCGAAATTCTCAGTGTGAGCTGCAAAAGGAGAGGGGTCTTCAGCAGGCTGCAGCAGAACTTCCTATCTCAGCATAGTCAGGGGAAGCAAGAGAGGAAATGGGAAAATTGAGTCAATTGAGGAAACCATCCTGGCCTGGAATGTCTTTGGTTTCTTAACTGCCTAATGTAAAAAGAAAAAGAAAACAAACAAACAAGAAAACATCCCAACCAAACAAACAAAAACACAAAAGAAGAAGAAGAAGAGGAAAAATAAAAGGCTGTGGTAGAAAAGGCACAATCAATCAATTAGTCAGTCATTTCCAGTTAAAATTTTTCCATAAGTGCTTGGCAGTATTTTCTATGTAAGGGACATTACTGCTGCTGAAAGATTTCTTAGATGTCAGAGAATTCCCCTTGATGACAAACTCCCCTGGACAAGCTCCAGTCAGGGCAATTTCCCTTTGAAAGCCCTCACAACTTGTTAATTTGTTCAAGCATTCAGAGTCTTAAAAGAAAAGTCACCTGGCTATCCATCGCACTTCCAAACCTGATACACTGAGAGAGACTGCTGAAGTGTAGGATGTGACTTGAATACTCTGCCTTTACAGAAAACATTTACACATGTCCTTGGTGTGTCCCATACAGGTCTACACACAAGCTGTGTTTATGAATAATTTTGTCTGTTACTGAACTCCAGTCTCATCTGGATTTTAACTCGGTAGCTGAAAGCTAGCAGTTCTTACACAGAAAAATAAATAGGTGCAAGTAAAGAGAAACACTGCAATCTTTTATATTCTGACAATCTAAACTCCTCCTGAACTTCTAAAATCTAAATAATTTGATATGTGGCCATTGCTTTGAATTTAGGCATCTTTTCCTACAGAAAATATTGTGGGCTTTTAGTCAACCCCATGAGTTCTGTAAAGATTTACAAGATAAGGAATTTGTGACCTGGTTCTGCAAGCAGGCAGCAGGATATTCCACTTATTAAAACCATTAAAGCATATTTGAACATCACAGCGGTTCTGCCATCGTCTGCTCTGATGCTGAATGGCGGTGTCCCCTGAGGTCACCTTCTAAAATTTGCACATTAACCAAATCAGCCTTGCAGGTTTGTTGGAAATCTAGAAGGCTTTGCCAAGAAACTAGAAAATGTTCCACCTCCCAATTCACATCTTCCCTTCAAGCCAGCTGCCTTACCAGTCAAGCAACGCACATATGAACACCACAGGACTTGGTCCAAACTGAAGAGCAGAATACAGCCAAACTCTAATTATTAATGCAAGAGCAGAGCATACTCCCACAAAGGGACACGCAGGCCAGCCAACACACAAGTAGGATTAGGAACATTAATGACAAAGAGGCAAATTTTAATGATGGTACATAGGCATCTTCATTATGAAACAATGCCTAAAAATATCTACTCCCAAGCTTCAAAAAGTGGTTACTATGCCAGTAACAGAGGAATTGCAATCACAGCATTTGGTGGCTTTGTCTTATTTTTCTTTGTTGGTTACGCTGGCAAATCGCATATGAGGACAGATGATAAATATTCCTCACACTGGAGAATGCTCTAATGCTTTCTGATAGAGATCTAAATGATGCAGTTTCTCTTTGTGTGTGTATGTTGAGGGGTTTTTAGCTTTGAAATGGGAAGTGAAGTGCTCATCAGCTGCAAAGTGTTCCTTTAATATCACCCATGCAACAATTATCTCCACAATAACCATCATTACATTGAATTACATGCTATTCTTCCTCATCTCAATGTGAAGACTAGCTGTAGAAAAAACCAAGACAAAAATCCCAACCCACTGAAAAGCCATCGTACAGTAGCGTGCCTACACCATCAAGGTAAATATACTTCCTGCAGGGAAACTGAGTATCATTTAAGAATTGCCTGTCTTTGTTGGGAGTCCTAAATGAAACCGAAGTGAAGGCCCGCTCACCTATTCCAATATTCACTTCACTGTAATGATGCAGTGCTAATGCTGAAAATGCATACGTATTACTGCATAATTCAAGAGTACACAGTCATGAGGAGCTAAATAGTGAAGATAATTTTGCTTTCAGCGTTTTCTTAATTTTTAATAATTTTCTTAGCAACCCAAACATTTTCCTGGGGTCTTTTTCAATACTGAACAGGGATTTATATATTCCACTACTTTTTCTGAATAACCAGTAATAGTTTGGGTTTTTTCTATTTCATTTTAAAGGTTTATTTGTATTTGCTGACTTTTAACAAACACATATACCTCTTGATATTCTGATGTTTTAAAGTGAAATTTATTTTAGAATTATTGAAACAACATTCAAATATTGCATCTTTTATGTCTCAGTGACTTCCAGATAAACATTCCACTTACAAATTATAGGCCTGGACTACTTTTTTATTTGGGGGTGTCTTTTTTTAACTCTCAGCCTTTGACTGCCCAGGAGCTGAAAAATCAGCTGCACTCTTTTTGATTCAGTCTTTAACACTGGTAGATACAACTATGCAGGACAAAACATGCATTCAAGGAAAACATGGCAGTGTAAGTAAAGTCAGATTCAGCATATGTAATAACTGAGAAAAGAGTTAATTTGGTGACACTGAATAGAAAACAGTTCATAGCTATGCATGCATTTCAGCATTCTGAAAAATAAATAAAAAAAGAAAATAAAAAAAAGGCTCCAATGAGTTTCAAGATTTTATGGGCAAGGTGTGTTCCTTGTTGATGGATAACTCCGCAGCAAGGCCATGAGCAGCCACAGCACCACGAGCAGAGGCAGAGAGAGGCTGCACAATGGAGGTGAATGCTGATGGAACAGAACAGAAAGATGAAGAGTCGTGCTTCAGGATCTGCAGCTCCAGAGCACAGCTTGAATAGTGAATGATAAATCTCGGTGTCCTTGGACAGGGAAGTTTGGGCAGTCATCTTCCCATCTGTAGCAGTGTCCTGCCCCACACCGGGCTCTGTGTTGCTGAAGCCTTGGGCTCATCCACCTGTTTATAACTTTGTGAAGTCCTGGCTAAGCTGGACCAGTAATAATGATCATGCGAAAAACCAGTATGTTCACTGTAAAGAACATGGAACTGATTTTGCTGTTTGACATATATTTAGGTTGCAAAGCAAGCATCAGCTGCTGACGTCTCTATGGATAGAGCGGATTGCCAACTCTATCCCAGCCAGTTTGCATCTCTGACAGTGGTCATGACTTTTTCCTCAGCCTTTAGAAATCTTGTTGGAAAGTGGGGGAACTGGTTGAGAAGAAAAGGACCACAAGCAACAAGACAATGATCAGTGTCCCTGAACTCATACTGCTGGAATTAAAATGTTATTATTGACACCTTTGGCAGCAATGAGATGCATCGCAGGAAACCCCACTGATGTTTATCAGCTTTTGATCAGCCTCCATGAATTTCCCTTCTACTCTGCAAGTTCACAAGTTTATTTTTAATTCCTGAAAGTGAAGAGCTAAAAGAGATACTCCATACTGAGAGCATCATTTTGGGAGTTTGAGAGCTCTTGTATTTCCAGAGAAACAATGAATAGACATCTACTTGATTTTCATGTCAAGCATGGCAGAAATAATGTCCACCAAGATCTCCACTGTGCACTTTTTATAAAAGTGAGAATACAGTACCATATTTATGGTTCAGAGTTCCAAAGCATTCATACAATGTTTCTAAATGCCACGTTGAAAACTACGTACTCAACTGAGTTTCCCAAATTATCCTGGAAACATCAATGACCAAATCTTCAACTGGGATGCCAGTAAGCTAAGAAGAAAAGCCTCCTGGAGGAGTTTAACTCATCTGTCAACTGGAAGAACACAAACCAGCATGAAAGCTTTTCTGTAAATCTGTTGTTAAAATAAGGAGCAGGTGCACTGAAGCCAGAGCTTTAAGGAACACAGATAACATCTAGCAAACAGCAGCACATTCATAAATGTCAAGGTATCTTACAGCACAATAAAGCATATCTAGATTGTCATAACTGGATTTTATTTCAGGTCATGTGGCACTAATGGCAACAATCTTTAACAAGAATACTTTTTAACGATCATGTTTATCATAGCTCCTAGACACAGGAGAGATGACATTACCGCATTTTTTTTAGGGCACAGCACAATACCCAAGAAAATAACATATTCTAGGCTATTTCCAGTTTCTTCTCTTTCTCTTGGGCAGAACTCATACACAAAACTGTACTGTGCAGAAGTTGATTAGTATTTTCATTTATTTATTTGCAGCATCCAAAAGTAATAACAATAATAACAATATAATAACAATAACTGGTTGGATGCATTCCAAGGTCCATCTTGCTACCACTGAGTTGTAATAGGATCACATTTGCTTTATTCTTTCATATCCTCATTGGAAAGACAAGCAGACACACAGAACAGGAGTGACCCTGACAAGCAATATCATAAAAAAAACCCTTGCTGCAGTATGGGACAGTTACACATAATTAAAGAAAAAACAATTTGACCACTACCTTCCAAGGAAACACACATTATGCACTGAACCTACTTTTAATACACATCAAGCTTGCCACTGCCTGGCATATGCTTATGCACCCTTGGTGAAATCTTGGCATGAAGAATCCTATGATCTCTGAATAATTTGGACTGGAAGGAACCTTAGAAAATTCCCGGTTCAGCCTCTTGCTCAGAGTAGAATCAGCTGTGAGATCAGATCAGGTGAGCCTTGAAAACCTCTAAGAATAAAGACTGCACAGCCTCTACGGAAAACCACTGCTTAACCATCCTGATGGAGAAAAGGTTTCTCCCTAAGTCCAGTCTGAACTCCTCTTGTTTCAATTTATATCTGTTGACTCTTAGGCTACCATTCTGCATCACTGTGAATAGCCTCTCCTTGACTGCTCCATGTAAGCAGTGAGGGGCAGCTGTCAAGTCTCTCTGAAACTATATTTTTTCTCAGGCTGAGCCAACCCTGGTCCCTCAGCCTCTCCTCACATGGCAAGTGCTCCTGCCCAGAACCATCATGGTGGTTCCTTGATGAACTCATTCCAATTTACTTATGTCTTTCCTGTGCTCAAGGTGCCCAAACCAGCCACAGTATCTAGATGTGCCCTTCTGAATGCTGAGCGAGATAATCACTTCCCTTGATCTACTGACTCTACTTCTCTTAAAAGAGCCCGGGAATGCTCTTGACCCTCTCTGCTGCCACAGCACTGTGCTGGCATGTTTGCCTGCCGTTTATCACATCCCTATATTCCCTTTCAGCACAGTTGCTCCCCACAGTCAGTCACCTGTACTGCTTCTTTCCCAGGTGCAGGACTCCACATTTGGCCCTACTGGATTTCCTAAGGTTCCTGTTGACCCGTTTCTCCAGTCTGCCCAGGTCCCTGTGAAGGGCAGCCTTGTGCTTTACCATACTGGCAGGTTCCCTCCGTTTGATGTCATCTGTGTACCTGATGAATGTGCATCTGCTCTCCTTGCCCAGGTCACTGATGTTAAACAGGACATGTCTCAACACAGACCCTGTACTGTTCCACTTGCAACAGGCCTCCAGGTTGAGTATGACCCAATAACTACTGAAACAGTCCAATCCAACTTCACACCACCACAGAACAGGAGATTGCAGTGCCTATACAAAAATAAGTGGGTTTACAAGAGCAATATTTCAAACTGCTTTGTGGGTTACAGTAGGTTTCAAAAAGTCATTTAAAAAGATGTGTTCTTATTTTAAACTGAGTCTGTGAACATTAAAAGCTGCCATCTGTGCAGAGAATTTATAGTCTTCTTTAAATTATTATTTGTCCTCATACTTCCCTTTAGGTAATACTTTTATATTTAGGACATATCACCATGTCAGCAACACTCACTATAAACAAAGGAACAGAAAGAGAGATGCAAGCCACCCTTGAGCACAAGTGCTTATCATACATACCTTAACAGGCTGCTCATATGGAAAACACAGCTTTTTTCCTCACTTTGCCAAACAATTTTCTACAATTTGCCAAACTCATAGACAAAGGATGTTCTAGAGATTAAGTAAAACAGGGTTCACAACAGATAAGACAAATTTAGAGGATTAACCATCTCCAGTGACTACAAAGCATAGTGATCCAAATGCAGTCTTTGGACACACCGAGGACCTATATATCTCCATCAGCATCTCTTACCAGCCTCTTTCAGAGATGCAACACTGTGCTAGGCTCCTTTTCCAAACCAGTCCCCAAGCCTCTCTAACAAAGAGATATGTTTAAAATAGGGCCTCCCGTAAAAAAACCAAACAACAATAACAACAAGCAAACGAACGCCACAACTTTCCATCAACTGCCTCAGAGTGTGATCTTACGCTCTCGCAGAAAGATCCTACCAGTTTGTTTCAGCCCTCAAAGTACTCCAGGCTAGTGTTAAATACCCCTGCCAGGCTATGTTGCAATATTAGGCACTGTGACACATGAAACAACTCAGTCCAGAGATCCAAGCCTTGATCTGGATACTCAGAGTAATTAAAAGAACATTTGCAGAACTTCTAGAAATGGGTATCTCTTGTAACAGGTTAAGTCAGTATCTTCTATCAGACAGTATCCATTCTTCAAGTAGCTGGCTAATCTGGAGAAAAAAATCCATCATTTACTTCAGATAATCATCTTTCAACTCTTTCTACAAAATTCTCCTTTTTTTGTGCTGCCTACAAAACTTCTGCAATATTCAGAGCATAGAGATGCTGAATTCATGGCATACTATCTTGCTGACAAATAGCACTTTATAATGCACTGTGAATCATGGTGGTTTGTTTGTTTGTTAAGTAATTTCAGTGGTGTAAATAAGGGTTGGGATTTCTGAGAGGCCCAGCAGATTAAGATTTCTGTTTCCTGGCCTAAACGACAAACAATTTCTTTTTCCATAACTCAGGAGATGGAATTGTTTCCTGCTAATTTGGTAAGAGGCAATGGAGTGCTTGATGTGCTAACTGGGCAGCTTCGAATGTGTTGAGAAGGTGGAAAAGACAGGATATAGGATGATGAGAGTATTTGAATATGACATTATGAGATAAAAAGTTTGGATAAGATATTTGTAGGGTCATCATGACACTAATTATATTCAAAATTGAAAAGTGAAAAGCAGGGTATATGTAATATAAGTGGGTTCATATAAAAAAAAAATCAAAGCCGGTGGCTTTATTTACATGGCTTATGAAAGCCCATGTATGTGGAGCTTCCTCCAAAATGGTGACTCTACCTCTTTATCTTAACAGAACAGTATGATGAAAAATTGAAGTATAAAAGGGATCTCAAAACACTGGTGGAGTTATGCATTTTAAGTGTACCCTCTTTGATTTTAGTAACAAAGAACATTTCTGTTTAATCAAAACAATAACTTCCTTTTAGGTATCAAATATATTTATATATTTATATTTATATATTTATATATTCTTTACTATGACAATTTATGTAAAGTATGACTTAGAACAGGAACCATCTGCAAAATTAAGATGATGCTTTGCATTTACATAATGATCCCTGGTTAGTCCCTAAGTCCATAATAAAATGAATATACTAAAAATAACAAAAACACACCACTTACATAAATGTGTCACAGTCAAAACTAAATCTCACAAGAAATACCAATTTCCCAACAACACATTCGTTCCTGTCATCTCCTAGCCCTACACGGAAGGATCAGAGCTGTTCCTGTGCTCTGAACAGAAGACCCTAGGAATTATAATTGACCGATTTCTGAAACACATTATAAATGCCATTTTTATTTTTAGACCAGTTATTTAAATAAAAAACTTTTCTCATAGTTGGAGTTTCCATAAGTGGGTCAGATAACAGCAGGTAATCTGCTTGGAAATTCATGCCTGAGATTTCTAGAGAAGATTTATTGGAGTTCAGCTGGACCTGAACCCCGATGGACTGACAAGGTTTTTTGAAGTCTCAGACTTGGTTCACAACAGTCTGTTATTTCTGATTCAAGGGACTATGGACATATTTCAGCATGATGTCAAACACTGTCACTGCCCCATAAGCAGAGAAAAAACTATGGCCTGGCTACTGGAGCCTAAGTGTACTTTCTGCTGTCATAAGAGAATTTCACAAAATTATATGGGATTCTTAATTGCTTCACACATTATTAATTCACAGCTGACTCATCTTCAAGCCTTACACACACCCAGGATCACAAGAAGAAAACAACATGTTGTGTTTATTTTGCCTTCCATCTGAAGATCGGAGGGTACCTTATCCACACTGCCCTGCCTTTATTAATTAGCCAAATGTTTTCTGTATTTTATAAATGGACATGTTGAGCTACAATACTTTTGTTCCTTTAATGTTTTCTGTATACCAAATTCAGACTTCAAGCAGACATTATACAAGTGTGACGCTAGCTGAACTTCAGGGACCAGCGCTGGAGTGCTTTTGCAGTGGTACAGCTGGGCTCCTGCATACCCTTGATTGCCCTCAGACAGAGGGACCTGGGGACCGGTTACCACCACCAAAGGACCTCTCTGGCAAAACCTCAGGAGGAGGTGCAAAGTGGTCTATGGGCTGGACAACTGTGTGTCTTATCAGAAGTATCTATTAGCCACAGTCTTCCCAGGCACATGCTGCTTTTCACCCCATCTTGTGATGGATGAGTGCTACAGCAACAGAAGGTGGCAGGCTGGATGAGGGGCCATGTGTGATCTAGTGATAGATGCTGAACCCCCCATGTTTTAGGTAACGCTTTGCATTACCACAAGTCATTTTATTTCAGATTGCTGCCCTTGCACCAGGTTCAGTTATGTTGGAATACAGGACAGATTTATGTCTGGCTACAGTGAATCTACCAGGAAATCTTTTAGTCTTTTCTAAATAGAAATATTTAACTTGTCAACAAGCAACCTCCAAAGGTTAGAAACCTCTCATTAAAATATGAACTCTGCATCTAATCTGAAATTTTCTGCCTTCAGATTCTAGCCACCAACTTATGTTATACCTTCTGTTGCTGTTAAAGCGACCTTTTAGTAACCTCTTATTTTAGTATCACATATTTTCTCCCCATGAAAGCACTAAGACATTAAAATGACCAACACTCTAGTTTTATTTTAAGAAAAGAACTCAAACTCTTAGGTTTAACATTCTCCTTAAGTAATTGAAGGTCATGTAAAAAATATCCTGTTGCCCCTCATTTCTTCATTCTCTTAATTAGAGCCAAATGTTAGAAATATCCTTAGAAAGACAGAAATAGGCAAGACATCCCTGCTTGGCCTAGTTACACAGCATGACTCAGTGGTGGTCACAGAATTGCAACATATTAAAACTTATTTTGAAAAATAAGAGATTTACTTATGCAGGCAGTGAGCCAAAGTTCCTCACTGTAAATCCAGTATAGTATTGAACACTTACAAAATATTAACCAGCAGAGAAGTTAAAAAAATTAACTACAACAAGAGGAAACAAAGAATACTCCAACTGGGTACACAAAATCATAAACTCCTGATTTCACTCTAATTTAACTTACAGAAGGATAAGAATCAGTCACATTTGATGAGCCATAATATTCCAGTGCTATATGGAAAGGCCTTCTTCCCTTTAATACCTAAAGATTTCATAAATTATTATCCCTAACCTGTTTCACCCAAAATTCAAGAATAATTTTTGCACTGTCCCTCTTTTTCACAACTAGAATTAAAAAAAAAAAAAAGAAAAAAAAGAGAAAGCTTGAGAAGTTCCACTAATTATTTTTTAAATTAACTTAAAATACATTTTTTATCTTAAAAGTGGCCAGCTTCAGGCTTCAAATTGCATCTGAGTTTCACAGTCTATGGAATTTTGACCAGCTAATTAGCAAATTCACTAGATGAGAAAGTAATGCAACAGTGTATCAGATGTTCTTTTATCCTCAGTGCTTTCTTGGCAACCTGATAATTCGACCTGACAGCCTTCTAAAATGAGATGACTGCTTGGTGGTGAGGGAAGAGCAGTGGATATTGTTTATCTCAATTCAGTAATGCCTTTGACACTGTAGACCAGCAATGTGGTTTGGTCCAGTTGAGGGGTCAGTGAAGTAGACTGAAAATGAACCGGTTGACCTTTAAGACACAAAGACTGACAAAACACAAGTCACTAGTGGTGTACCCCAGCAGAAGATAATGGGGCAAAGACTATTTATCCTCTTCATCAATGATCTGGATACTGGGACTGTGGGCGCCCTCAGAAAGTCCACAGATGATGCAAAACTGGGAGCAGTGTATGATGCATCAGAGTGTCTTGCTGCCATCCAGAGAGACCTGGGCAGATTGGAGAAATGAAGGCCAACCTCATGCAGGTCAACAAAGGGAAATGCCTGGGCACAGGCTGGGAAGCACCTCCCCAGAGAAGAACCTGGGGATCGTGATGAACAAGCTGTCTATGAGCCAACAATGCAACTCTGCAGCAAAGCAGGCCGATGGTGTCCAGTGTTGCATTAAGCAGAGCATCACCAGCATGTCAAGGGAAGTGATCCCTCCGCTCTCCTCAGCCCTAATGAGGCACAGCTGAGGGGCTGTGTCCAGTGCTGAGGTTCCCCAAAAAACGGAGACATAGATTTGGTGAATTGAGTGCATCAAAGGACCATGAAGATAATGAGAGGGCTTGGAGCAGCTGACATACAAAGAAAGGCTGAGAGAGCTGGGAGTGTTCACCCTGGAGCAGCTCAGGGGCATGATATCCATGTGTGTAAATACCTGATGTGGGGAAGCAAAAAGGATAGAGCTCTTCTCAGTCGTGCCCACAGACAGAATAACAAGCAATGGGCAGAAATTCAAGTACAGGAAACTCAAACTGAACACAGGAAAACTTTTTACT
>JAWWMO010000043.1:44318056-44333598 GCA_035047845.1 Dendrocincla fuliginosa | reverse complement strand
CCACAGACAGAATAACAAGCAATGGGCAGAAATTCAAGTACAGGAAACTCAAACTGAACACAGGAAAACTTTTTACTGAGTGATTGAATGCTGGACCAGGTTGCCCAGAGAGGCTGAGTCGTCTCCATCCTTGGAGATGCTCAGAATCTCATGGGTCACAGTCTGAGCAGTGTGTTTTGTCTGACCTTGATCTCAGCAGAAGTGTTGGAGTAGATGATGCCCAAGGGTATGCCTGAACCATTCTGTGTTGCTGTGACTATGCATGTGAAAGTATATTCTTTTCATTAGAGATAAAATTTTGCCACTCTGAGGAGTCGTTTGCCTCTCCCTGCAACCTGTGTTTTGAAACTTCTATGATCTGCAGAATTTTTTTCTCTTAGCCATTTGATAAATGTTTCTTTTTCCATAACTCATCCACTCTGTTAAGAGGAATTAAATCCTTCCAGTCTGAAGGAGCCTAACGTATTTTGGGGGTGAAAAAGCAGGATGAGGAAGATAATACAGGATGGACTTCTTATGCTAGCAGAAAATACAACAGGCTATATTTAGAGAAGAGAGCAAACTGACTCTTATGAGATGGTTTTGTCAACACCTGTGATAAGCAGAGCTACCCATATGCTTGAAGTTAGACTTGTGATTAAGAACTCCATTGAACAAAGGCCAGAGTATCACAAAAGGAAGCCCCTTGAATTCTGCTCAGCATATGGACAAAGCTTAGAGCAATAAAATCAGCCAAATAAGCCAGACTAACATAAATGCAGCCATATCCCTGGCTGCCTTTTCACTAGTTGTGCCTAGTAATAAGGATATGCCCATTAGCCGTTAAAGTTACATCTTATTTACTTACAGAGTCTCTATGCCACAGATACCACAATCAGTTTGGTCTATGTTCATAAATCTCCTAAGAAATTATTTTTGTTTCAAACTCCTAAACACAGCCATTAGAAAAAGACACTAAAGTATCTGGACAAGTCCACATAGAGCCAAAATAGCTTTGTTTTTGTCAGGAAACTGACATCACTGTCACACATACATGTGCTTTACAATACAAATCATTTTAAGATACCCACTGCTGGGCGCCATAGTCATATGACAGAACAGGCTGGACATGTGCATTACACACAACACACCACAATGAAAGTACAACTAGTTTTATTCATTATAGGGAGATGTTTCAGCAGAAACAGGGCACCAGAGAACCACAAGCATAAGATACTTCAACATCCATTGTGCTTTAAGGCCAAGAGGACTGTGGGAAGACGGAAAGGAGAGGTATAACCAGTTTCACCACTGCTCAGTAATAACTTAGCTTGGCAACCTGTCCTCATTTTAATTTAAATATTTTGGAGGGAAAATAAAATTACAATCTGGGGCCAGAAAAGTTTAGAATAAGTAGTTGTGTTGCTAGGAAGGCCTGCTCTGGCTGCAGTTTGGTTTGAAGAGTTGTATGTTTTGGGTTTGTTGGGTTGTTTTGGGTGTGCAAGTTGCTTTTCTGGTAACTGAGAGAAGTACCTGAGAGCTGTGTGTTTTTATGTTGCACAGAAAATGCCACTTCCTACCAGGCTGATGAACAAATACACCCTAACCACAGGCAGAGAGCTCTTTTTTATTACTTGAACCACACTTGGAGAATCCTTTTCTATTATTATACCAAATAAAAAAAAGTATGGGAGGAATCAGCTTCTCCCTTGCTTGTTTTCTCTCTTTCACACACACAAAAGTAAGACATCTCCAGGATTATTTTAACATTTAATACAAAAATTCAGGAGTGTAACTCAGGTTCCTTATCAAACACCAGTAAATTTTCTAAAGAAAGGACTAATCAGCCTATCAATCTTTCTCATCTTCCACAAGCAACAGAGAGCCCCAGGGAGCCTTCAGTTCCCCTTATATTCTGGCAAAAGCAAACTGCAGCTCAGATTAAAAAAAAAACGAAAGGAGAGAGATATTCAGTATTTTGGCCTTGATACAGAGATTCTATTGAAACAAGCAAACAAATCTCAGGAATGGGGAGATGCTCTGAACATTGAAGCTGTCTGCTCTAGTCTCTCTAACCTCAAAAACTGCACCTAAGTTTCAAGGATTTCTTTATTAATACTGGCTTTAGAAAGCTCTTACTACAGAAAAAAAAAGTACTTCAAGGCACATTAAAAGCCTAACATGTTGTATAATAAAAGGGAAAAGCAAAACAGCAACTATGGCTGACAGTCCCTGGTTTCTATGAGCTAATAGCCCCTGCTATTTGTATCACTCCACCATGCAAAGCTCACTCCAAATGGATGTTCTGGCAGAGGTCCCAGACATACATGCCACCAAGTCACAAAGCAGCTCACCGTCACACCACTCTTACTAATGAGAGCTACAGCAGCAGTTCTTCAACATCTTTTCCTCTATGTAATCCTAGGATACATTCCTTAAGTTTTCTCCTGCCTTCCCCAGCCAACTGGAGAACTGCTGACTTCAGGAAGGCAGAGATGTGGAACTGCAGACTGTGCCCCATGAGGAAATGGTTGCTCTTGCACAGAAAACCATGGGGAGGGCTAGCAGTGACTGGGCAGAGGTGGCAGGAGGTAGGCACACAGAACCGAGCACAGCTAGAGGAGGGTAGGCTGGCAGCCCCACGGCAAAAGACTAATACTGTACTGGCCACTAATTACCACACTGCACCTTGCTGTGTTTGTCCTCCTCCTTAATCTTCCCCAAAAAACTGATGACTCCCCTAGCCCTGTACTACCCATCCGTTCCCAGGTGCTCCCTTTGCTCTGCTTTCTGAAGCACACCATGGGTATTCCACATTCCCCAACAGAAAGAGGTGTGTCCTAGCTTGGCAAGCCACTGCACTGCATCACTGGGAAAGCAGAACAGCAAAACATTATAAAATGTGAAAAACTGCTTGGATGAGAGGGTAGGCAGCTGGTATGTAAGAGAAGATTCAGAGGGAAAAGCTGCTGGGCATAGCTGAGTCCAGATGAGACACTGAGTGGTAGGCACAGTAACAGCAGGAGGGAGAAAAAAGTAGACAAAGATCTTCCTTCAAAAGAGTAGGAAAGGATTATGTAGGATTGTGACCATGTTTTTCCTCAACCATCCAGGCCTGCCTTCCAGCTAAGCAGAAAAAAAAAAAAAAGGAGAAAGAGCTCGTTTTTTATTAGACACAAGGAAGATCTGGTAAGTTTCTTTTGAGAAGAGTGGCTATTCCTCATTCAGGAGACAAGAAACAGAATTTTCCTTTGCAGATTGCTTCAAGTACTGAGATAATCCAGGTGCTGGTTTCTTCCCAAATCCTGGGAACAATCCTAACCGTATACAAAATATTAATGTGCAGAACAGTTAGCTCATTCCAGAAAGGAACGGAAAGGAAGAGCAGAAAGATCCACCAGACTGCGACAGCATCTGTGTATGCTGTAAAGTGAAGTGGATGCTTTTGAGAGTGGCCAGAAAGGACTGTAGGTGAGGACAGAGGCCTGAGCCACATTGAATCAAACAGAAGAGACTGAGGGTTTGGAAACCAGAGAGTTGAAGCATGAGCAGCTTGAGGTTTCTATGAGGGAAATCACTAATGGAGTCGTGACTGAGGGGAAACGGAGTTCTCTAAGGAAGCCACCAAAACACATACATATACATTACATCATTGTCTTGCCCTCTAGGACAACACTATAGCACATACACATGTTCTCTATGCTCTATGCTGGGTACCTGGGTGGGGTTGAGCATACACTATCACCAAGACAGAGGAGGCCCTGATGCTCAGGATCCAGCACCGGTCTCACTGTCCAATAGAAACCACCACAGCCATGAAGACAGATTTACTATTCTGCTAAATCAATGAATTTGCACTACATACAAGATGAAGACTAAGGAGAAGGAAGGTGGTTTCTTGATGTTGTTTTGGGATGCAACATGAACCTCACTATACAGGCTTGAATCAGCCTCTCATCTGCAGGAAAGAGGTCCCTCTTCCACACAGGCCCACTAGCTGAAGTGATTGGCAGATCAATTTGTTGGTACAGTCTAGGTGGTGGCAGCCATTCAGAGGATAGGCAGCATGAAAAATCACTGGGCATCTCTGGGTTATGAGATTTTGGATGGTTTATCTTATCTACCTCTGTGGTCAACAGAAGAGCTGAATAGGAGAAAAAAATAGCTGAATAGGAGAAAAAAATAGCTGAATAGGAGAAAAAGTTGTGGTGTGTTCCAAGAAAAGGGAGGCTCCAGAGGGAGAAGAGGATGACAAGCATGAGGCAGTCCTAGGATGTGCCAGCAAAAGCAGTGTCAGCACAGGGATATCATAAGGGTAGTGATACACTGCCTTTGCCTGATGTGTGTGTGATTCCAGCAGGACTGTGGCAATGACAGCAAGCACCGAGTTCTGCACAAGGCACTCCAGAGTGATATAGCTTCAAGGATTCAGCAAGCCCTTCACTGGAAAGGTATTATGCAGATTACGTCACACTTAAAACACATTTCATCACCAGGGCATATACTGCCTTTTGTAATTTCAATCATCTACCAATAAGCCATTCAAATGAAAAACAGCTCCAAGACAGTACAGGCATTTACACACCTGCCTGATGCCAACATCACAAGCATAGAGACATTTTATGGAGGGATCTTAGTTTTTGGTGGTTTTTTTTCTTGTTATTTTTACACATTTCAGCTAGCCAGCAATTTCTGACAAGCAGAATCATGATAAACTCTTAAGGTTTAAACAATTAATGTCAAATACTAGAAGTTATTACTAGGGAACCTGAAGAGAAAAGCAAAACCACATCTGATATCATGATTTTAAGTAAATGTGCACTGATAGGCCAACTCAGCTGCTCTCAGCAGGAAGAAAATAGCAGGTTAGAAAGAAGAAATGCCTTGCAAATACAGAGCTTCACTTAAGTTGCCTGTTACAATGAAGTGAGAAATCCTGTCACCTCTAACTGCTACAGGGTGGACTCAAGTCAGTCTCTACATACAACTACAACTGCCACCATGACAAGCAAAAGCATGCATATCATCAGGAATGTAGTTTTCTCAGCACTGAAACTGTAATTTAATTTACTGTAGTTGATGTAAGTAAACACCAGCTATCTGAGACGAGATTGCCTGTATCATTAAAATCTATTGAAGAAATGCCACTGGAGAAAAGGAACGGGTTTTACCCAGGAAAACGCAAGTGAAGGAAAAGCAAGGCAGCGGAAAGATCAATTATCTGGCCCATCAATCTAAAAGAAAAGCATTCAATCTTCAAATGGGTAATCCTGTCTCTGGTTCTCAAGGTACACAGCAGAACCTAAAAGAAATGCAGGCACTATGTACTGCTTACTTAAAAATTGCTTGGCTAAGAGCACACAGCCAATAGATGCTACAATACTGTCCCTCATGGGAGAAGTGTGAAATGTATCCCAGAATGCATGCCAGGAAAAGGAGTAGGAAGGTACTGTTTTGGGAAGCAGCAAGTTTTAGCTTTTTGAAGGCAATTTTAGGGAGGCAAGATACAGGCTCTAAGGAGCAGCCCATGCCTGCTGGAGAAGTTGCCGAGAGCCAGGTCTGATGCAAAGGGAAATGAACAGCCCTCTGTAGAGCAGTGAAAGAGCCAATTTTGCTACCAGCCGTTGTCTCTTTTGGACTGTTCTCCCATTACGACTGTTGGAAAAGATCCTCTTTGCACACATGAGTAATTCTTACTCATAAAAATAAAACTGGGCTATAATATATGAAGTATTTGTTGCTATGCACTGACTACTGGGAGCCCACTTGTACTCTTGACTGACCACACAATTAAGCTGAGCTCAGAGTCTTCCACCAAAGACATTATTCACTTCTTTCAGATGGCAGAGAGTGTTGTAATCCCAAACAGGATTAGCAGAGCTATATCGTTTTACATCATGTGGGAACCAGCCTATTTACCTTAAACTGCATTTAACTTCATAGGCTAATAGTTTCGTCTTTTCCCAAAGGTGATTATCGTGATCCTGAAAAGAGGAGAGCTAGACTGGATATTAAAACTCAACAAGATAGGTTTGGCAGCTGAGAGACATATTCTGAGATAAAAGGGCAAATGAATTTTAGTTTACAGAATCACAGAACATGCTGAGTTGGAAGGGATCCATAAGGATCATCAAGTCCAACTCCTGGGCCTGCACAGGACCATCCCCAAGAGTCACACCATGTGCCTGAGAGCATCATCCAAAGGCTTCTTGAATTCTCTCAGGCTTGGTGCTGTGACCACTGGGGAGCCTGTTCCAGCATTCAGTCACCCTCTTGGTGAAGAACCTTTTTCTAATACCCAACCTAAACCTTCCCTGACACAACTTCAGGCCATTCCCTTGGGTCCTGTCACTGGTCACGACACAGAAGAGATCAGTGCCTGCCTCTCCTTTTCCCCTCATGAGGAAGTTGTACACTGAGATGAGGTTCCTAAAACCAAGACTGAATTCTGCTGATGTGATACTTTATTGTATTTCACAATTACTAGTCTAGTGCTTCCTTCCCTCTCCTCTTTTTTTTTTTTATTTTTTAATTTAAAATAATTTGCAAAATAGTAGACAATAATAATAGATATTAGCTTGCAGCCTCCAGTGCTGGACTGATGGAGGGAGTGACTTCCTCAGTAAGAGCAGAATGGGAATATGCAAGCCTAAGAAAAATACTGCCGTGGTTTCCTCTGAGTACTGAGCACCACTGGACTTAGGCCCTGTGAAAAGAAGAATGAGGGTGGAGAAAATATAAAAAAATGCAGAAAAGGACTAAAGATAGACTACTTCTAAGGAAACATCTGGAAAAACAGAAGTATAGAATGAGAGAAAGGTTGGCTTGTTTAATGTGAAAAATAAATAAGAAAATGATAGGAAAGCAGGAATTTCCTACTTTCATAGAAGCCAGTGAGAATAAAAAGCAAATATGTTTAATTGAAGAACAGAGGAGAATGGCAACAAGCTATTACATAACTTCTGTATTTAAAAAAAAATAATTTTTTATGACTTAGTTACTTATCTCTTCCTTGTTTTGTTTATTGGGGTTTTCTTGCTTAGTTATTAAAATCACCCTCCTTAGGAGGGAAATGTTTGTTTATTTAATGTAGCAAGAATGTATCTGCAATTACTGTTTGTGGTTTTTTGCCCCATGAAGTGCAATTAAATTGTATTAAACAAGTTTACAATATAATACATAGAATAACAAGTTAGAAATCTCTATTTCACTGCTTTCCACACTTCAAAACAAACTCAATGAATTGACAGCTTTATGTTTTCAAATTCTAAGTAGAACATTTCTTAGTTCCAGAGTTCCTGGAAAACAGTAAGAATAACTAAGAAAAAAACTAGGAACGGCAAAAGCTTAGCAAATAGCAATTGCAACTTAATTAAAATTTACTTTATTTCATACTCAGCTGCAGGAAACACCTGCAATTGTAACAGAAATTTTGGTCTCTTATTCAACTATCAGACTGAAAGAGTTCATCAATATTCTATACTTCTAGATGTTTTTAACATAGGTTATGCTGAGGAGGATCTTCCCCTATAATTCCTCAGTCTTGAGAAAGAATAAAAATGTAAAGCTCTGACTGTGACTCCATCAACAAACAGGCTTTAATAATTTCACAATTACTGTAAAATATTTGTATGAATATTAAGAAATTATTCGAACATTTCCTGCACGTTTTTCAGGCTCAAATGCACAATGAGAATGTATCATATTAGAATCAGTCATATTAGATGCTGCTTTCATCTATTACTTAGACTTTTTGACAGCTTCAACCAGTAAAAGTTAATTTTGTAGAAACACTTTCATTTTCCAGGAAAAGAAAACTTTTAGAAATTCCAACTTCAAAGTATCTCTGTTCATACACACAGTCAAATATTAAAATGCTTTCCTGCAGTGCTGCTATTGCTGGGATTTTTGGTATGCACTATAGTCAGATGTTCCTTTAATAGAATAACAAGCACTATTAAATTTATCAACTTATACTATGCTGTGCGCAACTCCCCAGTGTTAAGTCTTTCTATTAAGCAATTCACCAACTGGACGGTGGGGAAGAAGAAGACTGGCCCAGCTAAAGAGAGCTTTGGCTGGAACTCAGGAAAGAAAGGAGAGTTTATGACCTGGAAGAAGGGGCATGCAACTCAGGAGGATTACAAGGATGTCGTGAGGTTATGCAGGAAGAAAATTAGAAGGGCGAAAGCCCAGCTAAGGGGGGCTAAGGAGAATCTCCATCTTTTATCAGATGCAGAGGGAAACATAGGATGTGTGCAAAGGATGAAGACTGAGGTACTTAATGCCTTCTTTGCCTCGGTCCTTAATAGTAAGGCTAGTTGTTTTCTGGGTATGCAACCTCTTGGGTTGGAAGACAGGGAGAGGGAGCAAAATGAAGCCCCCATAATTCAGAAAAAAATGGTCAGTGATCTGCTATATCACTTAGTACACACACAGGTCTATGGGGGTGAATGGGATCCACCCAAGGGGTACTGAGGGAGCTGGAGAAGTGCTCAGCAAGCCACTTTCATCATTTCTCAGCAGACCTGGCTGACCAGGGACGTTCCAGTTGACTGGAAGTAAGCACATGTGACCTGCATGTACAAGAAGGGTCAGGAGGATCTGAGAAACTACAAGCCCATTAGTCTGACTTTAGTGCCAGGGAAAGTCATGGAGCTGATCTTCTTGAGTGCCATCACAGGGCACATGAAGAACAACCAGGGAATCAGACCCAGACAGCATGGATGTATGAAAGGCAGATTCTGATTGATCAACCTGATCTCTTTGTATGGCAAGGTGACCTGCGTAGTGGATAAGGGAAAGGCTGTGGATGTTGCTTACCTGGAATTCAGTAAGGTCTACGATGTTGTATCCAACAGCACTCTCCTGAACAAACTGGTTGCTCATGCCTTGGACAGGTGAATTAAAAAGTGAGTTAAAACTGCCTGGATGGCTGGCCCCAGCGAGTGGCAGTGAACGATGCTACATCCAGTTGGCAGCTGGTCACCAGCGGTGTTCCCCAGGGATCAGTGACACCGGGGGTCAGCCCTGTTTAAAATACTTATCAACAGCCTCGATGAGGGGGTCAAGGGCACCCTCGCTAAGTTTGCAGACAACACTAGGCTGGGCAGAAGTTGATCTGCTGAAGGGTAGGAAGGCTCTGCAGAGGGATGTGGACAGGCTGGATCAATGGGCTGAGGCTGCACTTGAGTGACGACAGTGTCATTACAGGCTGGGGTGAAAAATGGCTGGGAAGCTGCTTGGCAGAAAAGTGCTTGAGGGTGCTAGTTGACAACCGCTGAACGTGGGCCACCAGTGTGCCCAGGTGGACAAGAAGACCAGTGGCATCCTGGCCTGTATCAAAAACAGTGTGGCCAGCAGGACTAGGAATGTGATT
This sequence comes from Dendrocincla fuliginosa, assembly GCA_035047845.1. NCBI lineage: Eukaryota > Metazoa > Chordata > Aves > Passeriformes > Dendrocolaptidae > Dendrocincla > Dendrocincla fuliginosa. Next base: position 44,324,240 of record JAWWMO010000043.1, on the reverse strand, counting down.
ATCCCCCTCTCCTTGGCACTGGTGAGGCCACACCTCAAATATTGTGTTCAGTTCCAAGTCCCTCACTACAGGACAGATACTGAGGTGCTGGAGCAAGTCTAGAGAAGGACAATGGAACTGGTGAAGGGTCTGGAGCACAAGTCCTGTGAGGAGCAGCTAATGGAACTGGGGTTGTTTAGCCCAGAGACAAAGAGGCTTAGAGGGAACCTTACCTCTCTCTACAATTACCTGAAAGGAGGTTGTAGACAGGTGTGGGTCACTCTCTTCTCACAAATAATAAGACTGAGAGGAAACAGTTTCAAATTGGACCTGGAAGGTTTAGGCTGGATATTATGAAAAATTTCTTCACTGAAAGAGTGGTCAAGCATTGGAACAGGCTGCCCAGGAAAATGGTGGAAGTGTTCAAAAAGTGAGTAGATGTGGCACTCAGGGACACGGTTTAGTGGTGAACATGGTGGTACTGGATAAATGGTTGGACTTGATGATCTTAGGGATCTTTTACAACCTGAAAGATTTTATGGTTTATGAAAAATATCCTAGATAAGGTTGATTGTGTAAGCAGAGAAAGAGCCATAGAAGGAAAGGGAACATGAGGAAAATGAGAAAGGGAAAAAAAAGACATGAGCAAGCAGGATGCTCCATTGATAGGAGAAAGGATGGAAGAGAAAGGAGTCAGATTCATACCATCACCAGACAGAGGAAGAAGATACACACAATGGGAGACTGTTCTTAACAGATCTGAAAATCTGCCATCTGACAGGATCTACAAATAAAAATGGCGTATCAAATGGATATAGGATATGGAATTAGGATTGAAAATGATCCTGAATAGTAGGGCACTTAAAAGATATGGCAATGGGCAAAGGAATGTCAGTGAGTAAAAAATGAGAAAGAAAAGAGATTCAATACTATAGAGTGCAGTAATTGAGAGGAAACACAGGATTATGCCTAATCCAGTAAGGGAAATGGATGTGGTTAGTGAGAAACAAGTAAAATGATTGTGTACTAATACTTAGGCAATGATCCAGAGAAGAAAAAATGGAATTTCAATTGCTGGTGCTAAATGTAAAGCCATATATTGCAGGAATAACAGAAAATGCAATCAAGAGTGGAACATGACTGTGTTCAGGAAAGGTGAAAACAGCAGCAAAAAATGGTGCACAAGAACTGAGCATGAATAATGGCAATAGGATAATATAATATAAAATAATATAAAATCCTTTTAGGAGAAAGACACTGTACAATAGATTCTCAGATCTTTTGAAATACATTTCTCACTTTTGTTCCCCAAAGAAATTTTTACCTGACACTCAAAAGTAGAAAACAAGTTTTTAAATTATGAGTTCCAGATAGCAAAACAAATGGATCTAGTAGCAACAGGGGCCCAGTTATTTCTGGATGTGAGATCCTATGTATTTTTTACTAGACAGCAGTTAAACAAGAAGGACTGTGGGTATTCTTAGGGTTAATTTTGGGAGTAGAAAAGTTATCTGTAATACAACTGGATTAAGAAAGCAATAATGAGTTATGAGACCATTATTTGGTTTTGTTTAGATTGAACAGAGATAAGCAAAATGCTTGTAATAAAAGTTCAGGACTTCAAATGGGGAAGTTTGATAAACTAAAAGAAAATAGTTTATTAAATATTCACTTGGCCTGAGGAGACACCAAATAGGAAGAACTATCTGTGCTCTTGAGGCATTGCTACAGAACTACAACTGAAAAAGCAAGACCATGAACAGAAGGACTGAAGGAAAAATTTATGCTATAAACTGAAAACTCATCAGCTGGGAATATCAAAGAAAAACCCATAAAATCACAGAGAACCACCTTGATATAATCATAAAAAATAAAGGCACTGCTAAAGTGTATGAGATGTGTTTCTGCTAGACAAAGATCACTGCAGTGCTCTTGGTCTGCAAAGCAAGAGTTCACCTGGAGCACTGAGCAAAGGTTTTCATTATGCCTGTTGAAGGAAATTGGTCTCAGGCTGGTGCAGAGCAAGCTTACCACTGTGGTCAAAAGAACAGACAAGCTTCTCCTAGACCAGAAGAGGACCCAAGGAACTTGGCTTGGTTAGCCTCCCAAGACATAGAATTCTGAGAGAGCTACAAGATTTGTTTATAGAAGTATATTGCAGAGGAAGTAAAAGAACTATTTAAGCAAAATGACAATGTTAACTCAAGAACAAGTGGATATAAACAGGCCACAATGAAATTCAGGCAGAAGTTCGAAGAAGGCTTCTAGCCTGACCGCACTGAGGTTTTGGAACATAGTTTTAATGACAGCAGTGAAGACAAAGAACTTAACAGGATTTTGATCACTTTGCAAATGACATAACAGGAGGAGGTTGCCTGGATAGTAAGAGAACAAATGCTAGGTTCAGGAAATCTTTTCCATTCTTAATTTAAATTAAAAAATTGTTCACTGAAACTTGGCAGAAGCTATTCAATGCTGTGTTTTAATGGCTGTCTTTGTTATTTCATGAAACGCACTTAAAAGGATTGTTAAAAGAAAAACCTTTCTGTTGAAAGACAGCATAGTGATTTTATGATGTACAAACAATAAGTATCCTAGAATCCTAGCCAGCACACTGAAAGTCCATTAAAATAAGTTGCAGTAAATTCATTAGGAATAGTGATAACTATAAAAATGAGGCATTATTGCAACAGCTTAAAGTTCATGCATTCTCGAGTTATGCGTTTTGGTAAAACGGATGATAGGAAAAGCCATCTGTGGTTAGGACAGTGGACTGGGACCTTAAAGTTCTGTTCCTGAATCTGACATAAACTTTAGGGAAACCATTCATTCTGCTGCTTAGTTTGCTAGCTGTAAAAGTAAAATATTCATCTTCTTTTCCCTTGCCCTGCATATATCAAGGTCTCCACAACTGGAGATGGTGACTGTTGAGAACACTAGAGCCAGTTCTCATATTGCATTTCTCACATTACTGCGACCAGCAAATCAATCACACAGGATGACTTTGGCTCCCCTGTCTTGGTCCCACTGTGCTGGCTTCTAGTAACTGACTGAGCTTCACTTTTACAAGTAAAATCGCACAATGACCTGGAACTCAACCATGACAGAAGTCAACCTCTCTATACCAACCTGAAAGATCAAAGCTCTGGCTTATAAATGAATGATAAGTAAATGAAAGACAATGCAATTCTAACCACACTTCACATGGTCAGTCACAAAACTCTCATATTAATAACTGCTGCTCTTCAAGTTCAAAGGTCAAACTCAGTCATGCTCTTAATATTTCAGTAAAAATAAAATACACATTTTAACTTTATCTTTAATATCTTTTCATAGAATATATTTGTATTTTAAGATATCTCTCTGAAAATGCTTGCTTTATACAATTTCAGTATCTCCCAGCAATGTAAAAAAAGGAAATAGGATAAACACCACGGATTTCAGTGTAATCAGCAAACCTTGCTTTATGTCTTGAAAGTTTGTGTCAAAACAAGAATTATCACATTTGCATAAAAGTTGAATTCTTTTAATCCATATTTTGCAATAGGAAGCCTATCATAATTTTCTTGCTTATTATTATTTTTACAACATATAAGACAACATGAAACCCCATTCTACCTCCTGTGAATTAAATACCTACAAACGTTCATGTTCATTTAGAAAACCCCAGCAGCTATGAATTAATAGGTCCTACTTAAGACGATGCAGGACAAATTCTACCTGTCTGGTATGCAGAGAGCACAGTTTTATTATCTTCCTTGTGACTGCCAAGAAATCCAGCGAAGAGATGAAGTGGCAGCATAGATGAAGCAATTCTTTTGATAGATCTGGAAGATGGCCCGTGTTACACAACATTCACATCATGGCACACATTACTTTGCATTACTGCTGAATGACTACGTGAACAGTGCAGATTAATCACATGCAGAAAAGAAATAAAAGATGCTGAAAGTTGTACCGGCCAGAAAGCAGCCACTCACAATAACACTGCCGGGGACTATTTTATGCAAAGGAGACAGACAGACAGACATTGCCCTTTCACATATGAAGCTGGTTTGTCATGCACTGCACATAGACCAAAGGAAATGCTTCAAGTCTTTGTGCAAGGCTTTATGTAAATTCACCACCAAACTGACTCCCCCGTCAGCACCCAGTCAGGTGCCATTATTCTTTATGAGAAGCACTTGTGACTTTGCAGATCTAATCCTAAAGGCAAAAAAGGCTCACTTTGCGTCTTCTCAGTCTAGAAAGAACCTTGGTGAATGAAGAGGAGAGAAAGGTTTAAGAGAAAGGGTCTTCCTGTATGCAGCTATTTGTACAACTGGAATTTGCCTTTGTACCTGAAGGCTGGTGTTTTTATTACATGGCCACAACAGGCTGCATCCTTGGTGAAAGTATACTGCTCTCTTTCAAGCCAACCACGTTAGGGGAACAGAAGCGCATCAAATGAAACCAAATGGGAAAGCAGGTCAGAAGTTCAGTCTATCACAATTTCCAGGCATCAGGTTTCAACAAGCATGTTTTCAAATTAAGGGGGAGAAAAATCCATGAAAGGTCATACAACACCAAGACACAACCTGCAGCTCATGAAGCCTCCAAGTTCCATCCTGCAGGAAAAGCATGGCAGATACCTACTGCTATGAGCAGGTCTTCTTGAAGCTTTCCCTCAGCCACAGAGCTACGATCCTAATCGGAAACAAGCTGCTGAGGCAGACTGACCTTGGTCTGCCTTTATACACACCTGCTGGAATGAGTCCAGAGGAGGGCCATGAAGATGATCACAGGGCTGGAATCCTATGAGGAAAGGCTGAGAGAGTTGGGGCTGTTCAGTCTGGAGAAGGGAAGATTCTTGGGAGACCTTACAGCACCTTCCAGTATCTAAAGGGGGCTGGAGAGAGACTTTTAACAGGACATGGAGTGATAGGACATGGGGTCATGGCTTTAAACTGAAAGAGAGCAGGTTTAAATTTAAGAAGATTTTTATATGTTAACATTCTTCCTAACATTTAGCTGTTAGAAAGAAGTTTTTTACTTGGAGGGTAGTGAGGCACTGGGACAGGTTGCCCTGAGAAGTTGGGATGTCTGGATCCCTGAAAGATCTTCCCTGATCCCTGGAAGTCTTTAACACTAGATTGTATGGGGATTTGATCAACCTGGTCTAGTGAAAGGTGTCCATGTCTTCCCACGGCAGGGGGGCTGGAATGAGATGATCTTTAAGGTCCCTTCCAACCCAATGATTATTCTATGATTCTGTGATTTTATGTTTATGTTCTCTCGAAGTCTGTTCATAGACATAAAATATGCTTTTCAAAAGAGTTAACATGAGTTAGAAGAAATAAGTAATACTTTGTACAACACTGCCAACTCCAAGGCATTTACACAACAAAATGACAAAACAAAATAAAAATACGGAAATAGCAGGGCAAGGAAAAGAAGTTTATTTTGCAAATTTTTGACCAGCACATTTGTTTTTCAAAGTTTGTCTCCATAATTGGTAGGGGCAACATTTTTACATTATCAAGAATTCTTTGCAGGATTCAAGTTCCTTTGCAATAGGAAAATTAAGCAAGAAGCTCTAAAATTGCTACAAATTGGAGCAGCACAGTATTCAGCATATTATACCCTCTAAAATTAGAACTTCCTTGTTTTTTCTTCTCTTCTGGTGTTCCTTAATATTAGCTCATAAAATGAACACTGCAAGTGTAAACTGAACCTGCTGACGAAATGAATGCAGAGCTCTCCCTCCTACATAAAACCCAGGAAAGAAGTTCAGGAAGAAAATCAGGTCAGTGTTTTATCTACCACAGCAGTGAGATTTGTCTCCCTCTGCTTATATGGGAATAGCAGATATTCCTGAAGGAGATTCTCATGATATTTATTTCCTTGATCTTGGGAAATCTTTAAAGTGCCCCAACATCCCACTCTGCTGCTGATCCCATGAACTACCAACTAACTTCACAGCCATAAGCCTAAACCATGAACATGACTCTAGGGGAGCTGCACCTGCCCTGGCTTGCAGCAGAATTCTTGCTGGCACAGCTAGAACTGTTTGCTAAACTCTCTTTCCTAAGCGGTATGGCACCAGAGGTGAGACTGGGACCAAGAACATACGACACAGAGCAATGCTCTTGCCTTCTGCTCCTGACACGTGAATCTGAGATCCTTTTGGCCTGCCCTGGGACTGGGAGAAGTTACAGCTCAGCCT
>JAWWMO010000043.1:44306479-44317956 GCA_035047845.1 Dendrocincla fuliginosa | reverse complement strand
TTGCCTTCTGCTCCTGACACGTGAATCTGAGATCCTTTTGGCCTGCCCTGGGACTGGGAGAAGTTACAGCTCAGCCTTGAATATTCTCCCTGTCTTTACACAGTAATGAAAAAATCAATAACCATAGAAAAAGTATCAGTCTATCAGGATGTTCTGTATCACAAGAACAAAGTTCCTGAAAATGTCATCCCATCCAGGCAAACTACAGCCAAAGACAGAGGAGCCTGCTGGTTATAAACCATGCTGTTAATCTTTGCTTTTCCCTTCCTCTTGCAAGCAAAATAGTCTCAACACCAGGAACTTTGCTTAATTCACTGTATTGCCAATTAACACAAAATTCTAATTACGGATTCAGATGTTGGTGGCGGGGAGCGGGAAGGAGGAGATTAACTTCTCCCCCATTCCTAGCCTCAATTTCTCTTGCTTTCCCCACATGCCATGCTCGGTCTGCCAGAGGACAGGCAGCACAGGCAGCTGGGGGCAGGCAGCTGCTCCTTCCTGCTCTGCCTCCCTTACTCCTTCTCCATACATCTTGTTCTCCCTGCCCCTCCCAGGACCAGGTGCAGACCCACAGACATGTCCCCAGTGATGGTGCCTTTCCAGATGTCTCCTCACACTCACTCATGACAGCTCTCTTCCCAAAGCATGTGTGGGCCTGGCAGTGGGGGTTGCTTACTGACACCCTCCATGGGGTACCCCACAGCCTTGCCCATACCCCGCAACTTACGCCCCAAACCCTCACTGCCAGCAAAACCCCAGAAGCCAGGGCTGCTGCAATTTCAGAAATCACACTGTGAGCCCTTCTTTTGAACCAGCAAAACAAGGAAAGGGAACGGCGAGAGGCCAAAACACGCATTGCCCAGGCATCTCCGAAAGCTGCAGCAGCTGGGCTGCTAACACACAAGGCTGACATCAGCCAGGCTGGGCTTTTGCAAGCAACTCATACTGTTTTTGCCAGACAAAATCAGTTTTAGCTGCAAAATCCAGTTATCCAGGTGGGTGTCTGGTTTTTGCGGAGGGAGGGAGGGAGAGGGTGTTTCAAGCACTGGGAAAAGATGCCGGCAAGGGTGTGGGAAGGTGTATCTGCTGGGGTTGCAATTGGCACAGTCACACCGACAGGAGCATCAATTTTGTGCCAGTAAAATTTTCAGGGTAATGCTCCAAAAGTAATAGCTGTAAATATTTATCTTTTATGCTTAAAGAGCCTGACTGAACAGAACTGCTAGTTGCTGGTACATGCACTGAAGGGACAGGAGAAGGGGAGAAAAGTCAAGGCCCACGAAGTGCCCTGCTCAGCTCCTTCTAAGGTAAATTTTCTGTAGCCTGTTAGCAAGAAATCATCCATTTTAGAGAGAAGCACGCATTGGAGTATTTTGTTTTCTCAGAGAAGTGTGGAATTTGAAGCCAGGTCCTTTGGCTTATCTGTTGTAAACCATGACTGCTTCTCAGCACCACACCACTCAGTATTTCCTAGAGAAGGGATTCTGAGAAAAAAGAAAGAGCTCCAGTTCCCTAGAAGCATTAAATTAACACAAGGGATCTGTAAACGAAACAGCAGAGGTTTGAAAGCCTTACCCTTTACTGTTTCCTGCTTTCTTGGAAAAATCTCAGTATTAAAACAGATTGGATTACATTACAGGACTAGTTGCTGCTGAAGAATTTTATTTTGGGTTATAAAACACAATGTTTGCTGTTTTTCTAATTCAATTTGCCTTTACCTTCCTTATGTCACAGTGTTACTAAGGTTCCTGTGAGAAAATGCAGGTTGTTATTGCCTGCAAACTACTCCAATTATTATCTGCTCTCACTTTGCAAAGTAATCATGGGTAGAAACTGTGTAGTAAGTATAATGCTGATCTAACGATGTATGTCACAATTTCAAATCCATTTACAGCTTTTGCTTTGGGCATATAAAAAAATTACATTAAGAACTTTTTTCCCAAAAAAAACCCCAAATCCCAACCTTAAAAGGTTAACACTTCTCTAAATGAAAACAAACACTGACCCTAACACTACCAACCAGTTTACATCTCTGAATTGTAAAATGTAAACAAGTGATCTTGCAAATTTTATTTTCAAGGGCTTGTGCCTTTTGTAGTGAAGTTTTCAGTTAGAATAACAACATCAGCAGCCTCGTGTGGATTTGGACTAATTCACCACAAAGGGCTGACTATAACTCCAGCCCTACGCCTGCAATCCTGACACAGGGAAGACTTGCATTTAATGCAGTGGGAATTTTTGCCAGGTGATAGCAACAGGATCAAGCTTCCTGGGTAGGATAAAAATCTAACGTGAATTTTTATTTCACGTTTAAAAGTTTTAAGTAGGTGAAGTGAAAATTCCTGGCACTCCCAAATGACATCAAAGATTGAGGAAGGAAAAAACCAGAAGATTCTTGGTAGCAATATATTTAGCACCTTTCTCGGAATGTAATTGTTACTGGAAACTTTGGGGGTGTATCCCTATGCGTTAACCACTCTTATACAGTAAAGTCCAGTTTCTGAACTCATAAAAGTATTACACAATATTCTAACTACCTCAAGAGGCCTGATAATAAAATCACAGTGCTTCACAATAATCCTAAAGATATAGTGAATAATCACTTTGCAGCTGGAAAAAAATATGCTACTGCATATGTTACTGCAATTACAATTTCTCTGTATACTACAGTGATGCTTCTAACATGGCAAGTATGAACAGAGTTAAAAATGTAAAAGTGGCAGGCCTAAGCAAGTAACTGATTCTGCGAAATTTATAGATGTGTGTAAAAATTTGATTCAACAATTTTTTTTCCTAAATATTCATGGTCTATGTGAAAAAAGGGGGTCAAAGGGGAGTTGCAGCGAAAACAAGAGATACAGGGTCAGGATCAGATTGTTTTTTCTGTGATCTTTTAATAATATTCATCTGGTTGGTTTCATCTTCTGCTGCCACCTGTAAGCTAAAACAGTCAGGTTTAAATGAAGAACATTAAATAATACCATAATGCCTGTAAGCAATACCCTTCTTGAAATGGCACAGCACAGCACTATCAGATTTAAAAAAGAGGAAGTTCTGTGAGTGAAAATATATAGCCACTGCCCCGTGCTTGTTCTGGAGTGTTTGTAAGCAGTTTTGTTTAAAGGTAAGAGGACAAGACTGTCCATCAAAATCTCCTGATATATTTTACCATCACCTTTGTATTTAAAGAAGTCATACATCAATCTAAAATCACACTGCAGAGCCATTTTTAAGCTAGAAGAAAATATAAATTACATGGACTAACTAATAAAAATATAAACGTCATGGACTAACTAATGAAAATTACACAAGAGCTCTACAGATTTTTAAATTACATACTAATGTAGTTTCTAATACCATAAGCAGAAAATATATACATCAAAACATACAGTTATTACAATATTAAACAAATACCTCAAGTGTAAAATTTTCTGCATTTCAAACTGAAATACTGAGATTTTTTTTCAAAAACTTAAAGAAAAAAATCATGGCTCAGACTTGTCCACAGTTTGCAGCTGACTTAAAATGACTTGAAAAATAAATTAGGATACTATTCACCCAAATAAATTCCTACTGAGTATTCAGTTCAAATGGCAACAAGAACAGTAGCTCCATATCTTTTGGATCTAATTTTAAAACTCAGACACACAATTATAGTAATTTTGACAGCACAAGGAATAATTATGGTTCACACAGAAGTCTTTCAGTCTCCCAACTGCACATGTATCTATTAATTTATAATAATGCAAAAAAGTACTTGCTGGAGGAGAAAAAAAAAATAATTTTTGTTGTTCAATACACAGTATGTCTGTTCAGCTCTTAATACTTTCAGACTTGCTTTCTTTTACCTCATCTCTTTCGGAGTATATTTACCACTGACCATCGGATTTTATGAAGTGCTGCCACTATCTGTCTTGGGACATGAGGGGTGCTCCTTATTTTAACAACTAATTCCCAACTACATAAAAAAACCCCCAAAACATTAGCAGACTAAAAATATTCTAGGCTGTCACAACCAATAAATATCCATGTTAAAGAAGTTAATGTTAAATCTAGGTACTCTATTTGAGCTGCAATTCAAGTAGAAACAGTCTGAATTCTTCTCTCTCTTCTTGAATACAAACCCTACAAACTTATGGGAAACTTTGGATTTCAGGAAAATCAGACCAATGTTACATAAGCACATTGAACTTTATGGAAATAAAAAATGCTAAACTCTTTGTAAGGTTCTAGACCCACTTCTTTATATAGATATATATGTGGGTGGGTGTGCACACACCTATTTTAGACATCTGCATACATCTGACTTCTTAAAAAATCTTAAATGTTGATCACATATGCTGTGAAAACCATGAAGTGCTAAGCTACCCACCAAAATCAACAATAAAAGTATTCTCAGAAAGGATTTCTATTAGGCTCTTGTAATATTTGCAGAATATTATTATTATTGCTATTATTATTTCATACTATTATTATTATTTCATATTATTAATACTTATAGCTTAAAAAAATATTCCACTAGCAGATTTCTGTAAAAAACAGACATATTAAATATTTTGCAAAAATCTTCAAAATAAATCTAACTAATGAATATGGTATAGGATCACTTATTTTATATAAGCATTCAATTTTTGAGACCATTATGCTTTTCTTTATTTATAAAGAGGCTGTGCCAGCAAATAGGTTGTAAGAACCTCCCGAATATACAAAATATATTTATTTTGAAAATAATATGTTTGGAGGAATATGCCTCTGATTTAAATGTGGATGATATGACAAAATATTTGCTTTGAGAAAAGGGAGTGACAGAATTAGAAAAGCAAACTCATTCTGTCTGAAATATTTAAGCAATTTAGTGACTTGCTACTGTAAATCCTACTCACAATATTCAATAGGAAAACATTCACCATAGCTTGACAATAAAACCAGATAGTGCTGTAACTGATAGCCTTGGGTGCAAAGGAATAAATGGCTTAAATGCAGAATGTGGGACAGTTGATGGTCCACTGGTTTAGCTGCTTTCAGTGGGACTATGACAATTTAAACCAGCTGAAGGCCTACCCCACCATTTTGTTGTTTAGACAATTCAATATAACCCTGCTTCAGGGAGAAAAGGAGGGCAGGATTTCTAACAAAATGAATACCACCACCTGATTTTGTGTTTTCTTTTTAAAACTGACAGAGCTCTAAAAGTCAATAATAATATCACACTGTAGATGTGGGACTAAAATCATAAGACAGTAAATTCAGTTATGGGAAACAGCTTTGAATGGTTTTAATTATATTTTCCTAGAAAGGCTTATAGAATGTTATTGATATTTGACCTGGATAGTTCTGTTTTCTATTACAAAGTACATAATATCAATACAGCACCATATATGTCTGAACTCAGAAGTTCTTAACCCTTTGCAGGCCCCAAATGAAAGGAAAGGCAGGTGAATTTTCTTTTTTTTTAAATCGGAGGAAAGCAGATGCCATCAGACCTGTCACCTGTCATAAAGCATTAAACCTCTGCTGAAGTAAAGAAGTAATGAGGTCTGAAACACCATCACATTCTAGCATGATGAAGAAAAAGAGCCGATTATTCATTTTTTCTATGATGGTATTTGTATGTTAACTACATAGACACCTTGTATTTTACGGTTGCCTCATTCTTTCTCTTTCCTAAAGCCAGCTCATATGCCTGGTCTCCCCTAGAAGCCTCTGCTGTCTGTCACTTTCCAGTGTTCACATTCCAGCTGATTGAATCCTTTCTTAAATTAGATACCCCCATACCGAATTTAAAACAACAACAACAAAAAAAGCGCCATACAGTATGAGCAAAGGAATCCAGTTTCTCAGAACTATAAATTTCAAATCCATCTGATCTGGGAGGAGGACAATAAAAATATACAGAAAGTGATTAAGAAGTACTTCACGATACCCACTATAGCTAGCTACCACAGGTCCTGTGGGTCCATCCACCCTGTGCATTCATACCACAGCTAAGTAACCCCAGGAGATGCATAAATGAATATCATTGCCTCCAGTGAATATAAAAGAAAGTAGACCAGCAGTCGCTTGCCCAAGGTGATGCTTTAAATCAGCACCAGAACTGGGAATATAATTTCCAAATCATTCTGCTTTCCTGGTTCAGGCACCATTCAGTGGATTGCAGCACAAAAAAACCCCAAACAAGCACAGAGACAAAATTAACAGTTTGATGTAAAGGGAAAATTATTTCAAGACAGGAGCATTGTGACAAGGCTAATAGCAGCTAAATAACACACATTCAAGCTCAATCAGAGCACCCACCTGAAATGGGAGTACTGATAATCCCCAAAGCAAAGTGGGTAATTTTAAAAGCCCTGGGCATGATCAGCACACCAGTTCATGAAAAAAACAGGCACACTGTGGAGTAACCACTCCACTACTTACAGTATATACATCCTATATATACATGTGTAAATATATACATATAAATGCATATATATCTCCACAGAAGACAGTTCTCCATGCTGATTCAGTAAGGTTAGAAGTGAACAGGAGCTGCACAGCATTTGAAGTGATGACAAAAATGAGTGGGGACAGCAAGGTTTAGATGCATGCCCTAGTCATACATCAGCAGGATACAGAAAATCAGCTACAAATGTAGGTTAGAAATACATGGGAGTCACTGCTGGAATAGGCCAGAGGAGTTGTTTCAACACCTTGGCATGCTACTCAGAATGATCTTTAAAATCCATTAAAAAGGGAATATACAGTCAGAGTGAAAAGGCAACAAATGTCAAGGATTAAAGAAAATAATCTCCTGCCCAGTTAATGCTCTTCTGGGTTATGTTCTGCACCAACACAGCTTCAAACTGATACCAAGGGGGCACCAACACACAGAGCAATTTTTCTTCCTATTTTCCTTTTTTTTTTTTTTTTTTTAAATACCAAAACAAGGTTTCTTGGGATCCACAACTAAAATGCAGCTATTAACTCTAAGAAGGTAGGGAAGGAATTTTTCATCAGTGAAATTTTATTCATAGCTCAGCAATACAGGGATTCTTTCAAGAATGTTTCTCAAGAAGCTTTAAACAAACCAGCCTGATATTATTTGGATGGATGGCAAATCTGGGAGTGGTTTGAAGAAGTCATCTACTGAAAATGTAAGCAAAAGGCTCTTAGGGCAGTTCTTTTATGCTTGAGGAGGAAGTCTTTGGAGAGACCATATACAAGGATTATATGGGCAGGGACTAAATTGATCAGTCTTAAAGGAAAAGGGAGCTTACTGCCCTCAGACTGTGACAGAATCAGTCTTTGGAAGTGTAAGATGTATGGCATTTCAGTAAGTCCACTTGATCAGGCCAAAACATAGATGAGACCACAGGGCGGGTTCAGAGACAACTCAACAAAGCATATCGGGACATGGCTTGTGACTTGCAAGACGGGATGTAAAAAGGAACACTTAAGCCTGGATGGGTAAGCCAAGCCTTAGGAATGCACAGAGCTACCAAAGTGTACCTTAAAGCTACCTTAAAGAATACAAATTCTGGTCACCACCACACAGTGAGATCTGCATGTCAAGGAAGACACAAACGGAGCAAGCCAGTCAGAGCAGTCTGCCAAGCCCGAAGGAGCAAACCGGCTGGTCTCCAGGATGTGGTGTCCACATCCCACCCTCACCTTCGCTACTGACCCAATAGCTCTGTCTCCACAGGAACAATGCTCTTGGCTGCTCTGCTCAAATGCCTGGTTTCTGGCAGCATTTTGCCAAACATGCTGCCCTTGGATTTCATGAAGCAAAACCCCCTGCATTCTCTATGAGGAAGGGAGGCAGGGAAAACTTGAAAATATTAACCCTTGAGAGTTAGAAATGGAAGTCATGCATTTTCCCCCTTGCAATGCTTGCAGCTGTGGTTGGCACACTCCAGCTACCCCTGAGACATGCCAGGCAGAGAGGCCACTGGTCTCTTGCATGGAGAGGGCAGATTTTTGAATCTTGGTTTGGCATCCAGACAAAGTTTAGTCTCGGTCCAGATCAAAACCAGAGTCCCCCATTTAAATCTCTTTTCTGCAGGCACAACTGTCTTGTAAACAATCATCTAAATCCCATTTTCTTTGGTAACATTTTTTAGGAGAACAATAAGATGGCATGTGTCACTGCAGCCCATGTCAGCCACCCAAGGGGACAGAGCAGACAATTACATTAATTTTTTTTACATAATTTTTTTGCTGTTGACTTAAAAGAGGAAATTCCTTTTTCAAACATTTTTTATGGGTAGTCAGCGTGTCCTGGACAAAGATTAAGATCCACATAAACTACATATTAGTTTGGGAAGTTCAGTCATAAATCACTTGGACCAGAAATTCCGAAAAATAGCATTAAGCAGCAATGATGTTCATTAAGAGAGCAACTGTTCCTGAAAAGTGAATTATGCACTGCCATTTTTAGTAGTCAAGTCAAGACAAAACATGACAATTAACACACCAGACATTACCAGCATCAAACCTTATCTCAGTCCCAGGAGAAAAGACAAAAACATTAGGTTACGTACAATATCATACAGACAGATCGAAACAGGTTGAGTAAAGGAAAGTGGAGGTTTGTGCAGCTTACTGAAACCATGAGCTCATCTCAATAACAACATATATTTTATGCTAGTTTCCTCTTCTCTTCCCAGACCAATACAAGGTGCTGATCACAATCTGCTGAAAGCCTAAAAAAACTGTGCTGTAGTTCATAAAGAAGTCGTCCATGGTAAGTTATGAATACCCGGGTTCACCCTGGTATTGAAACCCCTTTCCAGCAGGAAGAGGTGCTTTGTAAGAAAAGTTCAAATCTTTGGAAAGTGGATCCTGTGACACACCATGCTTTAGGGCCCTGGGCCCTAGGAATCTTTAGTATTATACTGTATCAGTTATATCTTCTGAGTTTTAAACATGAACTTCTGTAAAGTCTTCAAAGCCTATGAGTAAAGCCTATGCAAGATCACAACTTTCAAGTTTTTTATTTAATTATGTACTTCTTAATTAAAAAAAAAAAAATCATTGCTAGCCTTTAAGAAGTCTGAGATCTCTGTCCCTCTTAACAAGAGTTATCTCTCTAGTCTCACTGCCTGGTGGGAACATGAGAAGATTCTGCACTGAGATGTTACCTAACACTAACTGGTCTGAGGTTCAAATTTCCCCTGCATATTCCTTAGGGCAGGCCACAGAGTAGACCTGGAAACTAGCACCTTCACCTTCAAATGAATATAATAAAAGTCAGCAGGTGCTGCAGTGACTCCTACTCCACAGGCAAGGTTCTTTATAACTATTTAAATAAATTATTAGCAAACTAAAAGATTTTTCATGTCATTGCCTAAAGGTCCTGCACATATTTTTCTTTGCAGATTACAATTTAACTCTTCCACAACAGTAAGAACAAAAAGCAGAAAAATACATCATGCAATGACAAAGGAGAGACAGAAAGACAGACTTCCCTAATTCATAGAAGTTTGTTTACCAAAAACGTTGATAAAAAGGTATCTTCTACCTGTGCTTCATACGTCTTATGGTCCAAAAGAAAAAAAGAACTAGTAAGAAACATAATAAGAAAACACAGAATGGTCAGGACTTCATACATAAAGCACCTTTTCCTTAATCTTCCTGATATTAGAAGGGTTCACTTGTCTTCAGAAAAAAAACAACAAAAACAACCCAGAACTTAATACTTCAACTTGTAGCACAAAAAGTTATGATTGGTTTTATCTTGAAATAGGAATGATCCTTTAAAGTATCGCTTCAAGACGTTGTAATGAAACTATGCCAATTCCTGAGCTTTGAAGATTAATTGAAACTACAAAACAGCTGTAGACAAGAGGCAAACTTCAGCTTTTTCTCTGGCTTTAGTTATGAAGAAAACTACCCCAAAAATTAAATTCCGGTGCATTTAACACTATAAATGTAATTCACATACAGTTTATGTACTGGGGCAAAGCTCCAGCTGCTATGTACTGCTTGTTCAAAGTGCAAGACTCTTCCCTGAGAAGACTCGGCTCAGCTGGGTGCTGCCAAAAGCAAAATACACCCAACTTGTAAGGAGGGAAAAAAGTGATATAAAACAATTCTATGGACAAGCCATTTATCTTTCTTCAGTAATAAATATAATTCACTTAATGCAGATTTACCCTTTAGAAAATACCAGGAACGGCAACAGATTCAGATGGTTTTCTGTCCGTGGTCAAAGGTTCACCAGCCAACCCAAGTACACCACACAATAAGAGAATCACAGTCTGCCAAAAGCACCAATTCTCTTGAACAACCTAATTTCAGCTACTAAAACATATTCCTTTACCATGGGAAATAAACTTCTTGGGTATATATATACATTCTGAATTCAAGCTACCAAAACAGGATTACCTACTCAAAGCTGAGAACAGCTCTCATCACTTTCTTATAACCTGTAGGCAAAAACAAATGCAGAATTGGTTGTAGTTCTGTCAAACTGCTACATCCTCTTTGGCATTCCTAAAGCACCAACCACCTTTGTGTGCAGACATCAATATTTATTTTATAAATCTGGAATGGTTGAGGAAGACTATATAATAGCATATTTCCCATATCTTAATCCTAAATCATACCTTGTTTTGAGTGATTGTCTTCTGCCTCTACATCTGAGGTAATTCGTTTTGGTGTTCCAGACATGGCATATGCACTTTGTTCAAGTATGTGTTGTATTATCCCTTCGCATGAAAACAGTTATGACTGTGGTGTTAAAAGAGAATTTTGATTAGCTACTTCCAGCCAAATGAAAAAATCAAGCTAAGTCCTAAAACCTATGCCTAAAAAGGCAGTCACTGAAAATCCTGGGATTAAATGCTCACTCTCAGCTTATTTTTTCCTAGACCACTGTCGTGACTGGACTTCCTACCTGGGATAAGAGTCAGAGGGCTAGATGTGGGGAAACCAAGGAAAAGAAAGGCTTGAGGGTCAAGGTATTCGAAAATATAAGAACAAAGGGCCAAAGGGGAGCTTCAAACAAGGCATCTCTGACACTATTTCTCTTTGTCTGGAGACAGGACAGCAAAATGGACTGGAAAGAGGTCTTGTCCCACTGCTGGGATTTCCCCAGTCATGCTTCCGTCTCGTGGCACTGTGGGTATTCAGTTTGAAAAAGCCTGGCAAAGGCTAATGGTGAGTTCCTTGACGTGGTGGGTATATTAAGCAAGACAGATCCAGCATGGCTGTCCTTTCATCATCTCTCATCCCAGTGGTTATATTACAGAAAGGAACAAAACCTCAGGTGTCTCTCTTTTTACAACTAAGCAACTGCAAGACTGCTATAGGGGAAGGAATATCACCAATAACATAATGTATCCCACAGATGGGAAAAGAAATCGAAGCCATGGCAAAGAACACTGGTAAATTTGTAACGCAGGCTATACCAGGATAAAATAGGATAGGATAGGATAGGATAGGATAGGATAGGATAGGATAGGATAGGATAGGATAGGATAGGATAGGATAGG
>JAWWMO010000043.1:44279671-44306379 GCA_035047845.1 Dendrocincla fuliginosa | reverse complement strand
GGATAGGATAGGATAGGATAGGGTAGGGTAGGGTAGGGTAGGGTAGGGTAGGGTAGGGTAGGGTAGGGTAGGATAGGGTAGGATAGGGTTAGGGTTAGGATTCCATCTTGAAAAAGCCCCTTTTTCAATACCAACATGAGGAAATCTACAAAGCATAGTATGAAGAGTAAGCTCATCAGCTGTGGTCAGGAATTAGTGGGTATCTAGTACAGAGCAGCAATGATTTAAGGACAAAGCAGTAAACACAACTGTACATTAGAATTTATATCAGAAACATAACATCCTGGAACACATAGAAGATCATAGAAGATCAGCAAGCATTAATGTTACCTCTCCAAAAGAAAGATGAACACTTTTGTAGAAGGAGGATACTTCCAGGTCATTTTGGTGTTGACAATTTTTAGCACAAGAAATTATATCCAAAACCTGAAACTCAATATCCAATTTCAGTGTCATTTCCTAATAAGGGTGTAGATAACTCACAGCAGTTCCCCATGTGAGGCAAAGCACACAGTTCTTCAGACTTTATATATTCTATGTGCCAAAGATTTTTTTAACCTTGTGATACCATTGGACCCAGAAGCTTGTAAGAAAGGATACAAAGTAATAATGTACTCACTACAAACATCCTGATGAAGGGCAGAACATGCAATCCTAGAGAAAGGTCCAAGTAGTAACTTTGCACTTTTTTTAAAAGATGCACTACAATGATGCTCATTTTATTCACAGAAATTATATTAAACTTTTTTTCTGGGATGTATGACCAACGTGCTTTGCATGCCAGAATTAAATCAACTGTATGTTATAATGTTGACTGATCAGTAAAATGGTTATGCATATATAAAGATAGTAAACTGAGAAGCAAAAATCTATCCAGAATGGGGAGAAGGCTCAAAAGTTGTGGTGCAGACATGACTAGAACCAGATATGGAGAAAGGGGGCCATTTAGATTTGAGTGCACATGGAAGGGGTATAGGGTCACAAGTGCCTTTCCAGGAGATTTTATGCCCTGTTCCCACACTAGTTTACTCAATAAAACAGAGGATTTAATCTATTGAGAGAGCAGCTCTTCATTTTTAATATGACAATATAAATGCTTTTCTTGATGCACAAGTTTAAATTAGCAGTCTAAGTAACTAAATAGGGACGAAAAAGGGCAACAACTTGAACAGTCAACAGGAACTGAGCAGTAAAAAAAGCAAAAAGCCACACAAAGCATAGAATGGGAGAAAAGGACTTTGTTTATCAGTGCAAACCCTAGAGGTGTACAAATATTAGCTGGTGCCAAATCAGAAGGCTAATTAATGCCTGGGAGTACAGAATCTCTTACCATCTCCCTCTCCCCACCAGGAACAGGCACGCTTTGGTACTTTCAGCCTGCTTTGATGCTCCAGGAAAGTTACTACATCCCCAATTCCAGGATTTCTGGTATTCTCCAGCCATGTGTGGAAAGAGTTCATAATTTACCCACAGGCAGTAATGCAAGACAGTGATGAAGTCTGAAGAGCTCTAGGCTTGTCTGGATACGTAGATCTCAGACAATGTTGCTGACATGATGACAAGTTTCCCAGACTGAACATACAAGGAAAGGACAACACATAAAAAATAGTGTCTGTCTGTACATAAATGGGAGGGTTTGCAATTTTAACTGGACAGCATATTATTTGGTACAAGAAGCACTAGTTATGATGATTGCACAAGTAATAAATAACCCTTGATTCCTATCAGGAGGAATCAGTTGGCATGAAAGCAGTATCAAGACATGGTCATCCTGTGTATTTCCTCAACTTAGACCTCTGAAGCTTTATAGACAAAAGTTACCCAATATCTGGTAGTATTTAACAAAAGAATGGCGAAGTTGAAAAACCAAGACAAAGTGTACAATAGTGAACTTTATCTTGTGGGACACTACCAGGAGGGGTACACACTAACAAGTACACACAATCTAAGACCAATGTAAAAGGCTTATACACAAAAGCAAAAAGATAGTTCTGCCTTTCCTAACATTTACAG
Organism: Dendrocincla fuliginosa; assembly: GCA_035047845.1. NCBI lineage: Eukaryota > Metazoa > Chordata > Aves > Passeriformes > Dendrocolaptidae > Dendrocincla > Dendrocincla fuliginosa. The sequence continues at coordinate 44,304,366 of JAWWMO010000043.1, read as the reverse complement.
GTGGTTACAGAAGACTTACAGAGAATCTCATGGGATTACTGTTGCTATAATTATCAAAATTGTTTTTCTTAAAGTCCTTAAGTGATTTCAGCACTTGCCAAAGAAATTTTGAATGAAAAGAAGCAGTACACTTGTGCATGCAGAACAAGAGGAGGAAAATCCAGCACACTGCTTTTTTAATCAGAACATTATCCCTGGCAACAAAAACACTCAGTGATACAGGAGAAATTTCACCAAGTGCAGACTTCTAGCAGTGAAAGCAAAAACTGTTAAATCATAAATTCAAGACAGTAAATCACAGTTCCCTTTGTATCTGGCTTTGTGGACAGGGGCAAAAAAAACCCCAAAAAACAACAACAACAACAACAACAACAACAAAACCCACAAAACCCAGAGCCTAGTGTGTGAAGAATTTTGTGAAAGGGTGCACGTATCAATGACAAAATGAACACTGCAGTGGACATACAGTCACACTAAGAATGTATCTTATCAGCATTAGCCAGGAAAATACCTTTTCATGCAGGAGGCTAGACCATGAAACTCAAGTGAACAGCAGAGTTTACACTCCAATTCTTCCTGATACTAGTCTGAACAGCACTAATACCAATACTAATACCACACTAGTACCACACTACTGAGATTTACTTTTTCTCTAAATGACTCAATGTTTATTCTTTACATTACTGTAGGTGGCAAATTGCAAAACAAAAGAAAAATGCTAACAGAACCCAAATAAGACAAAACTCTGTAATATCCCCCAGGACTCCCTGTGCATCCTTCAGTGGAAACACAGTTGTTTTCCCTCCTACAGGCTCTGTTTATATATACATTATAGCCCAATTCTGTAGATAATTAAAGTAAACCCGGAACAAATAATCCAACTGAGGCCAATGAGCATGCTAACAAGCATACAGTCACACAAACAAATGTTTGCAGGTTGAGTCTGACAATAAAAATATATTAGCTCAGACCTCTTAAACTAGCCATTCCAATTAACTTTTAGCAATGCACATGTTTCCACTAATTGGGATATGGAAGCATGTAAGATGACTATTGCTTTCTGGAGACTGAGGGGCTCCTTTCAAGACTTTGTCTTGTACAAGTTATCAGGTCCATGCAGTGCCATGACAGGAGCTGGTCAACTTTATCTAAAAACAAGCATGGTAACAGTTTTTTAATAAACAATAGACATTTGTGTTAAACAGGTATTTCCCATTTCTTTTTCTACATTTTACCCATTGGTCATAATGAAAGCTGAACAATCCCTAATATGGGTAACAACTTTAAAGAGACAAGGAAGTGCAGGTCTCTATCCTCTGTATAGGAAAAGGAGGGTTGGACTTAGTTGAACAACTTAAAGATATATTTAACATTGCTATATATGAGCAGTAGAACAAATGAAACATATAAACAAACAGAAATAAATGAATGCAAGACTCTTGGTTGCAGGCCCAATTCTACTCCACTCAGGTGCAAGTCAGAGACACAGGTTTATCATTAATCCCCTTCCCCCAGAACAGGCCCAAATTATTTTGATAAAATGCAGTCACAATTTCTGGGGAAAGGCTAGGGGCATTAGGAAAAGGATTCACAAAAGCCAGCACACCAATTAAGAAGTTGCTACAGTAAGCACAGGTGAAACGAGGAGGAGAAGAAACTCAAGCCCTCTTTTAGGACTTAGATACATTTCTTTCAACTACTGGAAAGGACTGTATTCTAGTTAAACTATGAGTTATGCCTCCACCAAATATTTATAAGCACAGCTGAGGGGGCATTGCTTTATTAAAACATAGATGTGCTTACTAGGGAAATCATGACGTGGTATGCTTCCTGTTACACTGTGGGGTCATATTAATATTACAGTATTCCATGTGAAGAGCTGCACCTTGCTGCCAGCCACTGGCAGGGATGGAGCCCCATCTGACAGGTGTGTTCTGCAAACACCCACAGGATTTGGTCCCGTGAGTGAAATTGCTGGAGAAATGCCTGCCCACATGTCTCAACACAGGCGTGAGTGAGATGCCACCCACTTGGCACTGTTGAGAGGCAGGAGCTTGGGATGTGCCCAGAGCAGGCTTTGAAGTGCCCGGGGAGCTCCAACTGCAAGAGCTGTGCTCCTGAGGACCAGGATGAAGGCACAACCAGCAGCTCGCTGAGGAAAGATTTAAGATCTCCCATCTTGGATCCTGGTGTCTGCAAGAGGAATGCCCCAAGAATCCTGCATTAATTTCTACTGCAGTCAGCTAGCATTTCTAACTATAGCCTGATGTGGTTTTTAAAACAAGCACTTTGCAGGTGAACTTGAGAGATCCACCATGTGTACATGAACTGAGGGGATGGGAAGAGTATTTTGCAACCCTAACTGCAGAAATCATTGTTCAAGAATCTGAAGACTAAACTAATCTCATGTGGGATGTAGCAAGACTGGATCACAGAGAATTACATGACTTTTTAATTAAATGGAAGAGCAGTAAGAATAAAGAACATGCCACTTGGAAAAGCTGAGCAAACAAAACCATCGCCTACAGTAAATAAAACCATATTTAAATAAATACTTTCTTCACATAAAAATACTAGAAAGTACTGGCTTTCCTTTTCATTCCAGCTTTTCTTTCTCAACAGTTACTTTGCTGAGGATTCGTATACCCCTGCTTAAAGGTAACACCACCTGCCTGTGGAGGAAGGCTACCTGCCACCAGAGGCAGCCAGAGATCCTGAGGGCTGGCAAGGGGCTTAGTCAGACCTTTACCTGTGTACAGGTCTTTCACTCAAGCCTAGCATGTATTTTATTAGAAAGATCCAAAAACTGAAACAGGCTGTTCATTAAAGAACTCAACATATTGTTAACTACAAATGAAAGGTAAGACTTTCCAAAGCATCTGCACAGGACTAAAATTGCCTTCTTTAGAGACAAGGAGAGCTTACCCTTGACTTGATGGGAGAAGCATTGAGTGAGCTTGGGTTGACTATGAGAATTTCTGAAAATCCCAGGCAAGGTGGTGAAACACTAAGATTAAGAAGGCTGATAAAAGAAGTGGTGCACTAATATTGATTTATTCATCTTGATCCAATGCATTAATGCTTATTTCCTGCACACATAAACCCTATAGCTTAAATCAAATCAGCTCCTTCTCCAAATGTAAATTGCAAGAAGCACTGAAGCTTCGCTTCAGTTTGCAGCAGAGGTGTTCATCAAAATATGTACAACTCCTTGCTGATAAATGAGGTTTTCTCATTTACAAGAATGAATTACTCAGTTACAAATTTATTCATTTACTCTGAAGCATATATTAGAGTATATCTATAAGGGCCATTAATTAGTATCAACAACTCTATGCACAGATAGCAAAAGTAAGAAGAAAACTTATAAAGAAAATCTGACAGAATACTGGTGGAACAATGCTCTAATGGGGAAAAGAAGCAGTAAGATTAGTTTTCTGTTTACCCAATTGCCAAGTAGATAAAAATTGGCTTTAAAAGTCTTGTACACAAACCCATAAATCTAACAAGATAAACCATACCACTCTGAGGTAACGAGTAATACTTGGGTGCTCTAGTCCTCATTCTCATAAACATATGAGAACAGACTGTGAACAGATCTGGAATGAAAATTTAGTTGCACATGGCAGTGCAGGAAGGGCTTCAAGATATAGTACCCATGCATAATTAACTGTAGCCTGGAGAAACCTCCTGACCTTTGCCATACAAGTGACATTTCCTGGTGAGAAGTAACTCACACCACTGCTGATGTTCTCAGTTTACAGGCAAAAGGAGTGCAGAGCCTCAACTAGTAATAGCTTTCCAGCTGTGGAAATTATTTTTCTTTGAAGGTCAAGACATGCTGCCATGTTAGTGCAGGGAAGACAGCATAGCACCCATTCCTTCACCAGCTCACTCTGGTCAACAGGAGTCTTGGCCTCTGACTTCACTCGAGTCAGATCTTCACGGAGAAACACTATTTAACATTTTTACTGACTTTGGGTGGCCATGCAACCTCCCCAACACAGATAAATTAAGGTGAATGTGTTGTCTGCTTGGCTGGTCGGATTTTTGTTGGGCTTTTTAAAATAACATGCATAGACTTAATTTATGAAAGACAATAGATTTTCCCCATGCAATGGAAATAAAATAATTAAACAGACATTTTCAGATGGCCATCTAGTCCAACCTTCTTCTCAAAGTAAGGCCAGTTTCAAAGTCTGATTAGGTTGCTCAAGGTCTTGTACTGTTGAGTGTTGACAGACTCCAAGGATCTGAGATAGAGCCTCTTTGGGCAACCCAGTTTGGTTTGCAAACTCTCGTGGCCAGTGCTTGTCTTGTGACATCTTTTAATTATATTCAATCAGACTTTCCCTCACTACAACTTGTGGCTGCCACTTCTTTTCCTTTTGCAGCACACCGATAGGAAATGTTTGACTCCACCTTCTCTATTTGGCCTTCTCCAAGAACAAACTCAGTTGTCTTAGCCTTTCCCTGTAGTTTATGTTAAACTAACCACTGTAGTGGTGCTCCACAGGACTCTCTCGTTTGTCAATCTCTCCCTTGTACCAGTGGCATAAAGCTAGACACAGTATTTCAAATACAGCCTTCTAATATCAAGTACAGGGGAGTAATCGCTTCCCTCAGTCTGCCTGCTGGCTTTTGTCTTGCTTTTTGAGTCTTGTGTATGGTTAGTCTTCATCATTATATTTGCTTTCTGTCAAGACACCCAGCTTCTTTTTTGCAGATTTGCAACTGCTCAGTCAGTGCCCATCTTGTGTTATTTTATGGGAATTTTGTATCCCAAGTGCAGGACTTTATAATTCCTTCTCCCGAATGTCATGAGGTTCTTGCTAGTCCATTCATCCTTGCTTGCTGGGATCCCTCTGAGAGGCAGTCCCACTCTTCTGTGTCAAATTATCCCCAGGGTCTGGAGTCATTCTGCCTTCCTGTTTTAGGCACCGTCCAAGGGTCACAGAACACAAACTGGTAAGTGAGCAAACAAAGTTAATTCACCTACAAACTTCCTGAAGATATAGCCCTCCCATCACCCAGATCACTGACAAAGAGGCTAACCAGAACTGGTCCCACTATCAGCCCTAAGGAACATGACTCCTTATTAGCCACCAGTTAGATGGACATCAAACCATTGACCACTATCCTTTGAGACTGGTGGTCCAAACTTTCATTCAACCACTGTGCAATTCACCCATTCAGTCCATACCTTCCCAACTAGCAACAAGAATGCTGCGAGAGTATGCTGAAAGCCTTGCTGAAGTAAATTATACAAAATCTGCTGCCATCATCCACAGAGGCAGCCATTTTATCATAGAAGACAAGAATCAAGTTGATTAAGCTTTACTGTATTTTGTGCGTTTGGCTTAGCACAGCCTACCAAACATGACAGAAAACAGCCTCTAAAAGACTTAGTCTGGCTCCCTCAACACTCAGACAAATCCATCCAGCTCCATGGATTTCTGTATGTCCACTCAGGTAGTTCCTAACTCAGTTCTACTATAAATAGCACCTCCCTCACCCAAAGTCTATTAGACACAGAGATCTGGGCCAACTGAGGGCAGACTTTGCATATGAAGACCCAGTCTTTTCCGTGCCCTTCTTCAGTGGTTACCTCTGTCTTCCTTCCACTGCCAAGGTACCCAAGTTGTCTTTCTTATCTTTAAATGGTTTAAAACGCAAATGAGCTTTGCCCTTCAGAACTGTACCATCAACCACTTTCATAAACAAGCGAAAGTCCAGGATGTTTACACTTCTACTTGCTTTCCTCTCTTCTCTGCCTTAAACTTCAGCACCACATGGTAACTGCAGTCAAGACTGACATTAACAAACACATCCCTAAACAGGTGTCCCTTGTTTGTGAGTAGCAAGGCCAGCAGAGTGCCTCCCTTACACTACTCATCCAGGAAATTCATCAAGAAATTACATCCTGCATTCCAGTAGTCTCCTGTCACACTACATTAAACATCACAGTTGTTAAGTTTCCCCGAAAATCAGGATCTCTGAAAGCAGCACTCTTTTAAGACTTTGTAGGATCATAGGGACATTTGAGTTGCAAGACACCTCAGGAGGTCTCATGCCCAACCTACTGTTCAATGCAGGATGATCTCTGAGCTCAGCTAAATCTTAAAAATCTCCAAGGCTGAAGACTAATCAACCTGTCTGGTTCCTTAATGCCCCTTCTTGACTACCCTTATGATGAAAACTCTCCTTATAATGAGTTAGAAACTCCCATTTCAACTAACATGCTTCACCTCTCATCTTCCCATCATGCATTACTGTGTAGAGCCTATCCCATATGAGGGTCTCATATGTATACCCTCTTTGTAGAAACTGGAAAGCTGCTATCTTCCCTTCTACATGATCTACCTCCTTTTGACCAGGAAGCCCTACTAAAGGTGCCACCATAATGTCTCTCTTACTGAGCTCCCTTCTGATCCTAACCCAGGCTTTTGACCAGTCTATTGCCCAGGCAATAGCACAGCTCTGGCGCTCCAGACACTCCTTTGAAGAGGCTGCAATGGCATCCTTGTCTAAGAACCCAAGAGGCCATGCACTATGGCACTGTGGTTGTGTGAACTATCCTGTCATGCGTCTGCAAATCCAATGACATCACAGTGCTGCAACCTGCTGGTAAAGACAATTTTGTCCCACACTGTTGGTAGACCCCATCTGTTCCTAGCAGTCTCAATTTCTTGAAAATTGTCCTGTGGTCATGGAGTCCAAAGTGCTGCTAGAATAGCGCGTGCACAGACATATATATGAATACGCAGGATGAATCCACCCCTAGCCACATTCTTCCCTCGATTGGAAGGATGGAGAACTGCAAAGGCTCCATCCCTTCACATGAGACCATTAAGCCCCATAAGTCATCTTTAATCTGCTGAAGTATTATTACCACCTACATGAGAGAGGAACAAAGTCTGATGATTGGCCAGGTCTTGGCAAACCTCTGTGATGTCCTGGATCCAGTCCCTGGGGAGTAAGCAGACTTTGGATGTCATCAGCTCTAGTCAGCAGATGGATGCCTCCACATCCTACACCAGGGAGTCTTCAAGCCCAGTTACCCATTGTTTCCTCTTACTGGCACCGGTTAAAAGCAGTTGATCAGGCATGGCTGGTCTAAACACCTCTCTTGCCAGAACTCACTCCTCCTCTCCTCTGGCCAGAGTCTATACATTTTATTAAATCTATATTATTGTTAGCCTCACATATATGTGTTACTGAGGAGGACACCAAGTATAGGTTCATCTTTGCATTAACTTACCTGAGAGAAACCATGTGAAGCTGGAAACACTACAGTTCCTAACAGTGATGCCTAAGATTCAGGCTTTTCGAAGTGAAAACATAAGATGTAAGCAGCAAAAAGACAGCTGCTTTTAACACAGCAAAAAGCAAAAAAGAAAGCAACAAATACTCCTTAAACTAAAAAAAAAAAAAAAAGAAAATCTTACATCCATACACACATCAAACTGAAGTAAATACACAGAATGCTCCGCAGAACCAGGGAATTCAATTACTTGTCCATGTCTTGATGCATACTGTTAATATTGAGTGTCTGCATAAACCTTTAATGCCAGACTTCACAGATCTCCTGCAGTCAGGAACACAACCAAAGCTGTAAATGTAACACATGATTTTCAGGGAAGATGGGAATGTGGAAAAGAGTTTGGGAAATTCTCCTATGAGGATGCCTTTGAATCTCTCCAGATAACCAGAAAACGTGTTTTATAGCCTCCAGGCATCAGGAGGTGGCACAAGGGCAATCCTTCATCTCCAGGTCAACCTAGCAGAGCCAAAGCTGCTAAGCGCATCCCTTTCCTTCAGACACACATGGGAAGAAACTCCCCCTTCTGCCACTGGACTATACAAGAAAGGGGAGGGAAAGAAAAAACCCACCATCTTCTGTCCACCATTTTAGAGAATGGAAAGGGATTCATCAGCTGCTCTCCTATCTGACAAATGAAAAAGGCAAGAGATTAGGCTGCTTCCTCGCTGCGTTAGATGGGAGAGGAAGCAGGACAAGAAGAGGGCTGGAAGCAGCCAATTAAAGGTAGGAAGACATACTAAAATTCCCCATTTCCTAATGCTTTTGCATTTGAATCCAAATTCTTAGAAACTCACAACCTGGCTGTGTGAAAAAGGACTTTGGGAAAGCTAGGAGACGATGGAAGGATGTCTGGCTTTCTTAGCCTAAGTACATATTTCAGTTTGTTTTCTATTTGCATGCTTCATCCAAAGTGTTACACAACATGAAGCTTTATATAGCTATAAGAGAACATGCACTCCCCACACAGCCAGGGAAAAACCTCAACCACACTAAAATCTGTTCAAATCAAAAAACCTCACCCAAGTCTAACAGGACCCTAGTGTTGACTAGGTACCACACCACAACAAATTCATGCATTAGAAAATATCCCATTTAGTTGTGAGAGTACAGCTTTCCCATGGCAATTCTGTGTAACTCCATGCCCTAAAATCACTAACATTTGCCAAATAACAGCAGCTGCTCCAGGATTCCTTTGGCAAATGCCATATCTCAGACTTATTTCTTTCTCAGTATGCTGCTGCAATCTTCTGTGGAATGGCAAAATCATCTACACTACAAAGAGGTGCAGTACTAATACTTTTAGAAGTAAACTATTCTAAGGCACGTTTTATGGAGAGAAATGTAATACTTGGGCTAAGAAATTCTCAAGTGGACAGAGATTAGAAAAACATTCTGATAAACAAATGCCATCAAAGCTTATATATTTTTTTAATTCAGTGCAAAAAACATTGGGTAACTGTTTTCTGTTCCTAGAAAGAAGGGAATTCTAGTGCCAACAGCTGTAGTTTTTCACAGGAATTACAAGACTATATTGAAGATTTATGTTCCTGACAAAGGCATAAAGTTATCCAAACTAGGGCAGAAAAAAACCCAGGAATAGTCTTTTCCCAAAGAAACAGACCCACATTACTTTTGTTAACTCTTACTATGGCAGGAGTTTTGATCTTCAAAACCAGGAACTCATGCTGTGGTTGATGTTTATAATGATTAAGTCTTGTAATGCCACTCTGCACAGAGTGGACTGGTTTATGACATGTTATTACACAAGCAAGAAAAATACCCTATCCATTTTAAATCAATTGAAGTCACAAATACTTACCTCCAAAAGCACATGACTTTAAATTTCCTCCTTGAGATGTTGGGGTTTTACAACAATGCTTTCCCTACCTTACAGTAAGGTTTCCCTAAAGTTGTGGAGAGAGGAGAAATGTGACCCTAGGCAAAAGATTGTCCTGTGCATAAAGTAAAAAAGCAAGGGGAAAGAATCTTGGGCCTCTTTGCTGCAGTTTTACAGATGTAAGTGGTCCTACCTGCCTGCACATCACTCTCCTGATTCTCAGGGAAAAAGTACTCCTCATGCTCTGTGAGACTAAGATCTTTTGGTTTCCTTGAAACTACATCAGATAACAGGATCCAGAACTATTAAGTCAACAGACATTCAGCAATAAAACTCAGGATATCAGAGATTTTAAAGTTCATTTATTTGCAAGCAGTCAAACAGGCTTGAATCCTGGGCCAATTTACACTTCCACTCTATGCTGTTCCATGAACACTACACCAGATTACACAACTCAGGAATCAATAAATCCTTTGCCTTGAAAGAATTTGCTCAAAGACTCACGATGAGTCAGTGGCAGTGTCTTGCTTAGGTCTCAGGCTTTGGCTTGCATTTCGTGGCTGCTCGGTTCACCAGATCATATTTACACAACATCAACTAAAATGTTTTTATTTCTGACCTTCTGAAATTGCTGTTTGTTTAGTTTGTTATTTTGGGTTTGATCTTTACCAGGGGAAGAAAATTAATTAAAAGTTTCTAAATAATTACAGTTGTGGGGGTTTTTTTAACTAGGAACCAACAAAATATACTTCTCAGCTGAAGCAAAAATAGAAAGCCCCATCTCTTCGAACAAAATACAAAATAACCCAAAGAGTTACACAGAAAAATCACCATGCACATGGCAATTTTCGGTTCAGACAGACACAGTCTAATAGTCCACTTAGTTACTGACTTTAAAAATCCTCCATGTAGCCATTGTCAAGTGAAAGACTAAAATAAAACCTGCCTTCAAGGATCAACTTGCTACCAGTCCTTAGTCTTACAAAGGATTTGTAAAAACTGAGGATATTTTGCTTGAGTTAACAGAATTTTAATTAAGCACAAGCAAGTGAACAGAAAGCATTCAATTTCCACAGTACATATGATTCAAAGGGAAAAATAAAAAAAGATTTAAAAAGCTCAGACCATAAAACCGACTTCAATTTTAAAAGTTTTAAGGTCTAAAAAGTAGTGTGCATGTAGTAGGCTTTTTTCACCACAACCACATTCTTTAAAACAAACTGCAATTGACAAAAAATCATATATAAGAACAGTTTCCAATAAGGCAGAAGTTAAGTTATCTAGCATGGCACTAGAGAACACATTTCATTTTAAACATGCTTATAGTTTTATGAGAGCCAATGACTTTTTCCATGCTTAAGGCTAAGCATATGCTCATGTACTCTTGCCAAGACAAAAGCTTCCAAGTTTGTTGTTAGAATGCAAAGCGAAGCTTTTATCCCAAACCACATTTTTTTGCATGTAATCAGCACTGATGATGCCACCATAGTTTCCAATTCATTCCAGGGTGCACTCAGCATTTATTAGGGCACAGATGGTGCTCTTTCTTTGGTTTCTAAAGAACACACCTAAATATTAAAACAAACTTGGCTATCTGCCTCTTATCCCGTTCTTACACTCTGTATTGCCACAATAAAAATAACAGTAACCTTTGATCTAATCTGGAAGTCTTTTCTAATTTACACACAAAATTTAGCAATAGGATTATCAAGTAGAATCAGCCCACTCGAAACTGGAGAACCCGATATGCATAAATCCAGCACCTTAGTCACAAGCCATCGAGAACAGGAACAAAAATTGGTAACAGTTTTTCCAGTAACACACTACACCATCCCTGACTGCACTTCATGACTGTGTGTTTCTGGAACTGCAAGGATTATTCAATAATTTAAGCAGCAATTATCAAAGGAAGAGGTTGTATTTTAAGACAAATAAAGAACATTAGCATGATAGGATTTGCTGTAAGTGAGCCTTTTCCAAGACACTCAATGCCTTGGTTTGCATTATGATGAGAACTTGAAGTGTTTTCCCCTGTAGGCAGCACAGGACATTTATTTCCCAATTTTTGAAAATTTACTAATTTCCAAGCTCACACACAGTAACCTCCACAGAGACCAAGAGAACGACAGGCTGTCACAACATTCCATTAAAAATGTCCTAAAGTAAGATAATCTTGAATTTGTCCAGCAGATCTTGACAAAATGTTCTTGAACGTGCAGCTGAGATGCAGGTGCACATGATGGTCAACAGGTCTTAGTTACCCATCTTCACGGGCTTTCAGACTCACACAAAGCACACTGACTCTGGAAAAATCACACGTCATGTGCATCAAAATATGTATGACCAAACAAGTAGGGGTAGAGCAGGGGGTGGAGGGCTTGGAGAAAGATTAATCAGATTGCTTGAAAAGGATGTTCCCTATTGAGGACTACTTTACTATCTCACTGGTAACATGAGGTTAGCAGCCAGTGCATGTTGCCAGAATCTATGACAAGAAATGTGTATTTTAAGCAGCTGTCTTTACTTCAAAACAGCTCAGCCAATTGCATGCATGAATTGGTAAAGAAATCACTTCTGAATAAACATCAAGTCCATAAAAGTAGTTTTAAAAGTACATTTAAATGTTAAAGATTTTACTAAATAAGATTATATAACACCCACTAAATCAGTTAGATCCTACATTTGTTTCAAAAATAAGCAATAGCTAGTAATTTTGAAAGTAATGATCCTAGTTATTTTCACTCCTGTAAATATAATAAACTAAATAAATCTAACTCAGCATACAGTACTAAAACAAAATTACAGTAAAATCATAATAAAAGTAAATAAAAACTCTGTCACAGAAACAAATCACTGTCAAATATACATAAATAAAACCATAATCAGGTATGGATGGTAAAGAGACTGTTCTGCGGCTAGTCAAAACTATTTTTTATAGTCCACTCCCTTTGAGGTAATGGATTATGGGTGCTCCTACATCCCAGCCTCGCCCAAGGCAGCCCCTCCTCCTGCCTCCTTGTCTTCTGAAACTCAGCCCTGCTCACGCCCCAAACTTTGCAGTACTTCCCGGTGTTTTACTGGCTTCCAGGAAATTCAGGCTGTTCCCTTTTCTTGGTATTGTGCATTTACATGATACATAACTTGAAACTACTGGTACATTCAATACTTTTAAAATTAAGGCTTGAGAACAACCTTCAAAATACCAACAACAACAACTTACCTGAAGGATCCTGTACTGTCATTTCCTTACGCTTCATTCTCAGCTTGTCTTTAACCCACGGGAATTCCTGTAAGGAATCCAGAAACACTTCAAAAGCTTTGGGTCCTCTGGTGGGGAGAATATCAAGGAGCATCATGGTTTTCCTCTGACTGGTGGTTTGGGCTTTTATTTCTTGAACATGAGTGTCTGTAAGAATCCCTTCTTGGTAGAGATACTGAATAACAAGTCCATCCACCAGCACCTCTGTGCAGAGCTCCACACGCAGGGAGCGTAAAAGCTGCTTGTCTCTGGCATCCATCCAGCAACCTAAAATATGAGAAACAGAGTAGGGAAATGCGTAAAGATTAAAATTCTTTAACCTTGAACATCCAGAAGTGATGTTTGACACCTACCAACATTTAGAAAGAATTAAGAACTCAGAATCACCATCCTGGGAAAACTATTAATGATTCCCATCATCTTCTTTCTGCTCAGATTTCACTGTCTGACAAGGTAAAATGAAGCCATTCCTGGGAAATATTAGACACAAATAGAACCTTTGGCATTGGGAAGAGTGAAACCCGTGCCAAATAATCCTGCTCACTAACTGGTTAAGGTCCATATTAAAGGCAGCTAGAGCACTTACCAGTCCTTAAGACACTCTAACTCCAAAAATTAAAGAGATGTCAAAACTGACTACTGACACAATTACAAAAGCAGTAGCAGGACTGGTAGATGCACCACAGCCAGGCAGCAGCAGCAGGGACGGAATCAGCAGGTAGCTTAGGCCTACACAATGTATTTTAAGTCTAGGAGGGGTAGAAATGTACCTTACACACCAGGTCTTTCTCCCCTCGAATCATCCTGGAAGATTGCTCTGGAACTTGACTGATCTGATGATGAGAAACTTTCTTCGAATTTCCATCTCAAATTTATCCACCTTCTATTTATAGGCATTTGTTCTGCTAAAACTGTTCTTTAGCTTAAGTAGCTCTTCTCCCTCCCTTCTTATGTGTTCACAGTAAGCAATCAGATGACCTTTGCCAGCTGCCATTTCACTTGACTAACACTGATGAGACAAAAGCTGAAGATGCATTTTATAGGCACTTTGCAGAAGAAGAGTCAAGGTTCAGAGAGACCAAGATCATGACAGGAGTCCATGCCAGACCTATGACCCAAATCAAGATGCCTAGTCTATTCCTTAACAACAAACGTATCTCTAGGCCCATGAATGATACTTGAAAATGACAGGACAGTACAATGAAAGACTTTCTCATTACTAAATAATGAATTGAAAAAAAGTGCAGTAGGTGTTGAGTGTGATTACTAAGAAGGTTTCTAGTAATTAAACTAGAAGCTGCTGTTTGGACAGGTAGGCCTTGCACAAACTCCATTCAGCTTGAGGATATGAGGAGAGACAAGAATTTTCAGAGCTTTTGTATGAAATCCGCTAAAGCGCTTTTATCATCAGAGGTGTTCATTGACTCCCAGGGCCCCACCAAAGTTGGTTTAGTTGAACTGCTTGTTAACATCTCAGGCAGGCAATCAACAGAACATATTGGCATGTAAATGGCACCTCAGAGAGAATGCCAGGACCATGACAGAGAGACTGGAAAACCCTGTCTGCAACATCCTCTGATACAGCTACTTCACAAAAATGCTTCCACTAAGTGCCAAAAGCACTACTGGTGGGTACGGGTACCTTCCTGGAGGACTTTCCTGGCTTACTCAGTGCATTTTTCATATACTGAAGTGAATTTCAAGGAGCTTACCTTGTGTCTAAGGATCACACGGGAATCAAAAAACAGCTATCCTATGTCCTCAATACGTTAGTTTGCTAAGCAAAGGTCAAACATCAAACTCCATCATGAACAGAGATAATAGTGCAAGCAAGCAGCTGGTAAAAGAGTGGGCAAGAAAGAACTGGATTTCCCCACTTGATATAAGGGTGCTACTTTTGAAGAGGTGAAGCTGAAGATTCTGGTCTCCAACATATAGTACCTTTACACTACTGGAAGCAATCTCTGGACTAAAGCAAAATTCAGGCAGTAAATCCCACCACTTCTCCTTTCTAGAACACCCCTGAGCTCATGAAGCAGTTGCAGAGTTCAAGACGGGCACCCAGCAGCAGGTCTGAGGTGTTATCTCAACTCAGGCAGAAAACTGCTTCAGATGCTACGAAACTCTTGTCCTTCACATTCTGTATGGGCCACTGAGAGTCTCCGTCTAGGAGCCTCCTTGCCCATATGCTGGGTGAGGAATGTTGAGTCTTCCAGTTACTGCACTTGGTGAGTTCCCCTTCTCCACTACCAAAGCAGACAACGCTTTTCAAAAATAAAGCTCTTACAAACCATCTCAGTTTGCCCCTTTGGGCACTGAAAAATGCCTGTCAAGCCATGAATCTGAAGGGGGAATTTCTGCTTTTGTCTTGCTGATTGCAGATGAGATTTTAAAGTCCTGATAAACTTCCACGATGGAGCATACTGATTTCTCACCTCTTTTTAAAGATTAAGCATTTCTCTGTATGTTTTTAAAGTGTTGGGACAGAGTTTAGTGCAACACAGAATTCATTTAAATTCATTTGAATTTCAATCTATATCTAGGGATCCAAAGTAAACTCTGAACTAAATTTTGTCTAGTAATTCCAGGAAAAACGAAAAAGACGAGATGTCCATTTATGCAAAAGATGACATGGCTCAAACCTTCCCCAGATATTTCTGAAAATGGATCTTTTCCATTGTGAAGCCACATTTTAAGAGATGCAGCCCATGTCCCCCTGAATGAGCACAATCCTTGCTTCATCACCACACCAACACAGGCAGGTTTGCCTTTCTTGGATCTGACACAGTCTGTCCATGAATGGGGATAAAACGTTTGATAAAGACCCCTTCGGATCCTAAAAAAAGGCACATTCACTTACTTCTCGGCTAGAAAAACTCTGGCGTTTTCCGGAACACCTAGGGCACCGGGCTGCTTATGACTTCCAGCGCCTTCCCATACGCCTGCTTAGCTAAGCGTAAGGTCCCCCCTGCCTAACCCGTGAGCGGTTCTGGCTACTCACAGCACGCCCACGGGTTAAAAATCTCTCCCTTTCAAAAAGCCCAAGGCTTTAACTTCTTCCCCGCCGCCGAGGATCTGCAGGCCGCGGCCGCCCGGGGCCCCCTGCCGGCCCCCGCCACGGCCTTCCCTTCCCTTCCCTTCCCTCCGCCACCGGAGGCGGCCCCGCCGCCCCGGCCCGCCCCGCGGAAGCCCGGCCCCTGCGCTGCCCCCGGTTCCTGTGCCGGCCCTGCTCTCCCGCTTTCCCCTCCGCACGGAGCACCCGGGCCGGGGCGAGCGAGCCCCGTCGGGGAGCGCCCGGCCCTCCCGGCCCTCCCGGCCCTGTCCCTGCTGCGCCCGCACTGCCGCGGTGCGGCGCGGAGGCTGCGCGGGCAGCACCGTGGCGGGGCGGGCGAGAGGCTCCGCCCGCAGCCGGGCGGCGGGGAGCGGAGCGCAGCGGAGCGCAGCGGGAGCGCCATGGCCGTGGCCGTGTCAGCGGCGAGCCCGGCCCGGCCCGGCCCGGCCCGGCGGGGCCCCCTGAGGGAGGGAGAGGCCCTGCCGGGAGGTCGGAGGAGCTGCTGCCCGTGGTTAGCGAGTGGAGGGCCTGTGTCTAGAATGAAATTAGAAATTACGAAATCGGAGTTTTAATGGCATTAGGAGCAGCTGGTCCCATTACTTTCTAGGAATGCTGGTTCCTGTTTGCAAGTGTGCGCTAAGCCGAACTGCATCCCGGTGCTGCATTGTCGTATCGAGCACAGAGAAGTGTTATATCGAATGCTATACATTACTTGCATCTGAAGAGCCTAAAAAAGGGGAAACTTTCATAGATGAAAACCATTTAGTAACGTAAGATCCAGCCTGTGTCTATTACAGTGCTATGCATATTGTCGACGTTTTATTAAATATCTATTACTGAAATACAGCATCATTGAATTCACATCATTTTATGAGAATATCTTGGAACTAAAGAATGGCAGAAGAGAGAAGACTATGATTCATAGGGCTATAAAAATGAGGCGGTGTCGCTTTCTGTCACATATCTTGGAAGAACTTTTTTCCATCTTTGCGTAGGTGTCAGGTGTTACACTGGATTGAGCAGTGTCAGCCCTTTTGCTCTCGTGTTGGGACCGCAATAACGATGAAAGGAAAAAAAAGGAAAGATCCTGCAGTGCTGGAACGTGCTACCTTGAAGCTGCAGGCAACCACAGCGAGCTGGCTGTGGTCTGCACAGCATGCTAATGCCTACCCTCTGGAAAAGCAGGAAAGGTGGTGGCTGCAGCTGCTGCTAGAAACGTTGTCACCGTCTGAATCTTATTTGTACACTGGGTTTAGACTAATGATACAGATTGAAGGGTATTTGAAAGATTTAAGGGTATTTGGAAGCTAGTTATGGAAACCTTTACGTGCCTTTCCTAGATACTGTACCCAGGAAATAATTGCCATGGAAAAAATGTAACCGAAGGTATTATTGCTGGAGCTCACATGCTCATGTGCTTAACATGATATTTATCTACAAGATTTCACATAAAGATATGCAGTCGCACTCAGGAAACTTAAATCTTTTTCCTTTGATTTTCCTGGGGCCGCCGACAGCAAAGTTGAGAATTTATGTGGACATAGATCAGTCTGAGAGGCAAAGTTTGTATGCTGGCTTTAAGAAATGTTTAAAAATATATATACATTTATTATGTGGCCAGGTTCTGCAAAGATGCTACTTTATTGGGAATTCTAAAGCAGTGTTTTGGTTTGATTGACATAATGCTTGTATTTACAATTATTCCCAGGCAATAATTTGGATACAGGGGGTTAAATTGCTTGTAAAAAACTGATAATATCTTATTCCAATACATCTAGTAAACCAAGGTAAATGTTGTCTCAGGCACACATTAGTCTTCTAGGAACACATAGACATAAAAAATTTAAATACTCCTATGGGTTGTTTCAGAGTGGTGCATTAACGTATTTACTATGACCTTGACAACACTGGAAACCACACAGGTAAGTCATCTTTGGTAACTCCAAGACAAGAAGTATGTTGCTATTGTAGCCAAAGTACAACTGGGGTGGTTTTAAATTTCCATGTCATAGGTAGTTTGTAATACTAGTTGTGAGAAAATACATTAGTGAACAGCACAGATCAGCACCAGAGAGCAGAGAACACCATAAACCATCTATATGATTGCTCCTCAGCACAGTACTTTCACAGCTACTGAAAGTTTCCTTTCTTGGTTTCTTGTACTTCTGATTGTCAGCTTTGCTTTTTGTTTGGTGGGGGGCTTTTTGCTAGTTTGTTTGTTTCCAGTCATGATCTAAGGAACTGTATTATATCTGGAATAGGAGTGACCAAACTTGGAGACTTCACAGAATCACATCACTGCAATCCTGACAGCTGCATTTAATTGCAGGTAATGTGCCTGCATTTTAAAACAGAAAATAAGGACAAGCAGTTACATCACTTGCATTTACTATAGCTTTTTGCCAGATGAGGCAAACAGGATTATTTATTTTACACTGTCCAAGAATGTCTTAGGAAGTTAACAAAACATATAGATATGCACAGAGCAGCTCCAGATTCTACTCAAGTAGAGGATAGCAGTTACACAGTCAGCATTTAGTCAAATCTTTGCTTGCAGTCTGAACACAGATATAAAGAAGGAAAGCAGTGAAAGGAAACAGATAAACTTAGGAAAGAAGAGGACAGCAGGAGAGGTCCAGGTCTGATTAAAGGGAAAATGTGGTGGTTAGTTTTTTTTTCCACTAGTTAATAACTAATGCTGCAAATTTTCTTAGCAGAAACTGTAAATGTGCTAGTGGTGTTTTGGGTTCATCTTTAGCAATGCAGCCCAGTTGTTGCCTATATAGTACAGTGGCAGGATAAGAATGTGCACGGGTAATATTTTAAGTCCAAAGAGAGAAGCCTTTAAGCGCTTTATTTCAGTTCCATTTGGGTTCAGCCATCACTAAAGTTTTTTCAGTTCAGTTCTGGTCCAAGTTCAACAAAACTTCAGAAAGATGATTGGGTTCTATTTTAGTTTTAAGCACAAATGTATATATATTTTATATATATATTTCAGCCAGTTTGGTGTCAATATCCCACTAACTACCCAAATCTCAACGCTAACCATGTAGATTAAGAAAGTATTTCCTAGACTTTGTAGATCGGTGAACCGTGGTCAATCCTGCACATCAGTGCCATCAGACTTTTAGACTTAAAACCTTGTTTGTTCTGTCTGGTTCTGCAGACTGAGGAGTCACCAGTGGTCATCAGCTTTTAAGGACCATCACCACACTTTTAAGGACTGCTGAATTCAGGTTCATGAGTCCAAATCTGTGGGAACCAAGCTCGGCAATATCTCTTCTGACAATGCTATTCTCTTCACATGTGGGCTATTCCAAGACATAATGCCAGATTTTTAAATCTATTATACACTTTTTTAAAGCTCACTTGAAGTCTAAAATCTTTTTAGAAACTCTGTATGAGTATGAGATTTAAAAAAAAACCTTTATGCAAATTAGTCAGGCTGTATCCAAGCATGTATGTATTTTCTTTGTTTTCTACAGACTAGTTTGTTTCTGCTGATAACAAGAGCCTAAATGTGTTCTTAAAACTAGCACAAGCAGATTTAATGTATTAGGATTATTCTGGTTTCAATTGTCTGTAGGACAGCATTCCAACTTTAAGGACAAAAGAAAAATTATGAGCCTCTAGATTTGTTTATTAAAAACACATCTAATTGGTTAAATCTCTCACAAAACCTCAGAAATTAGGATGGGAAAAAAGAAACGTGTATGCTTGCCTGTCATTTTTGGAAAGAAGACCATAGAAAACTCTTCTTTATGTGATGTATCTCAAAACCAGTGTTAAAATATATGTCAGGGTGGACCAAACTTGGTGGTCTGAAGACCAGATGAGGATCTTGCAAGCCATTTCTGTCCACTGCTGTCCCAGACAATAATCCCTTCCCTTCCTCCTCACCCTGGTCCCCATTGCACTCTGCTTTGCGAGCTTGGGCCCGTGTAATGCAATATCCAGGTCTTCTGTGCCAGTCGCTGAAAATAGGCTGATGCCACAGAAGGGAAGGTTTTGGTATGGAAAGTTTGCCCAAGCTGTAGACCGAAATTTAGGCATGCTGTGCTGTGTGCCAGCAGGGTTTGAGGGTATTAGGTTGTGGTTTGGGAGGGGGTGTCGCTCTTTGGGTGGCATTTGCTACTCCGAAAATGATTCCGTATCGCTCCTAAGAGGATGGGCACCAGTGAAGGGGACCAGCCGCTGGGCTGCTGCTTACTTATTCTGATACTTTGTAACTTCCATTCATTTAAACAGTAGAGGCTTTAAATTGAATGCCACTCAAAGAGAGGAATGAATATAAAATATAGGTGACACATCATGAACTTTCTTATAAGTACTATTTTATTAAAAGGCATGTCCAGCATGTAGGTAAAATATAACGCAGAAAATTTTAAAACATCTTAAACCATGGGGTTTAAAGTGATCCGGTAGTGTCTATACATGTACATTTGTTTCAATAAGAAAAATAAGTGTTTATTAGCAGTACTGTGATGAATTCTTAATGCTGTTCACTTTGATACAAATAATCTGTAGCAAAACGTTGAATGAGGAATAGTTATTAAAAAAAAAAAAGCATCAAATGCAAAACTTTTGCATACATTCCAGGAAAAAATATCTCCAATGAATTGTAATAAAAAACTTGATACTAATATTTGCAAAACATGACTCGGTACTTTTCATAATTATTAGTCCATTTTCTTTACTTACATGAATTAATGTAGTTCTCTGTTTATAAGCTTAATTTAAAGATGCTTTGAGGAGACAGATTAAATATTGCAAGCCTCTTATTATTTACTATTTATTCCAGACTTATGAAACAATGTTTTAAATATAAAGCACCATTTTAATAATGTGAGAACAAAGAAAATTCACTAATTAGCCTGAAAATCAAACATTGGCAAACAGCTAAAATGAATTTAAGATTCTAGTCTGAAACCTTTTCAGAAAGCCAACTTATTTTGTTTGCAAATTACAGCATATAAAATGGTTCTTTAGCATTTTACATAGAAGACTAGAAGGCAGGTTTTATTTAGGAGAAGAATAACTATTGCTTTTTGTAATCTTTCATTTCTTTCCCAGGATTTAAACTGGACAAACTCATAAACAATACCTGTATTTTTAGAAGTTCTTACTTTGAGGTTAAACTTTTCAGGAGCTAGTAATGATTTATGGAAAATTTTTACAAGAAGAGATGTGGCACTGCTTATACTTTTCCCATACATCCTGTTTTCAAACAAATTTGATTAAAAATTCACTTATTCTATTTTGTTCCCTTTCAGAATGAAACCTGCTTGTATGCAAGCTAGTGAAGCAGCCTGCAGTAGGCACTGCATCCTCCATCTGAAGAGTTAAAAAAAACAGATGAATTTCCAGGAAACAGTTGTCTTCTCACAGCCAGTTTCTCTTGCAGACAACACATGTCTGAAGCACTTCAGCTTATGAAGGAGCTGTGATGCCACTTCTACTGCGATCTAGCTAGACAAGGATCTCACTTTCCTAACTTACTTCCTCCTCTCTTTCTAGTAAAGCAGCCAAAGATATTGCTATCATTGCAACTCAAGTTCCTATTGATGTTAGTTGAAATATAAGCCACTTTTCACCCCTTGCTGATAAATTACAAAATTATGAGTCCACTGCTCACTTTACAGATGGCAAATTGCAGCTCAGTCTTGTTTAATATTGCTGTTCCTAAAGAAAATGAACGAAATAAAATCCCTTGAACAATAACAATCAATCCATAAATTATCCTGCCCTCCATATGTGTCAAACAGCACACTGGGTAAGCAAAAAGCAAATGCGTGACGTGTAATGTAGGTGTCTGGAGCAATCTCTCAGTTTTGGAGATTCCCCCTGAGACAAACAGAGTATGGGTACGGCAACTCAGCTGAACAGATCCTGTTTCAGGGTCTTGACCTGAAGGGATACGGTTAAACTGTAACAAAGCAGATTGAAAAGGGATTTTACAGCTTTCAACTATCAGACGTACAACTATTTCTTTTCTTTTTTTTTTTTTTTTAATATAACTCCTGTTATCAAGCCTGATCCAAATAACCTCAAAAGAAGAATTTGCATGGAGCTTTGACTCTGTCCCCACATTTAACATACCTCTGCATTTACTATTTGTTAACCAACAGCGCACCAAATTGCAAAACCTCAACTGTGAAACATCAATTATGGAACAATTTTACTAGAAGCAAAAGGATTTACTTACATAAACCCTGCCTGCCAGTGAAAGAAAATCAAGACAGGACCACTGAATCTGGGGCGGCAGGGGAGAGTGGGGAGCGCAGTTTAAATGTATTTTGGTCATTGCATCACTCAGCACTAAACTTTTGCTGGATAGTAGGATAGCA
The DNA here is from genome assembly GCA_035047845.1 of Dendrocincla fuliginosa. Lineage (NCBI taxonomy): Eukaryota > Metazoa > Chordata > Aves > Passeriformes > Dendrocolaptidae > Dendrocincla > Dendrocincla fuliginosa. The sequence continues at coordinate 44,282,547 of JAWWMO010000043.1, read as the reverse complement.
TCTGCTTGAAGTTTTTCCTACTAAATACCTTCTCAGAATATGCTGAGTTGGAAGGGAACCATAAGGATCATCGAGTCCAACTCTTAACCCTGCACAGGATCATCCCCAAGAGTCACACCATGTGCCTGAGAGTATCATCCAAACACTTCTTGAACTCTGGCAGGCTTGGTGCTGTGACCATTGCACTGGGGAGCCTGTTCCACTGCCCAGCCACCCCCTGTGCTAATATAAATAGCTTTTGCTCCGGCATTATATTCCTCCTTAATACCATAGAAAGGAGTGGTATTTTTTTGGTATTTCAGTTCCTGAAGAGTTAATGGTTTCAGCTCTGGAAGAAAACAAAAAGTAACGCAGGTGCAATCTCTTTTTAAAACAGGATCTAAGTAGAATAAAATTCACAATTTTCCAGGCAGATTAAACACCATAATTATGGTGATATGTTTTTAAATTTCTATAGACTTTCTCAGAGGCACTGGCCTCAAAGTTCTGCAGATAACCTGATTAATAAACACAGTTAATCCCTCCCCTGGTTTGGTAACCCTGGCACCAGAACAGATTGATTTTGCCATAAGCTAGGGTTTTTTCCCAAATTCAGTTATCTAGCCAGACTTTTTATATGTGGATTCAGACTGTGCTGATACTAGTTATCCTCCTAAACCTGTAGTCTCTGCTAATAACACTGTTCAGTATCGTGCTCATCCTGATGGTTAGTTATTTGACACACCTTGTGAGAAGTGCCACCTCTCACAGGAGCTGCAGGCTCTTCCCTGTTTTTTCCTTCAGTCCCTTCTCGGACATGAAAGCCAGACAAATATTTCCCTCCTTAGCAAGCAGAATATTTTCGCATCTGTTTTCCTGGCAGCTGTATCTCACCTAGCTTGTAGTCTGCCCTCTGTCTAAGATAGCAGATAAGGACCAGTGATGGTTAGCACTTGATACTTTTCACCGCCTCAGGTAACTCCAATTCTACCTCCCAGTTCTTTTGGCTGATTTTCAGCCCACTGTAGAAATTAGCCAATTTCAGCACCACTGTCGCAAAACACCGTGTTGTTGTATAGGGAGCTCAGACCACGGTGACTGAAGTTATGTGTCAGTGGAATGTTGTTTCCAGGCATTTGCAGTCATGCTAACGGCTTAGCAAAATACTGAGACCTGCTTTAACACTAATAAAGAAGGGGTTTTCAGGAACTAGGCTGAGATACCAAAGTAGCTTGTCATCCTCACTTCCTTTGTGTATAACCAGCTCGACCTTTCAACTAACTTCTAGTTATTCTATTTTGCCTTTTTTTGTTTATACCCTAAAGGTTTCATTTAGTTCTATAGGTTTTTTAAATAAAATTTCTCCTTTTAACAAAGTTTCTTATGATTATTGAGAATTAGCAATACCATTTTTAGAATTCCTCAAGCCATTGTTTCCTCTAGCAGTAAATATGATAGTTAGGTTTATTTTAATGACAGCAAAGTCTGCAGAAATTTTATTTTACTTTATTTTAAACGACCCTTAGACATGATACCCATGTCTAAAGATATCTCTTCCCATTTCCTTCCTGTGTTTTGGCTTAAGGAGAGCAAAGCCTTGACACCACTTGACTTACTCTCCGCTAGAGCCTAAGCTTATAGCCAAAGGAAAAATCCATAGGATTGTTTTCAGGAATACAAGAAAAAGCTCTTGAATAGAAGTAAATAAGTCTTTTTACAATCTCTAACAAGATAATTTACCTGCAGGAACATTTTGCTAAGACCCAGAAATTGGCTGAGGTACAGGAATTCATGCAACCACAGAACTCTGTCCTTCATATCGTGTGTAGATTCTGTTTCCTCGAGTTGATAAGACTTAGTAAGAAACTCAGATTATAAAGCTCCATCATTTCTACTGAAGAGTAAGTTCTGCATTGCTTTAAGATATTAAAAAAGCCTTCTGTTCCCATATTCTAGTGAACAATTTTTCCTTCTTGCTAATAATTTTGTATTGTTTATCTAGATTGTGGTTATACAAAATATAACTAGGACAATACAGATGAGATCAGATTAAAATAAAATTACTTCTAATGCACTGGGTGCAGCTGCTTGGTTACATTCCCACTCTACCCATTCATCTTGTACTCGAACCATTTTCTGTCTCTGGAAAATAATTCCTACCAGCAGGAAAATACCCATACAACTAGGATGCTGCTGTAGTTCACACTTCTGCTAGATTTAGTGCTAAACAAAATACTGTCACCGATTCTATTTTCATCAGTCATCTTGCAATTATATTTGGGTTAGTTGTTTGTTTGGGTTTTTTTTAAGCATCTCCTTTTTGGATTGTAGGATTCTCAGTTTTCCTTTAATTAAAATAAAGAGGTTTTCAGCAACTAATTTTCCAGGTATAAGCTGGAAAATCTGAAACCTCAAGACTCAAAAAACAAAAGCCAAACCAATACATGGGGTGGAAAAAAAAGTCTTAGGATTAAAGTCTTTATCATGATTTTTGGCTGACTTATGGGCATTGAACATATGAAACTGGCTTCACTGAATAGTCTGTACTAGCAAATCAAGATGATATATATCAGTTAGAAGTAGTTTTTGGAATCTGAAGGGCCAGCAATTTAAAAGCTAGAGCTGCAAAAAAAAAGCCATGAAAGGAAAGAATCAAAGAAAGAAAAGAAAAAAAAAAAGAAAAAGATAAAAAGAAAAAGGAAAGAAAAAGAAAAAGGAAAAAAGAGAGAAAAAGAGAAAGAGAGAAAGAAAAAGAAAGAAAGAAAGAGAAAGAAAGAAAGAGAGAAAGAGAAAAGAAAGAGAGAAAGAGAGAAAAGAAAGAAGAAAGAAAGAAAGAAAGAAAGAAAGAAAAAGAAAGAAAGAAAGAAAGAAAGAAAGAAAGAAAGAAAGAAAGAAAG
>JAWWMO010000043.1:44249403-44272767 GCA_035047845.1 Dendrocincla fuliginosa | reverse complement strand
CGAGTGGTGCGGGGCCCGGCCGGGGCGCGCCGCGGGCACCTGAGCGCCGCGGTGGGGCCCGCCCTCGGGGCCGGGAGCGCGGCAGCGCACCGTGCCAGCGGCAGCTCCGTGCCAGCGACTTGCTGAAGCTCCCGGGACACCCCACCCTGGTCCCCACCCCCCTTCACCCTCCGGCGCTAAATACCTCGTTGCTACAAACAGCCATTGCCCGCCGATGCGCGCGCCGATGTTCTTCCCCCCCCGCGCGCCCCCGCCCCCACTCTTTTTTTTAATTATAATTTTTTTTTTTTTAATAACCGCGGAGCTGTTTATTCGGCGTAAAGATGACTGATTGCGCCGAGGGTGCTGCGCGGTAAGCAGCCACCTTCTTGCCGCTGCCAGGGCGGCCCCGAACGACTTTAGAAACACACACACAAAAGCAGGGGAAAAAAAAAAAAAAAAGAGGAAACAAAGCAAAAGTAGCCGTAATGGTTTCACCCCTGCCCTTGGCTGCAGGTCAGGGCTCCCTGCAATTTGTACGGCTGTGTCTGGGAGGGCGAATTGACGGGAGAAGGATTAAGGGGTGTCTGTTTTAAGCCCTCGGGAAAAAAGGTACAAAATAATGCAAAATAATCTCCTTAAAAATCAGGCCGGGAGGGGGAAGGGAGCCTTTGTTATCAAAGAGGTAAATGAATATGTATTAGGCTGGACGGTGTGGCTGAGGGAGCGGGGCAGCTCCACTACACAGAGACAGTTCCCACAGGGACGCGCTGCCTTGGGTCGGATTCCCCAGTAACGCCTGAAATTCGACGTTTCTTTAGAAAAGAAAAAAAAAGAAAAAGAAGAAAAAATATAACAGTCCCTGAAGGATGTTGTAACTGTTATTGCTTATAATTCTTAAGCACAGGGAATAAGAGAGTTAATAGTAATCTTAAAAATTAAGCGTTGTCTTTAGTAATTAAGCAGATTCATCGGAGGAAAAAAACAATCTACTTTGTTAAGTGAAATACTGGTCAGTATGGTTTCATCTGCTTGTAATGCTTGGATGCTTTTGAATTTGATTTATTCAGTTTATGAAAAAAGGTGGTTTTAATCATTGGCAGCAGCACAGATTTAAAATGAGGTCTGAGGAAAAAACACGGGCTTTCTTAAGCATTTTAGAAATGGTTTCAAACAATTTAGGTCTTGAAGGTCATTCTTGTTCCTGTTTTTGTCTGTACAGTTCAGATAGCCTCATATCCAGCCTCCAGTGACTCTTGCAGAATCTCCACTTACTTTTCATTGGATAGATGTGAAGAGAGGAGAGAATAGATTTGTGCTCCTTGAAATTTACTTGACAGTTCAGCTACCGATGATATGAGATCTTGCATAAAACCTATATTACTTTTTCCAGAATGGCACTGGCTTGGCTGTGTTCAGAAAAACAATAAAAATTTAATGCAGATCTGGTTTTATTACTAAAATAATTCCATATATGCAGGCACAGACCTTTTGCTCAAAAATATATTATTCTGATATCATAGTGTTCAAATTAGGGCTGTTTATTTAAAGTTCATTAATGCATCTTGGAGAAATGCAATACATCTTGCCTAGGTGCAAAGCTGCTTTTTTACAGCTTTGCTTTAGTTCTCTTTCCCTATGTTATGTTATTAATGGATTTTTATGTGGATAGTATCTCAAGACTTCCTTTGATTCTGCTGTTTATTCATCACTTGAAGTCATAATAATTTGTTTCTAAAACCACAGCTGGCTGCTACAAAGGCGGAGAGAGGAAGACCATGATTTATGTGGTGAATGAGAAACAAGAACAGAAGAATGTAATAAATATTTGTTACTTAAAACTTCAGATATTGTTATGAAAAAGGTAGCATAAAAATTAAATAGGCAGTATATCAGCAGGATCTTTCCTAAACAGAGTTCTGTTAATTTTTTTTCATGAGAACTCAATGTCTTTTAAAAATAGCACTAAATATCTGACAAATTTACAAGAGTAATGAAGTTCAAACTTTAAAACTGCAAATCAATGTTTAAATGACAATATTGGCACCTCATAAGAGTACTCTGGTTCACAGTTACCTTTATTCTCTGGCTTGAAACTTCCATAAGTGCTATAGGCTCAGTGGAGTACGTTGGTATTTCACTGTTTCTTTCATCAGTGTTTGTTGCTGGTTTTCTCCTCTGTCTGTGTGACTCTTCCATACAGTAACAGGAGAAAAATTAATTTTAAGGGTAAGAAAAGGTGAGTAAATGAAATTATTTTTGGGACTGTGGGCCATATGTAGTGCATGAAACTACTTAAAGCCACTTCTTAGCTTCTTTGTCATTGGGATGTTTAATACAATCTTGGTCTGCCCTAAGTGTTTTACTGTGTAAAAGTTAGAATGGAGTAGGAGAAAGATGTGAAATGGAGAAAGAGAAAAGGAGCAGACTCTGGAAACTTAGTTCTCCATCATGTAAACAAAAAAAGTTTTTTTAATTTGCTATATAACAAGCAGTAATTCTTCTAAAGAGTCACTAATATGAAAACTATATACAAATGGGATTTAAATTTTTTAAGTACAATTCAAATGCTTTATTTATTTTTAATCTGTGTGTTTTGGGGTAGCATTTCTAGGACAAACATTACTTGTAGTTATACAGTCATGAATGCTTCAGAGTCATATCACCCGACTGGGGATGAAAGGCACAAAGTTAAGCAATCTCTAATTTTTTTCTTCCAAATATTTTCTATTGTTCCTGAACATTTTGGTTCTGAATGTAGATCATCCATATAGTAGATATATTTAATCAAGTTTTATATTAGTAGAGAAAACATGAACAGTAAGAGTTCTTGAAAATCACCAGCAGAATATATTGTTTCTGACTTGATTTCAAACGTATGTGCCCAAGACAGGGAGGAATGAGTGAATTTTTATTTTTCATTTAGGCAAAAATCCCTTTCATGTCTAAGGAAGGAGGCAACAATGTTTTTGCAGTTGTATAAAGTGCCTGTTGCTAGAAATGATTTTCACTTTGTTCCTGAAAAGTATGTCAAGTTTACTGGAGAGCTAGCATGCTGATTTATTTATATAATGTGACGTGAGCAGAGAAGGGGGTAGTGTGTTTTTGACCCAGCTGATTTTGCTAAATTAGCGCTGATTTGCTGAAAAGACTTAGTGATTTATTAAGCTAGATTTATCTAGCTACTTGGAGGAATGCAAGGGGCCTTTCCTTACTCTCTGCATTCTTACTTCCCAAAGATGCAGCACAGAATATCCATTAACCATGACATACCATTTGGTCAGAAAAAAATCCCCTTTAGTTAAAAAACCAGCTATTGCTTATCAGTCACCTCTTCTTGTTGACCGGATTTTGACAACTGCTTACCTGAAAGGATCTAAATAACAATGTACAACTGCCACAGTTCCTCCCTGTCCTGGGATTACAGTCTGGTTCTTGAGCAGAGAAATATGAATATTGAGCCTTTGGCTCAAGCAAACTGGAATGAGTTAACTGTAGCTCCACACCACAAACAAGGTCTGCAATGTGAACTCTTAGAGAATGTCTCACTTAGCAGTTGAGAGGAAGGTTTGCTTATTTCACAAAGCATCATAAACATAAGAAAGAAAACATAGAGGAAACAAGTATTTTCATAACTGGGATCACCCTGCTTTTTCCAGCTTCTTGGGGAACAGAATGTTTTGAAGAAATAAATTATGATTTATACCAAAAAATTTTACTAATTTACCAGCTGCCACCTCATTTCCTACCATTTTTATCTATTCAGATGTGAATGCTTTGTCTTTCTTGAGAATATGCATTTGGTAAAGGAGAATAACAAAAAATTGAGGGAATAATTTCTGTGAATCAGGGGTGCTTTAAAAGAGGACCAGCACTTGTAATTTAAAAGCAAACCATCAAGAGATGGCACTATGAGAGTAGTACTTTGAAATAACATCCAGATTCTTTTCTTTCAGACACAGTTGAGAAAATGGAGGATCATTTCCTTTGATTCAGCAGATAGGTGGACATATAACCAGTGACAAGCATGAAACTAACCATTAAAAGGTGGCATGTAAGTCCATCTCTCCTCTCATCATGTGCTATCTATTATTTAAAACTAAAGGCCTCAACTGCATTGAGTAAGAGGTTATCTAGACACACTTAATACCTTCAATGAAAATAATTAAATGTAGTGCTCTCTTAGTTTCTCTAATTTACTATTTACAATTTTAAGTAAGACCAAAATAACATAAAATAATTTAGGTGGACTTGTAAAGGAGAAGTAGAATGTGCTGACAGAAGGTACTAAGGAAAAAAAAATAAAAAAAAAAAGATAATTTACACAGCAGTTTTTTACTATATACTATGTTAGACTTCTTTATAACCAGCAGAATTCTGGTCTGTTGCTCTGTTATTTTGTCAATTATCCAATTTCACTTTGACTAAAACTAGCTAAATATTGCTGAAAGTTACTGAAGGATAAGCTGTAAGTAGAAAAAAAAAACCTTCTGGAAAGGTTATGATACATTCATTTCAAGCAACTACTAGGAGCATATTTGCTATGGATTTTAATATTCAGGTTATAGTATAAGATGCTGTCACTGTAATATTTATTAACCTCGTTTTTTTGGCTGAGAAAGAGCATATAGGGGTATAAAGACACATACACCTATACACACACGTGTTCCGAACCACACTCTTTGAAGTTCTGGATTTTTAGAGAAACATACACTCTTTGTTTTAGAAAAATCCTAGAGATAGCACAGCTGAAAGTACTGTGAAAACTTGCATTCTCGTCCTAGATGCTGCCAGGAAAAACAAGCCTTTTAAGCTTGAGGAGGCTTGAGATATTTTCTTGCCAGTTGCAAGTCCTACTTCTCAAAGTAAAAGAGAGCAAGTAATGTCTGAAAAAAGTTTTCCTGCTGGATGGCATGAAGGCAGCTCTCCTGTGCTCAGCCAATCCACAAGTAATTAAAGGTCCTTTGCTGGCAAAGAGTCAGTTCTGAGTCTGATAAGGAAAACTAAAACGGGTGATGCAGTGAATATCTCTAAAGGGGAGATTTTTGAGTGCAAAGCAAAATGAAGAAACTGGCTATGTGTCTCTGAATAAATGTCCTCTCATCAGAAAAATTATAATTTTAAATCACTGTTCTAGTCCTTACATTAAAGATGGTTTAATTCAGGCAGAACTATTTGGCCATGTGTGTGAATTCCTACAATTAGGGACGTTTATCATTAGGAGTGTTTATCATTGAAAGTGCTGCCATGGAGAGCAGACAGATGAATATCTTTTCAGGAGTGCTGTGGATCATTAAATGAGTTGTAGAACCTTTCCTTGGGCATGAGCCACTTTTAAATTTCAGGCTAAGGCTATAATAGATTTCAGCATAAGGCCTGATGTGTTACTGTATTTAGGAGTTTGAATAACAGGCTAATCAATGTTTACTAATGTGTTCATATAATTTTAAACTTCTTACAGTTAATTGAAAATATGTTGTCCATGGTATGTGAATATGCTACTGGGCTCAGATACATTTTTCAGATTAGTGCATTAAGTGCTAGTGTCAGGTAATGAACTTAAGCTGCCTCTGACGTGTTGGCTTCCTTTGGCTCAAGATAGGCATGGCTGCTTTCCCTGCTTCAGTATAGAGAGAGGCTGCATGTGGAATGTCATACAAACCTGGACAGATGACAAGAAAACAGTGCTAGCTGCCAGCTACCTTCTCTCCATTTGTCAGGGTTTGTGCTTGCCTTTTGTCAGGATGGCTCAAGACATAGTTCTATAACTGATTGGCATGTTGGGAGGATATAAAGTAAAATGCAGGCCAGTCAGCCAGCCAGACAGACTGGCATTTTTTAGGCTCAGCAGAGGAAATATACACAGGGCTACTCTTTCTAGTTAAGGAAAGAGCACTGGTCCACAGCTCACCTTCTCTTGGCATGGTCTGTCCATTCCCAGAATTGCTTGCTTCTCCTGTAAGCAGTTTTGCCAGGTATGTGGAAATTAAAGCTCAAACAGTAGTAGGTAAAATTGGATAGGCTGCTTGAGGCAGTTACTACCTCCCCCTGTACTGTATCTGAAACCATCCTTCCTGTGACTCTGACAGAGCGCTGCCTGCAGCAGGGAAGAGAAATTAACTCCTGCATCTCCTCCTCAACAACTTCAGCTTTCAGTCTGGTGTGTTAAGATCAACTCCAGTTCCAGCATGGCTCAAAATTACCATCATTCAGGAGCAGCTTCGTGAGCTGTTTGGTTGTGAGGTGGCAGGTTCTGTCACAGGGTGGGGTGAACCTAACTCCTTCAGCCATCTGATTTTAATCCCTTACCATATGTGACCTGAAGTCCTTAGATGCCCTCTACTGCCATATACCAGAATTAACAGATGGCTGCGTGTAACCAAATTCAAATTTGCTGAAGTTTGTTATTATCTCTCTGCCTTTATAAATGAATGGAGGAGAGGAAATAATATCCATAATTATTACAAAATATGCAAAGCCTTTTATAAAGTGTGAGTTTGGGCTAGACATGTTTTCTGACTTTCAGTGCCACTGCTCTGTATTTCAAAATTTTAACACTATTTTTAGTAGTCTCTTCAGAGCTCACTTCCCTGATAAATTTTCCCTCTGTGAATAAATTTGATCCATAAAGATGCCTGAGGCACTGCAGAATTTTCCCCCAGCATTTCATGCTACATAATGCTATATGGAAAGAAGCTGCAAAACCCTTTGTTCCGAAAAGGAACTAAAAGATGCATTTAGACATTGGATGTATTGTTTGCGTAAGACAGGACAGCAGGCAAGAGTATCTAAAATGGAATAAGAATGAAATTTCTGTCCCAACTTTGCCTGTGTTTTGGCAGGTTTTGTGTGCTGGCAGGCACAGAGCAATCCTAAATCCAACAGAACTAATCTTGGAGGGAATCACTCAACAGGTGCTTAAGAATTAGTGTTTCTGTGCTGCTTGAGCTTTAGCTGTGTTGAGTATGTCAGCTCCTTTTCCCTCTTTGAGGAAAAATCAGCAAAAAATCCCACTTTTAATTCCCTGGCCCAGGTTCCTATTGCTGACTTGATTGAGTGGGTTTGGTCCACATGAAATTAGCAGCCATATTTTGTGTACATTTTTAAACAAGCCTAACCTTTTCTGAGGACAGTCTATCCCTTCTTTCTACTCCAGGTGGTTGTTGGTGATGTTGCAGATAGAAGTGGGCGTGGCCGAAGGGAGCTGAGGTTTCCAGAGGAACATGTGAGAGCAGGGATCTGCTCCAGGTAAGCGAAGGGGGATGGCCACATACAGAGGACACCCAGCAGGACCCCTGCCAGGCTCGTACAAAGCTTGGGTTGGTCGAAAGGGGGAATTTTCACATTATGCTTTCTTTTCCCTCCAGCACAGTCCTCTACATTCAGGCATACTGGTCTAGAATATGCTGCTTGCATTTTTCAGGAGCTTTTGTAATTTTTCCAGAACATAATCTCAAACCAACAGAAGTCCATAGCAAAATCTTGTTGTGAATGGGGGCTTTGTTCTGTGATACTATTTCTGAAAATGCCTGGTTCTCTGTTAGCCATTGCATAAAAGGCTGAAACATGAGTTTGTTCATATGCTTTTGTTTCAGTGTATTCATTCCTTCAACCCCTTCCCCCACTTTCTCCAAGAAATACGTGGAGCTCTTCATCTCCTCCTGACAGGTGGGCTATATAATGTGGTGGCAAACCTGTAAAGTCTTACCAATTTATACCACCTGACAATGTGCTCCATTGCATGTATTTTAATTAGATCCCTACTTTTTCAGTTTCTTTAAAGGCATTTCAATTTTTCAGGGGCTTTCTTTCTTCCCCTATCCATCAGGGAGTAAAATCGTGTGTCCACAGAATGTAAATAGCAGCTGTTTCCACTCAATTTGCATTTATATACTTAGCACTTTAAACCAGATTATTTCTAGAAGCTTTCAAAATCTAGTCAAAATTCCTACTTAGTCAGAGGTACAAGTGAGATGATAATGAAATCCCTTTGGACTGCCTGATCCAAAAAGGCACAGCAACAACAATGGAATTCCCCAAATGGCTGATCAGTTAGGCTTTTAAGTTATACTTCAACAATCGACTGAAGCATGTCTTTTGATCTCCTTGGGTATTTTCAAGATCAGTTCCTTGGTCTGCTCTAAGGCAGCAAAGATATGCCAGGTAAGAATATTAACAGTTAAAAAAAGAAATCTGCACTGAACTCATAGTGTATTTCTAGCAAAATTAATTTATCATACAAGTACAGCTGAAAATGGGGGAAAAAAAACCCCAAAACAACACCTGGTGAACTCTTTAAAGTGAACAACTTATTTGCCAGTGCCACAGATTTTTGCATAAACAAATATTTTATGCCCTGAGAATAACTGAAAAACAGCTATTTGGGTTTTATACCATCTTCTTTTGTTGACATTTCATTAGCCCTGAAAAGGAAACAGCATTTTTATTTAGTAATCCCTAAATGAAGATTTTAAGAATTATGTCCAATTATGTGGGTTTTCTTCTTCAGAAAACTTTGAATGACTTTCACCTTGTTATTTTGCCAAAATGTCTTAACCTGAACCACTTATTTAGATTTCTTTGATCCTCTGAAGGCTGAAAATTACAGACCATTGACATTTAGTGACCTTTGATATGGTTCACTTACTCCAGCATGGACTGTGTAAGAAGATGCTTGCTCCTAAATCCAGATTTTTTTTGAAGTTATAGAAATGCACTTTCTTCTCTGCATATTTTTTTATTCAGAATTCAAATCCTTTTATTTTTACAGGAGTCGCAACCGGGGCATCTTTGACCTGGAGGGGGGAATCTTGACGACTCAGGTTGTTTAGAGATCAGTAATTATGCGAGTGAGTTGTTGGTTTTGTGTGTCTGTGTAAGCCTGTGCCAGACCCATTCAGACTTGGTGCTGTGAACAAAGGCAATCTAAACTCAGGTAATCTGTGAAAATGTTGTGGGTTCATGCTTCCTCATTTCACAGGGCATACTTGGGTTTCTAAATTAAAAAAAGTCCCTGATGTCAAGAAGGACTTATATTTGGAATATAAGGGGAATATATATGGTTTATATTCACTCTAACTGGAGCTAGTTCCCTCTAGAGCAGATTCTCATATTCACATCCCACAGTCCTCCTTGAACTCTTTCTGGTGCCCCTATAGATCCAACATTCAATTCTGATTTTTTTGTGTTATGTATCTTTTCAGATACTTTGAAGTATCTGAAATTATGTGAAACTGTATTCAGCCTGTGAGAAGGGTGCTTTCCTAGCACGAACGTGAGGGTATGTGTTGTATGTTTTGGCTTGTGGTTACATTTGAGGGTGCACAGCTTGGGCAGTTTAGAAGAGCAGGTAGTGCGAAGTCAAACAAGATGTGACGTTGGGAGCAGTGCTCGGTGCAGACTCACTGGTAAGGTGTGCCTTACCAGTGGCCTCTCTGCCCTCATTTCACATCTTTCTTCAACAAATGTGGCCGTATAAATTCAATGAGTTGTAACCCATGCAGCCAACATACAGCATGTTTATTAGTAATTTGGTATAAATACATGCTCTAGAAAGGGAGTTTCTCTGCTGGTTTTCTTACCGAGGGTTATGGTAAACTTCTCATGAATTTTGTTTGTGCTAGGCTTCTGCTCTGGATAGGAAATCCTTTTACTTAATCCAATTCTCAATTTTGTGGAACTCACTGCCACCCTGTTTCCCCATCACTAATGCCAGGATTTTAACTGTATGGAAAATGGCATGGGGAAAGGGAGTTCTTTAAACAAGGGTTTTTGGAAAACAAGTGAACCCATACTGAAACAAGTCAGGATTAAAAAATAGAAAATAAATTTTAAAAAAGGATATGAAGCCTTATGCTATTTACACTAACCAAATGATAACTAACATGGGTTCAAGTAAAATGTTATTCAATTGAAATCATAAGTGTGTTTTAACTAAGAAGATGAGGATCACTACTGCAGCACAGCTCTGATGCAGTGTAACTCCTACGGATGTTGACTTCAGAAAAATGCTATTTTATTGTTTGTTTAAACAAAAAAACACATTTGAATGAGAAACAAGCAGTGTTTAAGAGACACTATTCTTTGCTTGAAACTGTTAAGCTGTGTTTTGTTACCATTAGTGAGTAGGAAATACATGCTTGTACAGTAGGCTGCTGCTTGAATAGTTTAATCTTTTACTTAGGTTAAACTTTATTCTACATGGTAATGGCTTAATGCAGTAGCCTAATTCAACAATCACTTTTTGCTGTTCCTTCAATTTTTTGTGATACTTACATTATTTCTAGCAGAAGAAATGCTAAAAAACAGCTCTTCCAGAATTTCTGGGTTTTTATTATCTCATATTTTGTTGGTAGGGAAATTCTTCTGCTGAGGAATTGTAAACATTAGTAGTAGTCAAAACTGGCCTAATTAAAAAAGGTAAACTGCCTCTAACCCAAGATTGTTTCTCATCTTGACAAGCAGTAAAGCTGAATATTAGCACAACTGTTACAAAAGTATGTATTATTTATTTTTCATATATTACTTATTTTTCATAAAGACCAGCTGGCAAAGTTTCTCAGTTCTATCGGCCATCCCAGCCTCTGGTAGTGCCTCTAGGTGATGAAAAACTTTGTGATACACTGATTATCACTTCTCATCTACATCATGACTCTAATAAAGTGGCACACCAGACCATAAATTTTTACTTCTCCAGGAGTCAAGCAATGCAAAATTGCTGACCAAACATGCTGTTTGGTTCAAGCAGCTTCCACTGTCTGATCTGCAGTGTTCCAACAGCTGTAGTTATATACAATGGAACTAACATTCTGTGTCAACTCTATTTAAATTTTTAGGTAATTCTGGGAAAATTGCCCAGTAAATCGTAATTTATTGTGTTCATTCTTCTAGAAGTGCCTAGATGTAATAGTTGCAATCATGAGCTCATTTTAGAAGAGGTGCTACAAAAATACATGATTTATTTCTTCTGTGACTACACACTGAGTCAAACAAAAGCTTATCTTTTAGCATTGTAGGGTTGATTAAATATGAGATGAGATTAAAATTCTACACACAATTTATTCAAACTTATAAACTAAATGTGTGTGAATGACTCTATATAGAAAAGCAAGATTTCCTATATAGGGGCTATTGAAGGCTAGCAGAAACAGCAAAAATGGTTTTAATGGTTTTAAATCCAAATTCTAAGAGGAGTATTTTCCTTTTATATAGATACTCTCTTAAAAGAAAGGTAAGACTGCTTTTGTTTGCCCCATTACAGACACATGAATCTCATCTTCATCCTCCCTTCACAGAGAGGGGAAACACACCTCCAGAGACCAATTGTGACATCATCTACACAATAAAATGTTAAAATAAGATCAACTGGCTTGCATCAGTATTTTTTCTGTGTCAACAGAAAAGGGAGCCTATGAAGATTAACTCAGGCTTAGATGTCTAATTATTAGCTGTCTTAATCTTGGAGATAAATCCAACTGTTATATTGTAGGTACTCTATTTCTTTATTCTGGTTAGTAGTGGGCTTGCTTTAGGTCAATTTTATTATATTGCAGCATTAAAATAAAATATACATTCTCTATTACAGAGGAGGAATGCAGTCTACGTCTATTTCATCTTTCCATTTGTAACTTTGCATTGGTTTTGAGGATGGAATGAGCATGTGAGAAATTACAGCAGAGCGAGCAGCTGTGAATATACATAGACTGGTGTAACTGAGAAATGTAGTGCTAGCTTTAAACAGCAGTCAGTACTGTGACTTAAAATGGACCTGCCACAATGATTTATACTGGTACAGCAGAATTTGGTCATGACAAATGAAGTTCAGACCCAATACAACAGCAATGGACAAGAAGAGAACTTTCCTGTTGGACTGAATAGCTGGAGGGGTGGGGAGGGAGGAATGGCTGGGTGGGTAACTGCTGCCTCCACTGTAGTCAGGAGGAACTGAAACATAAAGACATGACACTTGTCACATGGGTCCCATTACTGCTCCACTCACACTGCTCATTTTCTTCTCAAACTGGGAGAGCAGAGCTTTCTTTGTTCAAGCATGGACATATGTCTCTGAGACACCTTACAGAAGTCAAAGCAAACAGGCAAGCCCTACATAAGAACCTTTGATCCCTTTCATCCAACCACTTTGGACCAGCTTGGGAGCTCCTTCGCCTGAAGTACTTACAAATTTAATGCAAAACCAGCAGCTCACGCCCCTCTCTCACAGGGACCACGCAGGCGAGTCCCCGACAGTCTCCCACAGATCCAGCCCCGTTCCTGGGCAAGGCTGCCTCCTGGTGGTGGTACCCAGGATCTGCAGAACATCAGCATCGGCACACAGAAAAGGCAAAAACCCGTCTTAAAAGCATCTTCCTTTTTTAATTCGGGGCCAGCTAGGGGTAGTGAAAAGAATTCTTTTCACTAGGGCATCAAGATAAATTGAACTGATATTTAAATGGTTTGAATTCCTGTTCCAGAGCGCTGGAACAGGCTGCCCAGGGAGGTTGTGGAGTCTCCCTCTCCGGAGACATTCTAAACCCATCCAAACACAGGATGCATTCCTCTGTTACCTGTTGTAGTTGACCCTGCCTGGCAGGGGGATTGGACTTGATGATCTCCAGAGGTCCCTTCCAACACTAACAATTCAGTGATTCGCTGAATTAAGGACAAATGTTTTGATACTTGACTGAAAACAGTTTTCTAAAGGCATGCAGGCAAACAAGGCCTGAGAAGACTTTTAGTGAGACATTTAAAACCCAAAAATCAATCCGTAAAACATACCCAACTGTATACTATCCACAGAAACTAGCTAATATGGTCTGGAAGACTAATAGCTACTAGATACAAAGCAAATGGCTAAGTGTCCAAACTTGGATACAAAGTGACAGAGCAGATTTCGCATTGTGAATTTTATGCAACTTAAGCCTTCAATTACAAGGAACAAGAGGAAAGAGAAGTACCAAACTAACTTTGACATGGATTTCCTTTTGCATAGAAGTGGGACAAAAACCAAGCGGATGAATTTTCAATTCCAAGTTTTCAAGTGTGGAGAAACATAAAGATATCCTTATTTAGTTGAGACCTAAAAAAATCAAGAATAGCTTCAAATTACTGCGAGAATAGTATTATGTTGTGCTTCAGATGACCCAGGAAAAAGATTTAGTAGAAGAAAAGATGAAAAGACCGAGAGAGGCAGTGCAATGAAGTGTTAAAACACCAATGCTATGAATTAATAACAAAATGTCAGAGGGCACATGTAATGAACGTGTTTTAGACTCAGTTTCCAGTAACTGGGCAGAAAAGAAAATACTTTAACAATTGCTGTCAAGCACATCATAGATTTTTAGCCCTCAAAAGCATCCAAAAATGTTTGGGAAACATGTGGATGCTTGATCATAAAAAGGGTTAGACAGGCAAGAACAGACAAATGTCACAACAGAACGTTTCTGTAAAGCAAAATATCTTAAAAGTATTAGGCAGCAATAACCAAAACTATTGGAGAAAAGGAGAAGAAATTATATTAGTCCAAGCATATTTTTTCTTACACTGGAGTGAAGTCAAACGGTGACAAATCAGGTCTCAGCTTTCTAAAAATAAAGGGGACTCAAGGTTTGCAGTAGAACATAATAAAACACAACATGAGATGTAAGCTCACTTATGTGCCAGTACCAGGCACCATGAACTGATGAAAATACTAAAATCTGTTATTGTTACAAATCACTGCAAACTACTTTAAAAGTTATATTCCAGGCAGAAAAAAACAATTATGTTCATGTGATTGAATTTGCAGAATTAAGGAGCCATCCTTTGCACAGACACCACACACACTCCTTCACAGCACCATGTTTGTTATGTGAGTAACACATCATTAATATGGAGCCAAAATCACTTGGCTGATGTTGGCTTAAGCATGGACTCATATCTTATAAGCACAACAGAGCAAATCAGCAAAATTATTTCATGCTCTGCCACGAAAAACCATTATCAGCTACTCAGCATTCAGATTTAAAAATTCACTTAGACTAGCTTTACATAAAATCTTCCTGAAGTACTTGAAGGCAGTCTTGTTACACACATCCAACATTGTTTTTTTCACAATTTAAGGATAATCAAGAAAAAAAGGTTATTTAGTAATAACTTTAGAAGCTAACAATGACCGAGAGGATCAGAGACATCATACAGTACTCAACTTCCAGCAAAATCCAGAGATAACATATGCTGGCAAAATGACATTAAACAAACAGAAGAAACAAAAACCTTCCTAGGTTATCCAACTTGCTTTGGAAAGAAAATGCAATAAAAATGTATGATGTATATGAAGGAATTATTTTCTGACTATTTACAAGGATCTGCTAAGAAGGCTTTATGAAATCACTGTAATCTCTGCAGAGGCACAATGTTCCAAGCCAGCCCTTTCTGTCAGAGGGCTGATGCCTAAAACTATAGACTGGAGCAAAGAACCTCCTTTTCTTGAGGGAAAAAATGCTAGATGACATAGTATATTACAAGAGCAGGAACATTTAAGCACTATAAAATGCTAAAGCAATGAAGTAGAATCAGATCACATTTCTTTAATTTACAGCATTTTACATAATAAAGGGTCAATCCTTCCTCCTAGGTAAGCTACAAAGATCTGGAAGTCTTCAGTGACTACCTTGCTGATGCAAAGAACTTCCTCTACCGGGCTCCAACTATTCCAATTTATATATGAACACAGCATACTTATGGAGCGGTAGTTGGGGTGGGATTAAACAAACTAAATTAAACTAAACCCTCATGAACCACAAACGCACACAGAAGTTCTCAGATATTTAGGAATGCGGGCTGATTTAGAAGGGCAAGTTACTATGTCTTGGATGATAAAATTAAAACCAAGTTGGCCAGTTTTCAGTACAGAACAATAGCCTTAAATACAATCACTTGGCTGATATAGAACTAAAGATGGAACCAGGTACCTTACAAGTGTAACAGAAAAAGCAAAACTATTGCACTGTTCTGATAAATACCTCATGTAATAATTTCCATAAACATGACTTTATTAATATCTCAGTATTCAAGCTCAACTGCATTTCAGTTACTAGATTTCTGAAGAAAAAAAAATTATAACCCACTCCCCCCAAACACCAAATTCTAACATGTCCATTTCTAGGTCTAGCATTTTGACACAAGACTTGCATGGATTCACTTTACCAGTGACGAGCCTCTGAGTGAGTTTAATCAGAGCAGCCCATCACCTGTTATATCCCATTCTCCATTCTAAGACCGGCTCATGTGCTGACCAGGCATGCACAACTGCCTTCACTGAGACTCAACAAGGCCATTTTTCTGTCAACTAGTTCAAGTAAAACATAACAGTCTAATTAAGTTACACGTTTTGTTATAGGCAAACATCTCACTTTCTGTAATTTTTATTTCCAATAAGGATTAACAGCAAAGGGCTGATGGACAAGAAGTTATCTTAATTATCGGTCTTTAGGAGGATTAGGATTCTTGCGTCTTCTGTGATACCTAGAAGAAAGAAAGGCTGCAGTTAATACAAAGACTGTGGACAGTCTTTATTTTCCTGATATTTTTGCCCACAGTGGGAGATCTGAGGTTACAAATGGAAGTGAAACACAAGATACACAAGCACAAACCATCATCACTCATTAGATGTCATCTCTGTTGTTTGTGGGGTTACATAACGCTACTCATTTCTACTGCTACATCTGCAACAAGCACACAATAATCCAATCAGCTCTGCAGCTGAATAGGCACAAAGGCTGCTGTTTATTCTTAATCCTTTGTATGAAGTTAATTTTATTACATGGTCACCTTTGTATGAAGTTAATTTTATTACATGGTCAGCTTTCCCCTTGGCTAAAATGATTGCTATTGAACAAAGAGACCTGATGTTTAAAAGAGCTGGGTCAGACTGTATGTTAAATAGTGCAATATTTTGCAGACAAACTAAAAAACAATATCTTAACAAAAAGAAAGATTCATATTTTCCTCTTAATTATGCACTCTAAAACAAGACACATCCTGTTTGATCCTCATTAAAGTGACAGCTACCCTTGGTCATGAAAGTACTATCATTCCATTCCTTATCTCTACTCCCAAAGCACATTAAAGAGTTTTCTGAGGACAACAAAAACAAAAAAAAATTGACTGTATTACATCTCCATAGCTGTAAAATTAGCAGCTACCAAAAGGTGTGGTAACATGAACTGGAAGGGAGTAGCACAAAACATAATGCTGCTTGTTTCCATTAGTGTATCTGAATGTACATAGTTCCTCTTTAAGCTCAGTCATGCATATTTGCATCTTTTCTCCTCCTCAATTTCAGAATACAAGGCATACCAAGGTGCACTTTTCACCATTTCAAACAAAAAACCTCCATTGTTTTTAAGTCTGAGAATCATCCCACTGAGTGTTTTTTTTCGGAAAAATTGTTAAGGAATAGACAATGCCACATTTCCAAGCTGTATTTAGTTATGTCCATTGAGGGCATTTCACATACTAGATTCTGTTATGCAACTTTAATAAATGACATGAACCAATAGTCAACTAGATGGTATGAGAAATTTCTACACTGTGACATACTTTACAAAAAAAAAGGTGGCAAAGGGGCAGTGTTAAAAAAAACTCCTCATGAAATAATCTTTCATTTACACAACGCTGCATTTAAAATTTTATGTAATAGTCCACATGCTAGAGGTATCTTGTCTCACATGACTCATCCTAGGTTGAATCTGGTCATTAAACTATTCCTGAATTTCCCTTTACTTCCAAATGGAACAAACATTGAAAAGAAACTACTTACTGCCCCACAGGATACCAGCGATGTTTTGTTGTGTAAAACATTTTGCTGAGCTCTTCAATTGTAGGACCTCTCTTGTTCTTTAGCTGGTTTTCATTCAATTTGGATTTCAAAACTTGATCAAGGTTTTCTTCTTTATTATTCACTGGATCTGGCCGTGGTACGGGCTATAAAAATAGTAATGTATATATATGTTGTTTTTCTCTTTTTTGAGAAAGTCAAAAAGCCAAGCTACATAAGAGTAAACTGTAATGCTATCTAACAGCTGAAACCAAAGGAATACAGAAAAATGCCTGCAACTGTACAGGCTTTTTACTGCTCTTGCCTGCCCACCCCAAATGAAACCACACCACTTCAGAGCAGATGTCTAGAAACATCTAATTACCCCAGGTGCTGCATCCTACCCTACCCCTAAAAACCAGCACTCTTGTCATTATTGCTGACCTCAGTATTACAATTCACTATTTGAATCGTAAGCTTCAGTTCCATATTATTCTTAATTAGAATTTTATTCATGGTGATAATCATCCTTCTAAAAAGCTTTGGTATTATGTGTACTTTTGAGAAGAATGTCACTTCCTAATTTTTTATGCATCAGCTAAGACAAAGTTGTTTGTTTTCAACTGGAAACCTAACTACTAGCACTATTAAAAATACTTTTTCTTGATTTAGTCTTTTACACCCATTTTTCCTGAGGCACGTGCAACTGACAGATCTAAAAATACTGATATGTAACTTGAAGGCAAGGAGTGCTAAAATGTTTTAAGTTTCAATGGGGATTTTTTACATTGGGTACATCAGCAATACAGCTACCAGCTGCGCTATTTTACTTGCACGTGAGAAATGGAAATTCAAACAACAAGTGTACACTAGAAAAGTTTAAACCACAACACTGGCGTTACTTTCATCAACATAAAGAACACATTGAAAGTACTACTGATAAATAAAAATCAATATTTAAATCTTTTTTGGCTTTTAAGAACTCAGAATGCTGAATGGAATTTAAAGTTTGAGTTGAAAACAGTAGCAGCAGCATTTCTTTATATCCTCTTGCTCAGACTGTGGCATCTGTATGCAGCAGGACATGTGCACCATAACCTACATTCCAAACATCCTCTTTGAGTAGCAGTCAGACACCAGTTTTCTCTGCAGTGCACAAGTATTTCAGTGCCTTATTTAATTCTATTTGAGTTACTATATGCTGTGATATCTGAGCTTTTCTTACTCTGCAACTTTCCCCCAATTCAACTAAGAGTAAGCTTCTCCCTGTGGCAACAGCTATATTCATCATTCACTTACTGCACAGACATGCTGATCACATACTAAAACATATCGCAGTATTTCAAATTAAAAAGATGCCCTAAAGACTCAAACCTATGAACTAACAAATGTCTTTGCAAGACCAAGAAATATAAATGTGTAGATTTTTACATACTTTTGTATGTTCATATGGAATCTCAAGTGAAGGGTGGTAGCAGACAATTGTCTTCAAATCTGATGTCACTGCAAGTTCCACTTTGCTATAAAAATAAAACAAACTCTTATAATTTTCAGAAATGCCGCTCAAATCCCAAACAAAGCTGAATTTGACCCTGCATTTATGAATACTTAATAATCTTCTATAAAACAAGGGTCACAAATATTTCGTCTGATCTTCCAATCTTTTTGTTCCCCCAGACATCTTCATCTTTCCTCTCCATTCACTAGGGCTAAAATAAAGTATTTAAAAAAGCTGAAAATACAGGTTGGAAAAGAAGTCTTTAACACTTTAATAGCTGTATATACAACTCTAAACAGGCAGGGATAACAATCTCTAGGACAACATGCCTTTATAAGAAGTATGGCATCTACAACAAAAAAATTAGAAACCAAGCTCTGTTTGGGGTTCCAACTTTTGTATTTGGTAAAAGATAATGCATGAGAAGTTCTACTGAGAATTTCTTTATGGGAATATGACTTTTCTCACGTTCCTTCCCCTTCCCATGACACACTAAGCTTCCTAAAACCATGCATGACATGGATTCTGTGTTTCTCACTATATTTGTATTGCCTTTTCCCACTTCCACACAAGATTCCCATGCACCAGCACAAAAATACCTGGATTTTGTCTTAACAAGGAGCATCACTGGAAATGACTCCTCTAAGCTACTTTTGCTCTCCCACAGACAAAACTGCAGGGGTACTAGGGTCATCAACATGTTTAGAACAAGTCCCACATGATTTTTTGTTACACTTATTTTTTTAAATGTTAACTTCACAATCGTTACTTCTGGAAACAGTACTTTAGGTAAAACTATCACATATATCCAATACTGGCAGAAAACATGTCTGATACCACTATAAGATAACTTCATGACAGAGAAAGTAGCCCTGGAATAAACATTACATGAAAAGGCCACACATCAAAGCACATTCACATACCAATTGTAGTCTTCAGGGAGAACAGAGTAGGTAGATTTATGGCAAGCGTGATACACAGCTCCATCTACAACAACAACCCAAGTAAAGAACACTGATGTAAAAACAAGCAGAACTGTGCCCATTTAAGAATGTTTACATTTTCAGTTCTCATTCTGTTTCAAGTCTTAGTCGGGGATTATAATCCTACTCAGTTTTAGATTAACAAAACCCAAATACTATCTAACTAGAAGTTCACTTTACTACACAGATTGCTAATGGAATCAAAAAATCCGCAGTATCTAGGTAGCTATGACCTATACTTACCTTTCCAGTTGTATTGTTTACCTAAGAAAATTCACAGTATGAACAAAATACCTAGAGTTCACCGTTAGAGAATATTCTTTATATATGTGCAAAGAACATCACCTTATGGTAATCTTACAGGGAAGATTGTAATTTCATTCATACCAATATTTATTATGAAAATCAAAATTCCAGCAAGCCCCAAGTGACCCAATGTGATTGCAGAGCTGACCCTGCTTTAAGCGGGAGATTGAAGCACAAATCACTCAAAGTCTTTTCCCCATGTTTTGACCCCAATTTTTTATAGAATTATAAAATCACTTAGATTAGAAAAGACTTTTAAGATCATAGAGTCCAAACACAAACCTAACGGAAGTTAAATAGTAATGGTCCCTGATATAGGAATCATGCTACAGGCATCTTCCCTTCCACAGATGCAGATATGCATGCCTAGGATGGGCCTGGGAGGTGCCTGTAAGTTGACTTTTACTGGGAAACCCCTTCCTTTATTGCCAGAACCCAACACAAACCCACATGGAAGTTTCCAATTCCAGTGAAGCTGCTTCTACCACTGCACTTTAAGAAGAGAATTATGATTAAAAGAACTAAGTCTTCAGATGTTCTGAGCCTTCTGTTTTCAAATAAGTCATAAAAAGGTTTCAACTTTTTTCTGACGTTATTTTATGCAGACAATCTCTAGTTTTAAGATAAATATGATTCTTCTTGCTGTTCATAGTGGAGGGGGAGAGCATTCATTGTGTCAAGACTGGAAAGGCTGAAAGAACCAAGAGGAAACTTTTGTGTAACTATTTGCCTCTCAGAAATATTTTAGATGCAAAACTCCTAAATTCAGAATTAGTTAGCACTTCCATGTTTCAGTTCTTCTAATTACACCATTGAATTCTGGTAAGCTGCAAACAGCTTGTATTTCTTCTTAAGATTTTTTTCCATTCCTTGACCACTAACCTCTAAAATGTAATATGTCCATTATATTTTCTCAATTAATGTATTTTCTCTCACCTTTACTAGCTCCCGTGTCTTTCTACTGACATCTGAAAGTTGAACAAAAATCTATGAAATAGCACTGTCTGTTTCTATGTATTCTCTGTTTATGTTAACGCAATTTTACTGTAGCCTTTACTCACCAGTGTTTCTAAGTCTGAAAAAGTAAATTTAAATCTTCAATGCTAATCAGTGGCAAGAGGGGTGGTATTTACAAGTTAATTAATAAATTAAAGCAGTATCCTATGCAGACCGTGAAAGCTTTAAAAGAAAAAAACAGATCAAGATATACTTAATTATCAGCAGAGAGCACAGACTATCAGACTTCATTCTGTTCAAACAGGAAAATCACTTCCATGCTTCCATTACTTTAAACAGTAGAGGAAAGAGGCTCTCAAAGAACAAATTTTAATATAGGATTTCTACAATTTCATCACTACTTACTGTGCAGTGGGGCCTGCTTACAGGTCGCTACAGAACGCATCCAAAAGAGGCTGGACCACGCAGTTCTAAGAGACATTGCCATGCTGACAGTAGAGAGGAAACCAGTCCTGAACTAGGTGGAACTCAGAGACACGTATCCTTTTTCTTTGCAGAACACCCTTCGAAAGAAAACAGTTTCATAACTGTTCAGGATACAGAAGACTAACAATTAAATTTCTTGAACATCTTAAGGATAACTAAATTCTGTGCAAAACATTCTTCATTATCTATCAGTTGCCTAGAAATCCTTTTTATTTAAGATACTGGTACCTGCCTTTTTAACAGTCAAAAGTAGTACAAGACTACCGAGAGGCAGTCTTTGAAGATACATCATTAACTTTAAACGAAAGCTTCCAATCTTGGGTCTTCTCACGGGTTTCTTTAATGGTACTCACCCACCTAAAATCTGCATCCTTCCTTCTGCACACTCCATAGAATTATTCCTGAAACATGCTCTTCTTGTTCACAATGTAAGTGCCACGACCCAAGACAAAAGCACTTATAAATAACCCTTGCTGTAGTTAGCAACCTGCCTAAATGCAGCTAGTTCGTTCCACCCAGCTCACAACCAACACTCCTAAAAACTAAGAGGCACCGTTTAGAACACCCTAAACATTACCTCAGAAGCAGAAAGATACCTCGTGTTTTGTCTACTGAAAAAGAAATCCAAACAAACAAGCAAAAAAAAAAAGGCTTCAAATAGAAACCTGTAACGATGCTTTAAAAAAACATACCAGGAGAGTTTAAAGACCGAGGGCACGTGTGCCACAGCAAGCGGAAACACGGGACCCGGCACTTGTATAATTAAAGAAAATATTTAGCTCCACAACACCAACAAGAAGAGTCAGTAGCCACAGCAAGCGCCAGCGTACCGGCTGTGCGGCCCGGCCTGGCCCGGCCCAGCCCGGCCCGGCGGAAGTGGGGCTCCTCTTCCGGTTCCGGCGGGCGGCCCGCGGCACGCCGGGACTCGTAGTGCGGGCGGGCACCGACACACCCACCCGGCGGCACCGCGGCAGCAGCGCCCGGCCGTGGGCAGGGGAGCCGGCGGACACGGAGCCACAGAGTCAACTAGGCTGGAAAAGGACCCTGAGACAGATCGTGGAGCCCGGCCTGTGACCGACCTCCACCCAGACGCCTAGCGCATGGCTCCAAGGGCCAACTGAGGGGGTCTCCTGAACGCTCCCTGTGCTGAGGGGGATTCAGGGGCTCCGAAACCCACATCAGAGGCACTGGGGCACCCTGGCACCAGCAGCAGCTGTTCAGCGGGGGGAAAGGGCGCAAAGCCCTGGCAACAGGCAGCAATGCACCCACTGGGCCCAGGAATGTGCCATAGTCTTGTATTAGCTGCAAAAAAACCCCCATTAATCCCATAATTTGAAGGGACATTTCTAACATTATTGGTTATTTCACAAGCTTGCGAGCATAGCCTGCTTGCTTTTCAGGTTAAATTACACAAGAGCAGCTCCCTCTGTTCAGCCTGCCAAACCCTCGCAGTACAGATAATACCTTTCCACAGAGAAGGCCCAGGCTTATGCAGATGAAATAGCATGTTCCAGTATTAAAGGCATGCAAAAAACTCACCTGCATACCCCAGGCACACTGCTGCTCTGGGGCATTTGCTTTGCTTCTTTTGGAGACTGACTCACAAAGCATTTCAAAGAACAAGATTATATTTACACTACATTGATAAAAGACAAGAAGAACAGACAAAAATCATCGGCAATTATCTGATCTGCTGCTCTAATATCTGAAATGGCTCCAGCACTGTAAGCTTTCAAACGTCCGTGAAGCCTCTCTAATTCACATCAGTAGGCTGTGTCTCCATTCCTTTCACAGCATTACTCTTTTGGAGACTCTTAGATAATGTCTTCTGAAAGGCTGCAACCTCTTCCAGATATCTTCAAGCCATTGCATCTTTTCTGGTCGCTGGCTGTGATACTGCAATTTCATGCCATTATTAGTGGAAACCTCACAATTTCAGCCATACCCAACTTTATTCTGTAGCTGCAGAGTTGTGGTTACACTGATAACTTCTATAAGTGTAGCAGCAGTATAGCCAGAAATCACTAGTCAAGAGCTGATCATTCCCATTAGCAGTGGCAAAGGATTCTCTCTGAGTATTTTTCCATACAGTGGAAGATGGAAGACATCCATTTTGGGGCTTGTTGTAACACTAGATTCATCAAGCCATAGAAAAAGGGGGTAGAGGTGGGCCAAAATGTCTTACATACTACTTGGAGAGATTCAACCAGGGTGGGAGACCACAACTCTGCTATAAGACTCCTCCAGATTTGTGGTGTTCAACTCACTTTGTCATTCCATCAAGTTTCTGTGTGCAGCTACAAAGGCATCTGAACTGCGCTCAAGCACCAAACAGAAGCAATACAGGTCTATGTATCTTC
>JAWWMO010000043.1:44193526-44240887 GCA_035047845.1 Dendrocincla fuliginosa | reverse complement strand
CTTCCCCAGCGGTGAGGGGCGGCGGGGTGACCCGGCTCCGCCATCTTGCCGTACGGCGGGGCCGGGGCCGGGGCCGGGGCCGGGGCGGGCCCGGCCGGCCGAGGGCGGCGGCGCCGCGCTCGGGTTCCTCCTGCTGTGCGCCGAGGGACGGGCCGCACCGAGTGGTTAAACCGGGGCCTGAGCTGTGCGTGAGCCGCGACAGCCGCACCGCTAAGCCCTGGGTCAGCCCGGGTACTGCCGCTTGTGCGCGGAGCTGGCGGCCCTTGCGGTGCTCTGCTCGTGGCTCGGTGTCGTGTTCCGCCTCTGATTTATCAGGATTTGTAAGGGTTCTCAACTTTGGGGTGCTTTCAGCTGACCCCCCGAATTCAGTTTCAGCTTAAGACTCGAACGATTTGGAGTCACTCGGTGGAGATACAGGTAGCTGCATTGCAAGCTATCAGAAGGCAGCTCGGTCCCGTAGCTAGCGTGGTTGTTCTTGCTGGGCTGCTGTCTCCTACTCGATTTGCAGTGTTGTGAATTGAAACCCTCAAATGGGTGATTATTCTCTAATAAAAGTTACCAGGTGATTCCAGTAAGGTTCATTAGACCTCGCAGGAAACGACAGCACCCTCATCACCTCTTGGAATGAATGGATGCTCATTTATAACACTATGAAGCTGTCTTGGTTGAGCATGCAATGCTGGTAACCACTGTAAAATCTATAAATGTAGAATGTATTAAGTAGTGGATATAAAAAAAAAACAACCCTGTGTTTTCTCTAAGAAGTCAAGTTATCGAGTAGGTGATAGAGAAGATGAAGTAAAATAAGGCAGAAGTAGTGTTCAGTTTGTGTGAAACAGACTGAACTATGATTACTGGCCAGAATTGTAAGCAGGAAAAATAAAGAAGATAAATCTTGCAGATTGAGTTTGATGCCTGAGTGCACAGCATGCTAAGATGAGTGTATTTCAGGTGTGAGAGAGAACACTGATTCATAGTACAGTGGAACTGGTGCTTATCACAGAGTTGCAGTAAGAGCTCAGTCATGAGGCTGGTGTCTGTACAAAATTTCTGGATTGCTCTTGACAATTACTTGGAATACAGCTAAGAAGTGCACCAACTTGTAAGCTGGTGTATAAATTTCGTTCTTGGTGCTTTTGTTTCCTTCATGCTTTTCTAGAAAAAAAACTGGCACAATTTACACGACTCACTTCAAAGATGTGTGATGGTGTGGGAATGTTTCTTTTCCTCCTGGAGAGAAAGGTGGAGGGCTAAAGAGAGACCTAGAAACTCCAGATTTTCTGTGGAGAGTCTCCCTTAGACATTTTTTGGGATTATTATTTATTATAGGGTGGTCGTATGGTGGGTTGGGTATTTCCATGCATGCATTATCAGTTGTCTGCAGCCAGTCTAGAAATTTTAAATTGGTTGTGTTGGATGACCAGCTCTTCAGCTCCTGCGCTGTGCATGCATTAGATTGCCAGATGTGCATATGGTCCAGGACTTGAATCTGACCAGTTACTGCAGCCTCAAAATTGTGCAGAGTCATATTTTGAAATATCGCAGCTGCGGAGGTGCAGACCCAGAAATATGCCTGCTTGAGACTTCAGGAGTCTTGGGTGAGATTTGTTTTGACCTTTCCTATCGTGCCAATTTTGATGTTAGTGTTAAATTTCCTTATCCTATTCCTGGTACCTTGAAGGGAGGGGAGGGAGTGAACTCACGTTGTTAGTGAGAATTTGAAAGATTGGGAAAGGAAATGGAAGAAAGTGAAAGACCAAAGGAAAGAGCTGTAGAAAGGTAAAATAGCTCCAATAAAGAAAATTAGATCTTCTTGTTATACCCAGTAATAAATTTTATGATAAATAAATGGCTTAGGTTTCTGTTAGGAGAAGCCGACCTCTGTTTGCTTCACATGCACCCTTTGTGTTGTCATCCAAGGGAGGCAGTGGATGGTTGATTGGGGATAGGAGGAGAGCATGTTTGGACTGTAGGGAAGTACAGAATCTAGCTAGCTGCTCCAAATGCAGTTGGCATTCCTCGTCTTGACCGACTGCTGGCAGATGGCCTGGCTCTCAGGTTGACTAGCAGCCCTGTGCTCCTCAGCCTGCATCTTTGCTATGCGCAGGCTGTCATCTATCCCAGTAGGAGAGTGGTAGCTTTCCTTGACACTGCAAGAGCTCTATTTATATTTCCCATACTTTCCTCAAATTCAGTGAAAATGTGACAGTATGGATGTTGCAAAGCAGTTGTTGCAGAAGATACAGAATTATTCCTTATTTGCTGTTCTAAGATTACTTAGAAGCACAGACTTTATTAAAGTGTGCAGGGGGAATGATCTGTATTATCAAGAGATGACTTGCTTTAGAGTTATGACAGTGTTAGCACATTACAAATGGTGAGTAGAAAACGTTGATATAGTTTTGAATCTTCAGAGATATAGTCAGAATGGGAAAACCTGTCTTGTGAATAGAGATGTATTTTTGTTTTCTTCAGTAGTTCAAAACCAGGTGTTCTATGAGGATCACTTTGACAAAAAAATTATTAATATAAGATAAAATAGAAGTGGTATGGCACGTTTACACAGATGCATGGTTTTGATGTTTGAAACTTTTTTTACTGAAAGTGACTACTTCCAATATTAAAAGCTGAGCCTTTGCAACAGATGATAAACAAACTCAGTGGGTTTTACTTTCAAGCATTTATTACATCAGTTCTTTCCTGTGTTGCAAAGTCACGTACCTCCAGTTGAGTAAGGAATTGAATTGTATCTGAATTTTTTTCTTGGCTGACATTCAATCCACCTCGTTGCTGTCTCAAATGCAGTCAGTATATCTGAATGGGATGGGCAATGCTGCCTCATATAATACCTGAAATTTTTTTTCCCCTGCTGTTTTCTTTGCTGCAGTGATCTCATAATTCATGATTTCATGCCCAGGTCTATGTGTTGATTGTGTAGCCGGTTGTCAGGAGCACTTCTCTTACAATCACTGCAGCTGCTCCTATCACAAAGTAACCATCTGAAGGAGTATCTGAGACTCCTTCAGATTTTTTTTTTTAATTAACAAATTTATCAGTGTTAAATTACAGAGGCTTTGATTTCCTCCCCTGCATGATAGCGTGGTGTTGTCTGAGATACTTGTTCCTTGCTGTTCACTGTGAGAAGCTATTTCCACATGGCTGCCAGTGAACTCCTGCTTGCTATATTTTTTGGGACTCCTGGAACACTTGAACTGCTAGTTACGAAATGCTGCCGCAAACCACAAAATTTCTGGGAGGTTTTTTGGAGATCCACTTGGTCTCTCTGTGGCAATAGGTACCTACAGCATTCTGTATTAGAGGTCAGTATAATCAACTTGTTTTGTTGGTTTTTTTTTAAATGTAAATCAGGTATTTAGCCTGCAACTGAAACTTCCTAGAAGTTCTTAAAAAGTATTACTGGCAGCCAACTTGAAGTTTCTTACTTTGTCTTGAAAGCTATGTGCTTCTGAGGCATGGACTTTTGTCTCCACACGAAAATTTAAGTCATTGTTACTTTTTGATTTCTCTGACATTTCTGACCACTCTTTTTATTTCCTGAATTAAAAAAAAAATAAAAAGGTAAACTTATTACCTTTTTGTGGTATTTTGTATTTGTTTGGATGGTGATTAGGCACAGAAAGCATTACTTCTGGGCAGTGCTGTTTCTTGACATTTGTCAGAGAAGCCAGGTCTTGATAATGTGTTTTTGCACCTTGTATGCTTTTTGAATCATGTGGGCAGCTTCAAATTTGATAGAAGGGTGAAAATTTTTGGAATTTTCAGAGGTGGTTTTGTACTGTTTTTCTTAAAACCACCTTCCCCCTGACAAATGTATGTACATAGGAAGATAATACATATGCTGTTTCGCAACTGTCATTGAGACTTGCCAGGTGACTAGTATAGTATAGGCTGGCTGTGATACTGGGAGGGGTATTTAGGCAGGTGTTAGAAGCCTGAAGCTTGGCAGGCTCAGGCCCAGAGGATAAGAAAACTTTCAAGTTAGGTCAAGGTATCAGTTTTAAAAAGAAAATGTGTAGTCTTAATAATCTTAAAGAAGACACTGATAACTTCTTGCAGCTTTTTCCTTAAAGAAGCTTTTAGTAGACACCATAGAATAAAAACTGAGTAAAAACAAAGTAAATAATACATCTAGAGGCTATAATCTTGCTTGGACTATCTTGTGTAGTACTTGAGGAACTTTGAGGCACAAAATGGGAGAACACCAAGGTTTCTAAGTACTGATGCTAATGGGTTTTTATCACTTTTCATGCAATTGTTTTATATTGTACTTGTCTGTTATGTTTAGATGGCTTTCAGAGTATCATCAGAATTCGTTTTGTGTAATAGTACAAAACAAAACCACGTTTTCATAGTTACATGGGACTGGTGGATTAATAGTGAAAAGCAAATGGCAAGTTTTGCCATAGATGGGATTGACCCCAGCTGGACACCAGGTGCCCGCAAAAGCCTCTCTATCCCTCCTCTACTCAGCTGGGCAGGGGAGAGAAAATACAAGCAAAGGGTCCTGGGTCAAGAGAAGGACAGGGAGGGATCACTCACCTATTGCAGTCATGGGCAAAACAGACTCAGGGAAATTAATATCATTTATTACCAATCAAATCTGAGTACAGTAATGAGAAATAAAACCTGAATCTTAAAACACCTTCCCCATCCCATCCTTATTCCTGGGCTCAACTTAATTCCTCATTTCCTGTCCCTCCTCCCCCTCTGTGGTGCAGGGGGACAGGAAATGGGGGTTGTGCTCATTTCATCATGTGTTGTCTCTGTTTTACCTTCCTCCTCATGAGCACCACTCCTTACACTCTTCCCCTGCTCCAGCATGTGGTACCTCCATGGACTTCTCCAACATGAGTCCTTCCCATGGGCTACAGTTCTTCATGAACTCCTCCAGTGTGGGTCCTTTCCACAGGGTAGAGTCCTTCAGGAACAGACTGCTTCAGCATGGGTCCTCACTGGATCACAAATCCTGCCAGCAAATCTGCTCCAGTGTGGACTCCCCTTTCCACAGGTCCTGCCAGGATTCTGCTCCACTTTAGGCTTCCTATGGGGTCATAGTCTCCTTTGGATGCATCCACCTGCTCTGGAATGGGGTCCTTCATGAGCTGCAGGGGGACAGCCTGCCTTACCATGATCTTCCTTATGGGCTTCAGGGGAATCTGCTCCAGCACCTGGAGCACCTCCTCTCTCTGCTTCTGCACTGACCTTGGTGTCTGCAGTGTTGTTTGGTCTCACGCATTCTCACTCCTGTCTTTGGCTGCTGCTGCCCAGGTTATTTTTTTTTCCTTTCTTAAATATGTTACCCCAGAGGTGCTACCACCGTTGCTGGTGGTCTGGCCTTGGCAAGTGGTGGGTCCATCGTGGAGCTGGCTGGCATTGGCTTTGTTGGACATAGAGGAAGCTTCCAGCAGCTTCTCACAGAAGCCACCTCTGTGGCCTCCTCCCCCTACCCCCAGAACCTTGCCATGCAAACCCAGTACAGTGGCATTTGGACAGAAGCTCTTTATGAATTACTGTTTGTTTTAACCATGCTTTGTTAGTTGACTCTACACTGTATATTAATGCAAACCTCCAATGCAAATGTGCTCCATCAGTATAAATGCAGGAATGGTTTACACTGTTAGCTTAGTGAATTTAGTTATGCCTCACTTTACTGTAGCTGGAGATGCACCATGAAAAACTTGATCTGTGCTAGTACATAGATAATCCTCTAGGAATTTGCATAGGATCTCAGATTCACAGTTCCAAAATCCTGTAATCTGCTGTTGCAAATTCAAAAATGAGGTTGTTCTCAGGGGAGAGTTATGCTGACCTTAAAATGCCCCCATTCATGTTACTGTTTGGTCACAAGGTCTTCTTCCAAGAATGGGTAGATTCTGGATTGTTGGTTTGGTTTTGTTTTTTCTTTTTTTTCTGGGAAGGCACTGTTACCTGGAGTACACTTACCTTCATCTTACTGCAAGTGACTTTGCACTGGTTAAAATTGTGTAGGCATGGGAGCTGGAGAGCCAGCAGTGTGTGAGGGAAGATTGTGAGCTATCCATAGTTCACGGTGCTTGCTTAGCAGACGTGTAGTTTCAATTTGCTGGACAATTGTCCACAGATTGAGTATTAGTTAATCTCTGCTTACCTTTTCGGTTAGATAGGATCAGGGCTGATGGTGGAGTCTGGAAGCATGCAGGTTGGTAGAAGCACTAACTTACAAATGACATTAGCCCAGTAATGAGTCCAGGAAGTGAGGCCACCTGGAATGCTGATACTTGGGGATTATGTGGCAAGGAAGAGAATTCATGTGGAGGCCAGCTACCTGGAACCACAAATGCAGCCTTCTATTAGTACGTCTGGCCTTTGTTTATGGTCTGATGGGCTTTGCTGATAATTCTTTTTTTTTTTTTTTTTTTCCCTAAAAGGTAGATGTTATTTTCAGAAGATCTTCAATTAAGTCATTTTACAGTGATATAATTTTAATGTAAACATTCTGAAATCTCTTTGACAATATGACATCTGCTTAGGTAACCAATTTATTTTTATTAATGCTGGTTACAGCCAGTTCTTTACATAATTGTAGCTAATGAATTGATAGACCCTGGAAGAATTTGTGCCAAAATATGATGTAATGTTTTGAATTAAGTCTCTGTAGTTTTCTGAGACAGCTTTATCGTTATATGTAGAAGACAGTTTTGACTGATAAGTTTCACTTTTTCCTATTGTCTCCCCCTCAAAAATCAAAGCAAAAGCATGCATGCTTCTTTACCTTCTTATGTGCAATTTGTCGCTTCTTGGTGCAGGAGATCAGTGTGATCTTCCCCCTTATCGCACTCTGACAGAACAGGAAAGAATTGTCATTTGGCAAGTAATTATAGCTTGTCCATATGCCAATACACTGCTTTAAGTTTAGCCCTATGCAGCTAAAGCTTTTAGTTTCTATTTCATACCCCAAAATTAATCTGGAGTATTGGATGTAGTTGGAAGCTGGTTGGTAAGGTTTTCCTGCAGTTGGAATGAAAGTATGAAGCAGATACATACTTGGTGTAGTGTGAATTGAAATGTCAGCGTTGGTTGCTGTGGTTCTGTTTTTGGCAGAGAGCTAGCAAAAGGCGGAGAAGTTGCCGCCTAGTGAAGGTAGATTAACTAGAAGTTCTCAAGGTGGTTAGTCTGCAGTTCATTCTTCTAGCAGCCTTCCAGTACCTAAAGTGGGCCTACAAAAGAGCTGGAGAGGGACTTTTTACAAGGGCATGTAGTGACAGGACCAGGGAAATGGCCTCAAACTGAAAGAGGATAGGTTTAGATTAGATGTTAAGAAGAAATTCTTTACTGTGAGGTTGGTGAGCCACTGGAACAGGTTGCTCAGTGAAGTGGTGAATGCCCCATCCGTGGAAGTATTTAAGGCCTGGTTGGATGGAGCCCTGAGCGATCTGGTCTAGTGAAAGGTGTCCCTGCCCATGGGCAGGGAGTTGGACTAGATGGTCTTTAAGGTCCCTTACAACTCAGACCATTCTACAACTCTGATTCATGTTGAGTAACCTTACTGTTAGCTTGGACTGTGCTGGCACAAAAGTTCTTGTGTTGATGAAGTGAACTTAGCCTGAGGAACTGATTTGGCTCTGAACTCTGCAGTAAAGGTTATTTCTTAAGCCAGATCAGTTCTGTGATCTCATCTGTTGCTGGACTTTGCAAAAGCTTGGGCAGATGAATGGGGTGCATGGCAGGGTGACTGTACAAATTAGCACTGCTGCTAAGAAATTACAGTTTCCCATTCAGGCAAACCTGTGCGTTTTGTGAGGAAAGGAAATGGTGGAGGTAGTTGCAGATGTGAGTGAAATTGATCAAGAAGGACTGAGAACCAGGCTGAAACGGTGGGGAGGAAGGCAATTTGACTGAGTTGTAAACTCAGCGGTTGAAGCCAATGAAGAATGAAACAAAGAACTTGTATTCTCAGTGAGCAAAAATTAGTGCAACTTGCGTGTAATTTTTTTTTTATTTTAAAAAAGTAATATTTCTTTTTGCTGTTGGTAGTGTCTTTTCATCTGTTTTAGAAATCTTCCTGGAGCACTGGGCAGCAAATGTCTGATTTTCCCCTAGGAAGCAAATATTGATGTGACTGATGAGCAGTCACTTAAACGGAAACATCTCCCTTTTTCCTCATCACATCTTCTCCCACATTAATTGTTATGTGTGGTACCCTCCAAGTGATAAGTGTTATTATTTCAAGTGTAGCACAAAATGGGGCTAGTAGTTTTCATTTTAAATCTGTCATCTCTTTCTCAAAAGGTCTAATTTGCAATATCATCTGCAGAACCCAAAATTGTCTACAACATCCTCTTTAAAAGCAATTCTGGATACAACAGTTCAAACACATCTGGCATTTAAGGTTACAATGTGATTTATGCTCTCTGTGTGATGTCCTTTCTTAAATACATTTTCCCAGGTGTGCCACCACCTTGACTAATGGGTTCAGCCATGGCCTGTGGCAGGTTTGTTGGAGCCGACTGTGTCTGGCATGGTGTAGATCGTGGCCTGTCCCCACAGAGGTCACCCCTGAAAGCCCTCCTACTGCCAACACCTTGACACCTACACCCTGTACATGTGCTCAGGTGGTTGTGCAGTTTAATTAGATCATGCTAAGTACAAGTTTTATGTCCAAGAAAAGTGACGTAAGTTGATGTGGATTTCTTTCAATCAGGGTGCTTTTTCATTTTACCAGTAACCTTTCTTTTAGGCCACTGTGGGTCTGTTTATACAGTGTTGCATCCTATGGTTCCTTTTATAAATGGCCGAAGTTACTAAAAAGTTTTTGTAGCCAGCTGTTTGGAGACCTTTGCTTGTAGCCTCTGTGAAAGAAACAGGTCAAGAGATGTGCAGATTTTTTTCATTTGTACTGATGGAAGATGCTTTTACCCACGACCAATGCCAACTGTTCCTTAGTTTCTGTTGGAAGTTACTGTCCTCTGCTGGATGGCAGTAGTTTGTATGTAGTCAGTCAGCATTTTTCAGGTTAAAGACGTAGTTCGGATAACCCAGCTCATCTTTTCTTTCTCAAAGGATTTGCAGGATAGTGATTTCTGGAAAGGGGACAGCAATAAACACCAGCAGTTAAGCTGAATTCTTGTTGTAGATTAAGTCCTGTTAAGATGAAGATACTCATCCATCATCTGCCTTCCCTGGTCTGTTCAGACAGAATAAAGCCACCTAGGGTTAGTTGAACCTGCAAGCGAGGGTGGATGCTACCTACATGTTTTCACTGTGAAGTAGATTAGAGAGGGCTTGTACCTTGCCTCAGCCTGACAAAGTTGTAGGAGTGTAACCTCCATAATGTTACCATCACCATTAGGTGATGCTGAAGAAAAATTGCTTGACTACTGCATAGTGAATTGAGCTAGTAAATGTGCTGCTGAAAATAGGAGGAAAGATTCATTCCTCCGAGACTTTGCATAAAGATGTGGAATTGTGCCATTTTAAATATTATACAGCTTTAAGACCTGCAGTGTTTTCTCTTTATGTAAGAGGCAATTATTAATGTTTTCTGTTTTGAAGTTTCAGAATAATTTTATCACAAGTATGTTGACCTCTGAAATTCTTAATGATGTTATCTTTCTTTTTAAGGTACTAGCATAAAGTTGCTAGCCATAAAGATGCTTTTCTGTATCTTAACATTATGAAAGGTTCTTAGATGACTGTTTATAATAAGAAGATATGCAGAGTCTTTGGTGTTGAAGACTTTTATAGATGGATCAAGACTGTAATTTAGCAGTTTACCATCTGTTACTGAAATTAGCCCTGCTGGTAGTTAAGCTTCTTCCTTTGAAATGAGGAGGTAGCCTCTGCATTTCCTTTTTAGGTTGGTTACAGAGTAGTAGTCTGTTATGTTAGTATCTTGCTGTGACTAACACTAGTCTCAGTTCTTTAAACCAGCCCTTTCACTGAAAGGAGCAGTCTGTTCTCCCATCACTCTGACAGCATGTGTTTGTACCCTGCTTGTTGTTGGTACAGCTGTTAGCGTGGACATGTGGTGAACTGCATCCGAGACTCTTCTCTCTTGCATGACTTTTTTTTCCCTTTCTTTTCTTCCAGATTGGCTATGTACTGTATTGGACCATGAGGTTAAGTGACAGCTATATAGGCAAAAGTGAAAGTGGATAATAGAGGAAAGGCAGCACAACTTCTTTTTCTTTTTATCTTTCCCCAGTGGTCACTCATTTATCAGCTTAAAATATTGAAACCTTGTAAGGTGTTGGGATTTCTCTAAGCTTCCTTGGTTCTAATGGATTTTACAAAGTTCACTAGGTGATTTCACAGCTGGTATTAAAGGACAATGTAGAGCAAAAGACCATTCTGTCAAGAAGTGTATTCGTTCAATTGTAACACTCGCTAAAGACTGCTGTGTTTAATTTGTGGATTAATATGCAGCATTTTTTACTTACTGGCAGTATAGGAGTAATATTGAATATGAAATAGGAAAACTGGGGTGTCAGGAAAATTAACACGCAGGTAGATAAATTACTAAGCAAAGCAAATTTGGCTGGAGATGTGGAGCTTGGATTTCTTCTTTGAGCTAGTTTGTGCTGAGTTTGCAAGCAAGCGTTTCTTAAATTCTAGAGGCCTTCATGCAGTAGCCTTAAAGTTTGCATTTTTTTAGAGGTGATATTGATTTGTTCTTAATTTTTTTAGCCACATCTCTTGGCAGGCAGTGTAAAATTTGTGGTGATTAACTATTGTCATAGTACAGGGAACAGAATTGCACCTATTTTTCCAAGCAAAGAGTAGTACTCCTTTCCAAAAAGCAATGAAGATGCTTTAAAAATTGTCTAATCTCATGCAAAAGTTTCTTCCTTCAGTACTGGAGTAGTCTCTGTTAGACAGAGAAGCTCTGGACATCACAGTTCAGCTGCAATGGCTCTGCTGTGTAAGAAGTAATGTTTGGGTATTTTTGCAAATCCTTGCATGGGAGAGTCTTCTGTTTGTAGTTATTTGCCACTTTCATATTTTGCCACTGTATTTTCAGTTATTTGTTTGGTCCTGCCTCAGTCTGTTGATAGCAAACAAGACTTCTGAAGTATCTTTTGTTTCTCAAAAATGTAGCATACAGAAATCCTTTTTTAGTTGTTTTGACTGAAGTCTTGGCAGCTTCAGACTCCTGTAGACACTTCTGCAAGACTGGAAGTTATTAAAACAGTGTATTTCTAATGGATTCCTCCTTTGTATGCTTGTTCATGTCTCCATGTGTGCTAGCAGATTGTTTTCTTGTATGTCTGTATGGAAGCATCTTCCGGGTTGTTCAGTTCACTTCCTTAAAGAAGTGCTCTGTCTTGTTATGTGTGTATTAGCAAGGAGAATCCTGTTGGTTATGTGTGCCTTTCAGTAACCATTTTTTCCTTTCACTGAAAGCAAGATAACCAAGTGAAAGCTCAGTGTGAAACACGTTCCCCTGCAGATCAATCTCTCCCATTTGTGTGGCTTCTCTTGGTCTTGGTGACCTCAAAAACCCTCACCCCCCTCCACCTCCTGCTCTCTTGGTCTCTTCTAAGGATCTCAGTACTCTCTCTTCCTGAGGCTTCTTGTCCTTGCAGTTACTGTAGAAACAGGTTGAGGGTTTCTTCCCCCTCAGGTACAATTAGTTTTCAATTTAATGTCTTCATAGAGTAATAGCTATGCCGAGTGTCAGCTACACCATCTGTCCCATCCCTATCATCTGTCACTCTGCTTCAGGCCACCTGTGTTAATAAAGAAAGCTTTGCCTTTGCTTGTCAAAGCACCTTCAACACTTCTGTGTTTTCTAACCACTTAAATAAAAAATAAAAAAGATAAAATTGGGGCAGGAGACATAACCAGTTATGAATGACAGTTTTTGTTTTGTTTTTTGTTTGTTTTGTTTTTTCCTTTTTTCTTTTGCCTTTTTTTTTTTAAGTATTGACTGGCATGTATCGTCCTTTTGTTAATTTTTTTTGTCAATGGAAATTATGATATTACTTGGAAAAAGTGGAGTAAATGCAGGAGCGAGAAGAGATCTCAATCTAAAAACATTGCAGAGTATGACAGGTAGAAATAACTGCCTCGGGCAGTATGGGACGCTTCATTAAAAGCTTTAGAGCTCAAGATATGTCCTGAAATCTCTTCTGTGAAACTTACTTCAATATGCTAGAGGAGAGCTAATAAAAACCCCTATAAAGTACTGTTCTGGAATACTTACTTGATATTCTTATGAAGATAAAATTAACTGTTCGATTGTAAAAAAACATTTATTGTGAACAGCAGAACTGCAAACCCCAGTTTTCTCAGAATTTATCCTTTTTAGTGTGTTTATATATGAATGTTCCAGCTCTTTCTGTTGTCAGGGATTTTTGCTGGGCAAGGATAGTATATTCTTGGTTGGAATAAACTGACCAAACACCAGTAGTAGTATTGGAGTTCTTCATGTCTTCCTCTTTAGTAGCACTGAGCTTGGTTAGTCTTAGCCACTGACAGCTTACAGCATTTGAAATTGGACAGAAGGTTCAAAGGCAGTTTTGGGTAGAAAGGGAAAAGTAACATTGCATAAAATTCACTTCCTCAGCTAAAAAGTGTTTGAAAGACTTTGCCTAAAAAGATATGGGAAAGTCAGGTATTGCATATAGATACTTGATCATGCTTAGTAGTTTCAAAAGGTGAGAATCTAAAAGTTTAATAGAAAAGATTTATTTATTTTAGTGTGTTTGAGAGACTTTTTTCATTGGGTAGCCATCCTCTGGAAGAGTAGTTTGAAATTACAAAATAAGATTAATGTGTAGTTAAACATTTCCTTGTTTGCTCCACATCTCATGATTCTCTTGTGGATGATTTACAGGGTAGTAGGTGTGGGGGTTTTGGTTTGTGTTTTTTTGGTTGTTTTTCTTTTGTTCGGTTTTGGGGCTTTGTTTGTTTGTTTCTGTGTATGTTGGGTTTTTTTAATTGGTAATATACACTTAAAACATTAAAATCTTTAGGCAGGTCACTCTTCTGACCTGGTGCAGTGTTGCCCTGTATACTCACAGTTTTTTCTCTCAAATATGTCTCACTTCTCCAAGTTTTATGACAAGTCAAATTAATTTTACTATTAGCATGTCTGTAACTGTCCATCTTCCTGTAAAGTATGGAAATCAAGTCCCTGTAATCACCTTAGAACTGAGCCTAGTTGTATGTTTAAGCATTTTATATGCTTAGACCTTAAAACCTAACTTTTTGTTTAATCTCTCCTTTTGCATTCCTTTTCCATGGTTTCCTCAAAAATATATTTAAGATATTATAAATGTCTTCGTAATTGCAGGACAAAACCCTTATTTACTGTTGGAACTTAAGAGGTGTTGATGTATTTAAGTACAAACATTACACTTTCTTTTAATAAACAACATCTTTCCTGTGTTTTTTGTAGTCTAACAAGTTTCTCTGTGTTATACTGTTTTAAAAAGATGACTTTTCTGAAATAGAGATGCTTCTCAGCTTTTTCACAAAAGCAGTGATGTTCACCGGGTCATGACCTGTCATTTTGTCTGTATCGGAGAAGTTTAGCCCAGTGCTTGCTCTCTGCTGCAGCAGAGCCTGGCAGGTATGAAAGATGAGTGTCAACCAATCCCTCGCAGATTTTGTGCAAATATTCCTCCTCATTTCTGTTTGGATACAGCTTCCATTTTGCCAGTAGTGATGGAGCTCCATGCACAGCACAGGAAGCAAGGTGTGCTTGCTTAAAGGATTTTTCATGTAATATTAATGTTCCCCAAGGGGCCTGCATAGGTCCAGAGTAGCCTCAGCACTAGTGTGGCTGTGTGCAGCATAAACACTTGTCTTTGCACTCCCCTTTTCTGTGGGGTCTTATAGCATGATGACTACACCCATGTAATGTGGAGGCATAAAGGGCTCTCTGAAAGGGGTGGCATACTAGCAGTGGAAAAGCCCCCTTCAGTGTTAGGGGGTGCCTTGATTAAAAGATCTGTTTTTCTCACACATGGGCTCTCTCATTGTTTACTGAGAAATGGTTTTAAGTGGCACAGTGTGCAGCTTGCAGCCAGGCATTGGTCCCTCACTTACACTGGCAGGTAGAAGTGCTGATGCTGCTGCCAGAGAACTGCTGATTCTGGGTTATTTTAAGCCAGGATTGGCTGCCCAGTATGGTTACAGTCAGCATACTGGCATAACTAGGGAGGCAGCCTGGGGACCAGAGGGACTGGGGGGAAGCTAGGGACTGCTGAGATCAGCCCAGCTATTAAAATGTATTATCCTTAATATTAAAAATAAAAAGTCTTCTAGCGTGCCCATCAGAACAAAGCCACAATTTGCCTATAAGCACATCTGGCAAAGTCCAAGTGGTAGCAGCTGTGAAAAAGTTTAAAAATTAATCATTTCCTTAAGTTCCTTATTTTTAAATTTTGAATAACTCACTTGCATTAATTTGTATTTGGCATAAGTCTCTTTCCTCTGCCAGAACTGTCAATATGTATATGGTCCTTCGTCGGTGGAAATCCAAATTGTCACATTTACCTGTGGCAGCATTCATACTGAAAACTTGCTGAGAGAAACTGAGAATGTTTTATGCATTTACAGGAATAATCTATAGTTTCTTACTGACTTTTCATACTACTGAACATAAACTATCAGAATTTGTTATAACTGCTTTTATACACAATTAGTGTACAAGTAAATAGCCATCAGAATACAAATGAGTAAGTTATAAATTTATGAGTATCATTTAAAATATGCTTAGAGAAGT
The DNA here is from genome assembly GCA_035047845.1 of Dendrocincla fuliginosa. Taxonomy (NCBI): domain Eukaryota; kingdom Metazoa; phylum Chordata; class Aves; order Passeriformes; family Dendrocolaptidae; genus Dendrocincla; species Dendrocincla fuliginosa. The sequence continues at coordinate 44,226,153 of JAWWMO010000043.1, read as the reverse complement.
GAATGTACACAGCTCTAAGAAGCTTGGATAGCCTTCCAGTGACGTGTGTAAGTGGCATTGGTAGCTAATGTCTATAAAGATAAGAAGGCACAAAAAGATGTAGTCACAACAAGGAAGTAGACCAGATATGTTTATTTTTAGGTAGTAACTTCCATATTATGATTTGTAGGACCTTGACAATTCAGAGATGAGCAATTGGATTTTGGCATTAGTTACTCTGATTTCTCTTTATATATTGATTAGTTTTTTAAGATGAGGTGCTATGTAACTGCATCGAGACAGCCACATTGCTTAAATGCTGTGTACATTTATTTCTACAAAACAGTAATGTAACAGTCCAGTTATGTCCGAAGTACCAAGTAGAGGTAATCTGTCTATTTTGTGCTTGTATTAAAGGGAGACATTGTATTGGAGAGAGAGTATTTACAAGAGCATATACTGACAGGACAAGGAAGAATGCCTTCAAACTGAAAGAGGGTAGGTCTAGATAGATATTAGGAAGAAACTCTTTACTGTGACAGTGGTGAGGCACCGGAACAGGTTGCCCAGTGAAGTAGTGGATGCCCCATCCCTGGAAGTGCTTAAGACCAGGTTGGGTGGGGCCCTGAGCAATCTGGTCTAGTGGAAGGTTGTAACTAGATGGTATTTGAGATCCTATCCAACACAGACCATTTTATGATTAGTATTATTGTAGACATATGGAATAAATATTCCATAAAACTGAAGTAATAATGTTACACCTATAAGTTGCCATCTTTCATCAGTAGAAACAGGATAATTTTTCTTTGTGAAAGCTAACACAGAACGGTAATGAAAAAATTAACTGTACATAGTAAAAGCAAGCTCGAAGAAAAGCAGGAAATGGGGCTAAAATTCCCTGAGCAAATGAGGCTTCAGCAGGATTTCTTGTTCCTGCCTAATGTCCTTTTGCCCATTTTGGCCTCGGTTTCTTTTTTATAGGAAGCAGAATGGTGCCTGTAAGACTTGTGAAGGCTGGCAGCAGAGGAGGGAAGGATGTACAGGACTTGGTCTGTCTGCTCAGTGCATTAGCAGGATGGACGGTCAGAATGTGGGCAGCTGTTAGCTATGGTCACAGCTTGGTGCCTCAGGTAGGATTGGTGCTGTAGGCAGAAGAATTGAGCAACAAAAAATACAAGTCACTGCAGGAAACCAGCCTTCCCTAATTTTGCTGCTTATAGAACAACTTGACTGTCTACTACTGTCTCTTAGGGTGACTTTAAACATGGTTCTCTGTAAGCTGAAAGTGCTTACACCAAAGCTGTTTATACATATATATGTGTAAATATATAAAACATCCTTAAAACACACCTGTAGTGCTGCAGCAGAGGAGCACTTTAAATTCTTTGAAGTTGGATCTGATTCCACTACAGATGTTCAGCTTAATAAACCAGTCCACTCTTGTTAGAGTAAACCTTGAACACTTTCTGCGAGTGATTAATACCTTTGGCTTTTCACTTTACAGGAGTTCCTGTTTAAGGTAGAATGAGAAATGCATTGTGGTATTCTTTAAAGTGCTCTTAAGTATATTGAGAAAAGTACAGCACCTTGGCAGTAGTTTAAACAAAAGTTAACAATTCAACTGTCCTCAAATTTATTATCTGTTACTGTGTGCTACAGAAGCACACATAGCAGGTCAGGGATCTGAAAGGAGATGGGTACCAGTTTACCACTGCCTCATCTGCTTTCTGCAGATGTTGGTTAAGGTATTTGTTTAACGTTGTTTCTCTGAATATAGGAAAAACGAATGCCTGTTGTTTTTAAAATGGCTTGTAAAAGTCGTGTTTATTTTTAATGGCTTGTATTTGTTACAATGCCTCCTCTTCTTCTAGGAAACCCAGCGCTTGCTGGCAGAGCCAGTCCCTGGGATAAAAGCAGAGCCAGATGAAAGCAACGCACGCTATTTTCACGTGGTCATTGCAGGTCCACAGGATTCCCCCTTCGAGGGTGGGACATTTAAACTTGAACTATTCCTTCCAGAAGAATATCCAATGGCAGCTCCTAAAGTACGTTTCATGACCAAAATTTACCATCCTAATGTAGACAAGCTGGGAAGAATATGTTTAGATATTTTGAAAGGTAAGTGGTACTGTGTGCTCTTTTCTTTCTTTTTATTGTATTAAGTACAGAAATTCATAAATTGACCTTAAAAAGAGTTTTCATATTTTTAAATACCTTGCTTGTGCTTTAATGTGGAAAACTTGCTATTTCTTTAGACTATGGTGACCATGGTATTCATAGTGCTATAAATGTCTCTTCAGATAAATGGTCTCCAGCTTTGCAGATTCGTACAGTTCTGCTATCAATCCAGGCTTTGTTAAGCGCTCCCAATCCAGATGATCCACTAGCAAATGATGTAGCTGAGCAATGGAAGACCAATGAAGCCCAAGCCATAGAAACAGGTGAAGTATCTTGTACTTTCTTTTCCCTAATTTTAGGAATAGCATATTACTCACTGGCTGGGGGATGTTCTATATTCAAGCCTGTGAGACTTGCTAGAGGAGAAGATCTCTTTATCTGTTTTTTGAGTTTTCATAGTTCAAATATGCTAGCCTGTCTTAATTTGGAGTTGTGGTAAAATGAAAGAGCACACCACTTTTCCTCTAAAGCTTAAGGAACAGATTATCAGGTTCCAACAAGTACATCTCTTTGATATTGGCTTCTGTTGTGGGCTACAGTGGATTGATTTACTATGTAATGCCTCTTCACTTTTGGATCAACTGCTATTAGGCTGCTTCTCTAATATATGAAAGCTCACAGCTGCTGGAATTCAAAATTGGACTTAAAAATCTCAGAACTGATCCATTTTGTGTGCTTGCAGCAGTTATATAAAAGAGATCTTTAAAAATATATATTTAAAATTAACTTTAATCAAGCTTGAAAAATACATATTTTCTTAAATGTGTTTCTTTTTCTTTACAGCCAGAGCATGGACTAGGCTATATGCCATGAATAATATTTAAATGCGCTTTGAACATCAAGTGTGCATCACTTCTCCTGTTCTGCCAAGACCTCTTCCTTTTTTTGTTTGCATTTAATGGACACAGTCTTAGAAACATTACAGAATAAAAGCCCAGACATCTTCAGTCCTTTGGTGATTAAATGCACATTAGCAAATCTGTGTCTTGTCCTAATTCACTATTGTACCGCATGAGCAGAGGCTAGAAGTATCATCTGGATTGTTGTGAAATTGTTTGAAAGCAGCAGCACATCTCTGCTTTTAATAATTTTTTCTGTCATGGTTTAAGTATAAGCACTGTGAATGAAGGTAGGCAGGGTTAGCTGCGGGGCTTTTTTTTTTTTAATTTGTGGGCTCCTCCTCCCTTTTTATGGTGATGCTAATTGCATTGGTAAAAGCAGCTAACCAGTTATACTTTAGAATATACCCTCTAGCCCAGTCTAACTTAGACGCTGTAGATGGACAAGCTTCATTGTTTGAAAAAAAAAATGGGAACATTAAACATCCATCACCTTCACTAATAATATTGTGATTCTGCTGTCAAGTGTAGAAAAATCCCTCCAAGAAAAAGCTTGTGACCATTTTGTATGGCTTGTCTGGAAAATCTCCTGTAAATCTTATGTTTTAGTAAAATATTTTTTGTTATTCTACTTTGCCTTTGTACAGTTTATTTTGCTGTGTTTTCATTTCTCTAATGTGACAATCGTATTTAAAACAATTGAATCAGGAACTGACAATTTGTTTTCACCAGTCTGACAGTTTTAACAGTAAAGAGGTGGAATTCACAAGCATATTTTTTTTGCTTCTGTTTGCTGACTTTTTTTAATGGTTTATGTTATGTGGTTGACCTTACCTGGCCAATTTAATATAAAATTGCATTTGGAGTGACTTTTAGAAAGAAGTCTCTGATGTAACAATTGCAACAATAATTTTAGTAATGCGTCGATATATATTTTCATGGAAATAACCAGAATGAAGTAGGAGGTTGAGAGCAAATGACAGCACTAATTATGAGTATCTACATAACTTCTCTTTGCTGATTGTTATCAGATAGTTAGGCAGCATGGTTTTCTAACTTCTTTAATTCTTGCCCTCTATTACCATGAAATACTAGTGTGTAGAACCACTGTTACAGCTTGTGTATTGACTGATGTCTGCTTAACCACTTACAGCCAGCACCTTGTACCACTGGTTTTCTCTACAAGCCTTATTAAGCTACTTATTTGAGCAACTGATCAGCTTTAATAGCAACAAAGCTTCTTTATTGGAGGGAAGGAAAGTGATGAACAAATTCCTTCTCATCCCTTGTATTTTGTGTATGCATCTTGTCTGGGAGTCCAGCATCTTTTCTGGGAACCCATCTAATTGCTTCTCTTCATTTCTTGTGTCTCTCTTCCTTTCCCCAAGCCCTCTCCCTCACAAAAACAAACAAAAAAAGGAGAGAAAAAAAAAAAGCTTAAGAGCTTTTGGTGAAGCCAACCTGAAGTGTATAAATGACAGATTGTAGTGGTTGCAGTAAAGGGAGCGTTTTGTCATGCAGTTCAGGGGTATGGTTATGTAGTGTATTGGTATTCTCCCTCTTTCACCTCTTCTTACTTGTGTCATCTGAAATTTCTATAGAATGTGGTGTATTTATTGTGCTCTTATGTAAGATGAAGAATATCTATTAAAACTACGTTTTCCAACAGACAGTGCTTTCAGTGGTCAGTAACCAGTAGTGTCCCTCAAAGTTCTCTCTTAACATGGTTGATGCTTGGTTCAGAATTCAACTTTTTCACCAAACTGAGTTATAAAAAAACTGTTGAATGTAAGCCAAAGTTGTGTTTAGGGGTTGTAATGTTCTTGAGAGTGGGTAAGCACCATTAACCCTGCCTTCTTACCAACGAGCATGTGTTTGGCTTTAGCTGGCGGATGTCCCAGTCTGCTACAAGCACGGACAATCTTTATGGCAGGCAGCTGAGAATAAGTGAGCTGTGCTGTAGACTCTGGATTCACTTCACCTACCTCTTAAAGCTTTATGTTACACTACACATGCAGCTTTCCTCAGCTCTGTCTCTTGTCCAAGTGTGAGCGATGCCCCCAGGGGACAGTTAGACCCACCTAAGAACTTGTTTGAAAGTGGCTTTCCCTTCCTTCAGTAGAGAAACTGGACCTGAGCTGGCACTTAAAACAATTTAACTTCATAGGTGGGATGAATCCAGACCCAAATGATGTATATTAAATAATTACTTTTAAACCTGACTTAAGAGCCCCGTATAAAGCCAAACTGGGAATTGCATTCCAGCTTATGCTGGGGAATGTGTGAAAGTTTTAGGCTTTTTCAAAGCCAGTTAGATACAACCGTTTTCCTCAGTTAAGCAGGTGTATATTCCCAGCTGTTTTGTGAAACTTGGTTATTTCTGTTACATCTACCCTTGCAGCTGACTAACAAATGCAGCTATCTTTTAGGGAGCAGTAGTTTCATCTCTGTCTTCAGTCTGTGTCTATTGGATATGGGTTTCCTCTGCCATTACTGGTGCTATGTGTCAAATGTCCTAACATCCTGAACAAGAGTGATGACACTGCATTTCATGTTAGTGTTTGGGTAGAAACAGCTGGTGAAACAGCTGTTGAGCCTGGATTGGTACAGGGGCTCGACAGCCACATGTGCAAAATACTTTTGCGGTAATTTCCTGCGGATCAAGAGGAGTGTTTGGAAGGCTTTTGGTTTTGCATAAACATTCAGTGGTGGTCTCTTAACATGTAGCCATGTCCTCCCATGGGTGTGTATGATAATTGGGAACCGATGGAACAGGTTTTTCGTATCTTAGCTAACTTTAGTCTAAACCAAGTGAAACATTGCTTCTGTAGCTTTCAAGAAGTGTAACACATTGAGACTATTGTGAAACAATGGACTAGTGACATCAAAAATTGTGACATCTCTATTTATATACATTCCTTCTTAGGTTGGTTGGGCTTTTTCTAAATGGGTTAAAGTAAAATGTCTGGTAGGTTTTGTCAACATGTCTTGACTGTAATGTAATATGACACTGAAATAAAAGGAAGAGTGATTATTCATTACTTAGATACTGAGCTTCATTTAACTGTAGTGGGCTGCCATCAGTGTGCAAGTTTCCTAACAGTTCTTAACATCTGGTAAAATAAGGAAGATATCCTTGATAACTTCTCTCATAACTCACTTTTCTATTGCTGAGACTTCTCCCTCCCATTGTAAAGGGAGAGAACAGCACCTCTGTTGTAAAAGCCATTAGAGGAGACTGCTGTGGTACACAGCTCAGAGGATGGTGGGTGTTTGCTTTTTTTTGCCTGCCTCTCTTCCAATCTGTCTGGTTTAGTACAAGACTTTCATATTTATGTACAGTTTGGACAATTTCTAGTGAAATCAAATATAGTGAGCCTTTTTTTTTTTTTTTTGCTTGCCTCTGTTACTTGTTGCAAGGTTGTTCCAGAGACTGATGGAAGCTGGGTTCTTGTCTTCAGAGCTGCAGTGAAGGAGTATTTTTGGTTCAGGTCTACCTTCCTACCAAAGTTGCCTACCAAGGCTTGCACTGTCAGTTATAAATCAGAAAGATTTCATGTGTGGTGTTCAGCCATTGCTTGCAGCAGGTGTGCTCCTCTCAGCCCAAATACCTGCTGTGCCTTCAGAAGTACTGCTGCTGTAGTTCTCCCATCAGCTACTCATTATCACTGCAGATAACACTGACAGCTTATGCTGGGCACTGGTAAATCTATGGAAGGGTGTCGGGGGTATCAAAGGCAGACTAATCTCAGAAGTAAGACACAAGTAGGGTACTTGACAGCTCAAGTAAGTCACAGCAGGGTGATTCTAATGGTGTTTTTCCTTCCTTCATTTGCTGTGCATGTTTGCCTGCCTTTTTCAAAGGCAGGTTAAGTGTCCTACACAGAAAACAGGAATGAAGGAAGTAGGAAAATTAAGTAGTTGAATGATAGCAAAAAGTGCCTTAAGACAAGAGCTTGTTATAGTCTGTCTGGTTGTAATGGGCACAAGGCCACAGGTGAGCCAGCAGCAGGGTAAGCCCCAAGGTGATGGTCTTTGGCTAGTGTCATGTGTTGCTGTATGTGTTTCTTGATACTGCCCCTCCATCAGAATGGGAACAACATGAGAAAATCATGCCTGGCTTGGAAAGGTCCTGAGCAACAAATGGTAGTAGACAGGGGAGGGACACTTGAGGCAAATACTGTCCTGTTACTAATTTGTCCTCACACTGCTGGGATGGAGGCTCTGGGCTAGATGGACTTTTGGTTTGATCTGATACAGCTGCTCTCACTGTTATTGTAGAGATAGTTCATACACATCTGTGCTGTGAGTGGTATGTAAGGAGATGGCACACGGAATGAGAGTGAAGAATCTCTTTATTATGGGCAGCATCTACATGGGAAAGCTGTACAGTGAGCTGATGCAGCTGTGCTGGATAAGCCCAGCAGAGGCCTCTTTTACTCAGCTAGGTAAAGCTTGAGTGCAAGGACAAGGCAAGAAGTGGGAAACATAAGGTGAAGCTTAGGTTTAGATAGGATTGAAGACTTCTGCACAAACACTTTTGTTGCAGTATTTGCAAAGGAATGACTACATCATTCACAGGACTAATTTAGATTTTATTCTGGTATTTCTCAAATATAAAAAGTCGAAATTCTTACATCAATCATTAAAGAAAATCCATGCAAGCAGGTCAAAATGTTTACAACTTAATTCCCCACCCCCTTCCCTTCAGATTTTACTTCACAAACCATGTTGGTAAGTAAACTGTCTGCCCCTCAGGTTTTGTTTTTTCACAGCACATTGTTAACAGAACAATCCTAGGCTAAGTCAGGGGTGCAGTAAGCACCAAAGTAAGAATTTTCACTTGAACAGCCTCTCTGCAATACCTCAGTATTTCTTGTGGTGTTTAAAAGCACATCCATTTCACTTCATTCTGGTTCCATGTGATTTTAAACTTTAAGGCTCTTTTCCTTTGATACCCCCACAATCTAACTCATGAGAATATCAAAAATCTAATAGCCAAGAAAACCAGCAATACCGACCAGACTCTTTGACAATTGTAGATGACAACCTATGTCTTCCCTTTCCCCTCTGCAGAACCAAATCCAGATACATTGTACAGAAAAATCCCAAATCTGCTCTGTATGAAATAAGTATCTATTTAGATGGGCGACACCTATGTAAAAACAAAATGCTTCTACATTTAAATTGATAGGTAGTAGAAAAAACTGTAGTCTTCCTATCTCCATTTTTGCACAGACCCTTTCTGTTGGAGTTTAGTGTCAAATTTCATTAGTACTGCAGCCATAACCCTCTCCCTTTACTACAGTTGTTCCCTGCAGCCTAACTGAAGTGTTTTCAGTATACATTTGCAATCTACAAAACATTTATTTTTGAAAGGGAGCAGAAGTCAAACTAAGCAATAAAGCTTCATTCTGAAGGTTGCATAGAGACTGAAGAGATTTATACAACAAACGCTGTTAAAAAACCCCAAACAAACACCTCTCTGGCACCTCTGAACAGCTCAAATGTGTGTGACCAAAAAATAACCAAAATATTTATAGACAATCAACTCTAAGTTTGTTAGCAACAACAATACTGTACATTTTACATTATTATCAAATACATAATTCAAGAGTTACAAAATAAGATCATGCATTACCACTAAATCTCATACAAGCTTGGATTGGTTTCATTCCAAGAATCTGAAATGGAGACAGGATTTTTCTTTATGAATAAGAACTCAAAACTCTGGATTCTTGTTTTAGCTTTCACAGACTCAATATAATCTTGTTACAAGAAAACCTGTACAAGTTTGCTCCATTTAAAGTGTTAAAATAACTACTGAACAAAAAAGTGAGCATTAAAGTGTTAAAAAATGGGAGCTAAATGATTCACTCTTTTAAAGGCAGCTTCAGAGCCAGAGGTACCTTTCCACACCATGGGTATGATTGTAATGAAGACCAGACATTCATCATGCTCAACTCCACCTTCCCATTTCACCTGGCGAAACAGTGCAGTTCATGGGCCATTCACTTTAAAGTAGCAGGTGGAGCAAATGGTACCCCAGTCTGGATTAGGATCAGTGTAAAGTAGGCATACCCATGTGCACTACTGAAATAGCAACACTCCTTCCGTGGCCCCCACCTCATGGCTGAAAGGGTGGATAAGCTGTTGGCAATGCTTCCACTTTCAGGTGCACCTGAACAGTTGTGTGTTCTTTACAGTTCTGGAAGTGGCCTGGACTAGGAGCAAAGAGAGATGGAAAGCAGCGTCTTACCCACCGTTTCAGAAGCCTTCAGCTTTGTGGCTCATGCCTCTTGTCAGTAGTATTTATGCCTCTTCAAAGAGAGCAGCATTAAGAGATCAGATCATCTGTCTCCCTAGTTTCACTGCATTTACATATGGCACAAGATTGGTTTTTTAGGAGTAACTTGTGGCAATGACATTTTTTTCCTAAAAAAGTGTAACAGCACAAAAAAATTCATAGCAGCATTTTACACAATTTGTGTTAAAAAAGTAGAAGTTAACCATTTGTGTATTGAGTAACAAAAGGTTTAAATTACATTTATTTTCCATTTTACACTCACTATTTACTAGCTGGACTATTTACAAAGGTTCAAATGTTATATAAGAGAATGAGCTTTACCCAGAATTAACTTCACATATGAGGTAGTGGTCTACCTCAACCTCTGTTTTGGCTGAATATAAAGGAGGTACAGTCAGGTTTAGATCCTAGAAAAAATTCTGAAGTAGGAAGTTCATGTGAATCAGATTGTGTTCTTGTAGAAGAAACCATGCACACACACACATACAGAGAGAGTAATCCTATGATAAAAACATTAAGACCAACAGTGAATGTAGTTTTCATCTTTCTGAATGAAGAGGACAAAATAATAGGGAAAGTGTCAGCTGTACCTCATTTATTCCAACTAAATTTTTATCAGGAGGCCAGCATTTGGTTGAAGAAGCCCAAGCAACTGATGTTAAAACAGTAGAACTGAAGGATTTAAGAATTAAAATGGGGGTTTTTCAGCACATCCACTCTCTGAATAAGACAAAGGAGTATTATTTCCCTACTGGTGTAATAAGTATCAACACACTCTGTCCCCCAGCCCTGGAGGTAGCACTAGAGCTCCTTGCAGGGCAAGACACCTCAACACATGCTTGATCATGGACACCTCTGTAACCTAAGGGTGCTTCCCTCGTTAAGGCTTACTTTCCTCCAAACATTTTTACATTGTAATGGACTGCCTCAAAACTACATGAGGTGCTTCTAATTGAAGATCAGAAGTTTTTGTAACCTACAGTATAATTACACAATGACCAAAACACTTATCACCATTAAAAGGAAAAAAATGGGTGGAAAAAGGATCTACAATGCTTTTCACAGAGGTCTTCTGACAGTTCATCAGTTGACCAAGCGATGCAACTGAAGTATAGTGGATAGTTTTGGTAGCTGCAGGACAGAGTTATTGTTCTTGCTCTAATTATACATTACATGAAGATTGCATAGGACAAGGCAACCTTTTGGATAACAGGCAAGCAGTGCTTAGTGTCAGTATCCTTTGCTCTTGACAGGCTGAATGTGGTTTAGTGCTTTATTGTAGCCACCCTTATGCATCTCTGCCTTCAACACATCCATTTACCCAATTACTGCCAGCTTCAGATCCTAGCACTTCATCTGTGGATACCAAGTAAGAGTTCAGTATAAAACTATTTGCTCAAGCTTTGACTACTGACTAAAACTCACAATTCTTTAATAAGCTGAACACCACTGAGATGCATATTTTATTTTAGCAGATATGGAAAATTATATACTCAAGTTTCTTTTTTTTTCTTAAATGGCCTATTAAGGCATCTTAAAAAAAACCCTATATGGCTTTGGTTTTCTGAAATACTATTTTACATAGTTAAAAAAGAAAAACATGTTCAAAGAAATTTGACATTATGACACATTCACATACTTCACTTAGAACCAACACTTATACAGATGCCTACATGTGATCACAGATGTCTCCCGATGTGATGACACGAATAAAAAGGTAATTCAAATGTTTATCTCACAGTAGAGGGCAACCCAGAAGTCTGTGCAGAAGTGACATATAAGGAGTTATTATCTGGAAGAGGGGAAACCCCAGAGTTTCCATTGGTAGGTGAACAACTCAGTTTCAGTTTTTCCAAGTACTCTGCATGAACAGGCTTGTGACACTGAAGAACCTTGATTGCATCTTCTACTTTAAACCATTCTCTTTTCCTTCCTGAATGAGGAAGAACAGAGTTACAAAATTTTAACAGCACCATTGGTTCCTATCTAGTCATTCACTGTTTCTCAGTTCTTTGGAAGCTGAAGTTGTTAGGTGAAAGGGAGTGAAAAGACCTTGAGAGAAATGAATACAAGAGATTCACTCAAGCTTACTAAAATGCAATTCATAATAAAGCTATTCAGATAACACTCTTGAAGAAAATGCTGGACAGAAACTCATATGACCATACATATGCTCCAAAAGCCACATCCAGTAGTCAGAAAAAAAGGATATTACTTAAATGACTCGATAGTGCATTCCCACATTGTCATGCCTAGCAGAAAACCAGTCTTCAGACTGAACATGCATGCACATGAAGTTACAGAAGAATGGATTGGTCTGATTTCAAAAGCAGTGTTCCAAACTCAAAGATAGATAGATAGATGTATGGAGTTACTCAGGTTAGCTCTTAAGTTTTAAAAAATAATACACCTTATGCCAGAAATACGTTTTTATGTTTCAAGACTTAATCTTACTATGATCATCCTAGGACCATCTCTTTTTTTAAAGAGTCAGTTCTTTAAAATTCAGGTTCTCTGAAAATACTTCTAGACAAGGTCAAAGATACTATTATTAAAAGCAGGATTAATTCTATTTTTCATTTAGTTTTGTGGCATTACAGGTACTATGCTTGAACATATATAAACTGCTTGTTTAAGATTAAGGACACTTTCAAAAATGCTCTAGAGTGTCAGACAGCAAAACATTCTACTTTTTAGGGAAGAAACAATTTGGCAGGATAGTATTTGGCCTTTAAAAAAATGACAAGCCGTACCTCAAACTAATAATGATGTTTATTCCATTGTAATACTCGGAATACTCTAATATAACATAAGCGTAACACAATGTATCAGAAGCAACCCTAGTTATGTGTGTGTACTTGAGAGTGGAAGAACAGCATCCAATAATTTCAGTTTCTAGAACAGAATTAGTATTCCCCCCAAATTATACAAATGGCTTCAGAAAAATGAAAGAAGTTTGCTTAATACATTTGCAAGTATAGCATTACACTTAAAGAGGAGAGATAATTAAGTTACCTATATTAACTGAATCCTCCCAGTCTTCCAGTATTTCCGTCACAGTAAGAACATAAACATATGTCCTATGCTTCCGATCCTGGTTCTGCTTGAATATTAGAAGTAGAAGTTTTAATTCTCAGCAAAATAACTTACAGACTTACCACAACTATAAGATTAGAAATTACTTACCTGTAAATAACACTTGCCAGCAAACCTGGCTTTTGACTAAAACATCTGTACTGATGAGACTCAAAGTGATGGGAAAACAAAAATTCTATTTAAAACAGCTATTCTGTTCTATTAGGCTAAAAAAACCCAACCAAGCTAAAGACAACACAAATAATTTTGAAGATCGTGAAGTTAAGACTGGAATATGTTCTCAGTCATCCAGGTCAGCTACACAATGCTGGCTATGAAGTTTCACTCAGTGAGACAAATTAAGTAGTCTATGCCTGCAATCATGACAAACACAAAAATCATTACCCTCTGCTCACTCAACAGGTTTGCCACGATGGCAGCTCTAACACCTCTTTAGAAAGCACATGCATGTTGCACAAGGCAGGTCAAACACACAGACAGAGGTGGTGTGCTCAGGGCAAAGGCAAAGCTGCTGTGCTACAGCCAAGTCCACAGGGCTGGCATAGACATTACTCCCTGCTAGCTCCAAAGCAAGCTAGTGGCAGTGTTTGAGATGTTGCCTGACTAATCAACCCATCCTTCCCCTTGGAAAAGGGCCAAGCTCCTAAAAAACCTAGGAACATCTAAGATTACAACTATATTAAGAACCAAGAGATGTTATGGCCTAGCTCCCCTTACAGATGATTGTATCCTTGTGCCAATAACTTTTCCTACTTAACTCTGTTTCACTGCAAGCTCAATATAGTTTTAAACTATTGTGCTTTACTAGTAAATAAAAATTCTTAGTATGACTCTTAAATGGAATAGATACATCTACAACATGTATCCTTTCTGCCCGTTTTTCCAGAATAGGACAATTCAGCAGCAGTAGTTTCCATCTTCTCTTAGTTCCATCCCCAGGTTAACAGGTACTAACAACTGTGGGGCCATGTTGTGAAACAGAAGTAGAGCTGTGATTTAAGGTAGAAGTAACCTAAAAAAGTGACACTCAACACAGATTTTTATCTCTTCTGGTCTAGCTGGTGGTAGATGTCTTCAGAAGAACACAGAGCTGAATAAACAATGAATCACCCTTTGCAGCCCTAGTTTTAAGGCAACAACACGATAGGTATCCTGTTTTGGTGTTTGGGTTTTTTGTTTCGTCTGAACTGGGAAATGGAGAATACTTCTGTAGACTGACCAGCAGAGTTTAAACACATACAAGTTTTTCCTGTATAGTTATACCCAGTTATACTCAAACCCAAAACATATCAGAAAAAGGTGAGTGCTCCTAACTACAAACAGGAGTTTCTCTGATTGTGTCATGGCTTCCATACTTCTCACAGTGGGAACACCTCTACGACTGTATCAACTAGTCATACATAACTAACATTTCACACTGGAAATCCCTGTCAGGAATAAATACACTGCCTCTGAAAGACGGATGGTGATCTGTACCTGAGACTAAGGGGCTTCCACTTAACATACAGCACAACAGATGTATTATGAGCTGAAGACTACTAACAATACAGTCTACTTATGTCTAGAACCTGGGCAGAAATGGGCAACATCAACACTATAAGAGAGTTCTATCTGGCATGGATCCTCTCTAGCTGTCAGTAGTTCCAATTCTGAGGTTTACACAATGAAATAAAAGTTTTGAACTACATAGTTTGCTCAAGGTTAGATTTACCTGTTACCCAGAGCCTTAGCCTTTTGAGTGAATCAAAGTCAAAATGAGATACTTCATATACAGATCCATCAATTTAGTTGTGTGAAAGTTGATGTCAGCAAAATCTAACCAGGGAGGAAAAGTCAAAAGAGCACCCCAAAGAAGGCTGGTATGCTAGGTGTTGTTCAAGTACTAACTTAAACTTTCCAGTAAAGGTCCAAAACAACCCTGAGATTAGTTCAGTTGGTTAGAGCATGGTGCTAATAACACCATGGTCATGAGGTCAATCCCTGTAGAGGCCATTCACTTACAAGCTGAACCTGATGATCCCTGTGGGTCCCTTCCAACTCAGAATGTTCTCTGATTCTGACTCCGTGAAATTGGTTTAAGTACTTTGAATTCTTCCTGTTCAAATCTTCACACACCATGTAACAACTAAAGTCAGTACCTGTCTAATGTAGCACACTCAGAAGCGTTGCAAAATTATAGGTAGGCAATACTTACAAACTTAAGTCTGATGTTACAGTTTATCAATTCTCACAAAACACCCCAACCAAAACCCCATTGTTTTTAAAAACTTAAATAGCTCACCTCAAATATTCCAAGTAGTCTGCCTAGCTTTCCCTTTACTCCAGCCTACAAAACAAACAGAAAAAAATGTTAGCATGTGATATTAATTAAAAAACCCCCTAAAATATCAGTACCATTCTCCTGCATTAGCATGCTCCTCCTTATTAGGGTTTCTTAAACAAATGTTTTAACCTAAGTTTTAATTAGATAGTGCTGCATTGCTTCTGGAGTTTCTAGTGAGAGTACTTTAAACCAGGAGAGTACAAAGGTTGTCCTAATGAGTGTATCGAATAATGCATAAATCTTTCAAGTTTTCCATCCAAAATGCTGTATTACTTACCACATTCTTTGTGTAATGTATTTTATTCAACAGATAAATGATATCCAATACTGAAATAATCTAAGGAAGTAGATAGGACAAGAGAATTTCATGTAGTATAATAATTAATCTAGAGAAGCAATCCTTGAAACTCCATTGCTATTTTACACAGAAACTTATGCACAAGTCTTCAAAACACAATAACACATTAAACTGTAGGTTACTGCACGGATCTTGCAGTATAATGACTTCATGTGGGCTGGTTTTCATACAAAAGTGTAGTTTTGGGCATGTAATATGAAAACCAAATTTATATCTCCAATTCTCTAAATTTCTGAATTCTTTTTCTAGCTAGTAATATTACAAAAGGCTTTAAATTCAGTTTACTCCAACATTTTAGAACAATCCCTATGTGTATTAGCCCGTGCTTAGTGATTTTTATCAATCCAATTATGGTGGTTGTTACTTTTGTTTGCTTTTCCAAAAGTGATACATAATACCTCTTCCAACACGCATAGCTTATGCTCATCCATGAATTCTAAACAAAAGTCATTCCATATGCCTGAGACCTAAAGGTTTATGTTGCCTACTGGCAGACAAAGCCACATTTAGATTTTTATTTTTGTCATCTTGTATAACCGGTATTTAAAATAGGGCTTCCGAGTGCTAAGATGACATTTTCTAATCTTCAGTCTTTGCTTCCAGCTTTAGCCAAAGACAGTTATTGCTGTCTTATGTCTTTATATAAAGGACCATATGGATCTTAATTACATCTTAATGAGTAACTCTGACAAACAACTGCGCAGGCTATAGCAATAAGTCTAATCAAAGTCTTACAAGTAAATGTTTTCTGTGACTGTCTTTTTAAAGAAGCAGATTGTTAGTATTATTTATTAAGTCCTTTTAATGAAGGAATTCTGATCTCAGCCCATGCTAATCATCAAGCATTTTGCTTATCTAGAGCAAGAGCTAGACCAGAAGTAAATGCAAAACTACTTACAATATTCTGTTTGTCTGCTGTGATGACCAAAATACCTGTTAGAGCTCATAAAGGTGAAATACACAACCCGACCCAGTGAATAAGTGATTAGGCAGCACATTAACTGGGAAAGTGGCAGGCCCTTATTTTGGTCTGAAAGAGTAAGCTACGCAACAATGGGCACTAAAGACTGCTTGTGCTTTACACTAGGTAATGAAAAAACACTCACTAGCCTAAAGGAACATGCTGAAGAAATGTTTAAGTTTTACTGATCAGTCCTAATTTCCTCACCATTACAGTATCTTTTAAAAGAGAAGCAGAACCTAAAAGACTACAAACATGTTTCTGTCCCAAATTTTTGCTTTTCTTCTCGTGCAGCAATATCTAGGAATTACTATATCCTTAAGATTTCTACATTGTGGCAAAGTGACCAACTAGAAAAAGCAATTTCCCATCATCCTATTCCATCTAAAGTAAACATGAATCTGTGGTTTAGTATTTTAACAAGTGGGAGTTTGACAACTAACTATTATTTAACACATGGCAAAAACACTACGACCAGCTAGGTTTATCAATACTGAACAGCTTTCATAGAGAAGTTTTCTCAACTTATTAGCAACTTGGTCGCAATATAAATTTATCAATGTGGAATTTACTTAACAGTTTCTCCTTTCTCTCTCCAAGGAAAATCAGTTGTTTAGACAAATACTCTTAGCTGAGTAAATCTGAGTGAAGTCATTAGAATCACTCCATTACATTAAGCGTAAAAGCTCCCCTAAGCTTGTAATGAAACTCTGGTGCAACCAGATGTTCCTACGCAAATGTGGTTACTGTCACTGATGTCTGGTTACTCTCTAGTCAAGGATACACACTTCCAAAATGTAGCATCACTCCTGCAAGCAGCCATGTCTTTTGAAAATCTCTCCACCCACAAGTGTAAAAGGGTAGTAATTAGAAGTCCCATATTTTTTTTTTCTCTGAAAGTAATATATTCAACTGAATAATCTTCATAGTTTTAAAAGTACTTTAATTTGACAGTGATCTTTTAAATGCTTTTGCTAACAAAAAACATTTCCTTCAAGTGCTTATTGTAATGTAGTTCCTTCAAAATGTGTCACAACTAAATGCCAGAAGACCAAGAAACACATCAGCTTTATACCCAGAAAGTCAAATAAGTTCCCCCTTTCCCACTGGTAAGCTTCTAATCCAATGCACTGGTTAAATTCTAGACATTGAACCATTTTGCCTCTCATAAAAACATATTTCTTCCTTTGGCCTTTATGCACTCATGGCTGTTAAAACATGGCTCTTCAAATAAACAAAATCCTATAGATTGCTATAAGTGTGTAAGGCAGCCTAAACTTCAGCAGAAAAGCCTGAAAAATCCCCAGCATTTCTTCTGACAGCTAAGCTGTTGAATTGAGTGCTACACTTCCCCAGAATGATTTCCTAAGGAAGTCTGAGTACTGGGGACATAAGACCTCAAATCTGAATTTTATGCATATATCTTAGCATTAGTCTAAATCCAACTACACAAGAGAAAACTATCCACTTCCTCCCATATTTCTGGCCTGGAGGTCATTCCCATTGGCAGCCTCTAGAGGTACTGCAGCCTCAGATGTGTGTCAGACTTGCCTGTTCCCTGTAGATGGAGCAAGAGTCATACTGCAGTTTAATTTTTAAGCTAGCAGTATACCAGGGCAGAAAGTTGCTTAAAATCTGAAAGATTCGAGTTATTTTTAACTCTGGGATCTGTTAGATAGTACTTTAATAGCTACAGTTCTGGAGGCACAGTGCAAGACTATTCCTGCCCCTTTTTTTGCATATTCATATAAAACAATGTATTTCATTGTATCTACCATAATCTTTCAGCTGAAAGGGTGCTTTATTGATTTATTTCCTGAAGTGTCTACCTAGTCCTAGTCTGTGGCATTCAATCATTTTTAAAGTATTAGATGCTCACTGGAGCTGAGTCCTCCATTTCCTGTGAGAGGTCTTAGACAATATTACTGCCATTTTCACTATTGCAGCAGATTAACCTTCAGGATCAGCCTCTTCTCAGAAGCTACACTCACACAGGTCTGGAAATTGCATATTTTCTAGTAGGCATTTCAATACACTACTCAGTACAAACAAGAGTCTGTTTCTTGTGAGATGGAGCAAGAAAAGGAAGCAGGAGGGTGCTCCTCCATTTGCAAGGCTGGACACCATCAGCCTGCCACTCTTGTGTCATTTTAGTTTGAACGGTGCATGTGCAATCAACTTACTTTCAGCTATGCTATGCAATTAAAGACTAAGCTCCAAATGCATTAACAGAGTAAGTCCTCATTTAGACAAGGTTTAATACCTTTCTGGGATTGCTTTATACTGTAATTTGATTTTAGTACTCTACTTTCTATATGTTTATTGTTTCTAAATACTTAAGATAGCCTGTCGAGTTCCTGTAACCTATGAAATGTCAGACAAAATCAAATGATACATACTAAATATTCAGTAGATGTTAAAACCCTTATCACTAACATGAACTTATGGATAAAAAAATAAATCTGAAGTCTTGCACAGGGAGACTATGAAACAACTGCCATCCACGCAGATTTGATTACAAAGATCTTTGCTTAGGTTTTAAAGCAAAGATTTAGAAGACACTACCCTTGGTGTCAAAGTGAAGAGTATTTAAAGCCAGTGGTCTATCAGCACGCCTACCATCAAGAGATGGCATTATAACTCCCACTATGAATTTATCCATTTAAATAAAACTAATAGAAGCCAAGGCTTAGTTTGTGCATTCCAAGCCAGTGTCTATTCTTTGAAGTTTATTAATTCACAAAACTCTTAACAGTTTACTGTACTGTAACTAGCTTGCTAGGTGACATTGACCTTAGTATAAAAATAGAAAGGACATCCATCTCTAGAAAGGTCATTATGAATTCCAATGGCTCAAAACCCTAAATAAACCTGTTTTCTTTAAATATGGCACTTGGCAATCTTTTGGAAGCACGTAAGATTTAGCCTATAGTTCAAGAATATCTTAATTTAAGGCACAAGCTTTTAAGGCTGATCAGCCACACAACTATTAAACCCCAGAAACTCTCAAGGTGTAGACAAATGTCACCAAATGATTTTTGCTTATTGAAGCCTCTAACTTTTGAAAAGTTTCTATGCAATTGCAAGCACAGCTCAAAGCTGAATATGGCTGGCACTTTGTGTTGTACTCCAGAACATCATAAAAAGCATAGTCCCTTCAAGATCATCCATTCTTCGCCACCAAAGAGAAAAACCCAAACATATGACTACAGTTCAGTCAGCTCCAGTTTGACATGGAGATAAGACTTTACTATCCCTCATCATGGGCTGAGCCTTAGGCCAGATCAGCAGTTAAAACTAACTGTTCACAAGAACCCTGAGCACGAGAATGTGCTTTTAAATCCCACCCATGAATTCATGGCAGTGGGAAGTGCCAGGACTTTCCCCAGATATGCTACTACTGCTTAGAAGCCTAAATCTTTCCTGACTCATCCCTAGAAACCTAACTCTTTGCTTCTTTCAAATGGACTGCCTTGTGGCTGAGTATGTCTTGTATACGTCAAAATTGGCTCCTTCACAAAAACTGAACATGGTCCAGGAACAAATTTGATCCAGTGAGGCTTATTTATGCTTTAACCTTGCTGCATCACAAAGGCTGCTAAGAGCACTGAATAGTGAACTAGTCTGTTCCTCATGTAAAATGGGAGGAGGGTCTCAGTCACAGTTCACAGATCTCATTTTGACACTGAACAGCAGGCAGCATTTGGTGCAACTCACATCTACACCAAGTTCCTAAGCCACAACAACAGAACAGAACCAGTCTCAGGGGTAAGCAAACTAACCACTAGATAGCAGAGCTAATAATAATAAAAAAATCACTTCACATACTAATTAGCAAGAATATTAGTATATTTTGTAAGTAGCAGTAGTCAAACTAGGATGAGAAAACTGTTTAAGGCTAGCAGAAATCCTGCAGATCACTTGTCAAGAGGCATCCACTTTCTGCAAAATCTTACACCTTCTATTTAAAAGTATGACATTCTGATTTTTCTTGCAATTTTATCTGGCTTAAAGTAACATTTAACATTTTTGACACTTTTCCTAGGAAAAGCAAATAGCAAATGAAACCCCAGAATTTTGAATTTAAGTGGAGTGGGAAACTGCATGAATTCATCAAGACTTAAAAGTTCTGTTTTGCCTAGGTGTAGAAGCAGAGATAGAAAGCCAGAATATGGTGCTGTCTTTATAGATAAACAGCCTTAAATGTATGAATTCTCAACTGCTCAAATGCATCAGTTTCTAATCTGTTTAGCTTGGAATGTCCTCAAGGGTCTGTTTATTTCTCCTTCTTATACAGCAACACAATGATTATTAGTTCACCTTCAGTCCATTCTAGAAGAGCTGTGAGTCAAACATTTTCTGCACAGACACAGAAATGTTACACTACTATAATATGTCATTTGGCATAAAGTCACAGTTCCTCCTCTAGTGTGTGTTTTTATAAAGGCAGACAGAAATTTAGCTATGAAATGAAAGAGTGCTGGGAAGCAAGCTAAATTAATTAGTTCACCTCACCACAGTATACCCCAATTCTAAAACAGAGAATTGTGGCTCTTTGAATTTCACAGTCACAGAGGTCTCAGCCAAATACTGGTATAAAGGAGACAGTTGTCTCTTCCTTTTTGCATCTGAAGACAGCAGCAGAAAAAACAGATGGAGTTTCTTTGTTTTGGTTTTGTTACCTCTTCATACACCTCTCTCACAGCTGCTCCCCCTGGCTCTTCTTCTGGTTCCATTCCTCCACCCGGTACAATCCACTGATCTGGATATCGGCTACTGCTTACCAACAGCACCTATAAATAATTACAAGTGACTGTTAAATATAGCTCACAAGTCAGGAATCCTGCTACTATCTACTTTTTCAGCAATGCACTTACGCATCTAGCCAAATGGATGACAGACTTTAGAAATTAAACATAATATGCAAACAGGAATTGTAAAAAAGGTGAAATAATTAACATCTAGTCTTTTTAAAACAACTAAACCAAGATAATGGCATTGCAATCTCTTTGTACAAACACTTTCATTGGATGCATAACACAAATATACAGAAGACAATGCACACAGGAATGAATGTATACCACAAAAATCTAGTAACAATATTCTCCAATACTGAGTAACTCTTCATAACTCTTCATGAGTAAAGATCATATAGAAGGTAAAGAATCAAGATACTTTTGTCACATAGAAATTAAACTAATTCATCTGGAATGGCATCTTTTGGATAAAAAATGGACTTCTGAAAATAGTTCTAATTTTTAGCTGAAACAAGCTTCTTTCTAGTTACTGAAGTGTATGTTAGTATGACATGCTTACAATATTACATAACTAAAATACAAGGAAAGTACTTCATTGGCCTTTGTCCAATTTGGCTTCTTCTAAACATTTATGTAAGAGGAAAAACTACAACATATTGAATTTGATTTCTAAATACAACAATTTTTTACCAAGACATTTAATTTCACTTAGTTTGACTCTATCCTGGTCCTCTCATCTATATACACTAATTTAAACCCCCCTGTCTATAGGACTTGTCCTTCATAATATTCAGAGCTAAGATTTTATCAACCTGTCCAGCAAACTAGAATGCCTAGTATTTGGAGTAATTTTGCAATAGAACTTGATGAAAATAAGACCTTGATTCAGGACCACATGGAAATAAACAGTTTAACTAGTCTTTGAGACATGTCCTGATTAATAAGACAGTCATCTGTGTAGTAAAATGCTTCATATTCTAGGCAATACTTACATAAACCCTACCCTGAAGTCAAAGGACAACTGTGGGGAGTAAAAGGGCAGGGTCAATGCTCAAATCTTAAAAAGCAATTAAAAGACTAGCAACAAGAACCTCAGTCTAAAGGTTAAAGTTTCAACTGGTGCCAGAAAACTGAAGTGACAGCCCCAGTCCCCCACCAACTACCTCGATGGACTTTAAACTTATCCCCTGCTGGATTAAGTAGAAAAATGACTCCCTGATGACAGCAACAGGGAAATGATTACCACTTATACTATGTCCCTTTGGCACTCACGGAAATAGGTTGAAGGTTCACCTAGAGGAACTGGGGAGTGTAATTACAATGACTGCATACTTTGTGAATGCAACAGCATGTATGCATTCTGAGGTGCACCTGGAAGAGCGTTATCTTACAGATATTGTCTTGTAATGTTTATCTTATGTGCAGTCAAGATTAGTCCTACTCTGAAGGATTCTCCACTGTACTAATTTCCCCCAGTTTTTTTCTTGTGCTAAAAAAGGAACACAGCAGACACATCATTTAGCACAGAAGTGTTCTCAGCATCTAAGTGTTTATTTTTGTTAGTCAACTCATATTTTACTCAGCTATCTAAAAACCTAGAAATAGTCAGCAAAAGCAACAAGGTTGGACACAAATGCACCCCAACTTTATATTCACAGCCAAGGGCTTTGGTTTCCTAGGATCTTTTGACATTAACAGAAGATTTCCAGAGTATACGCAGCTCTACTAAATGCAATTTTAGAAAAAAATTTTTAACACATAGATGAAGCACCACCAAGAACCACCATACCAGGAGTGCTTAAAGAACAATTGTAAAAACCAAGTTATGAATTCACTTATGGGATTCTAGATATAAGCATTACACATTATTTTCTACTGATGAAACTAGCACTCATTCCAGTCATGTGAGAGCTAGCAACAATAATGAACAGAAGGATGATTATATCACATTAGATCATTCCCAGCTTGGTAGAACAGTTTTAAATCAGCATTCATTGTTTAGTTAAGGCTAAACATAAAATTCTTAGTTACCATTATGGGATAAATCAGGTTTCTCATTCTGGCAGTGCGGCAAAAAGCCAGCAATTTTTTATGCATTTATATACAGTAGTTGACTACTGCTAATCTGATCAATAAACTATCAAGCTGGGCTTGTACATCTATTAGCTTTAAATTACCCTTTTAAAAAGCAGTAACAAATAGATCTAGCAAGTAATCAACATTAAAAAGACATCAACTCTTGTAGATAGGCTTTACAGCTACATATACAATAAACTTCCAAGCATTACAGCCTGGGAATTCATTTTGGCAACTATTTAAATTTCTGCTAACCCTGAAACTGAAGAATATTCTCAAGCATCTTGCCCTCTATGCTTTATTCTCTTGTGATCCTACTGCTTTTACAGTCTGAATCCAAGGGACCACACTAAGGTATATCCCCGAGACCTTCAGATGCACCATTTTTTTCTCCCATTAACATTATCACATGAAGCCAACAAGGACAGGAGGCATCCATCCTGGGGTATGCTATCAAAAGCATACTTGGTGGTAATCAGATTCTGCAAATGCTGACAGCTGATAGCTAGCAGTTGCAAGACTGCGCAGTAAGGCTGAAAAGCACTGCACACAGATTCTTTCAGTCACAGTATCAGGCCGTCTTACATTCACTTCCATGGATATGGTTTTGGTGTGTTGTTTATCATTCCATGTAGTGAATGTAGTTTTCAAGTGGGTCCATCTGCAAGCGGCCAGAAGATACATCCTTCAGTACCTGAATTACTAGGCTGTAAATATAAATGTCACTAACTACGAAGACACCAAAAGGCTCTGGTTTGTCGACAATGCACTCACATGCCAAGGGAGGTGCAAGAATGAGCAACAAAAATCCCGCAATTCATCTTCACTTACTAGAAGATAATCAGACTACAAGAACAGAGATCTGGGTTGCCTGGACATCTGGTCTTTTCTGAGGAGGTTCATGGTCATGCAGATTACAGTAGTCTACTGAAAAAAAGACTGCAGAATCTCATGCACCTGCATTTTTTTCTAGCTTATGCACACCAAATTTTACATTGTAACCTCCTTAGGCTCAGAAGAAAAAAGCAGAAGTACTTCCTATGTCGAGAAATCTGTATCCCGTATCACCAAATGCAGAAAAAAGACTAAAGTTTCTTGAGTTGTATTACTTGCTAGTGATCACTGCCCTTCCCATGTCTCTGAAAAAGACTTACTGTTGATAACTCTTGTTCAAAAAATTTACAGAGTATTGGCATCAAATCTGCTAGTCTAGTTATACTGCTAAGTTTATTTAACTCTGAACAATTTTTCATAATACTGCCAAGTAAGGAAGTAAAGCTGCAAAATTCAGCTAAGAGAAAACAAAAGAAAAATTCTTCCACTATGCATTACTAGCCAAGTTTCACCTTGCTTTCAAGTCCAGGAATAGCACTGACCTTTGAGTGCAGTGAGGAAGACTAACTGCTAGCTTGCCTACTTCAAATAAGTGCCTATCGATACACATAACCATGATACGGTTAACCAAAAACCCAAAGGTAATTACTGTGCAGGTGGCATCATGGAACTTGGTTGCTATAAATGCTAAGCCTGCAGAAAAACAACAGAATTTCTAAAGATGCCAAAGTTTTGGCCTATTTAGTATTCTCAAGTCAAAAACACTTGTGAAGCAGTTAGCAGCCATATATTCCAGAAGACCAAAATGGCAACAGCTCAGAGCAATACAAATTACAACCACAAGCTATTCCTCTTTCTATTTTTTCATATTAAGCACTAGAGAGGTAGAGGATGGTTTAAGTTTATTGCTTTCTATTTTCCTTAACTTTAGGACACTACAGCTTACAAATATAATTGTATTAAAACCCAACTTACATTAAAAAAATAAGGTTAAGGTTACAGAACAAACCTCCACAGCTGGATTCTTTTGACTTTAAAACAAAGTCACCCACAACTTGAAGGAAAGAAAGCTTACAGATGAAAACATGTAATTTCAAGTAATAAAAAAGCCTTAGGATCAGACAGCATTTTAAAAGCCCATTAAAGTCAAGAACTGCAACATCTTTACTTTCTCCCTTACAATGGCACAACGAGCTCAGGAAGCAGATCTGGCTGAAAACTAGACTGTCCATTAAAGCTTAGTTTCCAGCCTGTGCACACACCACCACCAATCAGTACACAGCCATTCAAGGGTCAGTGTCGTACAGACTGGGGCAGAAAGGCATGACTGCAACTGCGCCATTTCAGATCAGCTCTAGCCAGCTCAGGAGCCTCTAGCAAAGTACTTCAAAGATGACAGACTGAAAAACAGTTCCAAGTTATGACAGAGGTTAAAAAGATGATTTAGCCTCCATGAACAGGAACTGGCAAAACAGCTGAGGAATGGCTAACTAGCAGTACCTTAATCCTGCAACACTCATTAAGCTGAGCACAACATCTTGAACGCATCCCAGAAAACTGGGTTCTGTGTACACAATAAATTGAAGTCTGAAATATCCTTCCAACTTTACTTAAAGATCAGTTTTCAAAGCAGCAGCACAATGTTTGGACATCAATCAGTGCAACCTTACCCCCATTCTGAAGATGAATGATAACAAAATATGGATATAATTTTTAAATACTTCAAAGTTAGATCTGGAAGTTATTTTTCCTTTGAGATCTTCTGACTTTAAGGCTATGTGGCAATAAAGAGAAATACCAGCCTTTTTCAGAAGTTGTTTTGATCTTAACTTGCAATTAAAATTATATTTTTAAAATTTTAATTCACATTAAATTCACATATTTGGCTAACATGTTATAGTGATTCAGAATTTGAGTACCCTCCTCTGGCTATTTAGAGTACTTTGTTCTTTGGCTAAAACGTTTGTATCAGGATTAGACAGGACTATACTACCATGGCATGCCAGTCAGAACACATTTCCTCTCATCAACAAGCATTCGAGTCACCTGTAACACCAGACCTCTCGCTAAACTTTAGCATGCTTTGGAGAATCAGATGTAACAGTCTCATGGTGTGATGAAGGGTGCAGATCTTGCACCCAGACATATGGCAAAAGGAGATTCCTGGCTGAAAAAAAAACCTCCTGCAAACTAACAAGAAAATCCCCACAAGTGCCTATAAAAGAAGTTTTACTTCTCACACTGGGCCAGTTTCCCAATCCACTTTGCAGCACTTCTTCCCTCAGGCTTGCTAATACAGACCAAGAGAAAAAAAACACATAATGTAGCAGGGGTAGAGCTAAAACTCATATTGCTGTCCATTTCTTTTAATTTGAAACCATGGCCTAATCCTGAGCAGGAGAACTGGGCTTTACTGGTTACTCAGCAACATAACCTGTTTGCCTATGGGATCAGCTTCCAAGTACCTGTCAGAAAAAGAGCTCCAAGTCTTCGAGAGCAGTTCAGCTACAGGTAAAGACATGACAAGGTTATTTCTTGACAAGTACAAGTTATCTTTCAGCCTTTTCTGTCTTTGAGATACTTATCAAAAAACCATAGATCTTTGAAGACAAAAATTTGTTTTAAAGTATTTAAGTTTACAGGACTGGTTTCACTGAAGTGCTTAAGCACCAAGTCAGAAAGCCACTGAATTAAAATAAGCTTTCCAAGTGTTCTACAAACAAGACTGGAAAAAATACACAGCTTACAGTTTGTGAACTCACGTATCTACAAAGGATGTTTAAGGAAACATGTCTACAAACCCTGGCTAGACACACACATATATATGCGTGTACATAGGCATACATATCTCTAGCTGTGATTTTAACATCTTTCTGAAAAAGCCAGCCACTCTGCTATTTCATTGAAATGGGTAATGTGGAAGTTTTGAGAACCACCAAGTTAACTGTAGCAATTCAAACAGAAACTTAGTCACCAGTTTAAATCCTCTAAGTAAACTTAGGATGGTGCAAATAAGCTAGAAGGATATTTTTTGCAAGTGTCCAAACACAAATATTACTAGTTCATCTGAAGATACATGAAAGAAGACCAAAGCTTTCTGCCATTGTGGACAGATGAATTCCCACGGCTTCACCAAACTTGCAGGCTTCCACTGCTGGCAAGCAGCTGCAGTTTGTCAAAAAAAAAAGATTCCAACATGAAAGCAAGGTACATATGTAATGCCTGCAGAAAACTGTTTTGCATGGAAGTAATAAACACAAGTGTCTTATCCTTAACCAGTTACCTGACATAAACCCTACCACAGCAACCTAACATTCAACTTTTCTTAACATTAACACAAGCTGTAACCACTGCAGAACCCCATATGAACCTTCAGGGATACACCATAAGCAAACACTGTCTCTGCAGATATATCATAAAGAGCCATTTTGGAAGCTGTTTATAGGTCTTGATTTTTCAAGCTATACCCCCTTCTTCAGCACACAGATCATAAATTCATAGAGTGGTTTGGGTTGAAAGAGACCTTTAAAGATCATACAAGATCATCTAGTAGTTCCAGCTCCGCTGCCACAGGCAGGGACAGCTTCCACTGGACTAGACTGCTCATCCAACCTGGCTGATGATGTCCAAATATCAAGAAAATACAAGGCAGCAATTATCCTGTGTCAATTACTTCTTCTATATTTAGCAGGGCAGGGGCATGAGACAGAACAAGTAAAAGCCACAGGGCACTGGAAAAGCATATTGAAATGTGTATGCTCTGGTATTTTAAACCATGCCTATATTCTTTTAGTGCAAGCTAGGTAACCCATACCACTATGGAGACCATGCCAACCTTAAATATTGTGCCATGGTCATACCTGATGTTATTTTAAAGCACACATTATTTGTGTGTTTACACCTGAGAGCTTACACAGAAGGATAAAGAAACCAAATGAAAAATTCCAAGCAAAGTATGGAAAATCTTTCAACACTGTGCAAGTTTATTTACAATAATTCCTACAACACCCCATTTTGCCAGGGTAGCCAGGTCATACTTCTGGGCCCTGGTTATATGGATCAGGTTACATTACAGCAGATCTTTCTGGTTTTCAGACGCTTTAGACCAATACAAATCAAAATAACATTTTACTTTATCCTTTAATAAAATAATTGCTAGTATGAAGAAACAGCTGTAAAAAAAAAAGAAAAATCCTACTATTTTTAAAAATTATGAAACAGTGTCCACCAAAACAAGGCAGATTAAACAAGGGTTTTTTATATCTTGACATTCTACAAGACAATAAAATTACTAAATCAGACCAAAAAGGAGCTACAATATCAGGAGATCATAATTTGTAACTCAAGGCTAAGAGGCAATAGTCATGCAAATGTATCCCCTGCTACAGGGAGAAAAAAAAATAATCTCCATTTCCCATAAGTGTGTGACAACACATTTTTCCTCCCTACTGTCTCAACAGTAAAAAAACCCATTCTCATCTGTTTTCATATCACGTACAAGGCTGAACAACAAAGGCAAAATTAAAAATTTAAAAGCTTGAAGACGTTTTTTTTTGACTACAAAACTATTTTAGGTCTGCCACTACCAACTGCTGGCTGACCACTAAAATAGGGCTTTTGATATCATACTTGATTACATAAAGCAGTGTTACAGATGTCAAAATAATTAGAATGTGCTCAAAGTTTATATTCAAGCAAAAAATAACTTATTTATTTGTATATAATAAAATGTAGTTGGTGGAAAAAAACAGATAAGCTTTTAAAATTATTTTAGTTATCCAAATTACTGGAAAAATTATGTTTATTACTATATGCTCTGGTTGCTTTAAAGGCTTGCCTTATTCTCTTCTTTGAGAGGTGACTTTCCTTGTCTACCCTCTGCCCAGACCCGAAGGCAGCATCATTTTATAAGACTCTGTTTGCAGAATGCTGTGAATGCATAAGCAACTCCAACCTGTGGAAGCAGTCAGTCCTCAGGGTACCAAGAGGGGCTCTCCTGTGGGCTTATTCTAAAGCTGTCATCCACTCCTAGTTGCTCAAGAGAAACTTACATTTTGTCATATACCCATCCATATACACCACTCCATTCCAAACTTCATGTTTGTTCTAAGCAAAAAGCCTGCAGCCCCCACACATCTCATGGCCACATAGCCTTGTTGCATTTTTTCATGGGATTTCTCCTGCTTAATTTCCAGGATTTTTTTTTCTTTTCCATTCAAAGGGCAGATAGTGCCTGCAATTACTGATTTCCATTAAAAACAAAATGAGGCAGCACTTAAGCTCATATCCAGTCATCTTGCTCTCTCTTCACCCCAAATGACAGCACTGAGACCAAAACAGGCAACACTTTAAATGGCAGCAGTCTAAGAGTTCTCCTGTAACACTCAAAAAACCTCAAAGCTACTGGTCACATTACTTGACTATTTGGGCTTCCTCCAGGATATTTTTCTTTTTAAATCATAAAATATCACAGCACAAAGGCTACAAAATCTGAACCAAACTGGACTATAGAGCACTAAGTTACCATACATGAAGGCACCTGAAGATGAAGAAACGGGAAGGGAGGATTTTCACAGTGGTGCATGTGAACAACCATCAGTCAATCTCAGGTACATGCTTTCAGCTGCAATACCAGCTCTCAAGACAAAGCAGAAGCTTTTAACAGATTGCAGGACTGCAGGCAAGTCCAGTTTCCAGCCTGCAACACTCAAGAGAACTGACTCAACAATTTTAAGTCTGGAAGCAAAGACTGTTGGTAAGTCTAACTAGACAGGGTGCTGTAGCTGGAGAGTAGTTCAGTGGCTGAATGCAGGAACCACCAGACTGAATTTTCCCACAGCAGTATTCTACAACCCACCTATGTTTCAAATTAAAAAAAAAATAAAGAAGCAAACAGAAAACAAATATAAATAAATGCATGGATGTATAATAATAAAATAGATGTATAATGAAATGCAAAAGTTGTGTTTGGTCAAACCTATCCTTTGCTACCACAGTCTTTTTCAACTGACATGTTACTTCATTATCCACAAAATTCAGCTGTAACACTGACATCAACAAAGCTACAAAGGTAGCATAAGAAGTGCAATATGGTTAGAAAATGGACCAAGATGCTGTAACAAGCAGATTTTGCTACATGAACAATAGAGACATCAAATGTTTTAGTGACTTGCCCAGATTTTGTTGATGAGCACAAAGATGATGTTACTGAAAATGTCTGTCTCTAAATTGAGAGGCAGTATCTGTAAGTCATGATATCAACAGGGGACATCACGCTGAAGTTGCAAAAGAAGAATCACATTCAGTTCAGAACAACATGTTGTGAATTTCTGGTACAAGGTTAGAGTCCGCAAAGTTGGCAAGTTACTTAGATATCATCAGTAAGCACAAAATGACTACATGACAGCTTTGCTATCATGACAAAGATGGGTCCTATTACAGTTGTTTTTCTGTTATAGCTAGAGATGTGTTAGTATAATACAGCGAGTTCCCATCTAAAACAACCATCAGTGCTGCCCACATTACAAAATATGTTTGTAAAACTGAAGGAGATGTAAGACCTACCATGACGATCCAAAGACACAAAACTGGTTTTAGGAGAAGCAGCTTTAAGACTTAAGTTCATAAAAATGCTACAAAAGCAATGACTGCTGTCTACAGATACATTGGAAAGCTAAATGCAAGAAAGGAGGAAAAGATGCTGAAGCACAGGCACAACTGGGTAAAGACTGGCCTTTCAGAGAGTCAGAATGGAAGCAGAAAGACTGGTTAATTCTAAGCTTTCTATCAGAAGATTTCTGTAGATACTCATTCCTCCAGGTAGAAACTACTCAGCTGAGAAGTAGACGGAGAGCTACTGAGTCTTGCAAATAGTAACTCCACTAAAAAAAAAAAGCACAAGTTGGTATTTGGATTTCTTGCTTTTAAGACTCCTAAACAGAAATGTATTTCTAAAAATTGCTTTCAGTTATATGTTCTATTTTCACTCCTCTAATACCAAGCAACTACTTGGTTATGGGGTAGTAATCCTGTAAGTCAAAATAACTATGAAAACTATTCTACCCTGCAGTTTCCACCCCCCCCCCAGCTCCTAATAGCTTGTACAGGAGTCTCCTGTTCTTGTCTTCTGCCAGTCACTCAGGTACAATTGTGTTCCTTCACAGCAGAAGTCACCCTGCACTTTAAGACCCTGGAGATGTGGGCCAGCTAAAAATCAACAGTACAATCTCTAGAGACTTGGAAAGGAAACACTGAAGACGTTTACATGGAGTTTGAAGTAGACCTGCACAGAAACTTACCAAGACAACAGTGTTCAAGAACATAAAACAAGCCTCATTCAGCCAATTTGGGGAATGTGGGTGGTGAGTCAAGTTAATCACAAACAGCAGTCAGACATCAAACTTGTGAGGAATAGGTTCTGTACTGATACAGGTGAACCTGGCACTTAGGAAACTGCTACTAAGCCAAGTTCAAGCTGTTGTCACTGCTTTTTTGGAAATAACTTGTCACAAAGCAATCTGATCTGTTTCCACACACTTATTCTATATCCTAAATCTGACTCAGTGTTACCTCATTTAGTTCACCCTCGAGTGTGTCTAGCTGCACGATGCCAAAGCCCAGCCTCACGCCAGCTATACAGGTACACCATCTGCAATACCACAAAGGACTTTAGTGCAGTGTCAGCACCCACTCTTACTCAGCCCAGCAAAGCTGCTACTATCATCCTTAGCCTCAGAGAATGCTACTACACACAAGTAGTATTTTGAAGCAGCCAGTAATCCCCTGTGGATGCAAGACTGAAAGAGAATAACAAGAAGTTGCATCAGGAAACGTAGAATGAATGGAAGTTACTGACAAAGGTGACACCAACAATGAATTTCCAACTTCAACTGGTGCAAGAAAGCTGTAACAATGGCTGAGATGTTTGAACTCCAAATGAGTCTGAGCTGGAGCACCATCCAAAAATAAATACTAAAGTCACATAAAGGAGGAAGCACAGTAGAATGTCAGAGACCAAAGAAAAGTTAGACCAATAGCAAAACCTTGCGAGATTCCTGCCGGGGGCCTTTCTCCCTTATAATATTAGGAAAAGCCATTCAGCATGGTCCCAAGGCTGTATTCATGCCATACAGGGAATGGCATATACTAGAATACCATATAGATTTTTTTGCCTAAATCCAAGGGTCTGTATTTTGAGATCAGGCCTCTCCCTGCTGCATTATATTGCTTCGTAGATGTTTAAGCAAGATGTTTAAGCTGTACTCGCAGCTTGGGAAGGACACCAGCATCTTTCAGCATAGAGAAATGGGGGAGTAAACTTGCCCAAACCCTAATCTTTGTAGTTATATCGTAGCTACTAGACAAGAAAATGAAAATAGGAATCAGAAAATGGTATGCTTCCAGCCTGAGACCATCTATAAACGCATTGTGCAATGAAACCATCACCCGAGTGCCCAGATAAGGGGCAGTGCCATTGACCTTGGCTCGGAATACGGGACAACTTTGTTGCCACCTCCCGACTCTGCTGCAACACAAACCCCGGGTGAGCGCTACCTCCTACAACGCACACCACAACACCCCCCCCCACCGGCTCCCGGTACTTCCAAGCCCTGTTTTACTCTCTTCGTGGGAAAAACCGGTTTTCCCAAGCACAAGCTTTTCTCCAGTCGCACCCCACGCGGGGCAGGGGGTTCGCCTGCAGGGTGACACACCAGCCCTGCCCTCCGCGCCATTGTACGGGACCCGGTTTTCCGCGCGCCGCGGCCACACAACGATAACCCCGCGGGGCTGCAGCGGCTGTCCCGTCCCCCCGCTCCCGCCCTGCCGGGCCCCTGCCCTGCGCTGCCCCCCGCTCCCGCCCTGCCCTGCCGGGCCCCTGCCCTGCCCTGCGCTGCCCCCCGCTCCCGCCCTGCCCTGCCG
>JAWWMO010000043.1:44161177-44192812 GCA_035047845.1 Dendrocincla fuliginosa | reverse complement strand
GGGAGGGGCGCGGGCACTGCCGGCGGCCGCAGTGGCGCCGAGCCCGGCCGAGGTGTGCGAGGCTCGCCCTGCCCGGCACGGCGGGTGCACGTGGCTCAAGGGCCGTCATAAGTGTGTAGCTTTGGCGGTGCAAGGCCCTTTCTGAAAGAGCCTGGGTTTAGAAGGTATGGTGTATGCAGGCCGGGCAAGGGGGCACCTCACGGCTTTTTTTGGTTGGTTTGTATAATATTTGGGAGCTAAGGATAGACAAAAGACCTTTCCAATGCTGCCAGGTCTGCTGTCATCATAC
Source organism: Dendrocincla fuliginosa (assembly GCA_035047845.1). Classification (NCBI taxonomy): domain Eukaryota; kingdom Metazoa; phylum Chordata; class Aves; order Passeriformes; family Dendrocolaptidae; genus Dendrocincla; species Dendrocincla fuliginosa. The sequence continues at coordinate 44,192,523 of JAWWMO010000043.1, read as the reverse complement.
CTTTATTGGCATCTGACACGGTGAAAGCCCTGGTGTTTTGTTATTTAAATAAATAAATCTTACCAAAACCAATCTTAAAAGCAAAATAAGGAAATGCTACCCTTTTCAGTGCCCCCAGATTTCTGTCCAGAGCAGGTAGCCATCAACACATTTAGTGGTTGTGCATGAACTATTGCTCAGTCATGTTGGCAGAGATGTGTGATTGTAGAAATCACCCATCCAAACTGTTGCATAAACTTTTTCCTTCATCTGAGTCTTACTGATGTTCAGCAGGCTCTTTTGTACTTTTAGAGCGGACCAATGTGCTTTAAACTTCTATCCTGCCTGTTTCTTGCTCCAGAGCTATTTTTTCATCTGAAGGTTACTTTTTGACAGTTTTTTTATTTGTAACAGATCAGACTTTTTATATGCTGTTCGTGGCATGCCTTGAAGTGAGGTTCATCATCACTAGTTGCTCTCGTTCTTAGTGAAATGTGGACCTTCTTCTGTTCTTCAGAACATGAACTAAATGCAAGAAGTCAGTGCAGTGTCATGCTTAAAAACCACAGAGGCTGAAGGAAGCAATGCACAATTTTACTGAGTTGCATTATTTAGTGTAAAGTTATAAGCTGTAAAGTCAAATACCCATAGATTAAGAAAGTCCATATTTAATTTGCTTTTACACATTAATTACTTGTATAAACTTGTATAAAGAAGGCCCCTGCCACTTTGCAAATGGACTGCTAGATAGAATATCTTTGTTTTCTCCTCATTCAGTGCAGATCCAGGTCTCATTTAATACTACTTGTCACTAACAGTCAGTTCTCAGGCTAGCTATGAATCTCCAGTCAGGATAATTTCTTTTTGTGTGTGCGTGAGTGAAGAATCAATACCCAATTAGTGTCTGTAGTTTTTAGTTCAAAGTTTATAGTGTTGATATCTGAAAGCTTTGAGAATGCTGAGGATGGTTTTGATGCTTGTATTCATAAGTTCATCCATGATACAAAAAAGGAGATGTGGTATGGTTTGCTGTATTCCCATGTAGTTTAAAAGACACATCTTTATAAACAGTAGATGACATTCATCAAATGTATATAGCAAAAAAAATCTTGCCATTCGTTTGCTTTTTATAACAGACCATGATAGAAATCATTTTCCTGTAGGTTGTTTTTTGAGCTTAGTGTCTCAGGGTTTACCTTTTAAAACAAACCCATTTTACGTCTTCATTATGGAACTTTCTGAATTATCTTTTTGCTGTTGTTGTTGTTGTGGAGGAGTTTTTGTTTGTTTGTTTGTTTGGGAGGCTCAATCTCTTATGCAGTTGAAGGAAGTTCAAAAGTAGGATTTATACTTAACGAGAGCAGTGTCCAAAGTTCGGATGACCTTAGGCCAGGTTTTCCACATCTGTATAACTCAGCCCTCCCACCCCCCAAAAACAAACAAAACATTTGACTGTCAAATCAGAACACAACACACAAATCTGTCTGTTGTGAAACTCCATGGTTTCTTCATCACGTATCACAGAGGTAAGAGCTGGAAGACAGAGCTACGTGAGGCGGGCCAGTCAGTACACTGGCTGTAGTTACAGCTTCCAGTCCACGTATCCTCAAACATTGCTACAGCTCCAGTGACTTGTAAATTCATTGGGGCTCCCTTTGTTTTTGTGGAAGCCCCAGGTTCTGCCTATATGTACTGTAGGGTTTATTTAACAAAGGAGAAGAAACTCAACCTTGTGAATGTGGAAAAACACTAAAAAATGATGACAAATGAATCCTAAAAAGTGAAGTGGTAGGACCATTTGGTTTTTGGACTTTGAGAGTTTTTGTTTTGAGAGGTGAGAGGTGCAGCCTTTCTTTTCCTTTTTTTTTTCTCTTTTGAGAGAGAGAAGCTGGAGATTCGTTGTGCCATGAATTCATCTTATATGCCTGAAATTATTTTTTTGTTGTTGTTTGGAGATATGATTCCTAAATGGCCCTTGGTTTTTAGAGTCATCAGAAGGCTTGGATCCTCAAGGTTTTTGTATTTTTAAAAATTATTCTGCCTTCTTATAAGCCTAAGATATATGGTTTGTGTATGCACTGAAGCCAGCATCAACAGTGTGAAACAGTCAAATAATCAGTGAACAATTTATATTTACAGTGCTATCAGACACTCATATTCATAATAGTTCTGTAATGATGCATTGCTTTGTATTTTGTTAATGCAATGTATTAATACTAGATGTCAAATTATGATTGCATGGGATATGTTACTGAAAGTATTGCTACAGTGTGGTACCAAAGATCTATTTTGTTGAGAGATGGGGGGCGGGGTTTGTCTGGTTTTTGTTGTTGAGTTTTTTTGCTTGTTTTGGGGGTTTTGGTGGTTTTGTTTGGGTTTTTTTTTGTTTGTTTGTTTTTTGGGTTTTTTTGAAGAGTGTCTCTGGATTTTGCATTTTAACTATAGTAATTGTGAAATAACTCATGATCCCTTGGGTGCAAATGTGAACCAGAGCAGAGTGTACAATGCAGGATGCAAAGATACTTTAAAGGAGGTTCAAAAATCTCTACATTCAGGCAAAATTAACTTTTCACCTAGCTGTAGTTACACTTTGAAGTGAAGTCTGCTTAAATGTGAGGGAACAATTTTCTTTTCCTTGAGAAGAAAGAAACAGGTTTAAAAATTTACAGAGTAATTAGATTTTCCAGTTCCCTTGACCTACATTTATTGCCGAGATTAGAAACTGCAGCGTTCAATAACTGAGTCCTGGCAAGTTTTATGTGGCTTTCTTTTCCACTCTTAGTTTATGATGGTTAATAAAAAAAAAAGAAGTATTTGCTTTGGAGGTACTTTCAGTCCTCTACTTAACATTTGCTCAGAAGAGGAATGGATACTTAAATTTTTTTTTCTCACCTCTGCAAATAGCACATCAAGATAATTACTTTATATTAGGGAAACCAGTATCTTTATAATACTTATAGGTGATCATTTGCTCTGTCACACTTATAACATTTCTTTGGTATTCTACAGCTACACCAGGACAAAAATCCAAAAGTGAGCAGTGTCTTGAGAATGCATCCCTCTAGTGCTGTGTAGGCAGGCTTTTGGAACAGTAGATCCTCACTCAGCTGTGTTGTAGCTGGGTGAAAGGCTGACTGCAGCAGTAGGCCAGTCACCATTTCAGCAGACTTGCAGTAACTGTAGTGTTGAGGTTGGAAAGGTTAACCTGACAACCAGACTGGTTAGCACCTCTTCCAAACCTAGCAAAAAATCTTAAACATTTGAATATAAGAACATTTGGCTTATAGAAAGGGTAAGGATTCACCAGGTTAGTTCTTATTTAAGGTGGTTTATTCTCCCAAGATACAATAGAAGGGAGTAGTTATTCTTCTGAGTTTTTATATTATTTGGCAGGAGAAAAATTACTCTTGGTAAGCATGCAAGTGAGAACAGTGCCAAGCTAACTTCCCTGCAGACTTAAAATACAATTTCTCTCATGATTTAGCAGTTATGAAAATGCCAGCATTAGTCTTAAAGTACTTCTAAGTGCCACAAAATATGCAAAAGTCTTGACAGTTCATACACATGCTCTCTTCTGGTAAACACTGAACAGGGAGAACTTTAAAAAATGGAACACATATTTCTAAATCATGCTTCTGCATACAGGAGCTTTTATAAAGTGAGGACCACATTGTCTTTTCCCTTAGAGTCACATTGTCACCTGAATCTGTTGTAAGCTGCACTTTAAAGAAAATACACGTGCATGCTCACTAAGATGGAGGTTGTATTCACCATCCACAGGGCTCCCCAATTTTCATGTGAATCTAGACCACTGCTACGACTGCCAACAAATATCTTTTTCTTTGGTTTATCATCGCTGAACAATATGTATAATCTGTATGTGATTACACTATTACTGTCAGCTCATCCAGCCTTATAATCTTGACTTTCATCAAAAAAGTGTAGTTAGCATTGCTTTGATGTCTGACAAGAGTGACCCTGTCAGTAAAGATAGGGTTTAGTATCAAATGCTTGTAAATGAGGATAAATTATAATCGCCCATTAATTAAAAGGGGAAATCAATTAAACACAGTTATGTTCATTTCAAAGTAGACATCTGATCATGTTTATTTTTATATATTAAGTGAATTGAATGATTTTTGTGTTCAGTGAATTGTGATTGGTTTGGATTTGCTTAAAATTGAACTTCTTTTAGCAAAATAAAAAAAGTAGTACTTTACATAACTGTTTAGCATATATTATTGGGCTTCTACAATAAAGCTATATTGATGATACACAACTTCATCTAAAGTAGCTGAAGAAGATTTTTTTAGACTAATACTAAATTCTTTTTTCTCTATCATAGAGACCACCTAAAACTCAAGGGATTTGTCCAGAATCCGTTAAATAAGTAAGTATGAATTAAGATCATTGTAGCATATTTCAGATTTTCTGTGAGATTACGTAATCTTAAATTTGGGTGTAAGGTTCTAAGATTTTAGGGCTTTGTTAATGGGATCTCCTTTTGTTTAATTTTGTAGTCATAAATTTTACTCCCATGAAAGATGCATTCCACAATTGAGTCCGTAGTATTTTCTCCTTCTTAGTTATGAATTCCTTGCCATAGCACCTTTTTTATTCAAGTTTTGGTTTAATTCTCATAGTAGACTATTTTTAGTGTAAGTAGATGTAGTTTGGAGAGACTGTATGACTTACTAGGTTTGTTCAGTGGCAAAGTTACGCCTTTCAGTGAAATCCTGCTTTATCTACAAAGAAAATTAGAAGTGTGCCTCTGTGAAGATTGTAGTAGTATGAGTAGGTTCTTCATTGGTCCTTTTTCAGTTTCCTGAATAAAAAAGAGTAAAATATATCTAGGTTTTGAGAAGTTGGACTTCTTGGAAAAATAGGACTTCACTAACTAAAAACTGAGAAAATACTCAAATAGTTTTCGAGGTCTACCTGTGGTTGAGATGTTATCACTCCCAGAGCAGCAGCAGCAGCAAGCCTGTATGAAATACGAGCTGCTTCAGAGTCCTAGTTGAAGGTACAGAGAAAATGGGACCATGAACTGAGTTGCCAAGAGATAGGTGCATGTTCTGTTTGGCTAAATCTACTGTGGAATATGTTTTACAGCAATAACTGAGAAAAAGAGTTCATAGTGGCCTTACCTCAAAACCATGCAACTCCTTCTGGTAGAACCTGCCTCTTAGAAACCAGGTTAATGAAAAAAGTGCAGTTGTATTATTATCAGATGCATAAAAAAATGGAAGGATAGAATGTCATTTAAGCAATCTTCTTTCCTAATCTAAAGGAAGTCTGCTTGGCTAGACTTGGTATTTGAGTTCAATGGAACAGGTCATTTATTTATTATGTTTATTTTGTTACGTTTGTGTAGCCAAGTTACTGACTATTTGAGTCTGTCTGTTTCTGATATGATGCTGTATAAATCTAACAGAAGAGTTTGTATGGTAATGCACATCTTTTTTGACTGTAGAAAACCAGTAATTTGTGGCAGAAACACTGGAGGCTTGACCAAGTTATGCTTTATGAGGAACTGTGCTAAATAGGAGTGGAAGCTATTTTGTGTACCTGTGAGTCCAAGAAATACTTCAGATAATTACTGAAGGTAATTCCACATGAGAAGTAAACAGTGATTAAATTTTGCTCCTATGTCTTGTTGAATTTCAAAGGTAAATGGAAAAAATGATTACTGCAAGGTGTGGTGGCAGAGAAGGCAATAAAAAGCCCTGAACCCTCTCCACTGTTTTCATCAGAAGACTCCTTTTCAAAACGTTGGCTCTTGACTCTTATGCATTTAGTCAGACTTCATATTTCTTATTGGAAGCTACCTTTAAAAAAGAGCAGATGATAAAATCACAGAATCATTTAGGTTGAAAAATACCTCTAAAATAATCACAGATCTGTAGGTCAGTATGGGTGGAGTAGACTTAAAATAGGTAGCACACAAATTTTTAATCATAGTTAGTCATTATCATCTTTATGAGCCATTGAGCTGTTAGAAGACTCTTAAGATTGATTATGGGCTATTTGAAAACATCCAGACATGCAAGCTGATCATTTCTTTGTTTTTAAAGAGTGTGTGTGATGAATGAATGTGCTGCTAACTTTGGAGCCAAATTACAATGGGGCCAGGTTATTATCACTTTTTTTTCAGTGCTTTTGTTTCAGACTGTGGTTTGTTTACTGTTACTAAATATATGCATTGGAGCTGTTTGCAATTTAAGAGTTGAACCTCCTAGTTTTAAGAGGGCCAGCAGAAGGTAGCATTTAAGTTATTCCTAAGGGTTCTGCTGAGGTCAAAGGCACAGATGTGTGCCTGTTTTGTTTTTGCACGTAGGAAATTGTGCAAGGACAGTCTGCGGACAAACAGAAGATTTGCATTTAAGTGTATGTGTTGATAGCAGTAGGAAATCATTATGGTGGCTCTGGATTTAAGCCTAGTGATTTCCATGTGCTTTGGGTTCTGTTGCTCAACTTCTGAGTGGGTGGAATACTTTTTCTGTGTATGGCTACAATAAAATGGTATCGATATGACGGATGGATTCAAACAAAAATATGTTATTAGAGCTAAACAGGACTCCTTCAATTTTTTTTTTCCCTAGAAAGGGAAATTTTACGAGGAATTATATTTATTTTGACAAATTATCTCTGGAAAGCTTTCTTGGGCCTGGGCAGAATTTGTACTTGAGACACGTAACCAGAATGATCAGATGATTGGAGCACTGAGACCCAGTAAGCTCCAAATTACCACAGTAGAAAACATTCCAAATTAGGAAAAGCTAAGAAGGGAGCTTTTAGTTGTTTATCTGACCAGTCCTCTGAGTGTTTTTCTTTATTGCACAGTCAATATTTATTATGTAATAATTTATGTTTATTTAATTGTAAATAATTTAAATTGCATCTTTTGATAAGTACCCATTGAACTTGTTTCTTTTTTTAAGTATTCGGTTTTTCCCCCCTGTACAACTAGTATGAGAGTAGTCCAATATATGTATGCAGGTAGTCTTGAGAAGCATTCACCATGTGATATCACATGAGTGATATCGTTTTCCTTAATAGTAATTTCAACTTCCCAAATTTTAGGAAGATAAATGAAAAAAAAAATACACTTATACAAAAAAATGCCATTTTACAGATTAAGAATAAGTTTTCCTCCTGGAATTTCTCCCAAAGTTAGTATATCAGGCTTTAGTTACTACTTTATAATACTACAGCACTTTCCCAATAGAAGCTGAGTAAATGGTTACTGAACTATGTCCTGAGAGACAATAAATGTGGGTGATTTCAAATCAAAGCCTGGGGGTGTTGATCCTGCAATTCAACTTCTTGTTGAGATGTGTGTTAACAGCTTCACATCTTTCAGTGTAATGAGGCTCAGATTTTACTATTGTCTTGATGACAACTGGTAAAATATTGATGGGAGTGGTGTGTAGTGTAAGTATGCTGTAAATTAACACCTTTACCGTTGTTACTGTTTGTAAAGTTAAACCACCATACGGGTTGATCTGTCCATTGTTTTATTAAAGTTCTGTATTTCCCAAGTTTGGGAACATATGCAGCTCTTTTTTTCTCCATGGAAAAAGAATGTTTTCTACTGTGGTAATTCAATATTTCTCAGGAAGAAGAGGAAAGTTCTTTTATAGTTTTAGGATTTATCTGGTCTGTCTGTTGCTAGTGTTGAGAGACTGTGTCTCTTCAGCTTATGGCCATGTCAATCATCTGAAGGCTGCTTTTTTTTTACTATTATTCTGTTTTTGCTATATTACTTAATTTGTTGTCTTATTAAATTAAATAATTAATGCAACAAATTTCATCCTTCCACCGTGGTTGTGCAAGCTTTGTCACTTTACTTCACTAAACATAGTAGATAGAACTGTTCATGTAATCTTAGTTGACTTACATTATATCATTGTAGCTCTATATTTATCATAAGATTTCCTAAAGTATTTTCCAGCTTTATTTTTAAATAAAAACACTTTATTTTTTAAAGTGTTTCCACCTTTATTTCAAGGCTTCCTTATTTGTGTGACTGTGCATGTGAATTTTCAGGGATGGTGCTGAGTCCATTCATTCTCAACAGGTCAAGTGAGAGTGTAGAGAACTGTCAAAATTTTAGTAGTGTTATGCATATTCAGAACTAAAATTTGATTTTAAAAAGCTTCATTTTCCATTTACTATAAATTTTAATATTGCTTTTACTGGGAAAAATGAGTTATAAAGTAGTAATGTAAAATTTCTTAAAAGACAGTGTATCTCTTAAGCTATGTGTATATAAATTGTATACTAAAGTACAATTCTGAGATAAGAGTTTGGGGAACACCTTAATTCTTATTTTAGTATCCAGTTTTAACATTTCTCACAGGAAGTAAAAGGATGAGCCTTTTGGTTTTTATATTTTTTCCTGAGCTTTACTGTTACTATTTTTACAAGTGTATATGTATATAAGAAACATGTATAATATAACATGTATATAAGAAAGAAAATTCTGGTAATAGCAATGCATTACTGGAAACATAACACATGTCAAAAACAACTTTTCTCTTTTTTTAAAATGATAATTATAGACCTGATTGCTGTGATTCAATGTTTGCGACTCTTTCCTTCTGCCTTAATTATGAAGACTAATCCTAGGGGAGACTAAAGATCCCATGGACTAAACATATCCTATGGATTGGTAGTATTAGCAGGAAGCTTGTAAGAATGATCCACCAAGGACGGTGGTTTACTACAGATCTTGTCATTTTGAGTTTTAAAAGAAATGAAGATATTGTGGTTTGAATTCAATTTGGAATAGGGTTTAGAATTTGACTGAGGACAAATCTAGTTTAGATGGTTAGAAGCCATAGTCTTTGCAAGTCATATCCTGATTATGGAAATGCTAAAAGATTAGTTGTATTTGCAACTGCAAATTTGTCGCTATTGAAAGTGGTGACATGTTTTTTTGAAATCACCTATTAGAGTCAGGATACTTGCCTTGGAATGTGGCTGAAAGCAGATTTTGCAACTGAATGCTTGGACTTTGCAACTGAGCACTAGTTTCCCCCTGACAGTAGGACAAAAATTTTTGACATAAGTGCAGATATTTTCTAGAGATGCATCCTAAGTGGTACCAAGCAAAGTCCAGTAAAATAAATAAATAAAAACACATGAATTAAAATTCTATAATTTAAATGCTAAGCATGTGCTTTTTAGCCTTTATCCCTCCTTCCTTTTCTGATTTTCTCTGATCACTACAATTATGTTTCCTTTTGTCTTTTATCTTTTTTAACTTGGGAAGTGTTATCCCCTTTGTATCAGTTTTATGTCATTTTCATATCTAGGCTGCTGCCAAATGGACTTTGACAAAGGTCTGCTAAAGTTTTTGGACCTTTCATGTGTGTGAAAGTGACCTGAATAGATTCAGTTGTGAAATTGGTATTATGCTTTGTAACAGTGTTGTGAGTTTGCTGTGTAAGTGTTGTCTCAGTGTTAAAGATCAGGAAAGGATTTCATTCTCGACCACTGCAAATTACTAATAATTACATATAAATTGTACTGTGTGGACTTCAGTGGTACACTTTCCTGGTTCAACAATGCTGGAACAGTTCCTTTTAATTATGAAGTGATGTCTGCTACTTGATTTGTCCTCAGTTGAACTCAGTGTACAGGCCTCTGTACATTGAGTCTAAATTACAAAAACTGAACATGTAGTATAAGTAGTGTACTATGCAAATTTAAAATTGATGCTGATATTACCCATCCTCAACAGTTTTTAAATAGCATGTGCAGGCATTATAGAGAATTGGTAGTTTATTTTAAGGTAGGATTAGTTCTTTTATGGACTTTCTTATTGCAATGGTTTTGATTCATGCAGAGAAACTGCTTCAGTAGACTAATTTTTAAAGGTGCTATAAAATTCATGCTTATTTTAGGGACTGTATACTTCTACAGATGCAACCATAATATTGTTCTCTTGGCAGTTATTTGAAGACATCTTTCATGTCTACAACTATTGAGCATTTGCCACATTATGAGCTTTAATTTGATGTACAGTATGTTACCTCATTGCATTTTTCAGTGAATAGACTTTAAATACTAAAGCCAATTTCAAATGTCAAATGATATAAAGAAACTATTTAAGATTTTTTTCCCCTTTTTGAGTAATGCTTTATGTATTCAGCTATTTGGATAATGTTATTTCATCATAAGAACACTGTGGAACAGCTGTTCAATGTGGGCATAATATAAACTCAAACAGGATGTTCTTTAATGTTGTCTTTTCAGGTAAACCATTGAATCATTCTGTTTCATAGGCCACTAACTAATGTGTACTCCACCTTTTCTTTCAGCAGCCACAAGGTAGCTTCTTAACACATTGACCTTCAACATTCTTGGTAACATTCACATCTAACATAACTTGGAGACTTCAGCCTTGTGAGTAATATCTTTGTGCTGTAAAAGTTGAAGAGTACCAGAGGAAGAAGAGGATGTGATTGAGTGAGTGTGGGGAACAGAATGTGCTCAGAAGCAACACATGTAAGGCAATGTGTGAAGCCAGTCTGAGTGCACATATGTAGCATTGTGCCAAGGAATGGGTGAGTCTTCCTGGGTATTCAGAAGGGACAATACATATTTGTTAAGAGCAGAGAAAGGCAGAGTCGAATGCTATAGCATAGGGGTAACTACCATTTATGTGAATGAATGTCACTGTGTACAAGCACAAAAGCAAATTAAAAACTAAATTTGAGGAGTAGCAGGTAACTGGATTAATTTACAGAGTACTAGCAAAGAGCAGATCCTCACTGATATGCTAAGAATGAGAGAGGACTGCATCTGGTAAAGAAAAGTCTCATTCAAGGGTCAGAATGATAGCAAAGAGTACAATGAAGGCAATGTCTGCTGAGGTAGACAGTTAAGCCTCCAAAAACTAAAATGAGGCTCAACAGCTGGACAGAAGGGAGGAGTGGAGAACAGAGCGATCTGTAGCAAAATCTGCAAGGAAGGAAGGAGTCCTGGGAAGCTGGTCATTGGCTGATCCTGTTGAAGTTTGGAACTTTGTTTCTTAAAAGGAATAAAAAAATGCTACTTAAATATGTAAAAAAATTGGGACTGGAAGAAAACGTACAGACTATACACTGAGTCACCTTGCTTTCAAAAGATTTTGTGTTTCCCAGTTTCCTTTCAGCTTTTCCTTTCTTCCCTTTATGCCTGCATATTTCTACAATGATAAAGTTATCCTAGCAGTAAGGAAGTTATGTGAGGCATAACCATTACTGGTGGAAGGACAGTTAAGTCTGCTTTGCTGTGTGGTCTGTTCAAAGATTACTTCATCTTTTACGGTAGTTGATTGCAATGCAATAACTGTAACAACAACAAAACAATTTTTCATTGTCATAATTGAAAACCTGGAGGATTAGGCCCATGGTGGTTTTCTCACATTTTGTACTGTTTTATATTACCCACATTGTTTCTATACCTGTATTTCAGAAGAGCTTTTACTTAAAAAAGTAAATGTGGATGTCTTACAAAATTTCAAGCAAAATTAAGTTTTACATTCCCAACATTCTCACATTGGTCTCTGATAATACATTTTCCTTTATGGATATAGATGAAGAAACTTGGAATAATTGAAATAAAATCTGAGAATTCAATATAAAAATAATTAATTCACTGTAATTAAAAGCAAATTCCCATGTGGGCAGACAATCCTCGAACTTGTCATATCAGGGCTTCTTATAACATCCTTTGAAGGATATTATTTTTTACAAGTGCTCTTGGAAACAACAGGATCACTGGTCTATCTAGTAGCATTATTTCTATTACTTTAATGGTAATCTTGTGCAGAAATGAGCATCAAAATGACTTAAGCAGATAATTTAAGTAGTCACTGGAGTGACTCATCAAGAGTCATATAAGTAGACACATATTAGCCATGATACTGATTTTATTGGCAGGAAATGTTTTCAAACAGTAACCCAGGCTGGACTGGCCTCTGTAAATCCTAGGCAATTTCTTTGGAAGGCTAGAGGAAAGCTAACCATTCGTACTATGTTTTGATTTAAACTTTCCTTTAAAAAGTGCCCATCTTCCAGCAGTGCAAACACCTCAAATTGCACACTTCTGTGCAAAAGAAGACTGATATAGTTGCAAGTTAACTTGCTTTGGTTTTCTTTGTTGTTGTTGTTGTTGTTTTATTTTTTATTTTATTTTACTTTACTTTTGCTCCTCAGCTCTTTCCTAGAACAAAATGTTTGTCATTTGAGAAGTTGTAGGCAGTGAGTTCTAGGCTGATCTGAAAGTAAGGTGAAGTAGAACTATAGAAAGAATTTCTGAAAACTAAAGTAACAAGAGTAAGCATCAAGAAAAAGAATGGAGCAGAGAGGGAAAGGCAGGTATGAAGAAAGGAGAAGGCAGGTATGAATGGCACAGAAAGAGGGAACAAAGATGGTTTTATGGTGCATGCTAGCTGCAGCTAGTAACATGCTATTTCCTTTGCCCATGTGAGTTAAGCTTTTGGTCTTTGCGTCAGTGAAAGGACTTTGCTGCTGCTGCCAGTCATTGTTTTGGGAACCTCCTTGCATATGGTATTTCTGATATGTCCTCCTTAACAGAGAGCCAGCATTTTGTTCCCAAAATGTGATGACCAAACAGGAGAAAACATCTGAAAATGTGCTTAGCTTTAATTTTTTTACATACTGGGATTTTTGTTACATAGAAGGAATTGGTAGAGTTGTACTAAGAAAATACAAATATCTTCAGAAGGGAAACAAGTTTGTTCCATGCATCATACATAAACAGGTTTAAAATCACATTGTCTTCAGGAGAAATACAAAACATTCAGTTATTTAGATGACGCTTCTATCAGCTGATAGATTAAACATCATGAATTCTCACTATTTATTAGTGAAAGGAATATTTGCTTACCTGTGGGCTGAATGTGTCTGTTTACATGTCTAATAATATCAGCACTTTGGTACAAATTTTTTAATAAATAAAGAAAATAAAGCAGGTATTTTTCTGTATTGCCTTAGCAGAAAATTGTTGGTAACAGTTCTGACTTGCTTTCAGTGTACCAAATTATTGTAAGCCAGTGAAAAGGCCTGCAGACCTAGGCATTCCTGTATTCAGGAATTTTCATACTAAAAGCATCACTTTCAAGGCTCAACACTCAGCTTACAATAACCTCCCACAGATCAAACCATGTAATTCAAGTGCAACTCCTAGAGTATCACTTTTCATATTTTTTTCCATAATTAGTTTGCCAAGTGAAAGCCTCTCCTGGGGTGGGGGAGGTTTGGTGTCACTTGTATCTTCTAGTCATCAGATATAGGCTTTTCTAGATACAGATTCAAAAATATCAAAATACTGTTTAAACACTAACAGTCCTGCCTTAGAGTAAAGGACTGGACCAGATGACATTTTAAGTCCTACTTTTCCAAGTCCTTGTTCTAGAAAGACATTTTTTTTCTGATCTTTTTTCTCCCATGGGAGCAGTGTAGTCTGACTAGTAGCTATGTCTCATTTATGCAAAAGGAGATAAACTGTCAGTCAGCTGTCACTGCTGAAGATCTGCGATGACACTGTGGCATGCAAAAATAAGTTTGTGTCTGTGGTGGTATGTTTGTGAACCATTTGGCAATTAAAAGTAATGTAAATACTGGCTATCATTTAACACATTTATCTCTTTTTCCATAGCAAGAAAAATTTAGCCCTAGTAAGGGTTTCTTAGGTTAAAACCTGTTTTTTTTTTTTTAATTCTTTTTAGTCTTAAAGTAACTTGAGTAGCATGCAGGGTTTCAGAGCAAGATGAATATGTGTTTATTTTGGCAATAGCTGCCATATGCTATTTTTCTTTTTTCCTTCAGACATGTTCTCTCATAAGGGAGATAGAATGCTAACAGAACATAACTCTAAAGAGAGTCACCTTAAATACATTCCATTGTGGTATTATAAGCTGATGCAGTGAAACTGCTTGACAGCCAGGATAACTACACCTAAATCCATTTTGCATATAAAAAAGCTGTTAAACATAACTCAGTTGCACAGCCTTAAAGCTAGTTTTCAAATATGTGTGAAAGAAAGGGCTGAATAGGAATTTCCTTAATATTGGATTATGCTGTTGGAGTTTCCGAAGGAATTATGGTAATATAGTGGTAGCCAGCCACTGCTGTCACTTACTATTAAAAGTCATACATAATTATATACTTCTTGATGCATCTTTTTGTGCTGACTGTGTGGTTATCTCCTTGCAAAATGGACATGAATCATGCATAAGACATGTATTTTGCCCCCTTTCTCTTGAAAAGGTATTGAGGCAGAAACAGTGCAGTACAAAAGTTTCTTACTACTATTGGAGGGCAAAGACAGTAAAGCTGAGACTGACAAATGCACTTAGGAGCCGGATTCCCATTTAAATCAATAGGAACTGGGTTGATTGAGTGCTTGCAAATGTGGGTCTGGCTTCTGGCTAGGCTGTTACTGGAAAGAATCATGGATAGGATAGGCTCAAACAGCACATTTTGGGTTCACCTTCCTTTCTCATGTTGGCCCTACCCATTGTTTGAATGGTGCTACTCAGCCCTCAGGCCACCATCACTGATGAGTTTGCTGACAGCTTCTTCTTTATGACAATCAAGTTCAGCTTTCCATTGACAGTAACTCACAACAAATACTCCTTAGTTTCTGTGTGCCAGCTGTCAAAATCAAAGATTCTGTATGAGCAGACAGATGTCAGTGCATGGTGCATAGTTTCTCATTCAGTTTAAAAAGATAGTCCTTTCTGCAACCAGTAGCATACATTTTTATTTAAGAAAGGTGCTCGTTTCTTCATTTATTTTATGTTTGTGTGCAATTAATCTAAATGTGTCCATCTAACCTATTAAAACAAAAGAGGGGAAAAGATTTTAATCCTGAATTTGTGTGGTGGCATGCTTCATAGCTACCATTGTTGCAATGGTGAGGTGACAGGCAGTGACTCTGGGTTGTCCCCTCTGATATTTGTGTTCGTTCGTCTGAATGCCCATAGTTCACATGCTCTGAAATGAAATGTATAACATGCTTAGTATTTCTATCTACTGTCACTACATTGTGCAAACACAGCCATCAATGTCTTCTGAGCTGCAGCCTGCCTTGAAGTGCTTCCCGTAGAGCTGCCCACGGGAAGGTTCTGCAGATGGAAGTTGTAGCAGAAACTCCCAGCCTTTGCCTTCAATCTTGAAGTGGAAACTGAAGATAGAATTTGCTTATTGGCAGACAAAAACCAAAACCTCTCGAACAGCTTGAATATATTTAAAACAAATTTTTATTATAGCAGATGTGAATGTATGAAAAGTGGTATGGAGGCAGTAATTCTTCCAACAGTGCCATTCTGCATGGGTGTGTGCTCAGGGTTAGTTGGTAGGAAGGTGGCTGTTCTATTTTGTAGCTTCCTCCCTCTCTCCCTGCAACGTGGCCTCTTGCTTATTGCTTACAAAAACATCAGAACTGAAACTGAGTAGAAGATAAAAATCCCAGAAAATCTAAGACATTTTTAAATCTTAACATTTTGTTAGTCTTGGTTCTTTCCTGGATGATTGGATCACCAAGGTATTTTTTTCAAAACAATTTCTTAGTGGGGCTTCATGTCTGTATAACATATTATAGTTTACCTTAAATATATACCTGTACTGTAAAGCAGAATTAGATATGGTTACAGTGTAATATATTGCTTTCAGAAAAAGTAAAAAGGGAAAATTATTAATCTTGGCAGGCTAATAGGAATTTCTCACAGCTTAACTACTTCTCCTTAAATTTTAGTATAATTTGAGTTCATAAGAGCATTAAGTTAGGCAATCAAAATATGGTGTAATGAATATCTAGCTTCTCTTTATTTTGAAATAGCAGTCTTCGGGATGTCTTGGAAGTTTGGCAGTTTGCACTGAGATAGATATAATTCCCAGGATACTTCTCAGCTTTTTCATGTCACTGCTTTCCAGCTGTGATCCATAGTTTCTAAAAAAACCTAGCCTACTCACAAAACTTTAGTGTCTCAAAACAGTTGAGAAGGCAAATTGCCAATTTTGGTGTCTATATTAGTTCTGAGCACTAATGGCGACTACCTGTGATTGTATCTATGTTACAGTTAAAAGTGTAAGAGAAACACTTGTAGACTGATCTAGCTAGCCCAGGCAATAACAGTTACCAGCACTGGACTTGGCTTCAGCTGTACAAATCTGGGCAGTATCCTGTAGGTGCAGCCTCTGCAGTGCTACTCTGCTTATAGCTATTGAGTTTTGGTGTAAGTCAGCTTTAGCCCTACCTTTGACTGCAGTTTACAATCAGCCTTGAACTCATTCTGAAGAAAGAGGTCATTCTAATAGCAATAAAAAGCATTAATTTGGAGAAACAAAACAGTCAAGATGAAAGAGGTGATGTTGCATCTTATGACTGTTTGCTCAATCTTACAACTGCTTTCTTGAAAGGGAAGTGCTAACGCTGAAGCATCAGCAGACAGACTCTCTCTGTCTGGCTTTTGGACTCAGCTTGACCAAAAAGCTGTGTGCAGTTCATATAGACCATCCAACTATTTTCTCTGTCTTTTTCTTCTCCAGACTAAACTGGTTCCAGCATTCTTTTGTCACCTATTATTATTGTCATTATTGCACTTGTAAAAGTCCTTAATACCACATATATGAATCAGGCTCCAACAGCTCATGAGATTTGGAAAAAATGAACATACACATGACTTTTGTTTGCTTTCGAAGTTTTGACTTGCTGGAGGTTCGCATTTTTAGACTTTTTTTATAAGAATTAACTCATAAATCCCACTTAAAAAAGCCAATGCTTTCATGCTTCCAAGAACAATGCAAGAATCTGGGTTTGAATCCCCTCAGCTGACTAGTCTGTTACTTCCTCCCTTAGTATGCCAGGCTCTAGACAGCTGTGGAAAAGATAGGGGATGCCACCTTCTACTTTGGTAGTGCTTCTGAGTAAAAATGTGTGTTATACCTAGTGTTTGAATCTGGTCTTGGTGTGGCATTTGTGCTGTAAGCCTGCCTGTTGGGTTGATCAGCAGACAAAGCACAGGCCTGATAGCTTGTGAGCAGTAGGGATGAGATGGGCCCTAGAAATGCTCAGCTAAACCAAGATCTTGGCACATAATGGGGTAGAACGTCTGGCACTTGGCTTACATCACTGGTGAGAGTTAGAGCACCAATGACTTTCAGGTGCCAGAGCTTTGAAAGCAGATTTATATTTATAAATACAAATGTTACTCAGAGCAGAGCCAGTTGGTATGAGGTAACATCTTACTGTGCCTCAGTAGGTGTCTATGCTCTGTCCTCTTGGTATGTGGCTGACACAAGTACTCTGAGTGAGAGAACTTCCCAGTGAAGGGAGCTGAGCTGCTGTGAGTTACATTGCATTTTCTTTTTGTTGATTTGCGCAGCCAATTACTGTAGGTCAGCTGAGGTGTGATAATTGTTTAGCTTCCAGCATTTCATTTGAATCTTTAAGCCTTTAGACTCCTAAAAATCTCTGTGGATGTGGCACTAATGATGTAGAAGCAACTTAACTGAAAGTGCTTTTATGTACCAGTTGACCAGGGAAGACACTTAAGCCTACATTTGAATGTGAGGGGAGCAGCTGGCAGGGCATTTTTCCACACTGCTTTGGAACTTGCACTTTCCCCAATACCAAAATAGTTCTGGGACACACTGCAGTGGCCCACTTGTTTTTCTTAGCAGTAAGGGGTTGGGAGGATTCTGGTGGAAGATTGTAAATATATCTTTTCAGCTGTTGGGCTGTGTTTATTATCCAGTAAAAGGGAGCTACTGCTTTAGTATATCTTTATAACTGACACTCTAAAAATATATTCTCAACCAAAGGGTAAGTGTCTCTTTCTTTAGAGTGACTGTATTCCTATGGAGTACAATCATAGAATCATATAAGAGAAAGGAGACATCCATTTTGCTGAGAACTAGAGGAATACATAGCAGTGTATGTATGTCAAGATAATGAGGGTAACATTTGCTAATAAACTGAGGGTAAGTTCTCAGTGAACTGATATTTACTCTGTAATTTTAGCTACAGTAAGTCTACCTAATATTGGATTGTCTTTTGCTTCCCTCCGATGAACAGACACAATCACTCTAAGTAGCAAAATATTTGAGTGTTGAATTGTGGTTACAAAAGCCAGAAAATGGGAATTGTTTTTTCAGCTTTTTTTGGTCCTGTAGACTTTATTACCTTAAAAAATATCACCTTCTACCACTCTTCACATCATGTATTTGCTCAAGAAAAGAAATTCCCTCCAAGACAGGAGGAGTGATAGTTCTAGGGATTTGAAAATAGGCTTTCACATATTAATGGCTGTAGTGACATGATAAATGTCAGGACAGAAAGTCTTATTGAAAACAATGCAACTGCAAAAAGGAGTAAAGAGCACTAAACTGCCAGTGGATTGCTCAGTTAAGAGAAAAATTTCTTCCGCTTTGTGTTATAACCTCACTTTCATCCAAAATTTTAGGGAGGGTGGGCAGAAAAATGTAGCATTACAAGGCTGTTGTAACTCTATATAGAAGATGATGAGCTTGTATCTCATGAACAAATATATCCCAAGCTTCAAGATGCCGTGGAATCATATTTCATTTGCATCATAAGTTATAAGTGGTCTCTACATTAGCTTTTTCCCTCCTTCCATCACCTTCTACCTTCCAAATTTCTTCTAAATAGATTACGTCTCTTCAGAGTTATATTTGCTTTGCTAATAGCTATTTTTGGGCTATCCAATGGCCTGCTCTACAACTGAAACTCTGCTTCAGTGTCTTCTCTAATTTAGGAACTTACTTAGAATGTAAATTTCAAAGCCCTGAACTATCATTTACATAAATGACTGATGAGCCTAAGTCACTTTTGCTACACTTGAAAATTTTAACCCAGTCCTTACTTCTTCTTTTTAGAGAGAACTAAGTACACACAGAGAACATGTTTGAAAAATTTTCTCATAGGCGTAATTTAAAATGCAGGTTTCCTCTTTGTTTAAAGGAAGCCAAACTCACCTACTCTCTGCTGAGTAGTTTGGTATGTGTTGGACTGTTTTGAATTAGATCCTGTCGTGGCTAAGATCTTTCTATGTCTCAAGGTGTCTTACAGGGGCTGCTGAAGATTTCCTGAGAAAAGCAGTTTGCTGCCTTAGAGAATGTGCATGGGTGGCAATACAACTGTAATAAAAGGACTTAAATTTATCCTTGCCTGGAAGCAAGATCTTAATGAAATGACTGCAGCCAGCATGACATAGCCCTATTATTGTGATCTGGATGCAGGAAGGGACCTCACATCTGTTAGTCACACATGCATGGACTGTAAGCACAGTGCAAGTAAGCACCTGAGTCTTCTATTTTATTAATTTCTCTGTTTTAGTTTGGCAGTATTAATACAAGATCTGTTACATACAAAGAGTGAGGAAATTGTTTACAATAGACAGCACAGAGAGGAAGGCATTTCTTTTTTTTTTTAGGAATAACATATACAATTCTGCTGGTTCATGTTCAGGAAGGATGAATTAAAACTAGAGCAGGTGCAGGAAAGGCTATCAGATTGACAACAGGAGTGGATGGCATATTAAAAGAGCCCATAAAAGCTGAATAAACTCACATCTCTATAAATATGTGGGAGGGGAAAATACAGTTAGATTGAAAATCAGTGTGGGGATGAGAACATATGGGTGTGAATTAAGCTAAAATACATTACAGTATGGTTTTAAAACCACCTAAGCTTCAAGTATGGGGTGTGAGAATGGAAATCTTAACTTCACTTAGAACTGATGAGTTTAAGAAAGCAGCATGTTGACATGGAGATGATAATAATCTCAAGATTGAATTGATTCTTTTCTGTAGTGTTCCCATGTGGCTTTTATAAGAAGATATGGTAACAAAAATGTTAACAAAATCTCAGTTTTAGAATTCACAGAATAGTTGAGATTGGAAGGAATCTCTGGGCATCATCTAGTTCAATTCCTGCTCAAGCAGGGTCAGCTATGGCAGGTTGCTTAGGGCTGTGTCCATCTGTGCTTTGAATATGTCCAAGGATGGAGACTCCACAACCTCTCTTGACAACCTGGTCAGTGGTTTGATCACCCACACAAAGTAAGAGAAAGGGTTTTGTGTTCAAATGGAATTTTATGTGTTTGAATGTGTGCCCATTGCCTCTTA
Source organism: Dendrocincla fuliginosa (assembly GCA_035047845.1). Lineage (NCBI taxonomy): Eukaryota > Metazoa > Chordata > Aves > Passeriformes > Dendrocolaptidae > Dendrocincla > Dendrocincla fuliginosa. The sequence continues at coordinate 44,172,376 of JAWWMO010000043.1, read as the reverse complement.
CTCTGTCACTGGGTACTACTGAAAAGAGTTTGGTTCTCTCCTTTTCATTCACTCCTATCTGGTGTTTATACATATGGATAGGATCCATCTGAGCCTTTTCTTCTCTGGGCTCAACACTTGCTGCCATCTCAAGCCTTTCATGTCAGGTGTTCCAGCCTCTTAATCACCTAAGTTGCCCTTTGCTAGACTGACTCCAGTAAACATCTTGCAGTGGGGAGCTGTGCTGGTTTTAGCTGGGGTAGAGTTAATTTTCTTCATAATAGTTGGTATGGACTGTGATTTAGATATATGCTGAAAACAGCATTGATGATACAAGATTGATGATACAGGGATGTTTTAGTTACAGCTGAGCAGCACTGACACAGAGCCAAGGCCTTTTCTGCTTCTCACACCACCCCACCAGCAGGAGGCTGATGGTGCACAAGGAGCTGGGAAGGGACACATCTGGGACAACTGACCCCACTGACCAAAGGGATATTCCATACATACAGTGTCATGCTCAGCATTAAAGTTGAGGGAAGAAGGAGGAAGGCAGGGAAGTTTGGAGTGATGGTGTTTGTCTTCTCAAGTTAACCATTGTGTGTGATGGGGCCCTGCTTTCCTGGAGATGGCTGAATACCTGCCTGCCCATGGGAAGTGGTGAATGAATTCCTCGTTCTTCTTTGTTTGCATGGGTGGCTATTGCTTTTTCTATTAAATTGTCTTGATCTCAACCCATGAGTTTTCTCACTTTCAATTCTCTTTCCCATTCTTCTGGGGGGAAATGAGCAAGTGGCTGTGTGGTGCTTAGTAGCTGGCTGGGCTTAATCCATGAAAGAAGCCCAGCAGTGGATTCAGCACTCTAGCTGTGTGTCACCAGGGCTGAATACATGGGAAGGTAGGTAGCTTGTCCTGTTGGCAGTGCTGTTCCTAATGCAGTCCAGGGGGCTCTGCCTTCTTTGCTGCAAGGGCACATTGCTGGCTCATGGTTAACATATTGGTTGGAAAGGCCACAAGGTTCTTCTCGGCAGAGCTGCTTTCCAGCCAATCAGCCCCTAGACTGTACTGGAGCCTGTATTATTAAAGTCCATGTGCAGGACTTTGCACTTCTCTTTGTTGAACCTCATTTTTTTCTTCTTGTTTCTTCTTCCTGTCAAGGTTGGTCTGGAAAGCAGTGTACTCTGTCCAGGTTTCTGTTACTGTGAACTTGCTGAGGATGCACTCTGTCCCTTCGCACAAGTTATTGATGAGAGCATTAGGCAGTACTGGCCTCAGTACTGATCCCTGTGGACACCACCAGTGTCTTGCCTCCAGCTGGGCTTCATGCCACCCTCTCAGCTTGGCCATTCTTATTTTCAGTCCACCTCACTAGCCACTGATGTAACCCATATAGTCAGTTTGTCTGTGAGGATGCTAAACAGAGACAGTGTCAAAGGCCTTACTATTACTAAAGTGAAGGTTGCAAAGAGTTTCTAGAAGTTGTCAAGAAACGGCTGATAGCACAAAGTAGACAAAGTGTAATAACATATGGAAATTAGTGAGGGTAGGAGAGATGTGGCAACCAGAAATAAAACTCTGTTAAGTGTGAAAGATGCTTATGTTTTTCAGAGCAAGAACTGATTCCAGAAATGATCTATTATATTTTGCACAACAGCTTGTACACCAACAGCTGTTGCCTTTAGAGTTGTTGATGTAGAAATATACATGTTATTGGTATTAGACTGTTTCCAACAATTGAGTGTGTTGAAAAAGAAAAAAATCAATGCCCTTTTCCCAGATATTTTTTGTATGTTGTCAATGCTGCCACTGCAAAAGAATGCTCTATGTGCCCACTGGATAAAGCTGACTTTTGGAAACAGGATTCCTGGATATTTGAATTACAGGAAGAGAAACCACATGATAAGAGGGAATGATTGTAGTGAGGTCAAAGGAACTTGACCCATGATGCAGACTTATGTTTGATTCTGCAGGCAGTTCTAAAAAAGCCTTAGAGTATGAGTGTCCTGTACTCCTGTATCAACTGTGTTCTACCAATGACACTAAACTCAGATTTCCAGGTTTAAGTGTTTAAGCATACATTTATGCCTGTATGAAAAAGTGACAGTGATGGTAATCTAAGACAACACCAAGTCAAGAGGCATCTTAATTAAAGAACATGTAATTATACTATGGTGAGAATATTTCATTCTTTACTGTCAGAATTTGTGTGCATCAAAGTTAGTAGATGATCCAAACTTTGTAAGTTCTATCAAAGGGTTTTATTTAAAAAGCAAAATAAAGCTTGGCTTTTTAGAGAACCCAGTGCTGCCAGTTTCAAGTGCCATGCTACAAGATGTGAACAGGTGCTAAGAGCACTTTTCATCTTTCCAAAGCAAAACTGAAGAATCACAGTTGTATGCAGCGTGTAATTTAAAAATAGACTTTCTGTATAATTTGAATAATATCTCAAGTTTAGTCCGCTATATTTTAAGAATAGCTCAAATGTCTTAAGAAGTTTTCTGTGTTTAACACATGCAGTTTTAGTGAAGTTTACATAGATACTCTTTTTAACACCAGAAAACAATTTTAGTAGTTCTCAGTCATACAGACTATTCTTTAGTAAAAATAGGTCTTTCCAGCTGAGGTACCTAATGGTGGAAAAAAAGGCAGTCTCAGACACTCCTAAGAAGAGGGAAAAAAAGCTTACAAATCCAGTTCAGGTTGTTCAGATGCTCAAACGATGTCATCCTGAGCTTGATGTCTTGTGGCCTAAACAGGCTTTTAGTTGACAGTAGTGAAGATATGTATTACAACATCCTGTTCCCTGAAAAGCTTAAAACAAGAGGGGTGGCCTGCAGACTCTGAGGAAGCTTAAAGTCCACACTCACAGAATAGGACATAAAACATTACTTAAGCCAGAACTAACCCTTAGCCTGGCTCAGTCACCAGAGGCATAAATGAGAAGTGGTAACACACCATCACTATCCCAGAAATACCTCTAATTAAGCATAAAAAAAATAAAAGATATAATTACCCAAAAGATAAGCTTAGCTTTGATTGTCAAAATTTGTATAACAAGAGCTGTCTACTAAATACAATACTAATAGGACTTAGAGATTCTGCATATACTATTCAACAAGGAAAAATTCATCAAGATTTACCCAAGCCATCACTAGACTCCCACACCCAAGCCAGAAATGCGCTGAAGGATATTAGTTGTTTCAATCTCATATTAACCTGCACCTGCTTGGTTTGTGCTCTAAGTAGTATTTCAGAGGATGTGGAGCTTTAAAGTAACATTGACACCAAGAATTCTCTTAAATATCCTTCTTCTATCTATCCTACATTTCCTATTTGGATTTTATTAAGGTCTTGATGGGAAACCTACTTCCTGCAGCCAAAATAAAAGTTATAGGTTACTTCTAATTTAATGTACTAGTCATTGATAACACTCAAGTGATAAATTTTGTGTGTCTGTGTTATGTACCCTGGGAATGCTATTTTTAAATTGGTCTGATTTAATTCTACTGTACTGAGAAATTCTTCTAATTCTTTAGTTACTACCACCTGTTTTAGCTGGCCCTTAGCTGTTCTAGCTAGCCTCTAGCTACACCTCACTGAAGCGGGGTCTTAGCATATATTCCAAAATCTGAACATGTGCCCTAGAAATAGTGGCTAGAGTGGTGATTTTCAGAACTGGCCTGTTTGTGGGGGATAGAAAAAAACGTGAACAAGAGGTATTGCAAAAACAATTTGTCTATAACAGTTCTCTGAACACGTTTCAGAGTACTGAGATTTAAAAGGCTGGTAGACCAGATTCTCATTGGCGTAGGTGCATGTCAGAAATATCTCCTCACAACAGCGTTAAAGTGGGAAGAATAAGTAGGTGGGAAGAATATCCTTTTCTATTGCACTAAACAATACAGAACTTGAATAGCCACATTTTTTCAAACAGAGCTTCACCAAAGCTCAAAAATTTGCAGAGTCAGAGGGCTGGCCTACATTGTACTTACTTTGACATTATTTTTATCTGATCCACATGACTGTGTGGTAACTGTTTTTTAAATGATAATTATTTCAGTGAAGGTGCAAATATTGCTGAGTGTGTGTACATGTCTAACAGTTCCTTAATAGCTGGATGTCTTAATTCGCATCAGGATGAGCCAATCCTATAGCCATGGTTATAAGGCTATAACCATGGAAGTCAAAAGCAGAATTCACTCTAAGTAGTAAAATGGGGTGATTAAAGGGATTTCTGAAAGGCTGTAGAAAATAAACATGATTCAATTTACATTATAAGTATAATGTTTCCATAAACTTATTTACTAATTGTCTACAGGCTTCACAAGTGCTTGCTTAAAAATCTGTACAAACAGATATTAAATCATAGGAATATAAAATTTACTTCAAAATTCTAGTTTGTTACAACTTGTAACTTGGAGAGAAACTAAAAGTCTGTTTTTTTCTGCTGAATTCTCTCAAAGAGGTACAAACTGCAGAAGGCAAATGGTATTCAGTAAATTTCCTTATGAAGTTTTGAATTACCCTTTTAAATACAGAATAAATTTTGCAGGAATTGTGACTACAGAGTATATTGTTACCTTCAGAAATTTAATATGTGTAAGAGGCAGTTTGGTGATGGATGCTCATGTTTCCTCACCAGTTACTGAATGTCTTCAATGCAATCTTGAGGTCCAGCCTAGTTTTTGACAAGCTTTCTGCCCTAAAAAATCTATCATATTTTTAGCCTCAGCTTATACACCATGGAAACATGTTCTTTTAGATTTTCTCCCAAAATGAGCAGAATTTCTTTTGCCACATCATGAATATGGATTCCTGAAACATCTTGCTGCCTTACAGATGGCAGACTAGTTTCTCTAAGTCGGCAGTTGTTTTCACGTCTCTTTTTTTCTCCTAATGGTCTTAATCAACTGATTTAGTTACTGGTGGCATCTAAGTTGGAGCAGATTCAGGAAGGTAAGAACCTTCCTGGGTTTCGAATCCTGACCAGAGAAATCTATGTGGAGTTTATTGCAGTGGGAATAATTAATTGTAGCTCAGCTGGTTGGAGCTATTGAATATGTCTGTCTGGTATCAATTTTGTAGGATACCAGTGATTCTCAGTAATCTGTATTAATACTAATTGTAAATTCTGTGTAGTGTTTATCACAAAGACCAATTGAAAAATTTTGCTCATGTGGCTTTTAAGGTTAACTTTTCTATGACATTGTTACTATATCTCTGCTGGATGGGGTGGAATTCTTTACATTTTTATTTGCATGCTAGTATAGGCATAGGAAATGGGGTCTATAACTGTGTAGCTTCTTCTTTCCATTGCTACCGTAAGGCAGGCATTGGCTCTTCTGTTATTTCAATGGAGCCCATTTTTTGGTATATATATATATATATATATATATATACCATCACAGTATTTGACTGCTGCCATGTACTCCTTTGGGTAATCTGTTTAATCATCTGTCCTGTACTTATCTCTCATCCTCTGTTGATGGAGTGAAGATGATCTGTTACAGTGTTACCTTTGACTGAAAATTTGCTTTGTTAGTTTGTTCTGCCGTAGGTGTCTTGCTATGAATATGTTAAAAAAGTTGTGGCCAAAATTGTTGCAGGTTCTTCAATGTACTGTAGTTTCTGCAGGAAGGATTCCTAACTGTAGCTTCCTTTTGCTAATTTATTGATTCAACAGCATTTTTGTCTTCCCTCCCATAACTTTTCATGAATAAAGTCATTCTTAATAAACTAACAAATTGAAAATACTTTCTAATGTTAATCTTTTCTCTTGAATATAGATGCTAAAGGCACAAAACATTTCTGAGAAGTTAAATGTTGAACATTAAATGTTCTGTGAAAATGATAACTCAGATCCCTCATCTGAATCTGTTTTATGGTTCAGCACCAGATTATGCTTAAGTCTATTCCCTTTATCTTTTTCTTGGACAGACTTTCAAACCCTTATAAAAAGTTGAATCAGAATAAGTGTGTTCCCATAAAGTTCCTTATTCACTGGATTGGTAAAAGCAATAAAAACATATTTTCAGAGAACTTTCAAATAACCTGAATCACCACCTAGTTTTCCAGCAAGGTAGTTTTATTGTTGGGACTGCAAAAGTCAGAATCCTAGTGTGAAACATAAACAATGACTTACCATTTTTGTTAGCACATAATATCTGCCCTTTTGATTTGTACTAATGCATAACCTGTAAAGCTACTTCAGGAGAGTGTCTACTGGGTGTACATGCTGAAGTAGTAGGCCTGTAATAAATGTAGCAGCATATGAAACCTCACAGACTTCTCAAGTAATACCACATGTATGGAGTATCTCATTAGGCAGTTCCGGATATTTTCAGCCTTGTATTTATAAGGTGCCGTACAGATGATGGTGTAAATTGACATGTTGACTAGTACTGACTAGTGCCTAAAAACAGTTATGAAGATAACTAGTGTCACCTTGTTGTTTGGAAAATGTTAATCCATCCGTTTAATACTGGAATCTGACAGAGAGTCTGAAAGAGAGTGGAAATCCTTGGCCTTTTCTGCATGAGATCTAGGTGGCAATCAGTCTGTTGGCACAGCGCAGATAGCAAGTTCTTTTGGCAGAATTCATTCACATTTGGTTGCTTCTGTTGGCAATATATTTCTTCATGGCTTCAGATTGTATTGGCAAAATATATGCAACATATAAGAAGATCTTGGTAGCTGTGCCTGTGGTGCTGTGCAGTATTTGTCTTGAAGCCAAAAGTACTAACTAATCATTCTGCTCTTGTTAGGGGGTTGTTATTGCTGAATCTGGGGGCATATGAAAACAGCAAATTGTCCAGCAGGAAAAACATTGGGTAGTGCTGGAATTTTAGAGGTCTTTCAAGGGTGACCTCACTGCTTTGTGGACAGGCTGTGAGTCTGGCTAGTTCTGTTATCTGTGCAGATAAGATGGCTCCTTACTCTTAGGATAACTGTGTCATCACTTGCTGTGAAGGGTGATGAGGTTTGTGAGCAGTCTGAGATGTCTGTGTGTAGACTCAACTATATTAACATGACATTATTTTGCATACAACTAGGTGAGACTGCTTCTAAGTATTGAACACTGAATATCCTTCAAGAACTATGGAACTCTGCATTAAAGCCACAGAAACTGCTTCCTCAAGGCTGTATTTAGCATTCTTCACATTTTCACGTTCCCATCATAGAATCATAAAGTTACTTAGGTTGTAAGGGACCTCTGGAAGGTTGTCCCCTTGCATAGGGCAAGTTCAAAAGGATCAGGTTGCTCAGACACCTATCCAGTCAGGTCTCCTCCAAGTCTTCTCTTATAAAGAGTGGTCAAACACAGTTCTTCCATTCTCTCTATGTACATCACGTGCTTCATCTCCCAGCCAGCTTGGTAGGTAGCTTTCCTCTGAACTTCCTCCAGTGCATCAACGTCTTTCTTGTGATAAGGAGCCACAAACTAAACATGGTACTCAAAACTATCTATGAAACAGTGAAGCTGTACCAATATGTGGAGTGGTTTTGTCCGTTATAGGATGGTCAAGGCTTTGTTCTATAAGCAGAGTCAAGATGCCCCAGAATGAGTAAACACCAAAGAATAACATTGTCTGATGAGAAGCCTGGTTTTCTACTGCTGAAATGGTTCTGATGGTGAATGCCACATGTTGTATACTACATAATGTCTGCAACTATTAGGTCCTTTGTTGACCTATTGAGGTAGATAAATAAGATTTTTGTACTACCTCTTGGAGTCAGAGATATGCCAGTTCCATCTGCCAGTTGTTTGAGGGAGCATAAAAGAGAGCATTGTCATGGTATGCACTATCCAGACAGCTATTGTTTTTGTTATCACACATGCAGACATATTTTTAGCAATTAATTTTGGGGAATTTTCATCAAATAAAGAATAACATAAAGCTGTATTTTCAGAAATCAGACCATTACCAAGCTTAGCTTACAATATGGGCAGTGCTTCCCTTGACATCTATAGCTGCTACTGAATAGGAAGATTAATAGCAAATTTTCTTCTCCATCAGTGTTCGATACTGCTGTACAGTGGAATGAGGAAAATTATGTAGGTCTTCAATTAAAGATTATTTTTCATGCTGTTTTGTAGATTCTGGGTTGCCAGCATTTTGATTTTCTGATCAAGAATACAGCTTAGTATCCTTTTTTTCTCCTTTGAAATTTACAGCCTATATTCTTGCAGTTTTCAGTCTTTCTGGTTTTTTATTGTAAGACTGTGCAATGGAAGAGATTTTATGTTCCCAATATAGAAAACAAAGTGCTTCTCTGATCTATTTCTTTCCTGTTTGCCATGTAGAGTATTCTATATGGCAAGGTGTACCCTTCAGTTCTATACAGTCCATAGAGAAGGATCTGATAGCTTAGAAATCCTAGAATAGCTGAATATCTGTCATTCCATTGTCTTATTGTGGAGGTACTTTGACTGCCTTGTAGTCTGGAAGTGATGGAAACCGTAACCAGCTATAACAAACCTTCTCTGAGAGGAGTGTATGTATGACACAGGCTTACTGGGTGGGAATAGTCTTACTAAACACAGACAGTTCTTCATCTGGACTTCATTTATTGTGTGTGGAGGGAAAGAGGCCTTGTTTTTTTCATTTTGAAGGACAATTTTTCTCATCCCACTGCCACTGTCTAAAATAAACCAGATGAATCACTTGTTAAATGCCTATTTTCTCCATTGATTTTAAAGGAAGCCTGAGATGACTCTTTTAGCTCTAAAAACCTCTCCCATAGCTGACTAGAGCTGGTTGTAATAGGTTTCTTTTTATTGTAATAACAGCAGGCCAAGAGAGAACCTAGGTTGCTTGGGGGAACAGTTTCAACTCTGCCAGGTTTTGCCCCTGTTCTCGGGGGGATTGGAAGCAGAGCGGGAATGCACACAGATTTCTACTGGCTGTTTTTTTCTGGTTAAGAGTTCTTTGTTGTCTAATGATTGTTCCAGAATAAAGGGTCAAACTCATCCATGCCTAGAGTTTTCAGTGTTTCAACCTATCTTCCTGCATAAAGTTTTTTGAGCTTATTAGGCAAGTAATCTTCACACTGTCAGATACACAGTGGGTATTTTTGGAGAAGATGCAACTGGCTGATCATCTCTGTTTCCAGAATTTGAACAGCCACACTATGCCTGGTTAGTTTCTGAAGCAATGAATTTCACTTCTTGAAGACATTTTTTGTGTTTTCTCCTATTTCCTTTGAATGGTTGTACTTAAAGAGTTGTGGTCAACAGCTCAATGTTCAAGTGGAGACCAGTGGCATTCTTCAGGGATTGTTATTGTGACTGGAGCAGTTTAACATCTTTGTCAGTGACATGGACAGTGGAATTGAGTGCAACCTCTGCAAGCCTGCCAATGAGACTGAGCTGTGTGGTGCAGCCAACAGGCTGCAGGGAAGGGATGCCATTCAGAGGGAACCTGGACAGGCCTGCGAGGTGGGTCCTTGTGAACCTCATGAAGTTCAGCAAGGCCAAGGGTGAGGTCTTCCACCTGGATCAGGATAATCTCAAACACAAATATAGACTGGGTGGGGAATGGATTGAGAGCATTGGATTTTGAGGTAAATTAATTGTTTTGGCATGCTAATCTTAACAGTATCTTCTGTCCTACTTCTCTTCCTTTCTACTGTCACTGAAGTCTTCAAACTTAAAAGCACCCAATATTTACTTTGAAATTATGTAACTTGGTCATCTTCTGTTAGTTTACTTCAACCACTCAGAGAAGGAGTTAAACACAGCCACTTTATTCATAACTGAGCCTTATTGCATCTGATTTTTCGGGGCTTCGAATCTGCTCCAGTTCTGAGTGGAAGTCAGTGGGAATTAGGGCTATGGCAATGGGAGCAAGTTTGGAATCTTAATGATCAAATAAAGTCTGTTCTTCCCTGATACCCTACCAAGTTACTGTGGCGATAAAGAGGAGTCTCTACAAGCAGATTGTATAACAGACTTTCGAGAACTTTGCTATGTGTATCTGGTTAAAAGCTCCTATATTTGAGCTCCCTTGTATGGATAGTTAGGATCTAGTTTCTGGACCTAAACATTAGAACTGTATGTTTAGACATTAAACACCATGTTTTCACTATGTAAGACTTGTCTGAGAGTTTGTTCTACCTTTGGGAATGAAGTTACCAGTACAAGTAGACAACCTACTGTTAAATCAAAACATATAACATGACTTTTGGATCTTTTCTTGTCATCTTTTACTTGCTTTTCCTTCTGAGTTGTTTGTGAATTTACTGTTGAAATAGTTCCTTTTAATCTGTCCTTTAAAAATGTTCTCAATTTTACTTCTCAGTAGTTTGTTTTTCAAATATGGGGTGTTAGTGTTCCAGCTGAAGAGCTGGTTATCACTTTTTGAGTCAGTTGAAAGACTTGACAAAAAAGGTAAAGGAGCCTCAGATGTTGCATTTTTTAATTGATTGTGTATTTGCAATTTTGTCATCTTTATTTTCTTTTTCCGTTCCCATTTTGAGCTGAAAAACTGACCACTGAATATTGATATTAGGTGTATCAGGAGATCGTGTTTGGAAACAAGAAATTTAGAAAGTGGTATAACAGCATCAGTGTAACAGACACCTCTTGCATATACTTGAACCTAGGGGTCTCAGCTACTGCTTAATGCCTCCTAATGCTGAAGGTCTGATGTCATCTTCCAAGTAACTGATGCAATCAACAGTCCAGATATGTGAGGGGAGCTGTAACTGGCAGTAGACAGAAAAGATTAGTAAGTGGAACTTCTAGAGAAATAACTAATCTATGTAGCTTTCATTGCCCTTAAAGTGAGTAGATAAGATGGTAAATATCCATCATTAACACTATTGCCACCCTTGCCTCTCCTGACTTTGAGTTGCTTTTAGTTCCATTTTTTAGATTGAGGAAATGGGAGGGTGAATTTGGGAAGTGAAATTGACAAGAAGCTGACACCGTGCTCATAAAGGAAAATAAGGTATGTTGGGCTGTCTTAACCACAGGTGTTTCTTCTGAAATATGCAGAGACTAAATTTAGAAATTATCCTTCTGTAGCCATTCACTATAGTTCACACCAGGCAGTTTGTATCCGTAGATGGATGCCATTTTTAGCAGGAAATTAAGGAAGCCACGTGTCTTCACTGCATCCTTGACATTACCTTTACTTAAATCTGGTAACCACAATAAAGTCCCGTATCTTACTACAAATATATTTACATAGCTATCACATTATGACTCTGTCTTAC
>JAWWMO010000043.1:44110117-44161077 GCA_035047845.1 Dendrocincla fuliginosa | reverse complement strand
ATAGAAATACTTAAATTAGCCTTATATTAATTGACTCTGTCTTACATAGAAATACTTAAATTAGCCTTATATTAATTGACTCTGTCTTACATAGAAATACTTAAATTAGCCTTATATTAATTAACATCAGTCAAATACTTCTATCAGTACAGATTCAGCAGCAAAGAATTCAGTACAGACAAACTCTTTCAATTTGCTTTTCAGTCAGGCTTTGCAGTCTGTGCGAAGTTCTGTAGCTGCAGTGCTACACTGCTTGCAGGCTATGTGTTCAAGTACCTTCATACAATACAGTCATGCTCTGCTGGACATGTAGGCATGCCCTATTAGACTGTGTGGCACCAAGCAGAATGGGTTTCTCTCAGGGTCATAGTCTTTTTCTCTGAGATACTTAATATAGGTGGCGTATTTTGCAATTTTTTATGTCCAAAATTTTATGGAAGGAGGTCCAGGTTCCAATGGCATAAAACTAGGAGAAGACTGAAATAAGTTTTGAATGCATCAGCAAAGTAATATCACTAACATTAGAAGCAACAAGTTGGAATGAAATTTTGAAGTATGTGTATAGAACTGGTGGCTGCTTCAAAATAAGTAAGCTATTAACTCTAAGCCTGGGCACTCACTGAATTTCTTGCCACTAGCAATGTACTTTCTAAAGAGATCTGGATATACTATTTTTTGCCTTGGAATAGTAATATTACTTGTGTTCAGAAGGGGAGCACTAAATGAAGAGTATTGAAAGTCTGAAAACCAAAAGCTGAATAGCTGCTGAAGTTAGACTAGTAGTCTAACTAACTGACTAGGATGACCTTATGAATTTGGAATGTCTCTTGATGACTTCTACACTTAATCCTGTTTTCTGAACTGACTGCTGGGAGATAATTAAATAACTTTTTAGAATACCCCCAAGCACTGTTGAGACTTTCACACTGAACATTTACAGATACAATAAACTAGAAATATCCAGGTGTCATGATAAAGGGTAAGATTCAAAAGCTATCATGCACCATGACTTTATGACCTGAAACATTTACAAGTTGCTGTTGCAAAGGAAAGTGATTGCAGCTTAACTGTTCTTTTTTTTGGGCAGAGTAATAATGAGCTCGTTTTCACGGCCTTGCTTGGATTCATGAGTTACTTGAATCCAAGTGTTAATGAGAGTAATCACAGCAACATTTCTTTTAAAAATATTTTCCAACAGAAGGGCTGAATTGCCCTCAAGAGGTGTCATTCCTTAGGCATCTGTTTTATGATAGGAGGAATTACCCCATTTAAGTTACAGAACTTCCTCCCTTATTACAGAGTCCCTATACAGCTAGTAATGGATTCCTAACTTCCTTCTAGTTAGACAGATTCTATGGGACAGATGGATCCTATCTTCCCCATAGTAGTTAAAGTAATATTTTTTTTTACAGTAAGAAATTCTAAGTATTAACCACATAGACATTTCAGTGTCCTCTTGAAAAAAGGAGAAACACTATTTCTTAGGGCAAGATTTTACAAAGTCTTCAAATATAGGTGTTTTGAATATATCTACAGGAAATAAAAAGTGGGAAATATAAACCTTTACATTAGGCATAATGTGTGGAATATAGATAGGGAGGAGCCCAGTTTTCCATTCCCTGTAAGTTTCATCCAGTTTAAAGGCTGTTCTGTATTCTGTCAGTTAAAGCATTTCCTGAAGTATCTTTTCCAAAGGGAATGGGCCATATTATTGAAGAAACTTATACTTTGACTTCTACCTGCTTCTGATCCCAATCTAATAGTATATTTTCATTTGTTGGCCTGCTACCACTTAGGGGCTTCCATGTTGATGGGCGGAACAATGACCACTATCTCTTCTATTTGTTTCACTGAGTAACACAAAACCAAACCTATAAAGTTAAGTTTTGGTCTCACTGAATCCATAGCAAAAATGCCATGAATTTTAGTGGCATTAAGATTTCACCACTGGTATGTTTACGAACTTTCTTCTCTTTGCACTTCTGCCCTGCTGTGTTGGTTTGGGTTTTCTTTTTTAGAACAAGAGGAAGTGGTTACCCTTTCATTTAAACTGATAAATCTGATAGGGTTTTGTTGTAACTTGAGTTAAGGCACTTCTTGAGGTTGCTGCTGTAATATGTAATAATACAGTCTAAGAAAGTGCCTGCCTATGGTTATTTACTGTACCATGTTTCACACATGTAGCAGGAGTCTAGAGGTAACAGACAGTTGTTCTGACAGGTGATTTGACAACAAACTATTAAAACTGTCATTCTGGCCTTACCAGACCACAGGACTAATGGAGCAGATACTGTTTGCCTTGTTGTTAATTCTCTAAAACTCTCATCACTGTTGGAAACTCTGCTGATGTTTGGGGGACCACTGTCAACTTCAATCATGCTTATGTCAGAGTATTTTATTTGCCGCTGTAAACTGACTGGTAGTGGCTTTGCTGGAGGAGTTAAAAGAGCTATAAATCCCAGTCCTCCTCCCTGCCATTAGCACAACCCAGTGTGGTGTGCACTCCTCATGGCATGGTGAGACACTGTCTCGTGGCTGCATGAAGCATGTGTATCCAGTGCTGGTTATCACTGTAAACTAAAATAACTGATTGAGACTTTAGGATTGGAGTGTGTGGACAAAGGTGAGGGGGGAAAAAGGAAAATAAACCCAAGTTATTGTTTAGGAACCTTATAATGTTTCCATTATGAACAGGAAGAGGTACAGGATTAATTATACAAAATGAAGCCTCATGTTTGGAAGCTATGCTCTGCAGTCAGAGCTTGCTGATTTAATCCGATGAAATTCCTGCAGAAAGCCTTCTCCTTTGCCAGTGAGGTAAGTTTAATTGCCTTTCAGGCTGAAACAAACTTTTAAGGATTTATAACAACAATGCTATGGTTCTACAGAGGCAACAACATGTCCATAAATTGAAACTAGTTACTTGACAGTCCCCATTTGTCTGGCCTACTTTCTACTTGCACTCTGTAAGCAACCATAAGAAGAAAATTTGGGGATGACAGAAGGCGCAGGCAGAGAAGCAGACAAGAAAGGCAGAATGTTAAGTAGCTTACAAATATTTTGTATTTCAAAATTTATAACCAAAAGAAAATGATAGAGGTGGAATGATGAAAAAATACCAGTGTCTGATTAAACATAAGCCCAGAAGAGTGATTCCTGTCTCTTGGCTGTCACCAGTGACTGATGTGGAGGTGGCTATCTCTGAAGAGTCATTGTAAGGATCTCACTGCTTTTTACCTTCCTAAAATGGATGAAAAAAATAGTCTGTGTTCTGAGAAAAGCTTCTTTCTCAGATGTTCATGTTCCCCTTGCCAAATGTTGCTATCCCCAAAACAAGGAAGGCAGAATGTGTGTCAGCACGCCAGTCATCCCAGTCAACAGACTGGCTCACAAGGCTGGTTTTGTTTGTCTTTCAGAAGGTGAGGCAGAGCACCTAAAGCAGATGTTGCCACACTGCTCCATGCACCTAAATATTGCCTTTTTGGCCTCATTGATTGTATATCTGAAGCTGGAGCCTATGTAGTTTAAGCTACTCACTTACATTCTACAGCTTGCAGCTGTAACAAAATCTTACTAGATCTTGATTTGGAACATTTGGGATATGAAATGTGCTGATCAGTAGGTTCTTGGAATTGCTGCTCTTTCTCACAAAAGCAGAATGTCTGTTTTACTCAGAGGGTGAGAGCTAAAAGAGAGCACTGGACTCTTTCTATTGAACTGAAAACTCAAGCTGCTTTTGTCTTAGTTTACCCTTTTTTTTTTCCCCTGTGCTTTGCAATTACTTGTGGCAAATATCCATGGCCAGTTGTTAACCTGCTGCAAAAACTGCTAAAAGTCTTGCTGAGGCTAGGAAATTTACTATTAATACTAAAACAGCCCAGTTTGCCAACACAATGCGCATCCTGATCTGCCCTGGCTTTTGACACTCAGGAAAATGATTAACTCGTAAGCTCGTATGGTTTTCCTCATGAATGAATTCTGCAAGAAATACATATGTAAGTACAGCTTCAATGTGTGGACAAGGCAAATACACAGATGTTCAAAAGCATCATTGTGTTCTCCAAAATATTTATAGGTCAGGCAAATAAAGTTATGAAAAAGATATATTCCAACAAATCTGTGTGTAAAGGGAGCCCTAAAAGTCAGTGAGAACTGTGTGCTTGGATCTGGTACAGTACATAGCACTTAGTTATGAAATAACTGGGCAATAAGACACAGTGACCATGTGAGCACAATAATTATAACACTTGGCAGTGCTTATGTGATGACTGACCTCTTGTCAGAGCTAAACATGAGAGCTGTGCCATTCAGCTCAGGAGCAGAAGTTCTAGAGCAGGAAGCAGGAATAGCTCTTGTTCTCCCTGGATTTCCAAAGCAGAAGAAGTGTTTGCACACTGTGAGGACTAGAGTGCCACTCAGCTTCCCTGTCTCCCTGAGAGCTGCTGTGCTCTGCCCTATCTCTGCCATCCCTTCATTTTCCTTCCTTACCTATCCAATGGACACATAACTTTGCTGGTGAACATGGAGACAACTCTAGTTCTCAGCAACTCTTTCTATAGTAATATAAAGCCTGGCTTACTGTAAGTAAAATTTTAATGGACAATATTTTTCCTTAAGGCATTCTCTTACTTTGCTATTTGCACTGCTATTGCATCTTAACTATGTGAGGGATTATGAACATAGCTTTGCTAGCTTTCTCAGCTTTGCCAGTGGAGTAGGTGATAATATGGCAGCTTTCATAAGCAACTTGCATGAAGTCTTTAAAAATGTAAACTTGAGTCTGGAGAAAGCTTAAAGAGGGAAAAAAGTGCAGTAGGGCAGGGAAAGCAGGAAGAGATGAAGACTTTCACCTCCTAGAACTTGTAAAAGCTGAGATAATCAGAGGCCATTAGTATAAAACATTTTTATAGGGCCTTTCTATAACTAGTTGTTGCTTTTATTCTAGCCTACAGCTGTAAAACTGTAAACGGGACTGATGGACTAATTAATAGTGTCAGAGAGACCAAGTACCAGCTTTTGTCAGAAACAACATGAAAAAAATGATGGAGAAAACAAAGTCCCCTCCCATGCTAAAAGCATAGGCTCAGTAACAGACAACCTCTGTGGTGGTAATGGGAAGGTTTTATAGGCAGGAGTGGAAGTAGTGGGAGCCAGGCTCTGAAATTTCTGGGCATTGGTCTTTCCATTAACTGCTCATGTGTGAAAAATCCTTTGCAAAATCCCACCAGGAGAGCTTATAGCCTCTTTACACTTATCCTTTTTCTCCATTCTTTTGTAGGATCAAGTGAGGAAAGTCTGATCTCTGATTCTGCCCTGCTTTTCCCTTGGTAAGAGGAAAGCAATTAAGTCTATCTAACTAAAATAACAGTGTTTTGTTATTCTTTTTAATCCAGGCTTGTGGATTAGTCTAACTCAAGCCACAAAAGAAAGCAAAGATATACTTGCCTGATATAAAATGACCAAGACTGACTTCTTTACATGTCATATATTTGTTTATTTCTCTGTTTGCTGATTCATACAATGCTACGCTATAGCACAGAGATTTCAGATAGTACCCCAACTGTGTTAACTAAGTTCGCAGCAGCTTGCCAGCTAAACCTGCTGAAGTCTCGTGCTAATCAGCAGAGGTTGGCTGCTGATGTCGTTTGCACTGTTCCTTAGCGAAGGTACTGAAGGTCATCATTTTGTGCAAATCTTAATGTTGGCAGACAGTCAAAATACACTAAGAGCTGCTTTGGCAAACTAAGCTGGGCTTCTAGAAATGCCTTTTTATAAGGTCCATCTGATGTGTATGGACACTCTGTCATCAGTGGGATATTCAGGATGAGCATTTTGGTAAGGGCCTTAAAGAAAACTGTCTTCAATAGGCTCTCTTTTTTAAAGTATATCTTTGGGTTCACAGGGAACCCAGCTGTTTATACTAGTGTCCAGCAACTGATGCCAAGGTTTTGTAGATCTAATCTAAGAAAAAGGAGCATTAGGTCAAATGCTCGTGTTACAGCACTGTAGAAAAAATATTTATGAAGGCTTTATGAAGGAGGTTTAATCCATGATTTCTTTTTTAAAAAAATGGAGTTTGCAACCTAATGACATAGGCTGTCCCTTCAAACTTGACTCCTGTAGCGGCAGATGCAGTCTTGACAGTGAGTGGCTGAGTCTGCATCAGTTGAAATGATTTGCTGTATAATTTCATACTTAAGCATTCTTTCACCATATGAATTCTAGACTGGCTTTTTTTGTCAGGAAATTAAGCCATATAATGATTTAACCGCATCCCTGTTAGTAGATCCTAAAGCAGTCTTACAGCACAGATATTTCACTTCCAAACTTGCAGTGTCATGATTAAACTGTCTGCCTGCACTGTGGATGACCGGGGAAGGAGCAGCAAAAGAAGCCTGTTAGTAAACAAACTTTATTGTAGAAATCTTATCACAAGTGTCAACATAGAAAATGTGAGATTAAAATGCACATCTTAATTCACAAGGATTAATTAAAACTTTTTGTAGTTCAAGGAGTATCAAATTTTGAGGAACAGCAACAAGGTGTTTCGCTGCCATTTCCAAGTATTTAGAGCATGTTTCTGAGACAGAAGTACCATGGTAATGTGAAGATTGACATTGGTGCATGAACGGCATGTGCAAGCACCTATGTGGAAGTATCTCCTTGGATTATGATGGTCTCAGCTTTACTGGTCTCTTTTGAATGTGCAGCACTCCCAGTAACATTGATGGAAGCTCCACATGTGCAGGAGAAAGATGGACTGGTCGAGCAGAGGACTAATGTGAGATGTAACAGACCTGCTGCAGTTTTCCTTCTTTGATTCTGAGTTGGTCATTTAGTCACTGAAACTTCATTGACTGCTGTCAGTGTGAATTATGCCACTGACTGACACAGAGTGTGAAAGTCTCCCATGTTTCTGCCTATGCTATGCTGGTGTGTACTGGACTACTGAGAAACTTAATAGGGATTTGATCACTCACCTATTTGAAGCCATGTTAGCCACCTTCATACCTTTTGATGAGTGTTTGTGAGTCTCCTAGGCTATCTTAAACTCCTTTTTTTGCACTGCATGTTGTCTTAACTCTGTTAAGAAGCACTTAGGAGTTGTCTCGCAAGAATGACAGATGGTATAAAAGTCGATGGCCAGCTAAGTGCAGCATGATTACCCTGCCCATATGGTCTGTGCATGTGTACCTTGGACCCATATTACAAGGAATGTAGGTTTGAGTCTCCTTTCCTTAGTCTTCCCTATATCTGCCTCATGTATGTGACTGTCTTTGAAAGTTAAACCAGAGCACAATTTTGAGCTCAAAATATTTTGTAGTTATAATGTCTGTACTTCACTTCCCCAGCTCCAAAAATGGATGAAATAGGGCATTGCTTCTATTCCATTCTTAGTGATGGTACCGCTTCAAGTTAAAGTGAGAGGCTGAAGTACTTGTGTACTACTGTGACTGGGATCATAAAAGTATCATATACAATTGCATTGTAGTTTTGCTTCTTGTTCCTATAGCAACATCCAGCCAAGAATCTCACAGCTCGTTTACAAGTATTCCCAAATTAAGCCC
Source organism: Dendrocincla fuliginosa (assembly GCA_035047845.1). NCBI lineage: Eukaryota > Metazoa > Chordata > Aves > Passeriformes > Dendrocolaptidae > Dendrocincla > Dendrocincla fuliginosa. Next base: position 44,153,509 of record JAWWMO010000043.1, on the reverse strand, counting down.
ATGAGGTAAGGAATGGTGATTATTCTTGTTTACAAATAAGGAAATGCAGAGGTTAAACTACTTGATCAAGGTCACACAACAAATCTGTATCCAAACCAAGAATAAAAGCTGACTCTGGTCTGTGCTTCAGTCACCAGGCAGATATTCACTGTTCAAAGCGCTGCATAGGCCTGAGGGAAAAGCCTTTCACATTCCAGCTCAGATTGCCTCACTGAAGCGACCTTATATTTTCATCTCTTTGTCTATCTAAACTTTGCCCTTGTCAAAGCAGGAGCAACATGATTTTGACAGGAGTTTTGCAAATTTCTGACAAAGCAAAACTGAAACCTGTGCTAAAAAGTTTAACAATCTCTGTGCATGTGATTGCTAATCCTTCAATGGCAATTAGATAAACAGATCCAGTACATACCTGGCTCATTCCAGTGACAATATAAACCAAAATAAAAACCCCATATTTGTCCTAAGAACAACTATGAATTTTCTCTGGAGTTGCCACAGAGCTATTGTACTGTGTAATGAAAAAATAGTGTTTGTTGATAGATGACAATAAATAAAAATGTACTCTCCTGAGTTTCTTCTTAAATCATAGCAAGGGAAAAATTGTATACTCTTAAACTTTTTTGATATCCAGCCTCTGCTCCTCCCTTTGTACGTGCTGCTTGCCAGTGCCAGAATATTGTGAGCTGAGATAGTAGACGAGAACAACAATCACACCTTTTTAATTCTATCATCCCACTGGATGCTATTTGTAGGATGTAAGAGTGGAAAATAGCAAGTGTACTCTTAGGAATGTTCTTTTCTAGGTTGAGCTAAATAGTATAAAATGCTTTCTTGCTTCCTTATCTCTTAGGCATGTAGGTGTCTGACCCGAGTCATGCTTCTTTTCTTCTAGATACCATTCCTTACAGTTAGTAGGTAGATGTTGGGCTGCTTGTTAGCTATATCCTTGTGATCATGCTCTTTTTTTTTTTGGCTGTGACTGAGAATTTTACACTGCTTGGAGGAATGGTTTGCTGCTGTTTTCTCAAGATCACTGGCTACTATGGCTGTGTTAGAGCTCTGAAGAACAAGTCAGCTGGGTGAATGTCAGTTATCTAGTGAGTAAAAGTCTTGTGTGAATCGAAGATCATGTTTAGCAACAGTTGCAAGTCTGACTAAAAAGTTCACAGAAGCACTAAGCAGGAAGGAGGCTTATTGGACTGGCATTATTGCTTTGAGGGAGGCAAAGCAGGGGTGGATTAAGGACAGGAATGGGGAGGATCACAGCTGCCCCCCTAAAAGGTAAAGCAGTCCTGGAAGCGTGTAACCATATATATATATCTCAGTTTGAATGAATATCCAATAATTTTCTCAGCTTCTCAGAAATCCCACATACATGAGCATTAAAATCAGTGAAATCCTGAAAGGATAAAGTGTAAGTGTCACATAAGGTCTGCTATCAATCTGCATTTTGATCACTGTGTTGAGTGACAGCTGCACCTCAGCTGTTGCTGTGCCCTCTGAGCTAGGCGGTCAGAGGTGGGCATGACTCAGTGTACAGAGCTACTTCTCAAATTTTTCAGTTTACTTCTCAAACATTTTACTAGCATTTTCCTGAAATTTTTGTAGCACTCAAACTTGCCTGAGAATTTGTATGTAGCCAAATGACTCAGTATTACCAGTCTTTATGAAGGATCACTTTGTACTGTATTTCTATTGAGTACTGGGCTGGACTTTTCAGCTGATTTAAACTACCTGTAGATCCAGGTATGCTTATATTTTACAGAACAGAGAAAGTGAAATGGGAGAAATGTAACAGGAGAACCTAGATGAAACTTTGACTCTCTGCTTGACAATCTCAGGCTCAGGCCGTTAGTTCTTTTCAAAAACTATATCCACATTATTCTCACAGAGATCTTTATGGCTGTGGTAATAAACATTTAAGTGGGAATACTTTAAAGAACTGAAATCATTGGTTTTGCATTAGAAAGATCTACTGATCTTTTAGTGCACTAATTTTTGAGAGAAGGTGGCTTCTGTATATATCTAGTTTTGCTCTGCTTTCACAGTTTGGAGATGAAGCAACTCACTTTAATGATACTTGTAGGGAAGTCACTTGCCTGCTGTCCCACTGCTTTTGAAGGAAGAAAATTCTGCTTCCAGCTATGTGAGCCTGTTGCAGCTTGATGGGAGATGGGTTGTGTAGGAAGTGCTGAGTGGAGGCACTTGATTCTGCTGAATACACTGGGTCTATGGTCCATGGTTTCACTCCCTGGGAAATGCAAGTTCCCAGTGTTTCCCAGACTAACCTGAAATTTCTCCCAACTTTGAGCAAGGCATATCAGTGAGGCAAAAGAAACCCTGTGTTGCATTTGAAAACAAAAGAATAAATGTCACAGACAGGACTCAAACAGTTAACTACATGTCACTGTGAAGTCATGAACCTCTTTGTCTAGCCAGCACACAGGGTTGGTAAATCTGGTGGAGAGAAAGGCTTTGCAGGTCTTGGTGGCTGGTCTTTGAAGCATTTTTCTAAATGTCAGTTGAGCTGCAACCCAAACTCACCTGTACTTCGGCTGAAGCATCCTCTTCTGAACTCCTGTAGTCACAGAAGATCCTAGTCAGGTAAATGTACCCCTGTTATTCTGCTGCAGCCTCAATGATCAATCAGTATTAAACATATCTTGCTACTTACCAAATGCAGCCTATCACTATGTAACTTTCTGATAATTGAAAGTGCTTTTCTGAAATGCAACCCTGAAGCTAAATGGCTTTTAAACAAGTATAGGAATCAGCTTATTAATAGAATTAATACAATATTAATATTATTATGTCCTCTCATATTGATCAGATTTACCTTGTTCTGGAATGTTTCATGAGATGAACTCTGAATTGTAATAGCAGCTTTAGTGCAAATATTTTATATCTGTAGTGAGTAGGGATAAAACTTTATTAGGAATAATGAAGAATGCAAGCTTGTCTCTAGTTTATTTGGAGACTAAACCTGGTGAATAAGAAGAACACATGAACAATGGTGTTTGTGGAATATACCACAGCTGCCCATCATACATGATGCTATTTTTCCTGTTGTGGTAGAGCAGAGAATGCAGTGGACAAACAGAACCTTTATAAAAGCTAGATGCACCAGACCCTCATCTTTCATGCCTGGTAACACCTCCACACATGGTCTGATTTAAATGAACCTAATAGGCATGCAAAATACTGCTCAGACAACATGTGGCCTTTAGAGAGAAACTAATGGAAGAAATTCTACACTCAGGCTGTCACTCACTCAGTTGTTGACACAACTGTTTGGGGATTGTGAACTGGATCAGGGAATCAGATAAGGTTAAAAATAATGCAAACGAAAAGGGATCAGGAGAAGGTACCAGCTTACTTCTGTGGAATGGGGGAGGTTTTGCATTTCTTCCCTGAGCTGAGCTGTGTTTTGCACTGGCTCTTTCCCACTCCTGGACAACAGGTTCAATATTGGTCAAACCCTTCTGTGAGCAGATTTCACTTGCTAGGTAGAACAGCAGAAAACTATCCAACTCTGTTTTTTGCTCTGCCATTTTAGCACATTAATTAGCTCAAAGGAGGGTCTCTTGAGTATCAGAGCTAGTAGGAGATAAACAGCAGAAGCATGACCTCCTGCTCATAGTTTCAGGGAGCTATTAGCTTACCTTAGTGTACCTCTGGAAACCCTGTGCAAATAATTGTGCCACTGCTTGTGGGGTAGGAGAGAGCACCAGTGCTAAACAAAACAAGTGACTGACGGAGAGGGCAGAGAGGAGTTTCGTTGCCAAAATCCCGTGTATCACGAAACTGAAGTGTCAGCAGGAGACAGAAGGACAGATCTTGTCTTTCTGTATCATTGTGTAGAAATAGGGAGATAAAAGACTTGGAGAAGGCTTAGTGTTGAGAACCTGAAGTGCTATATTTAGAACTAGCTGTCTGTAGGACTTCGACAGAAATGTAGAGCTAAGTGTGAACTAGCAAATGGAGATTGTAAAGTAAATGGTGATTTTTTTTTTCCCCATTTAAAACCAAAGATAATTAGTGGAAAGATAAAATTTAGATTTGCTTATAGAATAATTCTCTATCTTATCATTGCCTAGAAAATAGTTATTTTCTTTTTTTGATTGCAAATTCCAGATAATATCACAGACTGGTGGCCAGACAGCCCTTGCTGGATTTTCTCTACACACATTCTGCATATTGCTCTTGTCCTTCTAGCTCTGATAATTTGTCTTTGCTGCCTAGGGACCATCACCAGTGGACCAGCTATACTATATTTGTAGTACTTCAGCAAACGTTATTTCTTTCCCATTGCAGTGGTGGCTGTTTAATTAAGAGAAGCAAACTAACCATGGTACACTGAACTGAATTAGGAGTGTGTGAGCATAACTACAATTTTTTCAGTACTGGACACACAACCAGTTCTCAGTAAGATTAAAGCATTAAACTCTGAGGTTAGCAAACACCAGTTTAAACTTATAACTAAAATGTAGTGCCTAGCAAGTGTCTGCTCAATGCTGCTCAAAGTGAACATGTAGCTTTAATCTGGTTCTCAAGGACAGAGGCTAAGTAAGCTCACTACTACTTTTGACATTACCACAGCTCATTTATGATCAGTATTTGTATTAGTGATTTCATGAGGAAGATAAAGACTGGATATGTCTACAGGAGACATTAAACTTGTTCTGTGAATAGAGGATGTCATTCCTCAGTTAGCTATATTTACCATAATATTAATTTCAATTTATTTGCAATGCACATTGCAGACAAACACTGTAATGTGACCATTATTTATATAGAAGTCCATCAATACACAGAAATTCACTATGAGGACATGATTTGATGAGACAGGGTTGTTGATGGAAACAGCTTTATGGGAGTGCCATGCCTTCCTGGGGGTGCTAAAAACCCTGTCAGAGTGAAAGTATTACTTCTGATGCAGATCAGCTCTTTGATCTGCTGCTTGGTGTAACCCCACAAAGACTTTCATCTGCATTGACTCAATTGTGCCACTGAAGGTCTTTTGTCACTAGCCTACAGCCAGAGAACTAGAAATGTAACCTTTTATTCACCTTCAGCTCTCATCTACATGGGGAATCAGTTGTTCCTGTATGTGTGCTGTTGTCCACTCTTTTTTTTCACTCGTGCTGTGTCATCTATGAGAGGCTGACTGTAAATTGATCAGTGAAATGATCCAGGTTGAAAATCCATTCCCATTTTGTGTTTTAAGTTCTGAAAGTTCAATTGATATTGTATTAAACAGTCCTACACAGGTAGTTGCACAGCACAAATAAGAAAAAACAGTTGGCCAAGGAGAAAGGACATTGGAAAACTCTTCTATTGGTTTACTTGTGGGTGAAAGTGTGAATAAAACTACCCTTTAAATGTAAGGTGCAGTTTAAAACCTGCTTAGTTTGTTAAAACAGTATGGTTTTGTAGGAAGGACAATCTTGCTTTTTACATCTTTATCTGTGAGACAGTTTTTAGTCACTCACTGATGTTTATGGACAGGCTTGTACCAGTTTGCCTGTGTGGGTTTGAAACTGGTGCTCTAATCATACTGATTGTTCAAATTCTTTTCTCCTTGCTTAGTTAAAAGCATTGATCATTTGGCTCCTAATTGCCCTTTTATAGTCCTGAAGGGAATTCTGCTTTATGATTACCTTGCTGATCAGTTTCTCTTTTATTTTGAATTGATAGGACTCTGATAGGGTGCACAATACTTATGAATTTGATACAGGAAGAAGCAGCTGTGGTGGTGTGATTTCAATAGTTACCTAATATCTTCATGCAAGGTATGACCTCAGCGTGACACATCCTTGGAAAGGTTCCCAGTGAAAACTGTCCTGGAGAGAGCATATGAAGCAAACAAAATTACGCGGGGCAAGGTTTGCCAGCTGCTGCAAATTGGGAAGAAGCAGTTTGGAAAAACAAACTGGACATTGCTGTAGGAAGGAAATCATGCCAATATGTTCTGTGAGAGAGTGAGCACATGATGAGAGTGAGGACACCCTCAGAGATGCCCCTCCTCAGTGACACTTGGGTGAGTCACTGAAAACAGAAGAATTGAAAAAGTCATGATTAATACTTGTTGTCTGTGACATGTCTTGCAGCAACAGAACATTCAAAACCTTTGCAGTGCTCTCATTTTTAATGTTACATCCCTTTGATCATTAACATCAGGTACATCAGGACATCATAGAGTCCACATCTCCTTGCAATTTCAAGGTATTTTCTTTACCTCATTTTCCCATCTAGGCTAACTTTAAAACTCCTAGTTAACATTACACGTGGTACCAACAACATCCCAATTACTGAACTTCCTGTAGTGTGAAAGGAACAAAATACACCATTTTTTGAGAGGATTTAAAATTTCCATGTGCTAAGTATGGGTGGGTGTAGCCTCCCCATTTTCTGGCTAATAATTAATCCTGTCTTGTACTTTTGTATAATGATTTAAATACAAATCTGTACTGCAGCTGAAGAAGTAGCCTGGATGAATACTTGCTCACAAAGTAGGCAGAAATGCATCCTCAAATTGAATGCTATGGTATTTTTCTTAAAATTCACCATTGCTTATCTGGCACTGAAATGGCTTTTCTCTGAAATGATAATATACTGGATTAACTTTAGCAAGGAACAGGAGTGGGTCTCAAGTAATACCCATATTACATTCCCATAGCTTGAGCACATGGGTTGTATTTTTGCAAGGGTAACACCACTGCACTAAAACCCCCAGCACTGTAGACATTTTGCTGCAAAGCAATCCAAACTCCTTGACAACAAAGCTGGAGGGTTTCCCTGTAAACTTCTTTCTTCCAAAGAACAAGACAAATAATTTCAAGTTTATGTGTTCTCCCACACTATCTTGTGCTATAATTTCATTGATTGTTGTGCTTGTATTACATTTTTATTTTACTGAAGCTGTGTAAATCCTGGTTAGGAAAACTTTGCTAAAGATTTGCTGTACAATCTCTAACTCATTATCAACTTTTGATAAAAGCATAATGCATAGCATTTCCTAATAGTGCATTCATTCTTTACAAGCACTTATTTTCGGATAGATGTGAAGAAATAACATACACATAGTATTTTTTTCATATTATGTCAGATATTATTATGTTTGACTGAAAGGTTTGGTGGTTGTTTTCATTTTTCTGGGTGCTAAGGTAGACTGTGACAATCCTGTGTATGGGATGTTGGTTTATAGGCTGGTATCATTATTAGGGCAGCAAAAAGATGAGATAGCATGGCTGTAATTTTGTCTAACTATTAAAATTCCAAGTTTTTAAAAAGTGAATGTTAATTTGAAATATTCTGTCTTCTGAAGAAATGTGATTTAAAAAAATATTATATTGTGAAATAGTAATATATTGCATCTGCTTTTGTAGATTGTTTGCTTTGGCGAAGGGGTGGGAGGTTCACAGGAAAGAAGTTTAACTCAAAAATACTTGGGATTTATGTTTAGTTAATATTTGCAAGGGTTTTATTTTGCATTACTGAGTACAAGTTCATGTTGACAATACTTCATTATTTTTGGCAGCTGCACTCCTATGTGTTAACAAACTAAGATATGTCTTTGACCATCATATCACTTGATTATTATTAGCCTTAACCCAAATGTACCATTTAATGGTTTTGGAAAATTGCGGTTTTTGGAGATATTTCAGTATGGAACCTCTTCAAGTATTTAGCTGTTGGACTGTCCATTTGCCTGTTGGGAAGTCAACAATAGCCACCACAGGTCTGTATTAAAATAATCAAAATCTTCTCTTTAGACTTATTGAGTCACATAAACAAACATATTATGTATCTTGCAAAATATGTCATTAGTGTTTATTCTTAATGGGGTTCTTAGATATTGGAAACACAACATATTGTCTGTTCTGCTTAAACATTTGTGCAGTTAGCTCTGCACACAAACACAAGCAATGTCCTTAACAGGGACTACTCAATTATTTCCACACCATTCCACAAAGGCCTACCTGAATTAGCCTCACATACTAAAGCAGTGTATTTTTTTCCTAAGGCAAAAGATCCTCTGTGGTATTTGAAAGATCAGCTCATACAAATTTGGCAGTGTGAAATGGACCCTGTATATTGTCATGCCAGTGAGACAGCACTCTTCTGGAGTCTTGCTGAAGACATCCATTCTTGATTCTCCCTGACAAAATCAGCACTGAATTTACTATCCTTAAGTAAAGGACACATGAATGAGAGTGGTCTTGCTGTTAGTCTTTCTCATTTTTAGTCTATGGGCCTGTCTCTGGCCAGGTGTTTAATTCTTGTAAGGAGTCAGAAAACAGGAGACCAGGCACAAGCTTCTGCTGTTCTGAAACATGATAATCACAGGTGTGCCTGTGATTATCAATAAACACAAAATAATTGACTTATTTTACAAGGCAGTAGACCATGTTGTTTTACTAAAGGCTAAGAATGTATTGTTTTTGTGTTGTAGCTAATAAACTCCAAAGTCGATTGATGTGTTTAGGCCTTAATTAATCTCTTCCCAGTTATACTGGATTCCTTATCACAAGATCACAATTTAAAAGAAAATCTTGCCACCCTCTGGCTGCAAAGGCCCCAGATAACTCCTGTCCCACCAAAGTCTCACCAAACTCATCATCAGGGACAATCTTCCCACAGACCCTGTGTGTCACTAGTGGACCCAAACAGTGTCAGAACAACAAATGCAAAACTAATACACAGATTTCTTCAACAACCACAGTAGATGCTCCCTTCTTTGAGGAGAAGCATCACTTGTCTTTCATCTGTTCCCACACTGCCCTATCCTCACTGCTCTGGCTATATTTCTCATCTAATCTGCTTGTTTCTGTTACTCTTGTCTCTAATATTATCAAACACATTAGTGTAACTGAGAAAAATTCAGAGTAACTGTCTCCAAGTGTAATTATCCTAAGTTTGATACTTCTGGTTTAGACCTATAGAAAGATTTGTGTCCCTGAAGACTTGTCGGCTTTTCTTGAGAGCCACACTTGCTCTAATGAAAGATCTTGCCTCTCTCCATCACCTTTCATTTGTGGCAGAGATTACATCTTTCTTGCTTTGCCTGCTTCCCACTAGCACTGGCTACACCTTTGCATCAAGAAGCGTCATAATAGCTTTTGATGGCACAAGAATCAGCCATAGAAATGTGTTTACACAGAACAGATTGAGCTCTAAAGAAAAATGGAAAAATGGTTTTGTTTGTAGCATTTAAAACTCTGGTTTATAAACATTTTTATTTAATTAACTTCACCCTCAATTATAGCTCTGACTAAGCTTGCAATCCATAGTTTTGAGACCACAAAAAAGGAAAAATACGGAATGTCAGGGCTGACATTCTGGAAATGCGTAAAGGAAAGACTAAACAAATAAAACCAGCCCCCACATTTTGTGAAAGAACCTTCTGTGCACTGGAAATACTGTTATCGACTACAGTCATGGGACTCACATGCATTGGTAAGAAAGAGTAAGCAGTATGAATTATTGAATGTATTTTTATTTTTAAAAAAATGTTGCATAATCTTTGTGCATGAATAAAAGAACGAAGAGGATGTCTCCTAGGGGAAAAGTAAATGTCGCATTAGGTTAATAAACATCATCAGTCAAACATCAATATGTGATACAATCTAACCTGAGGGCTACTAGAGCTCTGCTAAGCTGAATGCAGTAGACTCCCAAGGCTTACTGCATGCACAGTTAATTCCACAACCAATACCTTCTTCCAAAATGTGATTAAATATGGCTTAAGTTAAGATACTGCTATAAATTGCCCACAGACAAGTTCTTCTTTTTCATCAGTCAGATAGCTGAATATTACTGCCAGATAGTATAAAGAATATATCTGCCTTTCTGCTTTCACCTTATAAAGAAGAAGAAATGATAATTCTGGTGAAGCTTTTTGAGAACTAAGGACACACTACTGAATGACATCTGGGTGGTGGTGTTATTAAAAGTGCCCATATGCCAGTTTAGCTATATATGGTGTTAAGAATCTATGCCAGACTGCAAAAAAATTACCAGATGAATTCTCAAAAAGATTTAGACAAATCCTATTTCCAGAATTGAGTTGAAAGGGGGATTTGTTTAGTAAAGTGTTGGTATCTAGAAATGTGCTACCTCTGAATTCAGGGAGAAGCGGTAACATTTTAGACTATGCACAACAAACTAGATGTATGTTTCATCCTGAAGGTGACATCAAAAACAGATCAAGTATTTATTTGCTGGCCAGCTCAGGTCTTTTCTTCAGACATCTAATCCATCATGACGAATTCTACAGATGACCATCTAGGGCTTTATTCAGAAAGTTCTATCTACAGCTGTCAATCAGTTATTTCTTTTGGCACCTCTCAAGGCCTGGGTTTGTCCAAAAGAAATTTTTATGCAAGAGTGTTAGGGAATGTGTAACTGATTTGGCCTATATCCTAATGTCTAAGTCTTTTTGATAGTTCAAAAGAGTAGGGTCCTAAGCCACTCTGGCACTTTCAATATGTTCATTTTCACTGCTGTTGGAAAAGACACTGCTTTACAAAATAAAAGAGCAATTCAGTTTCGTAAAATGCAGATCTTCATCATATTGACAGTACCCATTGCTGAGCTTCTGTCATATGATTCTAGTCCATCTTTTCACATCTGATGAACATTTAAGAAAAAAATGGGCAAGTAGGGAAGAGAATTCAATTCCATCTGCAGGATTCCCATCCCAACACAAACATCAGATGGAAAAGGTCAGTGAACTAAAAGTCTTTTTTTGGCAATGGAGGTAGGAGGTCCAGAAGAATTTCTGCAAATAGAAAATGTAAAACAAATCATAAATGTAAATCAAAAGAACATCCTGTTCTTGTTTATCTTGCAGATGAAACTAGAAATTCACAAATCTTTACGCACAATTGAAAGGGGGTTTGAGACAACCTGTTGTCTGCCTATGATATGAACAGCTGTTTGTAGGAAAATTTTCCACATAGGTCACCACAGAAAAAGGGTAAGGTGTTGACAGCCTGATGGATGAGTTTGGCTGGCGTGGTGCCCATCCAGTTGTACGACTAACACTTTCTTGTACAGTACATATCCACACATTTGGATTGCCTGTCGTATAGTTGCACTTCTAGTTATAAACGGAAAACAGATCACCTGAGTTCCTAAAGAGCAGTGTCCTAAATGCTCTATTATTAAAAAGAGTAGTGAAAGTTCAAATTAAACTTAAGAAATACTCCTTATATGAAAGCTTGCAGCTGTTAATATCTGGAAATGATCATGCTGCTGTGTGCACAGAGCCAAAAGATAAGCAAAGGTCCCATTGCTATGTAGAATTGCACCATTTCCCAGCCAGAAGCAGTGCTGCTTGTCTTTCACAATATTGGTGGCCCTTATGTAAGGAAAATTTTGCTAAATGGTCAACCAGATGTGGACATGCACACATTGTTTCAATTAGTTTGCATTGACTGGTATCTAAAATCCCAGGAGTCTCATCCGTTTGGTTTGAGCATGGAATTCAGCGTGGCTGCAATACAATTGAAAAAAATCTTCAAGCCACAGTTTATATGAAGGAAAAGAAAGACATTTTCTTCTTTATTTTTAACTTCTGAAAAGACAAATACCTGTCTGTTCCTGCTAAACCTTTCCCTGACATTTCCTTCTAAAAGAGAAATGGATTACCACTTCAACATGGCAGACACGTGATCTTTTAACAAGTCCTGGTTTATTAGGGTATGGAAATATAACTTTTGTTAAAGTCCTGCGACTGGGTGGCTCAGTGGCTATATGCAAGTCATCTAACTTTCATGAGGAACCTGTGGATACCATGGCAGATGCCTGCAACTGCCTGGTTTGATCTTGGGCTGGAAGTGAATTTGGGAAAGCTTTGTTCAGTGCTTGTCTGCCAGCAACTTACAGAAAAAAAAGGAATTGAGTTCCTTAACTCCCCCATTCCCTTGTTGCCATATTTGTGAAGTTCCTGTTATATTTAGTATGTACGTGCCATTGCAAACTGTTGTGAGGCATCTGCAAGGTGAATACACTACTGAACAGAGTCCTCTCCTACTATGAGCTGAACTGCTGAAGTGGGACTGTCATCACCAGCCTGGCAAATACAAAAGCAATACAAGAAATTTCTTCCCTCCTGTTTTTTAACTGTATAAGATAGAAATCTTCATTATTCTAATTATTTTTAATTTTGTATTTTAGATATATTTATGCTTTATATATATCAAGCAAGCCTTTGCATTCTCTCTGGCAGGGAATATTAATTTTATAGATGGAAAATGGGTTTTACCCGTTCTTTTTATTGTAGGGGTAGGACAGCATGTGACACTTAGTTTAACTCCACAGTGGAGACACCTGAGGATGTGTACTTGCCCTCCTTTCCTGGCTGGGGGAGCCTCTAGTGATACGTGCAGGGTGAAACGTTTTTGTAGGTGCTTTACCTTGTTCTGCCCCAGGCCCTTCTGCCCCCAGGAAAAGAGCCTGTTTGCCGTGTTGCCCTGGTAGAAGGTAACGTACCCTAAAATTTGTTTAATGTCTGTAGCCATGTAAGGCAAAGAGGAGTGAGATCTATCTTCATTTTACAGATGTGAAAGTGGACAAAGGAAAAGGCCTTGAAGTGTATCTGTGCTGGATCCAGCACTGAGTCACTTCCATCAGGTGTTATTTCTGCTAGCTCTATTTTTGCAGCACTCCTGTCTGAAAGTACATGCAAGAGTGTAATATTTCTTTTGACATCAATATTTTTAGTAGGAAATTGACAGGAATGGTCCCCACCATGTTGGAATATATGCCTCATTTTAATTATATGGTTCTGGCAAATGTATTTTTTTTTCTTCTTGAATCACTTTTTCCTACTTGGGTTTTTCTGGCAAACCCTTTCTGAAAGCTTGCTCTGAAGAGAGATCAATATTTTTCTACTTCTTTTGTCTACTAGAAATTCCATACTGTGCTGGCGATCTCACAGGCAGCTGGTGTTTTGGCTACTATGTTAGCTAGTTAGCTATCTAATTAGGGTGTTGCAGTAGGGGTACAAAAGGGAGAACGTGTTTCTGTAGAGGTGTTTCTAAGCTACGGCTGCAATCATTAACTGTTTTATTTTAGTCCCAACTGCAGGGAAAGGAGTAGGAGGGCTGTTAACGTTTAGCTTTGTAACAATGCCTTGTTTCACTGCCCTACTTATAAATAGCAAAATTTTAAAATATAACAGAGACCCATCTCTCCTGCAGGAACAAATGGAAAACACTGACAGTACAGACAATAAAAATGATGACATTAGAAAATGTGTCATGAAACTGGAGAAGAGATCCCCAAACACTGATTTGTAATTATAAATGCATTTTTCTGCAATATACTGCAGCTCAGTGAATGCCTCAGAGCCAAAGCCTGGGGCTTGTTAAAGCTTATGCTGATTAAAATCTAGAGTAATTCAAATACATAGAAATCATTCTTGAGTCATCCATGTCCGACCAGGTCTTTTACTGGCTTGACAAACTGTTCAAATTAACCCAATGCTGTGTTCTGTGAATAGACAAATCCTGAGGTTTCAGCCAAGGTTGCAAAGTCTCACATGCAGTTAGCTGAAACAAAATGTAAACTCTGAGTCAACAAAGAACATTATGGGTTTTGAGCAAATGAGGAGCTTTGCCACAATTGCCTTATTAATGAGTGCCTACAAAAGCTGATCAAACATCAATTCAGAGTGGCTCAACTGAGAAACTGATGCTTTAGTTGTCTGCTATCTGGACATAAGCACTCTCTTACAGGCTTCTCACCTGCCTCCCTGCTTGATAGAGACATGCACAGCTTTATCCCCAGTGGCACAGTTTTAACTTGTTTCCAACACTGTCTTCCTTGGTGACTCTGACTACAGAGAATAGGTTTGATCCTCACTGTTGCACTCAATGACCACTTCAGCAAGGGTGCTGGGCAGAGCCACTTACTGGTAAATGTTTCTGAAGAAGGGGACACAGTCCTCAGCCATGCAGGTAGAGCTAAATGGCTTGGACACAGAGCAGATATATAGATATAGATATATAGAGCTAAAATTCAGTGGATACTGTGTCAATTTTTTTTTTCAATCTTCCTTTTATCAAAGGAAACAAAAACAGCTATGAAGAGTACTATTCTTAACTATGTGTATAGATACATGCATAAGATATATAAGATATCCAGAAAAGATGAAACAGCTTAGAGACTGCTGTCTGCAAAAGTTCTGCAGTAATATTGTAACTTAACTTACTTTGACTGTACTTTTGCATTAGTTTGCAAATGAAACAACTGCAATGAATGTTTTGCTGTACAATATAAATAGGGCTATAGTATAAACTTGACATAGGACTGAAGAAATAAGTTACAGACCATAAATACAATATGTCCTGTAATAGACGTCAGCTATTTTATGCATACTGAATAATACTTACCAATCCTAAAACATGAGGAAACATCCAATTCAGATGATTTACCCCATTGGATGTCGTCATCTGTTAGGTCAGATCCTTTTATAATGTTACAAGAACAAATCTATTTTTACCCAGCTCTGTTCAAATATCATTCGCTAGCTGTGCAAGTGCTTTGGTCCAAAGCCTGAATGAACAGGTGTAAGAACATTATCTGACCAAATATGAACTCATGTATTTTATATATTGTACATGCTCACACTTTTATTTATAAAATGAGTTCACTGTCCCTGAAATTTTACTTGCACTGTTTCTGTCTTGTCTGTTGAAATCTGAAATGAAAGAAAGCAGCACCAGTATCTTCTAAACTCTCATGATGACAAGCAGAAGTAAAAATTAAGTGAAAGATGAGAGGATTTTCCCTCTTAGCTGATGTAGTGAATTAAACATAAAGTTTATTTTAGTCTTTTAGTCTTCATGAGTAAATCAAAACAGTTATTCTTGACTTTTTGTTTTGGTCTATGTTGCATGTTTGTTTGGTTGGGGTTTTTTTCTTAAACTTTTACCTACCAAAACTACAGAGAGATATAAGAAAATTTTTAAATTCTCTATGTATTTTTTCAAAAGAACATAGGATACAAGCAGGATGTTCATGTTTTTAAGGACATTGTTTGGGGTTTTGTGTGTCTTTTTAGTTTTCAGTAAAGATTTTGGAAGAAAATACTTAAAATATTCTGCACTCTGTGAAGATCTTTGCACTTCATGTATGATCTTTGAAAGCCCGGGAATTTCATGTCTGTAGGGTTACCCTTCTTTTCCTGCATAGCTCAGGGTGCCTAAAGCTACTAACACTTATGCAAAGGTTCTTGGTAAGGTACAAAGAAATTACATATAGACAAAATGCAAACCCAAGAAACATATTGGAAATGTCAGGTCATGTAACTTTTAGAGAGACTAGAGTCAAATGACTATATTTAAATGTGTACTTTTAAACATGTTTTTTACAATGATCTGATAGCACAGTAGCAGTGTAACATTGGCAAGCAAGCTCTGCTGCTTGTTTGCAGGTTGCTCATAGCTGCCATATGCATAAGGGTGGAATTTTTAGCAAGTATTTTTAGCAAAGTCTGTGTGTTAAAGTTAGAGCTGACCACTCTTTCTATTTAACCAGGGCCAATATTTTTCACTGTAGCAAAGTTAAAATTAATGGAGCTAACTGATATTTATTCAAGCCAATAATCTAAATGAAAGCACTAAACCTATATCTAAGTATGATTCCAGGAGGGACAGATAGCAGTGTGTGTTGTTAAATCTCCACAGCAGTCCTGCTGTGGCTCTGTGTATCAGTTACTCTTAACTTTGAGAAGCTTTACCAGTTCTGGCTGGACTTTTCCATTGCTGATATCTCCTTGAGGTGGAAACCTTTGACAAATAGCAGCCAAGTGATGCAGCAATTTCTGAAAGGAATGTTAAGGGAAGAATAGGTTGCTTTATTCCTTAAAAATATTCTTGAAAGGTTGTCTCTGCAGTGTTGTAGTATGGCCTGGGTTCTGGGGAAAATTAGAGAAGGAATAGGAGGCAGCTGTGTGACAGAGAGGAAGGAGTCATGGAGACAGTGCAAGAAGAGGAAGAGTGAGGAGGAAGGCTGGGACTGGAGAGAAAAACAACTGAGATGATTATAAGCTGGGACTTTGGTGGACAAAAAGAAGGACAGGTAGCCACAGTGATATAGAGAAGAATTACATGTTAAAGTTGAGGATGGAAGCTGGTTGGAAAAAACCCTGAAAGAGAGGCAGGTTGGGTAGGGTCATTGAAGACAAGACAGGGACAAAGTCAGTGGGACACATCTGAGCAAGAAACTGGGAGGATAGTCTACCTGGGAGTTGTTGGGAGACTGTGTTGGGAAAGCAGTGACCTTGGAGGGAAGGCAAAGGAAGAGAGCTAAGACTGGCTTAGCAAGGACAGTGGGACTGATGTAAGAGGCTTGCTGGAGAAGGAGTAGGACACAGATGGATGGGCAAAAGGCATTGGCCTCTAACTGGGAGCTGCTGTTACAGAAAGCCTTATGCATACATAGGAACAGATAGGCAGGACTGGGCATTGTGAACAAAATCCAAAAAGAATGGATGGTAGTTCCGTCAGAACACGTTCTTCCATGATAGAACCCACCATGTCTAAATTACCTTTTCTATCAGCCAATAATGGTAGTAAATGTCACCTGGAAAAGCAAATTACTTGCAACTTCTTCTGCTGGTTTTCTGCCAGGAAGGCAGCTTGTCTGGGCCAGGGACAGAGACCTGTGCTTTGAGTCCAGAAGTCTTGGCTCGTGGATGTGTAGCAGACTCCTGTGACAGGCATGCAGGAGTTGGTGTAGTGATTTAGTCCTGTTCTTTTCAGGCTGTGATTTTGAGAAGTGTCTAGGAAATTATATACAAAATGGTAGTTTTAAGACTGTATAACCTTGAAGTTACTAAATAGCTCCAAGAGTCTGCCCTGAAAACCGTGATTAATTTCCTAATGCGCTTTTTTTCCTTGCCCCTCTCTACTGAATTTATTCCATAATACTCCCATGACATGATGGGGCTTTTGTATCCTCTCTTTGTTATCTGCACTAATTTATGACAGACATGCCCAGGATCTGATATTTCAGAGTACTCAGTGTTTAATACTGCTGATACTCAAATAAATCATCCACATAAATCAACTACAAGCTGATTCTTTAGCTCTGCTTCAAATTACAACCCACAATCTCAAGGAACATATGGGAAGATGAGGAATATGCAGCTGTTAAAAAACAGTGAAAAGTGTGATTTAAATGGCTTGGCTGACACTGCAGAACTCCATGGTAAAAAGCCACATTCATTTGCTTTCGTTGTGACACCTTTGATTTTCTTCAAGTTTACCTTTAAACACTTGCCAATTTTTGCAACAAATAATATAGAGGGGGGAAAAAAAGAGTGTCCAGAAAGTGTAGCCTTCATCACTGAATTGTCTGGATTTTGTTCCAGATGAAATCTGTGTAGTAAACTGAGTAAAGCAAGGGTCCCAAAAAAATGGTATATAATAATGTATTTTAGGCCCGTAACTCAGTGTACACAGATGATCTGAAGCACAACATCATGTCATAAAATCAGGTACTTTTGTAGCTTGGCAGAGACTTAGAAAAACAGGCTTATAGTTTTGGCTTCAGAGTTTTGTGAAAACCAGGCCATGCCCTGTAATGTGTGCTGTGCTGTTACTGCTGCTGGAGGATTGGAACAAACATAATGACATGAGTCTCTGCTTTTATTTTGCAAATGCATTTTTAAATGTAAATATACTCAGAAAAATGTCTTTATCTGACACCAGAGTTTTCTATATTTGTAACTTTTATTCTTATATTAAATGTGTTCCATTTACCTAGCCTAACGACTATAGGCTCTGCTTCTAATCCTGCATTTTCAACCTGCACCATACAAAATTAAACAATAATCTTATAGGACCATTCTAAGCTGGGTTTTATAAGGGTGGACAAGTGCTGGTAGAGCAGGCATGTTAACTTGTGTATTTGCTGCCATGTTCCTCTGGGAATCTGGATTGTCCGTGTGCTATTGTTGTGTGTGACTCTTTTGACCTGATGTGCCACATGTGGCTGGGTTTGTGCATAAATGAGAACAGTAGTTCTGCTCAGTACCTGAAGAAAGCATACTTTTCCTCAGCACAATCCCAAGTCTCACTCCAGCGGGCAGTATACTCTTGCCTGTGGCAAAATAGCAGTTGTTGGCTTTCTCCTGTGACTTGATGCAGTGGGAGGATTTAGCCATCTCTCTTAGCCTGTTCTTGTGGAGGCTAGTTCCAGCCTGGGCACTGTCAGGAACTGTAAGTCCTGCAGTCAGAATTGTGGCAGTTGGCCTGTCAGTGTAGGCAGAAGAGAGAAATAAATGTTCTCCCCTCCAGCTGATTCGTCTCTGCCATTCCACTGAATGCAACATTTTATGAATGTCAATAAAGCTATGAAATAATCCCTGAACACCCTCGAAGCAGACAAGCAGAGTAATCAGAAATGCCATTTTATAGAGTCACTTCAGTACCTACAATTGTACTTTAGAAGAGGAACCCCTGAGAGAAAGCCATTAAGAAATTACAGTTATGTAGATAAATGTCATGCTTTGTTTTTAAATGTGCAACACATACCAAAGAGGTGCTGATTTGCTATATTAAAATGGCCAACACTGTCTGCTCAGGGCAGGAAGGTACAGAGAATTTTTTTCAGTAAGTTGAAAAAGGGGGCAACAGATTTATGGATGCTGCTTTTTTTTTACTCCTGGAGGTGTGAACCTCTGGTTGGTATTTCTGAGACTATTAGCAATAGCTACCTTCCTCAGACTCTCCAGAAGGGGTTCGTAAACTGCCTGAGGTCTGTAATCCTCTTGTTGAAAAATTAGTGGTTGGCATAAAGAGGGTAAGAGTTTAACGTTACCATCAGCACATTGCTTTGGGTGGAAGAACCTAATCCATGTATCAAAACAACATTCAGTCCTGAAGGAAAGAAACTGGCTTTCACTTTTAACTCGCCTGCTTGCTGGTTATGCATTTCAGGACAGTGTTTGGATACAGCTTTGGGACGCATGAAGCATATAGGTTAAAACATATTCCCAAAGTGTGTGTTTTCACCATAACAGTGAGAAAATTTATAGCCAGAACTGCTTCCATAAAGCAACATCAAATGCAGAATTACCTCTGTTATCTTTCAGTGAAATATCTGCACTGGGACAAATGTGATCATTTGTCAAGAAGGTGCTTACTCTGTAATTGTTTCCCTTGCTGAGAAACAGGTATAAGAAGTGCTACAGAATTAGACCAGTCTGTTGCAGTGTGCCCTGGCAGGCAGGTTGTGTCTTGTAAGGATGTTGCTCCCTAACTCTACCGGATGATGGCTGTTGGTGGCTAGCACTGACATTAAGTGTCAAAGAAACCCGATAATTTGCCTGAACTTTCAGATAAGATGGCATAATAAAGGATGTATTTGTGTTTCTGCCCATTTAAAATAGTGAGCAAGTATGTCAAAGAGCTAACAAGTTGAACTTCATCAATAATAAACCCCTCTCTTGCACAGATACCTCTTCAGACTTTTCTGTAGAGGTGGGAAGTAGGACTGATGAGTACAATGAGGTGACAGACCTGAGCTGTGGAGTGGCTTAAAGGAAAGCAGTGGAACTAGCTGTAGCACTGACAAATTAATTTCCACCCTCTGGAAAATATCACTGACTTCCCCTCTGTGTCTGTGGGCCAGGAGGAAGTACCCAGAACAATGAGATTAGAAACAGATGGATCTGGTGTTATGTTAGGAGTTGGAAATCCTGTTTTTTCAACGTTTTAGGGAGAGGAATGGAACATTTTTCAAGTTCATTGCACATGCAATGTTGCGCTGCTATGTACAGCTGATGCACATAAGCCTTTCCCAAATACTATAGACATTAACAACATCTCTCCAGTAACTGAAAGAGGATACAACTTGAGCAGGAATGTCAAGCATTTGTAGGAGCAGATAGTTTGGAAACACAAACAGCTTCATCTCACCAGGTGGCTTGATTGTGTTGACAGGAGAGTAAAGCAGTATGATGCACTTCATAATTTGTTCCAGTTACCAGATGGGACTGGTTGGTACTGGCTGAACAGACTAGGCTGTTACTGCACCTTTCCTCTCACCAGCTTGTATCTTCATTCATCCTGTCTTTCCTTTCTTTATAAATAGCAAGAAATGGCTCCCTTAGGCACCTCCTTCCTACCTCTGCTCTGAAATATGATGATCTTGCAAAGACTACAAAGCTACTGCATTAGAACTCAAGCATTACCATCTGTCAATAAACTCATAAGAGTGGAGGAGCAGGAACATAACAGCAGGACAGGACATCCAGATGAAGCTTAGAAAAGCTGGCCTGTAGGAAAAGGAACAAGGGCTGCAACTCTGGGAGCTTGAGGGGAAAGAGGAGCATGACAATCTGACATAGGAGGCGCTGCTAATTGCAGTAGAAGTCCTAGCAGTGGAAGCAGCCTCTACACATTTGTACGGTCGGAAGAACAAGGTGTCAGGGAACAGGCAAGCAGGCAAGGAAGATGTAGCTGCTTTCCTTGTCTGCATCTCACTTATCTCTTTTGGCCTGGCTGTTGTGTATGCAGAAGTCTGCATGGCTTCCTTCCTTTATTGGAGTTGTCTAGGAGAGCAGTGCAGGGGCTGTGCCATTATCCAAAATTCCCAGAATAGGCAGTTCAATTGCTTTTGGGGAGCCAAAACTTTTTTTGCTATCAGCTGGGCCATTGTTCATCCTTTGTCTTTGCATCATTCTTGAATGCAATTAACAAAGCATGTAGAACACTGATGCTGACTCTGTGGGCTCAGAGAGAGATCAGGTGGGAAAATAAACTGAAACATCAGTGACTGTTACACCAAAATAATCTCAAGAAGAGTGAAGCAGCAAGTGTCAGTTAAACTGATGGTGGAAGTATCCATCCCCCAGAGAGGAGAAAGAGATGAACAGCCCAGAAAATGTGAGGAGTGCTCATCCAAGGCAGTGACTGTCAAAGTGAGTCCTGATGTCCAGATTTTTTTCTGGTCCAGATCAGTGTAATCTTGGCTGAGTGTCAGCAGGGAATGAGGTATTAATATTGTTACTGCTTTTCAACTTCTGGTTATCTCATATCTTCTCTGTACTGATAGGGTTTGTGTGCATGATCTAGCAGAGTGCTTAACAGCCAAGATCTTCTTTCATCTGCACTAGATTTTTATTAATAGAAGTTGATGATCCTTTTAACATGTGCAAGTCTTCCTCAGCATATTGTTGACCAATGCTACTGAACTGAGCCTTCTGCAGTAATGATTGGTTTTGGCTTGATTCCTGTTTCTAGCCTTTGTTTCAGAAAGTTCCTGCATATTTGTCCTTGCACTGTCTGGGCACTCCCAATAAAGTGAGCTGAGGCTCACTGATAGTGGTGAGAATCAAAGCCATTTGTTTCTCTTGGGAGAAAGAGAAAGCCAAGTAATACATGTGTGAGGGGAGAGGGATAATTAGGCGGAAGGGCACAAACCAACATATGAGCTGATTTCAGATTGCTGGAAACATCCTGCTCAGGTGGCATATGCATCTGATGAAGTCTGTGCTTCCAAGTGCTGTAACTACCTGTGCATATCAACCCAGTGTAATCTTTTGTGGGGTTAATAGCAGTAAATGATCAACTTAGATTTTCAAGATTGTCTGGAGGTTAAATTTCTTTAAATCCCTTTGGGTGGAGGTAAAGCAAGTGCATAGCCTGGGCTGTGTGCTGTGACCTGTAACAGGATCTTGCTGGAATACACCAGCATGGGTGGCCTTCAGGAAGGAAGGCAGATGTTTATTGATATGAGGGGAATGCAAAGGGGAGTCAAGGAAAGTTTAAAAATTAACAGAAAAAACCCTCAGCTTTGTCATTCCGAATAAGACCTTTCAGCTGTGACTATCAGTAAGAAAATCAAGAACAGACCTGCCACAAACCATGTGAAAAGCACATGAAGAGTAGTGACACCAGAGCATCCTGAAGCCTGAGCAAAACAAGTTTGTTTGCCCAAAATTTCAGTGCATTTATATTACTAATATGCGTAAGGTGAATATAGCACAGCAGTTGTGCAAGCCACCAATAATGGTGGGTGCTTGGAGGCACGTTTCAGGGGGGCACGAGGGTGGCCCCAGGAGCAGCGTGTCTGGCAGTCACAGGTGAGGTGGTAGTTCGACACAGAACATGAGGTATTTATTGAATACTGACAGAAGCTGAAGGAGTGCAGACAGGAAGCTGCCAAGGGCACATCAGTGCTAGCCACATTTTACTAAATGGAGAGTAACATTAATATGTAAGGAACTGGAGGAGTACAGGCCCTGGAGCAAGGCAGATAAGCAGGGTGGGACAGGACAGGCTGCATGGAGCCTAGCAAGCTCATTTGCTGACAGGGACTCCCTCAGAACACTCCATCCTTATACCCTTTCACTGTTGCATCTGGTATCTCCATTTCACCCAGCAATGCCTGATCGTGCAGGTTGCCAATGAGAGCTGTAGTTGCTATGTGAAAGTTACAAAGAGGAAAGTCCATGGGATATGTATCTCCAAGGCAGGGATTGTGTGTGTTTCTTATTTTCTGTGCACGCATCCCAAATGCCAGTCTCCCATGCCACTGGTTACCTTTTCCCCTCACTCTTATCAATGACCTGCATTCCCTTTCCTGTAGCTGGTGGCTCCTCCAGCCCCTTTGGCTTCTCCAGCAGTGATGCTGTGCATCTTTCCCACTGCCATCTCCCTAAGCATTCTCTCATGTCTTTTCTCCAAACCTACAGTGTAAGTTGTCTTTTCAAGCATGGGTAAGGTTTGCAAAGCTGAGCTAGCAAGACAGGGTGAGAAGGATAAAGGGTGGTAATGGCTCCCTTGAAGAACCCTGGGAGTTTGTGGTAGCATGGAAGTGGTTGAAAAAAACAAACTTTGGTCAGTGGATGTAGCCTGTTTCCTTGGGGGTTTTTCAAGTTTTCAGCCAGTAAGGATGAAATGTTCCTCTAAAATGTGAGGATTGATCAGAAGTGATGTCCAAAGTGATGTTTAATATACAGACAGGAAGAGAATTGCTGGTGAGCAGAGTGCTAGGTCGTGCTTTCCTTGCCGAAGATATTTTGGATTTTTTTTTATGTAGCTGACAGATGCTCTTACTTGCAGTCAACCCTTGAAGCTCTCTTCTTTCCATCTTGCAAAGAGCTATTATTAACAGAAGCTTGGGAGCAGACAAAATTTGATACAACAGGAAAAATTGTGCAAATCCCTGTTTTTCTCAGTAGGGAAGCTGAGGCACAGACAGGCTCAGTGCTAAAGGTAAACAGGGAATTGTATAGCAGAACTCAATTTGAACATGAATTTCTCATTTTAGGTTTTCTGCTTGCCTTTTAGCTCTTACAGCTGTTTTCTAGTGCTAATTTTGGCTGATTAGATCTGAGATATATGTGTTTTCTGTGGTTACTTCAACCTGTCGTATTTACCAAAGTTGCGTTACTTGAACTCTTCACATATCCTGCACAGGTTGATGTAAGATTAGTGTGGTTCCTAATCTAATGGAGAGTGTGTCATTGTGCAGAGAATTTTATAGAATGTAGGCTATATTGCAGGCTACAGCCTTTTTTGCAATATATGGCAAGTCTCTTAAATAAAAAGGTCTTCTGCAGCTGAAAGCATTAGAAGGAATATGCATATACAGATTATGCATATACAGGCTGTGTCCCTAGACAGAAAATGTATTTCAGTCAACTAAAACATTGACAAATATAATCATTGTGATGAAGTTTGTTGTGCAGTATTTGTCCTTAATTTCAAGTAGTTTAATCAGTATTTTTATTTCTGGAATGGAAATATAGTGCCTGTGGTACTGTTTGCAGTCAAATCCTCCAATGGTAATGACAATCTTGATAATATCTATCAAACTCAGATTACATTATATGGGAGTTATTAAGTTTGTATGTAAGTGTCCTGTACTTGATTTTGCTGAGGCTTCAGGACAGTATTTATGCACATGTGTAAACACTTTAAAATACTACTTAGGCATT
The DNA here is from genome assembly GCA_035047845.1 of Dendrocincla fuliginosa. Lineage (NCBI taxonomy): Eukaryota > Metazoa > Chordata > Aves > Passeriformes > Dendrocolaptidae > Dendrocincla > Dendrocincla fuliginosa. Next base: position 44,129,544 of record JAWWMO010000043.1, on the reverse strand, counting down.
ACAGTCAATGTGGTCTTATATGCAGGGTTTTTTTTAATGTATGTTGATTTCTTTATAAGGCATTTTCTGCTATGCATACACCCTGTGTGTCTAGTAAGAGACAGCATCTAAGAAAATAAAATTATCTCCTTAATACAATGAGAATAGCATCTGACAGGTGTTAAAGAAACTTTATTTCACAGAAATTAGAGATAAGAAAGAAGAGTGAGTTATTTCTCACAAAAGAGGTTTGTCCTGTAATAATTTTCTAGTGCTTTAGAATAGAATTCAAATGGGTGGGAATATTATGTCTTCAGCAGAATCTTCTCATGGTTTAAGTTCTTCTGAAAAGTCACAGTTTACTCATTATTTTAAGTAACTATGTAATTACCAAGTGCAATACATGGGATCTCAAGGCTGTCTCATGTGGACTAGATCAGTTTTCAGTTCTCCAAGTATACAATGGTAATGTGATGTTTATGAGACCACCGTAGTGTCCTTCAGAAAGCATGTTTTAAGTGTAGTTAAACCAGCTTGGGTGTCAACTCGTAATTTGGATTATACAAAAGAATGACTTTTCAGAGTGGAAAATTCAGATGTCGAAATCTCATTGACATTCAGAAAAAAGTTGTGAACATTACTTCCCTTTGTGTTTTTTACAAACCTAAGTGTGGCGTTCATGTACTTTTGCTTTCTTTCTCCCTTGCTCATATGATCTCTATCTGGTGTTAATTAGAACAATTGTTCTCACATGGGCTGGTCCTCGCCTGTGGTGAGTTTTTACTTGAATGGTGCATGTCATCTGCTTTAAACTGTATACAATGTTCCAGGGGTAACTGGGGATAAGTCCTCTGAAGTTGGTTTTCTGTTATCGTCCCTATTTTATGAAATAGGCAACCTCCTAAGCCTGTCCAAATAAATAGAATTGAAAAAGAAAAATAGTTGCTTTGATGTCAGGGTGTTGGATATATATGTACCAGTGCTTGTTTTCCTCTCCCTGGGTATGATGAAATGGCATGTTGTAGCTGCCTTATTTTGCTTGGCTGTGCTCCTTAGTTTCTCTTACATGGATGCAAAATAATTAAAAAAAGCTTGAGCCACGTCATATTTGGAAACTTTTCATTTAAAATATGTCTCAGTGAACACACAGATTTGCACCACAGAGCAGAAAATAAGAATGACAACTAATTTAGTTGTTTTGATGTAAGATTTTTAGGAAATAGTCTTATATAAGTTTTTCTTGAGGTCTTGAATACCTTTTTGTCTTCCTTTTCTTTCAGACATTATTTTCACTCCAACTGCTTTTGTTGAACCAATATTCAGTTTAATATAGAAAGAGTTTGGTTAGCACATCTGATGAATAGGAGAACAACCTAGATGCACAGGAACTCCGAGTCGGCTTCTCTGTTGGATCTGAGGCGTTTTAAGATTGGGATCAATGTTAAATTACTTCTATTTGTGCGGCTACCTCAAGATTTCTTATCCTTGTTGTATTGTGTCATTCTGTGTATTTCTGAAGTGCCACTGTCAACTTAATCAAGTACTCCTGGCTTCCTGCTCATGTCCATGCAGGGCTTCTTCCATCATGCTGTACCATCTCTTTAGGCACTCGCACACTTAACAAGACTCGTAACAGATCCACCTGAAAATAACCATTTACTTTACTAGGTTATTTTACAGATTGATCAATTCTCTGGCCAAGTTCATTGCTTGGTTGCTCAAACAGCTTGCTTGGCAGAACAGAGAGGGATCTAAGACGGAGAAGTTGTTCACGCTGTGTGAAATAGTGCTGCTGGCAGACATGAAACCCATCTCTTGTTGCTCAGCCATGAACGGCTTGTTTTATACACTGTGCATCGGAAGGATCAAAGTCATATCTTGCTGTCCTTTTGCCTAGATTATTCAGTCTTGCTTAATGTTGGCTAAGGGAAAAAAAATCATGGTTTATGCTTTTAAGAATTCCATTTTCATGTTTCATTTTCTTTCCTGAAGAACTTTGGGGATTTTTTCACAGCTGCCTTAAAAGAAAGGTGAACTGTGTCCAAGAGATTCAAACCAGTTTCCTGCATTCATTATCAGCAGTGGAATCCAGCCACAAGTAGTGAAGCAGCAGAGGAGCTACTGGGTAATCTTGATGAATCTGCTTGGATGCAGTTTCTGAATTTTGCGGATGATAACATTCTGAATGGCCATATTCTCCATTATTCCTTGGTTTCTCTTGTCCTGCTATGCTTTTTTAAAATTAGGAAGAACTTAAGGTACATCATTAATAGCTTTTTAACACTGAAGAACTTTTAAAGCTGTAAGCATGCTTTCTCTCTGTCCCATAATCACTATTGGAACTGAAGAAGATGGTAGAGAGAGGGTGTCTTCCAATATCAGAATTTTGTTTACTCATTCAGGTCTGTGGAGAAGAGTTTAAAGATGTGAATAGAGTTTGAAATTACAGAGAGGGAAAAGAATGAAAGATGCATTTTAGTTGGTTACAATAAATGGAATAGGAAAATGGAACATTGTCTCAAATATGATTCCATTCATTGTTCATCAAGTAAGGTACAAGTATTTGAGTTGGTTTAAATAATATTTTTTCCTTTTTTTTTCTTCTTAAGTGAACACTTCTGAAACTAATATATGCATCTGTACAAATTTCATGTGCAAATTTCCTTTCCCATGTCATCCTGATCTCAGGAGAAATGTAGACATCAGATATGACAAATAAAACAATCATCCTTGAAGTACAGTTGCTTCTAGGGTTAAGATATGAGTCACGGTTGGATTAAGGGATCTTAGAGGTCTTTTTCAACCCTTGTGATTATAGGGCATTATACCAATACCAGAAAAACATTATATTCATATATTGTACTTGACATACTTGGATTTATTTTACTTGAACAATTTTAGACACCTACATCTTTGATTGACTAAGAAAAAACATCTATGCTCTATGCCTGTTTGTAGTCAATTAAATGAGGCATTCATATGTAATTTTTAAACAGCTGGTCTTAAGTGACTTCACAAGAACATGTACTTAACACTAGACAACTTTGCTGTTTCATCTACTACATCTGTTCATACTGTTGCTGCACAAATACGGATCTTGTATTCTTGGAAGAGTTTGGCATTTGCACTATGAAGATCCTGTGCTTCAAAGTTCCCAATATAATGCATTGGCTTCTCAGAAATAAGCTGTCAAACTGAAAAAGGAGAAAAGTGGTTCATGCATAAGCTGGCAGAGGTAATTTTGATCATATTAACCCTGAAATAACACCTTATGTTTATAATTAATTTTTTTTAAGAAATAAGTGGATTTCATTTTCTATTCCGTTTTATATTACCAGAACTAATATGGGTCTATCTAGAACCCTGGGTCAACATGCAGTTTTAAGGGAAATGGTGGCTGCTTAAGATTATCCAATCTGTTGAGGGTGAACTTAGAATCTATTTCTGGAGTTCTTTTTATTGTGGCAATGGATTACTTCATGTTCAGTTTGTGGTTTCCTATACTCCCAAGTTTTGTTTTTCAGAATTCCTGCCCACTATATATTTGTGCAATTATTTCTCTCTGTGTGTAGTACTTCGAACTTACCATTTCTAAATTGCATGCCATGTTTTTTCAAGGCTATTTTGAAGTCTGTTTATTGCCACTGTGGTGCTTGCAACACTTCTCAACTCGTTATCATTTGAAAGGTGTTTTTGCTGCATTAGCAGCCAAGAGAGTAATGAAAACAGAATAAGACCCATGCGCCTAACAGGTCTAACAGGAACTCCATCTAAGCACCCTTAGTGTATGAAATTACTTAGAGGAACCTAGCGAAAATTACTGTTTGAATAGTTTTCCAACTTGCTTTGTGGTCAGCATATAATATCTGTAACTTGACAATTTTCACATGTTTGGTTATGGGTGTGTTGTGTGAGACAGTATCAAAAAGCCTTATTAAAGCAATAGCTGTGTCATCTCCATGGTATCTTCTAAAGCTATGGGAAATTTTCCCTTCTAACCACCCTAAGAAGAAAATATTTCCTATGTGCGTGTTTTTCAGTTCAGCAGGCTAGCTATTGCAAATAGAAGTGTTGACAAAAGTTTTGCTAGAATGATCAAAATATAAGGATTCCTTCAAAGACAGATTTTTGTTGTATTAAAAATATTAGGAGCCAGTCAAATAGTTGGATAAATAAAAATTTTCTGCACAACCTAGTCTGTCTTCAAAGCTGGTGCTGCTTTAAGATACAGATCTCTCCTGCAATTAGATTTTTGCACTTTGAGGTTTCTGAGAAATTCTGCCATAGATTCTTATTCTGAAAAGGTTCTGCCATAGATTCAGCTACGGTTTTCCAGCAAGATTAAGACCATGATGCTATTGAAAATAATGGTATTGCCCTGCAAATATATTGATGAGTTTTCATATGGATCATCCAGTTGTTCTGAGTTAGCCCCTGGCTGAATTAATACTACAGCTGACATAAGGGCAGGAACAGACAGGGAGGGAAGGGCCGATGGCACCTGTACAGGACACAGTACATGGCTTGTCACGGTGACTGAGTGTGAAACTTCAGGTTCAGGACCAGGCTTGGGTCAGACAGCAGGATCTTCACCAGCTCTATGTGTTTTGTCCAGTTGCTGCCTTGCACTGGCTGTGCTTCACCCAACACAATGTGAATTGTTTCTTTCATAAGATAATGAGAACTTGCCTCTCTCGTATTTTTAAACACCCATTACCTAGGCTAGATGAGTGAATGGCTTTACTGTCTTTCTTCTCTTTGCTTTTGGATTGACTCCTGTGTCAGCCTTGAAGAATTACGTTGTTTTTCAGTAACGTATTGTCTTTGCCCTTGCTAATTGTCCGTGCAGTGATGTGCCAGGTTGATTGAAGAGGTCTCAAATGGTCTTCTCCATCAGCACACTAGGAAATTTTTTCCTTGCTTTCGCTTTCACCAGTTCTTCTAGAGATAGATCAGAGCATTAAATAAAAGGCAGGGGTGGTGGGTCGTCTTCTCTGGCTTCATGCAAATTGTGTCTACTCAGGGACGTTTTAAGAGCTAGATTGAGCTGGATTTTCTGTTTGTCTCTGCTGACAGGAATCATGTTCTTTAGAAGTGACTTTGAGTGATAAGGTTTCACAGATATCTATTGTCAGACTGGGCAATCACATAAAGAAACCATCCAGTTAACTGGAAGTAGCTGAGTGAATATGAGAGGTGATTTATTTTTTTGTGGGTTGCTACTTCAGTCACAATGTTGCTATATATACATTACAACAAACTGCTGCATGTGCACAGCTAAAGAGGACAGCTTTAGAGCCCACAGGACTGTAATTCCATAGACAGATATACTAGCTGAGCAAGTCTCAGACAGAGTGAGTCCTGTGTCCCTGCCCCAAGACACTGGCTCATGCCCTCAGGTTTGTACACATGGGGTGAAATAGGTGGAAGATCCATCCCTTGAGAACTGACTTGAGCAAAACAAAGGCAAAATCTATTTTTCTTCTGGGTAAGTTCTCCAATCCTGTTTATTGCAAAGCTGCAAAAAACATCTATGTCTGCCAAAAGGAAATGGAGACATGTGATGGGAAAGAGAGGGTGGATCCATGAGATGAGGGACTACCTCTCCTGGAGGCAGAGCCAGCTGATCCTTAAACAAAGTTTGTTGAACAATGAATTAAGGCAAGTGATGGCAAGTCTGTTTAAGCTTCCTAACCAACCTCTGCACACCAGCCTTGTCTTTAATTTTTAAGACTCCCAGCTGCTTTCTGTGCCATTGGGAACTGACCCAGCTGAAAAAAACCCAGGGTTTAGGTGGGAGTTGGGGATACAGTCAGTTTGAAACCTGTCCCTCCTGGAACCTCCTAAGCATCTGCTCTCATGAAGAAGAGAATACATTCAGACTTCTGGTGGTGGGAAGAAGGTGGGTGTTGTTTAAGCTGGCATTGCCACTAAAGAAAGGGATCAGCAAACTGAAGGAATCATGCAGTTGTTCATATGAGAAGGGCAGTTATTGTTATAAACATTGTTGGGGTTTTTTTAACAGTTAGCTTAAAATTCTGTCTCTTGAAATGAAAATACTTTCTTTTTTGCAGTGTGGAAGCCAATGCATTCATTCATATGTGCTGAGAGTCTGTTTCATAACTCACATTTTCAGTCACTGGACTTGTCTTCACTATTTTTAATTTTCTTCTATAGCTGCTGTGTTTCTTTTGACTCTCTTTACTTAGTCATAGACGAGTCTTTTTTTTTATTTCTTCTATTTTTTTCTACTTTGTTTCATTCCCTGGAGCACATGATCTGTTCTGTTTCATCCTTGCACTAATATGATTGGATTCTGTTAATCTTACAGGGTAAAAGAAAAAAAAAGAGAACAAGAAAACAGTGATTGGAAAATAAGGTTTATGCTCTAATATTTGGCTCTTGCATGAAATTCTCTTTGCTAGTAATGGACCTACTGTTATATAACGGAAGAAGTAGATTGGAATCAAGATCAGGTAAAAAATAGTGCGTTAATTACTGTTCTCAATAACTACTTCTCTGTAGTAGATAATGCAACTGTTGGGGTTTTTTTGTGAGGATAAACCATCTTTGGTTTTCATGAGATATGGTAGTAGTGATGGTGTCCTGGTAATGACTTCCCATATGACCATTTGCTTTGCAGTGGTAGAAGAGGAAATAGGGCGGAGACTTCCTGGTTCCTCAACTTTGATTTAAACTTCTCCATCTTTAAACGTATTTCTAGGCTCTGTCTTGGTGTTATCATGCTTACATGTTGAGGCAGCTGCTTAAAATGACAGAATGTGAATGCTGAAAGCTACAAGGAATGTTTACAGTCCAATAGAATACGAGTTAGTAGCCTTATCAGTGTACTGACACTTGTTAACCACAAAGTGGTTTTTCTTTGAATGTCGCCTGTCAGGGATTGGTTTTCACATGCTACATAATTCTGGTCAGCTGAGCAGTTTCCTGTAACAGTGCTGAAGCCAAAATCAGCTTCCATTCCCTTGACACTATTCAATGTGCATCCATAATATAGTACACTCTTACCTATCATGAGACCTATCCATGCAAAATAGATACCTGGTGTAATCATATACTGCTGTGAGCTGCACTGAGTTGGTGTCACACTCTGAAGTCATCATTATTTTCAGAAGGTGTTGCTTGTCCCTTCTGCCTAACCCCTCAAAAGCAGTCTTGTATTAATAATGTTATGGTAGACATTTTATGTGGAAATACATTTCTACTATATTGGGATTTTTGTCCATCAAATTAATGTCTACTATGATAAGCAATAGAACACAGTGCTCACTAAATTTAGAGGAGAGATTCTTAGTCTTAAATTATTTACCAAAATCTTATTTGTTTTTGTCAGCACAAGCTAGTCTTTAAGTAGTAAATGAGTTGTTGAGTAGATCTAAAGATCTGTCAAGTAATCGGTATTTGAATTCAATAGCTTCATCAAGAACAAGATTCCAGCACAAATTAAGGAAGTCTTTCTTCGTTTGTCCGTCTTCATAATTGAGACTGAAGCAGAGTTATAAATTACATCTTTCCTCTGGTGAGAGCTATTCATGGTGGGTAAGTGTTTCTGACGCAATGGCATTATCCCTGCTATTGATGTTTTTTCATGTGCGCTTACTCAGACTTCCTGTGCTGCTGATTTTAATTCCATATGGAGGTACAATGGCATAAGAAGTTGTCTGTGCTGGCACAATGAGAAATCTCTTATGAATGGGTTATAACAAAGATGTACTTTTATAGCAGCTAGAGAAGTTATGAAATTAACAACTGATAACTGATCACATCACTTTTCTGTTTGTCTTTGCACTGTGATGGGGATATTACTGCTCTGCTTTGCTGATGAGGGAAGACTCAGCTACTGGGAGAGATTCTAGCACCGGGTCTTATCTTCATTACCTGCTAATTCTGTGTTTAACCTGGTTTTTCCCCTTCAGTCTGGGATGCATTGCTGAATCTAAAGCTGTCAGAGCCACACATGAAAGCTCTGTCATAAGCTGCCTGAGTGGCTTTTTTTCAGCTGTTAGTGCCAAGTGGAGTCACTGAGTGCATGTACTCACACAAAGGAGTAACGAGTCTTTTAACACCTACTCACAAGCCACTGGGCACTCATTCCCATACACTGCATACCTATGCTGGCTTGCTCTTTGAATCATTGGCCTGATATGGGAGGCATAAAACCTTTTCTTAGCATCTAGTATCCCAACCTGCCTAAAGTCTCTTCATTATCATTCATCTCTGCATTTTAAGCAGCAGCACAGCGGGCCCTCAGAAATCCAAAAGTCTTTATACTAATTGCTTGACTGCAGAAACATGTCAGATACCTGGTGTCAGTCTGAGCTGAAGAGTGAAAAACCTACTCCTTTAATAATGGAGGAGAGCTGAACATCAAGCTGCTGCTGTTTGACCAGAGGGTTGAGGGATCTGAAGATCAGTGTAGGAGAGAGATAAAAAGGCTGCAGTGGTAGTGTCTGGAAATACAGTGGTAAAAATTCCAGTGATGAAATGGGCTGTGTGCTGTCACCCGTGGGAGCATGGGGTGAGGGCAAAGGTATCCATGTCAAACACAACATCTGCAAAGACCAGTCCACACAGGCAGCCATCAAAGGAACAGAGTGAAAGACAGTGGGAGGTAAGTGGCCTTACCCTGCCCTGGAAAAAAGCTCAGCTTTGATATACAGGTTATATATCATACAAAGAATATAAGCAGCACAGATTAGGACTCAACATCTCAAGACAGGAAGATGGAGCCAGTTGTCTTTATTCTTGTTTCAAAGAACAGTTTGAAACATGTGTTATGTGCTGGATTCTGCACTTGGCAAGGGGTAACCCTGGATGTATGTACAGACTGGGGAATGAGAGGCTGGAGAGCAGCACCACATAAAGGGACCTGAAGGTCCTGGTCCACAGCAAGTTGAATATGAATCAGCTGTGCCCTGGCAGCCAGGAGGGCCAGCCGTGTCCTGGGGGACATCAGGCAAAGTATCACCAGCCAGTCAAGAGAGGGGATTGTCCTGCTCTACCCTTTGTTGGTGTGGCCTCGCCTCAAGTCCTGTGTGCAGTTTTGGGTGCTGCAATATAAGAAATATATCAAGTTCTTAGAGAGTGTCCAAAGAAGGGCAATGAACATGGTGAAGGGCCTTGAGGGAAAGCCATAGGAGGAGCGGCTGAGGTCACTTGGTGTGTTCAGCCTGGAGAAGAGGAGACTGAGGGGAGACCTCATTGCAGTTACAACTTCCTTGTGAGGGGAAGAGAAGGGGCAGACACTGATCTCTTCTCTGTGGTGACCAGTGACAGGACCTGAGGGAATGGCCTGAAGCTGTGTTGGGGGTTTTTAGGCTGGCTATTATGAAAGGCTTCTTCCCCCAGAGGGTGGTTTTGCAGTGGAACAGGCTCCTCAGAGTAGTAGTCACAGCACCAAGCCAGACAGAGTTCAATAAGTGTTTGGACAATGCTCTGAGGCATAGGGTGTGTGTGATTCTTGGGATGGTCCTGTGCAGGGCCACGAGTCAGACTTCAGTGAACCTTTTGAGTCCATTCCAAGCCAGGATATTCTATGATTTTATGATCTTGAAAGCTCACCTTCAGCTTTCTCTTTGTAGACTGCTCATTGGTCAGTGGATCTCCCACTTTCTTCTTCCTTCATCCAGATCACACTGTTCAGACCATTTTGTTCAGATATGAGGGGGAAGAACAGGCAAGTAGGATTTTACTGTTGGGTAGGTTTTTTCTGTGACCACAGTTGTAGCTCTGAGCTGGTGGAGTGGCTCTTCTGGGCATATATGCTACTTCCCTCAACTAATTTCTGCGTTCCCTATTTCGGTGATTCATTTCAAAATAACCAGCAAATGGGGAAAAAAAATCAGGAAATCTAGCACTTCACAACAGCTGAATTAGTTGGCCTTTTCAAAATAGGAGGCATTTATATAGAGGCGTTAAACATTGGGCCCACCTCTTGATCAAATCTAAATTTTCTGGTGCCTGCATGCTTCCCTACCTGTCCAAACTATTTGCCTATTTAGACAGCCTGTAGGTTATCACATACTAGGCTATTGCTTAGCTGACTTAATTTCTTTCTATAGAGGAATAAGACAGAATTTTCACTTGCTAAGACTTCCAGTCAGTGATTCTGTTATAAGAAAAACATCTCTTGTCTGCCTCTGTAGTTTGCAGTCTCTGTCACGTCACTTAATTACTTGAGCTCCTTTAGTGCAAGATAGAGAAAGATTTCAGTGGTAAAAATGGACCCTCACACATTGTAAACGGACTGCTTTTATTCTTCCATTATAATATGTTAGAGTGGGGTCTCATAGTGTAGTACAGCAGATATAGGTCACCATCATATGTAAAAGCCAGTTTCTCTCATTTCTTCCTCTCTTCCCCTCTTCCTACTCTTCCTCTTGTAATCAACTGCACAATTCTCCCTTTTCTTTTCTGGCACTCCTCTTGCCTTTGATGGGCTAGTTCAGCTCACTGAACACACAAAAAAACTCACTCAACACGAGCAAGTGAATATTCTTCTGAGGATTTAGTGAGCCAGAGCAGCTCTGCTAAGCCACACAAGGGATGGATCAGGAATGCACAGAAAGAAATGGTGGAGGAGGCAGCCCACCCCTTGTAGCAGCAAGATCTGGCTTTTAGATCTGGCCAGCTGCAATGTGAAACCTTACCTGAATGGAAGCTTGCAGAAGGCTGAGAAGGGCACTACATAGCCACTGCTGCTATTGTGTCTTCTGCTAACTGACCTACCCACCTCTTCAACAACTGTTTTGAATAATCAGAAGTTAATTTTAACTCCAAATTTCTTCCCTAAGGATAGGTCCAACTAAGAATAATTCTCAACAGACAGAAGATTAATGGCAAAATGAGCAAACAACAGGAGCCGGTGGACCTCAAAAAGAACAAAGATGAGACTAATGTGTCTTCTAATCCCTAGGAGTGGGTCCTTCTCCCTATTGTATTTGCACATACTTTGACCAAATTAGGAAGCTACTTTTTTAACCTCAAGGATTTTCAATGCATGTGGAAAAAAAGGAAGAATGTTTATTTTTGTAACACTCACATAAGGATTGTATCTACATACAAAGCAACAACTCCAGCACACTATATTGTAGCCCAAACCTATGACTTTGTCCTGTTTTCCAGGCACTTTTGAGTGTATTAGAAAAATTGCACTTCTTACCATCTTTGCTCTGGCAGCTGTATTGCTTGCTGGGGCTACATACAGCAAGGACAGGTGTGAAACATGACAGAAGTGCATTAATGTTTGTGGGTGTGACCATACTGTAGAAGAGTAGGCCAGCATGTGTGGATAAACTCTGACTAATTACCTCTGGGATTGAAAAAATGCTAGGACCAGTTTTTACTTTGCCCCTCATGCATTGCACAGCAGGTACGTTATTTCTGTTCCTGACAAGTGGTGTTGGGAGGATAAATCATTTGTGTAACTACTATATCATGAACCAACTGCCTCTTCAGGATGAGCTACCAAAGGGGTGACTACAGGCATAGTCAGCTTTCCATACAGAGGTAGCACTTCCAAGCTGGAAATGGGGGAAGCAGTGTGTAGTTTGAAGGTGTTTGTACTGTAATGTGTCCCTGCCACACTGCTGATGTCCTTGGTGTTTCGTGAACAGGCAGACTTCAGTACATTCATGTATCAAAACAGAAAGTGCTCATTCAACAGTTAAAATCAGCTGCATTTTATTATCTTGTGTAGCACTACTCTACTTCCAGCCTGATGCCCTTGGAGGATATTGCTGTAGGCATATTTTAACTGCAGGCATTTCTCCTCCACTTGATTCTCAGCAGACAGGGATTAGGATGCAATACTTGGCTGAAGCTGTCCTGCTGACAGATCACAGTGACCTTGCTGTGACTTCTGTTCTGATCTCACTGGCACTGCTGGAATTTGACACGCTAGAACATGAGATACTGACTCCATTATGCCACTAATTGGTATTGAGAGCATTGTGTTCCTGCCTCCTTCACCATCTGATGTAGGTGGCAGATAGTTCTAATTTATTCTTGCCATGTGATTTAGGAGGCTTAAGTCTCTATCATCAGCCAGTTGATGCCCTTATCCTTTCAGGTGGCTGTCTTTATCATACGCAGGTGTAGAGCTTGACACAGGCTTGTATCGTAAGCACACTTGGTCTCCTTGTGTTATTGTGGGGTCCTCTTCTGGAATGACAGGAAATTGTTTGCTTTTTGAGCATGCATAAAACACTCAACATTTTTCTCATGCATCTCTAGAGCTAGATCTTAAAATATTTTCTCTATTTTTCAAATGTACAGCAACATAGTATTTCTGCAGGGTTAGTTCTTGGACTGCATAGACTGGCTTTTATTTTTGTCTAGCAGTATCATGGAAAGCAACACAGTAGGAAAATTCACATCCTTAACCAAAATACTTCAGGGTTTGCTCTCAATGGCAGTTTTTGCCTTTATAATGATTTATTTTGTCCAGTAATGACCAAGCTGGGCAAAAATATCAACAAGCTGAAACATAGAATCGCTCCATATGGGATGATGTTTATAACACCTTTTTTCCTTGTAGAAAAAAGAAAAGACAGTAGTTTTTCAAAGGCCAGTTTTGTCAGTCCTACACGGTAGAATTTCATGCTGTTAATTCAATCATTAGGGAAGTTTATGACCCTGAAGAATACGACTTGCAAATGCACTGGTATCAAGAGGGAACAAAGAACAAATTTAGCCCAGAGGGAGCGCAGGGAGTAGTTATTAGCAGCAAACTACCTGACACAATTAACAGAAAAATAACTTGTATATTTAATTACTACAGCTCTGCCAGATGAAAGTAGTAGTTATTTATTTCTGGCACTGGTTATGTTAAATCTACTGGGGACTTCAGCCTTGTCAAAGTGGCTTTTTCCTTGCAGGATCCTGGTTCCCCAGGTGGAATTCACATCCTGCTATTACGCACTGTAGCTCCATGGCAACCCATGGAAAGGCAGGTGTCCCAGAGTAAGATGAAAAGTAGTCTGCAGTTACCTAAACCGTTGAACATGAAGTGCTAAATTACATAGCAGGTTTGAATGCCACTTCCTTCTCTTGGCTTATCCTAGGTTGTAGGACTGTGCCTAGGCTAGACGAGAATCCATATCACCTTTATTAGGTACTGAAGTGTGCCCTTTAGTAATGGGGTAGATGACCAGTTTTGCATAGAAGTTAGGGCATGGGTAGGCTGTGGATGACTGGGGACAACTCCCTGCTGAGGAGGCTCTTCCTCATCCTCATTTCAAGGACTGTTCATACGTTTTACACTAACCTGCCCACATGACACAGTCCTCTATCTGAAGAGTCCTATGTGGACACAAGAATTTCCAGATCTCAGAAGCAGGGTAAGGGCAAGTGATAGGAGAGCTTGCAGGACAGCAGAGCAATTGTCAGCATAGATATGAATGCAGCTCACATCCCTGAACTGATTTCTTACAACTGTGCCACATTTCTCCTATTTCTGAACTGGTAATAGTTGGCAAACTATATAAGAGAACTTCTGGTATATTGACTAGGTGAATTAATGACTCATAAACCATACTAATGAGGCTATTCCAGAATGGAGGTCAAGAAGGCATGTTCAAGAAGAGTTTAATGCACAAGACATGTTAAGGGCCAAACTCTCTCTTTTACACTTTCATTTCATGATTATTTTTAAATGGCCTACAAAACCTGACAGATCTGAACAAGCAAATAGCTTTTATTGGGAAACCCTGAAGATTGATCTGCTGACTTTTATTGCCTCCATTTTTGAGTACAGATGCACAAAAGTAATGACAAATTTATTTCTTCAATACAGATCTGCTGGTAAAAATCATGTCTTTTCCTTGACCTTAGTAATGTGACCTACATTGGGGATAGAAAATCCCACATCAGAGGTTATCATCTGTTGAGTACAGAAGTTACAGTTCACAGTGCTTTTTTATAATGATCATACAGCTGAATTGAAAGCTTTAGGCAACTACATTGAATGATAAACTACTGCTCAGTAGTTTGGGGACTTAAGAAAGACTTATATGTGCACTTTACCAGTTTGTTTTTCCTAGATCATTTTATGGTTGAAAAGCATGTTAGTCACTTTGCTGCTTTCCTAGAACAACTAGTTGCTTTATGACTTTTCATTATTGTTATTTATGGAAACAAAGTTACTTAGGGATCTTTATGGTCACTTTTCCATTGTGTCCAAACTCCTAAGTATCTGTTAATTTCTCTTCACAATTTCCTTGGCATTTCTCACATCATCCTAAATATGTGTAACATAGAGGACAGAGATGCTTTTTTTTGTTTTGTTTTGGGTTTTTTTTTGCGTGTTTGGTTGGTGTTTTTTTTGCAAAGAAAGGATCTTAGTTAAAAGAAACTTGCCAAAATCATTATAAATCGAAGGATTAGTTACCAGACAACATGTGCAGTGGTTCAGCAAGGTGCCACTTTTAAACCTATCAAGACAGCACAAGATGGCCTGTCTTTTTCCTTAGGTGTTGGTTAGACGTATTTTCAAGAGGTTAGACCTCTTAGAGGTTGGGACCCCGGGGTGTGGTTTCACAGTATGAGGAATCTGGTAGGAGTGACAGATAAAAGGGGTTCTTCCTTCTCCTTGTACCTCCATGTATGCTTTCCTTCCCCTGCACTGCAAGGAGTTAGCCCCTGAATCAGACAACACAGAGGTCATGAGTTAGATCAGGGCACTAATCTATATTAAAGATGAGCCTTTGTTTTGTTTTTATCTCCAACTGACACCTTTGTGGAATTCACAGCTGTGTTTTAGGAGTGGTGGTGCAGGCATGGTGTTTGACAGTACAGCTGTGAAGGACCTGCTTGGCTGGTGGGAGGTGAAGGTTGGGATGTTTCTGCTGAAAATTGGTTACTGTGGAACTATGGTCTCAGATTTCCCATCTTTCCTAGCAAGAGCAGAACCCTTTTCTTGCCTCCTAACTGCCTCCTTAGGCTTACATAAAGGAGACTTGAGACCTGCACAATTGCTCTTTAACTCTCCTTTTTTTGATAAGGCCACTGTGAGAGCATTTTAGGTTCACTCTCTGAGCAGATGAATGTATTCTATTCCACTGTTGACCACTTAGGTCTTGAAAGCACACTGGTTATTCCCTGCTTTCTATCTTCAGGTGTTGCTGAAGCATTCATTTTTTATTGAATTGCTTAAGCGTGGCCAAAGGTTGGGAAAGCTGTAAAACCACAAGTAGCTAAAAATTCTCCAACCTAAAGACATGTTTGAGGAGTGATAACCCTATCATCAATAGCTTTGCAAGTGGAATGACAGACTCTGTTAATCATTGTAAATATTCTGCTCTGAAGGGTTCAGATATTGTCACCAAGGAGTGGTCCAGTCCACCCCTCATTAGGATGATGAAACTGCCCTGCTTCAGAGGGCTGATGCCAATCCTTCAAGGTACAACCAGTTAGCCTGCATTGCTGGGGTGCACCCTTGGGAGGAGTGCAAACCAAAGGTGGTGCTGGCTAGGAAAACAGAAGTTGCCACATCAAACGATGGTTTCTGCAGACTCAATCTTAATCCCATGGTGCAAGGGGGAAACTTCCATTTATGTATGGACTGTGAATTCCTCCCTGGCCTTGGTGCCATGACTGTTTGTGCCCTACATATCCCTTCCTGCATCACACAGGGATGCAAACCTTAGGCAGATGATGGATGATCCCATTTCTGTTGAATCCATTCTGGTGTGGATATTGGTTTTGTGGGTTTATTCAGGCTTTAGAGTGTCCATGCAAAGATGGACAGTGCTTGATCTGGCATAAAATCTGCCAGTGCAAAATTAATCCATCAAAATTGCCTTAATCCATTTGAACCAACAGAGTGAATTTATATTGGGTGAGTGTCTAATGTCCCATGGCCATTGCACTTCTGGGTCCATTTCCTGTTGCCTTAGAAGAGAGTTTACTCTTGAAGATTTGTAGACTAGAAAAAGTGGAACTGGGTGCATTTAGGGCAAGGAGTTCTGAGGACTTTTCTGTGGTAGGTAGAGAGGAGATCGTTTTGGGGCTGATAATCATGAAGCTTCATGAAAACTATGTTCTCAGTAAAGACACAGAGCAAGGGGTCTCTGAATTCAAAAAGGCAGTCCCCTTCTTAGTGAATGAAAGCAGAATGTGGATCTGTCTCATATTACAGCTATGTCCCAGAGTAATTCCTCTAAGGGATACTGCTTAAAACACCCTACTTCATTGGTTTTATCAGGGCAGGGGTGATGCAGCTGATAACTGTTACTAAAGAGGTGTGTATATCCATGTGTACAAACACAGACAAGGCCATGTCATTGTCTGAGAAACGTAATATCTATGTCTAAATGGGTGTGATCTATACTTTGTGGGTCCAAACTGGAAGCACTACTAACAAATATAGTTTAATTATTATCCATGGAGTCTGGTTCTCACTCAGTACTGTCTGATATCAACAGCTATCTGCTGCCTACCCTTCCCTGCTCCATAAAAATAGACAGAGACAGGGCCCATATAAACTGAAACTGTAAAAATGCAGGGTTGATTGTTTTTTTTCCAGGGGAAAAAGTCAAAAGTGTAGCTTAAAAAGCAGACATAAGCATGGAGAGTTCGGCATGTTACCTTTAGAGGAAAACATTAGCAAACATTTACTCAGAGCCTAGAGATTCCCAGATATGTTTATCTAGAAAAAGAAGATAAATTAAAAAGTAAAGTCAGGAATAACTGTTTTAAGTAGGTTAAGTATCTCCCAGAATGACTCAACTGTCCTGGAAAGTGTTGCAATCTCCACTTCAGGCTGTCCTGCCCCTTCCTCCTTGCAGGTGATTGCTCTTGGGAGAAAGAATTTGCCCAGCGCGGCTGAGAAAATATTATTTCTAGTGCTCTATTTGTAAGCTTGATAAGATCTCCATGGCAACAGAAGTTGCTGAATAGAGTTAGTCATGACATTTGACAGAAGAAGTTTTCCACTAGAAAATGCTGTTTTAACACAAAAGTGTTGAGGAGAACAATTTGATGTTGACAATATTTTGGTCTGAAAAAAATGGGGAAAATCTGAAAAATGTCATGGAAGGAAGAGGCTTTTCTCTTTTTTCAACCTGCTGCCTTTCCTCCTGGGACCTTTCACGTCAGGAAAGAAGACTACCATCTTTTCCTTTTCTATTTTGGGATTAGTGGCTGAATTCCCAGTTCATCTCCTCTTTTTGACTCTTTATTTTAATATTATTATGAAAAGGCTCTACACTAAACAGGAGATGAGAGAAGCTGTAAATCTTCAAATATGTAAAGTATCTATTTTAGGAAAGAGAAATTTTGAAATAAAAGCAAAATAATACAGTCAAAGAGTGTAGTATAATTACTTGCCCATTTTGTTTTTAAAAGTCAATTTTATACCACATAGCCTAAAATATCAGATTAAAACTGTTTTCTTTCCTTTTCATGACTTGCCTTCATCCCTTCTCTTTACCCTGAACTGCTGGCTGTAGTAATAGACAGAGACATGTCACTGTATATCATATCCTCTTGCCAACATTATCTGTTTCACTGAAGAGAGGTCTTGGGACCTGCAAGTGCCAGCCTAGTAATTTGTCTCTTTTCCCAGTGATGGCTCTTCATGAAACTACTCCAGAAAATAGTATGGGTAATAAATGTTTCTACAGAGGGAGTTTTCACAACTGCTCTGCTTCATGACTCTTTCTTTGCCCATTTAGTATTAAGAATACAAATAAAAATGAAACTTTCCTTGCAGTCAAAAAGGGCAGGGAAATAGACACCTGTCTTCCTCACTGTCTTCAACAAGAATGTTATTTTTTAAGATCTTCCCATGGGACTTTCGGAAATGTATTTGGCAATCAAGATCATTAGTCAAATGTGCTGATTAGTTCTGTCACTTGGCTGCCTGCTGTCACTAGCAGCCATTTCAGTACCATCTCTCCTTATCCCACTCTACTGCCCAGGTTGCAGGAGCCTTCCCCTCTTTCCTTTGTCACACTTGCCACATCTCTTTGAGAATTGTCTTTTTCAGTGTTTCACAGCTGATCATGGGATGTTAGCTGCACCATGCAGAGCCGGGGGATGCCTTTTACTCCTGGTCTAGTGCCAGGGGAGTTTGCCCTAGGCTCACAGGTCCAGTCAGGAGTTCCAAGGACAGACTGGATTTCCTCCACAGCAATGGCCTGTTTTGCAGACTTGGATTGGTTCAGTCAGCCATAGCCAGTACTGCAGCTACATCGAAGTGGTACACATGACAAAATCCAGCCTACCATCTTTATCTGGGAGAGGATAGGAAGCAGATATTTTGGCAGCTGCCACCTAGACACTGAGACACCTAGATACCTCCTCCTGCACTTGCCCATTGGCCAGCAGAGTCAGAACTACTGCTGCTGCTACTGCTAAGGGAAAACACCTCACTTTTCAGGAGCCAGCCACCACCACAAAGTTATGCACATTTTCATGGTGTGGACTTGCCCTGCAGGAATGTGCCAAGTCACTGGAGGTGATCACACCATGTAAAATGCTGGGAATGGTAACAGGGTTGGTCAAATAAGGTATCTGGAGAAAGCATTAAGTTCCTATCTAGAGAGAAATAGCTCAAGGTCATACAGCTTTTCAGGAGCAGAGCTAGGGTGAGCATCCAGCATCCTAATTATCAGGCTGTTTTGCTATCACCAATCCTATTGTAGACTCATGCTTTAGGTTCAGTGAGCATATGTCTGCTTTGGATACATTTTTCCAGGAAAACATTGTCTCTGCTTACCTCAAACTACATCACACCACAAGGTTTGCACTTGCTGTGGCCACTCAGCATCTTGATTCTGGTGTTAAAATTGGCAAAGACACAAATAATACTGGCTTTGTTGAGGCTGACTGATGGAAAAAGGTGGAAAGCCAACACTGAATGCCAACTCTGATAGGAGGCTGACGTAAAAGGCTGAGGAATCATATAGGATTGCTGCCCTCATTATATAACAAACAGGGAATATTTTTTTGTAAATGTTCAAAGTGACGTACATTGTGTTTTGGCATGTGTTTGTCAGTGCCCTTGTTTTATATCCTTGCTGAAGACTCATTGACAGATGGCACTCAAGTGAGTGCTTTTTATAGATGCCAGTGTCCGACTCAGATACAGTTTCTGAAAGCAAAAGGTGTTTGGGAGTGGAGGGATCTGATGCACTGCCAAAGCATTTTGTAAAGGTGCTTTAATGGTACTTCATATTCTTCTAAAGGGGGAGATGTGTGGGAGATGAATGAGGAACGTTGAATCTCATGGGTTTTGAATCACCAGTAATTCTAGTAAGTAAACAGCATTTACGAAATGGAAGAACAAGAGAACAGGAATTTAATGGACATATACCCTATGTTCAGGAGAGGTGGGATTTGGGCAGTACTTGTCTAAGGTGGTGTTCTGGAGAACGATTTCTTGTCACAGCTTGACTAAGTTCCTACCTGGAGATTAAGTGTCT
>JAWWMO010000043.1:44059556-44110017 GCA_035047845.1 Dendrocincla fuliginosa | reverse complement strand
GTGGAGGGATCTGATGCACTGCCAAAGCATTTTGTAAAGGTGCTTTAATGGTACTTCATATTCTTCTAAAGGGGGAGGTGTGTGGGAGATGAATGAGGAACGTTGAATCTCATGGGTTTTGAATCACCAATAATTCTAGTAAGTAAACAGCATTTATGAAATGGAAGAACAAGAGAACAGGAATTTAATGGACATAATGTCCATTATTACAATTACATTATTACAATATTATTACAAATCTCCTATGTTCAGGAGAGGTGGGATTTGGGCAGCACTTGTCTAAGGTGGTGTTCTGGAGAACGATTTCTTGTCACAGCTTGACTAAGTTCCTACCTGGAGATTAAGTGTCTTGTAAGTGAAACTAAATGTAGGCTATCTATTACTCCATAGCAGCATTCTCCTTTGTGGGACAGGGACCTCGGGGCTGATAGTCACCCCGGTGCAGGCTGTGCACTAACCAGTGGGGTGCTTCCCAAGGAGAGCCAAACATGGCAGGCAAAACCAGGTGCTGGTAAGAGGCTCCATCAACAGCTCTCGACTGAAGTAATGATGATCTAGGGTGTCTGTCTGGGAACAAAAGGAGATGAGGCCAGAGATAGATTGGAGACAAGGCTCCAATGTGGATCTGAAGTCCAGGCAAGAGGCGGAGCTAAAGGCTGGCACTCCTGTGGCATCTCTGGGACAGGGACTGAGCTGAAATGAAGTCCTGGACCATTGGCAGGGCAGTCAGAGGCTCCAGGTGAGTTTCATCAACACCAGTGAGGCACCTTGGTGCACTTAGGACCCTGACGTATACTGAAAAAGGCGTGGTTTAGCTATGAGATGACTCGTGCAGTAGCTGTCGAGGTTTACCAGAAGGAGCAAAGAGAGATAGTTTCAGCTGCAGGAAATGCAAGGAGAACTTTGTCTCTACTTATGACTTTGCAAATGGCTAGGTAAAAGTGAACAATGCATTCCTTATTCTGCTGTCATGAAACCTTTTATTCAGTAGAGGTATCTGGATCACAGTGTAGCTGCTGTTTCTGGCTTTGGGACTGAAGGATTTGCAGGCTCTGGCTCTTCCCACATTTTTGTGAATCAGGACATGGAAGTCGAGCCATCTCCAATTCTGAGTCTTCTGGCTGGCATTTGTTCTGGCTAGTGGGGACTCAGGCTTCCAGCTGAGGTGTTTGGGAACAACATAGCAGGCAGGCTGAAAAGCAAACATAGTCAAGGGATTTATTAACCACAGGGACTTCACTCTTTATGTGTACTAGGGAGTTATATATATTCCTGAAACAACGCAGGTCCATGAAGTACTTTTTGTGGAAGTTTGTGGCAGAGATAAATATAGAATCCATTTATTCTTGGACGTGTTCAGCAGTGGAATGATCCTTTCTGTTCTGCAAGATATAAATCTACTTTACCACACGCTTTACAACTTCTGCAGAAAAAGTGGCAAGGCTGGAGAGCCAATAGTCTTCTCTGGAAGGCATCTCTGAGTAGGACCTGGTGTGCACTGAATGAGGCAGAGGGTCTTTACAAACCAATGGCATGTATCCCTGAAGTATACGTACTGAAGTATCTGAAAGAGTATATTGTAAAGCAAATATATTGTAGTACAGGGTAATGCAAACAACTGCTTTTCTGCAGTCTCAGATTTATTTTTCTTTCTGTGACAGGTTTGTTGTGTACCACTTCACAAGGCATAAAAGACCAATGGAAAATTGGTATTCCACAGTATAAGGCCTACTTTATCAGATTTTTAAACACTAAGAAGCAACTTCACCAAGGTGGAAATGATATAGATACCCTGTGTGAGCCATTTAAAGCCTTTAGATTAATTGTATATATACCCATCCTTCCTGTGTGCCCTCACCAGAGTGTAGGGAGTTTGTTTGTCTGTGTCATGTTTGCTACAGCAGGAGAATGTTGAGATGCCTCCTCTAAATGGGACCACATCCTAGAGGACTTCTGTCTTGTGTGGACAGTTTTTTCCTCTTCACTTTGCCTTTTTTCACTCTGGTCCAAAATTCAATTCTCAAGATTCCTGTCCCAGGCTACCCTCCTCCCTGTCTCTTCTCCTCCCATGTGTATGAGAAAAAGCTCTTTTCTTACACCAGGCTATTCCCTGCTAAGCTTCAAACTTCTGCCCCAAAATATGGGGGTATAAAAGTTTCCAAAGAAAAAGTTTACCTGCATTTTTTAACATGAGTAAAAGGTGGACAAAGTTGGCTTTTTTATGGATTCATTCTTACATTGTTGTTCCATTAGGTCTGATACTGTCTCAAAGCAGATGTCCAGCTGGAAAATTGAAGATATGGGAATGGAGATCTGGTCAAGTATTCAGAACTAAAACACACCATTGAATGGGAATTGTCAGATAATGCTAATTATAGGTGTGGCAAACAGCTGTAACAACTAACATGCAATTTCTGCTCTCTCTCTCTCTATGTTCTGCAATTTAATGCTCGTACACTCTGTTGCCTAATTTTAAAACAAATGCACACTAGCAGTTCACAACCAGTAATGCTTATAACCATCTGGAACAGAGATTATCTTAAAATGGGAAGTAAAGGAAGCACTTTTCCATGTGGCTGTGACGCTGTCTGTTCCTGACCTCTCTAATGAATGGAATTTAGGGAAAGCAATCATTAGAGGGAGGAGGGGAAGGAAACCCAGAGGAGAAGGTGGAGCAGAAATGAGTGCCAAAGTGTCAGAGCCAGCACAATCTGTTAGTGCACAGACAAAAGCAGCACCAAAGATTTACCGTGAGTGGGAAGCAGAGTCAGCGTGTAGATAAAACCAGTATCAGGGAGTGTAAGGAGCATAGAAAGGGAGAAGAATGCAAAAAATTACTTTGAAAAAGCAAAAATTGCAAGAATGGGTAAGAGAGAATAAGTAATAACTATGATTTGAGGCTAACAAAATCACCAATAAACGTGTGTGGTGCTGCAGTCCTGTTCAGAGAAACTGAAATTATGACAAGGAAGATCAGTTGTTACATTTGAAGTATAATAAGTATCTTCTCTAAATAAAGGACAGGTAGAAGAGGTCTATCCACAAAGTATTGGACTGTGTCTGTCCACAAAGTATTGGACTGAAATCTGTGATTCTCATATAAAAAGAAGAAAACTAGTTTGCCTTTTTGTAGCTTTACTTTTGATCAGTTAGTACATTAATCCTGTCCAATGCATTTACTCCGCTCATCTTACCTGTCTGTACTTTCCACATATGAAATCCATGAGGAGGTTCTGCAGGGTTTTTGATGAAAAGAGGCTATAAAGCTCAAAGATGTTACATGTAGCAGCTCCTAAACCTTAACTATACAAATTTTAGGATGTGGCAACAGGTAGTAATTTAATATATTTGTTTTTGTTATAGTCCTGTAATCAGAGCAGTACTATCAGACTGACCAGCATGAATGATAAAGACAGACATAGTTTTGTGTCAATTGTCATTAACAGTAGTTCATTGACTTTAATGTCAACCTACTCCCAGGTACAGTAAAAATAGGCTGCATTGCATGTGGATGAAGTAAATAGTGTGACAAAAATTTAGGTGGATGTTCTGTGTGGTGGTCACTCTCGAAACAGTGTCACAGTTCACTTGTAGTAAGGTAAAGCAACAGTGGGATTAGAAGTGGTTTGAGAAGAGGGGGCAGAGGAGAGAGGAAGGGAAAAGGGAGGGAAGGGAAAAGGGAAACAAAGTGTTTTATTTGAATGATAGTTACATTCCCTTCAGATGCTACATTGATTTTTTTGTAGTTAATATTTTCCTTGGGAAATCACCACATTCATCATGAATATAAACCCTATAAAAGTTCTTTTGAAAATGTTCATATTCACAGGAAAACAACAAAGGAAGTTAGGGAGAACTGTGTGG
The DNA here is from genome assembly GCA_035047845.1 of Dendrocincla fuliginosa. Classification (NCBI taxonomy): domain Eukaryota; kingdom Metazoa; phylum Chordata; class Aves; order Passeriformes; family Dendrocolaptidae; genus Dendrocincla; species Dendrocincla fuliginosa. Next base: position 44,106,153 of record JAWWMO010000043.1, on the reverse strand, counting down.
GAACCCACCGAGGTTAACGGGCATTGGGGACCTTTGAGGCTCTTGAGCTGACTCAAAAATGATGGGGCTATGCTTGTAACTAGATAAAACACACAGTTTAGAACAGAAGTTTGTATCTCTCACTTCATTAGAAAAGGATAAATTTAATCATAGTGCAGAACTATGCTTTATAACACTGTTTTTGAAGTATGTCAAACAGGAATGTCTTGCAAATCTGAACAGGTTATAAACAATGGAGATTTTGGAAAGGAACAATACATGATTGGCTTGGCTGCAGTGTTGCAACCTGTTACACAGGTTGGGGTGTAATTCTTGCTCTGAAGTTAAACCATGTTTAATACCCTGCTTGCACACAGCAGTGTTTTTCAGTTCCAGAAAAATAATTTAAATCAACTTCTATGATTCTGGGAAAAAAAATAAATCTGTCATTTAGATTGGCTGAGCAAATGGAGATATTTTTGAACTGGCTTCAATGACTTTCTAAGAGATAACAGTTGGTTTTCAATAGATAAAGTTGAGTAATTAGTCAGCCATGACTGAAATCAGAACTATATAGCTGAAATTTGTTGTTTAATTAACATTCTCCCACATTTTGAACTCTCATAAGACAGTAAATAGTTCTGAGTCTTCCTGAAAAAATAATGGCTGAATACCTGTAAAATCCATTATGTAATAATAGAAGTGCTGCTAGCATTACTTTAGCCAATGTGAATAGCTGGCTTTGCCAGTCCTCTGGATTTTCTGGGAAACTTTTCACCTCAGGCATCTCAGGCATCTCCAGCTGTAAACTTTACTGAGGATTTGCTCCCACAGTATGCTGTAGTGGATTCACTGAAATGAATTAAGTGCCATTTTGAGGGGACGGGTCTTCTGTTCTTAAAATATTTGATTTTTGCAAAGTTTTGGACAGTTTAGGGAGTTCCGATGTTTTTTCCTACTTCAGATTCTTATATAAAGAGCTTGCATTTCTTCCTTCACAGCTTAAGATGCATCATGTAAGACATTTCTATGAAAGTGAAGCACACACACTCCTTTTCTGTGGAGTGTGCTCCTAATTTAACAAAGAACAAATGTGCTTGGTGGCACGCTTACCACTTCAACCTTCATGCCTTGAAATAAGACAGTATGTTTGGTTGTGATCTAACCAATTTTAAGAATTAGTAAGAATGGCATTTCCTAAATGCTTACAAAAACTTAATTTATGATCATGAGGTTCTGAATACTTTGCTATGACGAGTCTTGGCGGTTTCCAAAATCGTTGTGTCTGTGTTCCTCATGATTTCTCCTGGTGCAGTCTTATTGCTGCTCCAGACACTAAAGGTGTTGTCTCAGAGCCACCATCATGCCACTGGTTCTGATAGTTGCTCAGCCCTGTGTTGCAGGTGTAGAAGTTGCTATTTCTGTAATCTCATTTTAGGTAACTGCATTTGTGAGTCTGTTTTGATCTTTTCTTTAGTAGTTTTTAAACTTTGAAAATATTTAATTGTTGGCAAATCAAATAAAATCACCCCTTGTTTTAGAATCTTGAAAATGAAACATACAAATGTAAACTGGACTTCCTGGGCTTTCTTTGAAGTCAATAGACAGTCTGACCTTCAGGGAGCAATGAATCTGATGGTAGTCACCAGCTAGGGCAAGATGACTTGTCTTGAAGAGGGTACTAAGTGTATTTATTGACTATGCATGGAGTAAGAAATGACCACCTTATGCTTCAGCATCTGAGTTTTAAACTCCTGGATTAGAAAAGATCAATTCTATCCTTAGATGATATAATTCTATCCTTAGATAATATAACAAACATGGATGTTGTTTGCGGGGGGTGGGTGCGGGTGGTATTTATTTGTTTGTGGTAATGCAAATATTTAGATGCCTCTAGTATTTGTTATTTTTCAGTGAGAAAAATATAGATTGCTTGGAAGTTTCAAGTCCTGGTTAAATTCTCTCTCTATATATGGCAACTCTGTATTTGTATAACCAGAGCACTCCATCATTCTCTTCAGCCTAATGAAAACATGAAAAATCATTGAACTAGGGTCAAAAAATGATCATATTTCACGAAGTTATGTGCTAAAAAAATACTGAGTTACAGTGGATAAAGTATCTCAGAAATGTTAATAGAATGAGGTGTTTGGTTTATAGAGCAGACAATCGAACAGAGAGTACAATATGACAAACATCAGAAGTAGATTTATTTGCTGTTGGGAATGTAGGATTTTTTTTCATTAGTTAGCTGTTTGTTAAGTGATTTTAACACTTCAAAATGGAGCTTCTGACTGTATTTTGAGCTGTGCTTAACTTCAAATGTCACAGAATTAGAGAGCTGAAACACTTGTTGATCTCTCAGGCAAACATCTAGCTCACATGCTGGTCATTGTCTCCCTTTAGGGAGCAGCCTGAAGTGGGCAGAGTGAGGAGAGAACATTCTATACAGACTCCTTATCACACTGGAAACAATCTTTCCTGTTTAGTAGCTGAAGACCATCAGTTTGTCTTTCCCCCAGATCCCTGATGCATGAAATAAAAATCAAGAGGTAGCTGGAGGTTCACTGGCCTTGAGGAAGCTGGAAGCGCAAAAGGGCTGTTGATTCTCTGATCAGCTTGTGCTTTTGCAATCACTCACTGAGCTGGGATAATAAAAACAGAGAAATGCTAGCAGGGAATCTGCCCAAGAGGAGCGGGGGGGATCTGGATCTGCCCCAGATGGCAGGGTTCAGAGATAGTCATCCTAGGGCAGGAACGGGAATGAGAAGCCTCTGTGAGAGGAGGAGGAACAGCTGCACTCCCGCTACCTTTTGTACAGCCACAGCAACGCGGCCATGGCAGGGGCTTCACTGCAGGCTGGGAGGGCCAGCCTGCTCCACACATATGAGTGGGGCTGCGGCAATACCCTAGGGAGCCTCTGTCATGAGACTCTCACTATCACAGGAGAGGTGACCCCGACCACATCCTTTACGGTGGAGACACAAGTAAATTCCTAGGGGACCAGGGATTTAATGACCAGCCCAGCTAAAATGGGCAAACAGTGGCCTCTAGCTATTGGCTAACTATTTTTTACCTTACCATCACCCTTTTCTCTAAGCAAGTAAGAAAAACTGTCTATACCCCCTAACTTTACAGATTTTGATAAAAAGGTAGGAGACACTGTGATGAAGCATAGTGCTTACAGAAAAGACTGAAGGATCCCAAGAAAAAATGTAGTAATGTGGAGAAAGTGAGGAAAAGGACCTGGATCTAGGGAGTTTTTACAGTAAAATACTTGGGGTTTTTTTCTTTTCCTCTTAATTTTTTGTTAGAAGCATGAGAAACTTTAGTATGTGCAAGCTGTATCTGTTGGCTGTATAACTTTGGTAATTCAAATTCTTTCTTTCAAATAATAAATTATTCAAGATTGGTATTTGGAAAGTCCTGTGTATGGTATTTGCCTCTTTCTCCAGTGGGAGAGGCCAGCTACAGACACTTTAAAAAAACCGCAGAATTTTTTTTGTACTGGACATCTTTTTCAGAGCACTCTACTTCTAGCCAGCTCAAATCCCAGTGGGATGCAGTTATGAGTAAATGGGAATGCTTATACTGACATACCTTATTCTGGTCTAAGCAGAAAAATAAACTCTCCCTTTGTAAAGCTCATAGATGCTGTACATTCGGTCCATCAAATTAAGCCACATATAAATTAGCCAAGTGTCTCTGGCTCCTTTTTGTCAATGGGAGGAACAGTAGCGTAGTATATGTATGTAAAATAGCCAAGATAAATCAGAGAAATCACCCTGGAGATGTCAGTCCCTCTCCATTGACTGTACAGGGTGCTTAAACCAAAAGAGATTCAGACATATAACTTTCAAATATCTACACTGGAGTGAATCAATCTGACCATATGTATGTGCACTGGAATGTGAGTCATTGCAGCCACGTCAGTGCAAAATCATTAATCCAACCAGCAGAGTTGTATGGGTATGACTTTTCCCCCTAATGAAAACCAAAGCTTGTATTTATTGCACATGGCAGAGCTTTTATACACTGTAGGTAGAGACCTTGCTACACTGTAGTCATAGCAGGCTGAATACTTATGTAGGTGGATTTGGTAACTGTGTGGTAGAAATATTACTGTGATAAGTATCTGGTTGCTTTTTAGTATGCATCCGAAATACAACAGTTGATAATAGGTTTTGAGCTAGTGGTGTAGAATTAGAAGCTGCTGAGATAACGCTGCTGATAGTTGAGTTTGCCAGACGTGTTCCTCTATAAAAGTAGCAGTGTGTTTCATCCCAATGTAAGGACAAGTTGATTCTTGACTTGAGTGAAAATAGTTCTGATTTTTTATGGAATTTTTTATGGAATGCAGAATAGTGAATTTTTTATGGAATGAATGAATAGTGAATAGTGAAAACCATGGGCTTTCCAAGAACCTCAAGTCCAGTTTATAAATGGTTACTTGCATGGTTCAGTATGAACATTACTTGTGTCTACAATCAGTTACTAAGGTCTCAGCACATGGCTGGGCTACAGAGGCTTGAAAAGGTGCCCTATCCTGGTAAAACTCAGAAGAACTTTACTAACTGTTGATACTTGTCCAGATATGTGAACTTAGCCTACCATAGTTGTAAGGAGATGTGACTTAGTTTAAGCCTCCATGGAAGATATTTAGGTGAGCCTCATATTTGGGGTAGTCTGAGGGCATGTCCATGGGTAGCTGAAATTATTAATCTGACATGATGTAACTTGTTAAGGTGCTATCATTGAATGATATGACAGGGACTAAAATATTTGGTCTATGTTGACATGCAGTAGCCTTTGGGGTAGGGTCAGCATACTCTTGCTTGAAACAGAAGAGGAGCTCTCTTCCCATGTGCAGTTTTTCTAGTCCTCTTCATTTCTGGGTGTGTGTATGTGGTCACCACAGCACACACTGCCCAGTGCATGTCCACGTGACTGCATCCTGTGGGAGCCCTGCTCTCACCCTGGACAACATGGAAAGTTTACCAGGAAGCAGTGGTACTAACCAGGTAGGCAGGAGGGAGTGCAGGCTGTGGCTGAGATGGCACAATCTTAGGCTCATAGAATGGTTTGTGTTGAAAGACACTTTAGGGATTATCTAGTTCCAACACCCTGCTGTGGGCATGGACACCTTCTACTAGACAAGGTTGCTCAAAGCCCCATCCAGCCTGGCCTTGAACACTTCCAGGCATGGGGCATCCACCACTTCTCTGTGCAACCTGTTCCAGTGTCTCACCAACCTCACAGTAAAAACTTTATTCTTAGTAACCAATATAAACCTGCTCTCTTTCAGTTTAAAGCCATTCTCCCTTGTCCTGTCACTACATGTCCTTGTAAAAACAGCATCTGGACAGAAATTTGGTTATGTTGCTGCCTGTGAATTTGTAGAGTGATTATTCCTTTAAAGATGTGCAAAATCATGGATAAGCACTATAATTAAGGTTTAATATTATTATTTAATTCTTTGTACAGTTTCTTACAAGGTCTAAATGGGAGCACCTACTGGATCACATTGTGGTGTTCTCCCACTTTGCCTGCCTATATTTTCTTCTTATAGAAGGCAAAAAAAAAAAATTAAAAAGAAAACAATTTGTACCCTTTTCTTTCTTGGTAAACTGGATGCCAACAAGTGGTCCTGAGTCTTGATATGACCTAGGTCAAGAAAAGACATGCCAGGTATGCATATACCTGAGATTTGCAAAATGCTGCTGGTTCCCACAGTATAGACACAGCTTGAGAGAGTTCTCTGAGCAGATTGCACTGGTGGCACAAAGGCCAGAAGACACATCTATATCTGAACTGAACAGGAGAAATTAAGGGCTGGGGAAATAAAAATTATTTTACATTGAGTCTGTTGTAATAGCAAGCACATCTTCAGCTCTTTCCTTTTATCCACTTGGATCAAGGTGTTTGGAATGATTTCGTGTCTTTTGCTGCACCACACAAGGAAAAAGATTAAAAGAGAAGAATGCTGTGCTCAACTCTTGCTCACAGGGTTTATGTTGAACTGGAATCTGATGCAGAACTCCTTTTAGAAAGTATACAGACTCTGAAATATAGTGGAAGCCATGCTTCTACAATCTCAGCAAAGGCTGGCTTTATTTATGTCTTTTTCCAGGGTGCTGTGCAAATATACAAGTTGGATGATGATTTTCATGGCCAGGTTTTAAATGAATGCTCAGTACTTACTTATCAAGAGCAAAAATACTTAAATATGCTTACAAATGAGGCTGCTTCTGACCTTCACTTTCCATTTTGTAATGTTTAATATGCAGTTTCAATGTTTTGAATTTTTGTGTAGCAGGATGAGAGCTGCACCATGACTCTTTTAAAAATAGTCCTCATGGCTGAAATGCTAATTGGACTTTTTGTTGGGGAGATTGATATTTAAATGCTTCTGAAATAGCTTTACATGGAGCAAAGTAAGAATTAGGGCAGTGTGAAATATGTCCTGGTATTGCATCAAAGTGAAGATACGTAGTGCTACCAAACCTAGACTTGTGTGGGGCACTACAGAAGTGTGTTGTGTAGTATCCATGGAGTAATATTGTTACCTTGGAAGGCAGGAGATAATTGAATAAAATTCAGTTCAAGCCATATTAGCTATTTCCTATTAGGAGACACTGAATAGTGTTTTTCATAGCTGCACTTTATGAAGTGCATGTCATGATAATTGCCAAGCACTGTGACACTTCTTCTTATTTGGTAAATCTTGTACAATGTGGATGAGATATTGTTTTTCCATGGATATGTTTATATGAATTCCAGCCAGTGCCTCTACCTAGAAAACTATGTCAATGCACTGCAACGTTATGTAAGATTTGTTTCGGTTCTTATATGCTGCACATCACAGTGTTGAATGTCTTCCAGAAGTGCATTAAGTGGTAGAATTGTCATCTACTACATGTGGTTTTATCTCTCCCGTTCTTTCCAAAGATGACTTTTGTGGTCTCTTTATTTTTGGTGTCTTTTAAAATAGTTTTTGCGTTATCTGTACATGGTTCTGTATGTATTTATGCAACTCACATTCAGCATGGAAGATAGTGAGCTTTGTGTTGGGGATAATTTCAGTGGAAACGCATTCAGCTCATCTGAGACTGGCCATGGAAATCTCTGTTTTCTGCAGAGCTTTTCTTTGGAGATGAATAATAATGTTGCACCCACACAATAAAGCTGCTGGCTTTTTTTCTTCATCCCGTCTCTCTCTGTAGGCAACCTTTCACACAAGTGTCAGGGGTCCCAAACTTCTGAATCCTGTAGAAATAAGGATGCACTGAAAGGCTTAACCCTGCAGTCTTAGACCTGCACCCATACAGAAATGGTCCTCACAGCAGCCGTATCTTGCGCTTGCGCATTTGCGCTGCTGATTCTCTGTAACACAGAGTGGTGAGTGTGATGGTGGGACTTAGGTTAGAGTGCTCCCAGGAGGACCCAATTTTGGAAGCAGTGTTGCTGTGGGATATTCCTTCCTTCCTTTCTTTCATTCTTCTCAGCTTTTTTGGGCTCAACTCTAACACTGGGTCTTCAAATTTGGGTGCTAACACTGAAACAGTGGCTGACATATCACACAAGTGATTATTACAGTAGCTCAAGCCTTTTTGACCAAGCACTACTGTTGCGTAGTTTTTTACCTTTTGGATTTTTCCCCAGTTGGATATTGTTTTTAAACTGAAATAATCTGCGTATCTCTTAGGAGCTGAACTGTCTGGAAAACACGTTGATCAAATTCCAGCACAGTTTCTCAAAGTGTGTTTCTTTTGCCTCTTGCTTGCTGCTTCCTGATGCTGTTTATCCAAAACCTCACCTGCTGTCAAGGGCAGTGCTGGCCATGTGAAAAGTCTCTTCATGTCCATGAAGCAGCCATACCTATTAGACTTAATTTCTGCAATGAATTACCAAGTGCACGTAATTTAAACCCCATTCTTCTTCTCTGTTCTCCTACCAGCACCAGTCATCTCATTTCATCTGCAGGCAGTGATGGAATTAGGTTGCCAAGAACCTGCAAGGTTTGCTTTCTCTACACCAAATTTAGCATAATGTGTGTATGGCTTGCACAAGAAGGACAGTTTTTCTGTTTCCCTGACATATCATATAAACTGGAATCTGTCCTCTACATGAATAGCAACATTAGCTATTAATTTTTGTTTATTTGGAGAAGGCAGAAAAAAGGGATATGAAGACTAAGCTTGGAAGGAGTGCAATAGGATGATACAATTCTCTAATAAATATTTTAAGGTACCAAGACAGTATGAAGCTGGGACTGATAAGCAAGAAAATTCACATGATGTACATATGGTGGGGATGTCCAGAAAGCTGTATCACAGTGAAACTGAGAATATAGTTTTGCATTTTAGTGCTCTGTCCTGTATTTGGATCAAGCAAAGAGAGAAAGGAAAAAGAATTGGAATTGTTTGAAAGTACAAGTGGTCATCATAATAATTTAACTCCTGAAGTAAAGTAACCCTTCCCTCCCTTCCTCCCCTCCTCTTCTCTCTTCTCTTTTCTCCCTTCTTTCTTTCCTTATTTTTTTTCCTTTGGTGTGTTTTTTATTTGTTTGTTGGTTTTTTTTGTTCAGGAGATCGCCGTGTACTGTGGAAAAATACAAGAATGTCAATAATGGATTTGAACATGAGCTGCCAGCAAGCTGGATGAATGGTGTGACTGTCACATCCACTGAATTTTCTGGAGCATCCTTGACAAGGTTTTAATTTTCTGCTAGTGCAGACTAATTTTATTTGAAGGGTTTTTTTGACATTGGAAAACTTTTAGCCTCTAAGCTGTATCAGCAACTGAAAGGATCTAATGTCATGAGGGGAAGAGGAGGAGCAGACACTGATCTTTTCCTCGTGGTGATCAGTGACAGGACCTAAGGGAATGGCCTGATATTGTGTCAAGAGAAGTTTAGGTTAGACACTAGATAAAGGTTCTTCACCCAGAGGGTGGCTGGGCACTAGAACAGGCTCTCCAGGGAAGTGGTCACAGCAACAAACCTGACAGAGTTCAAGCAGCATTTGGATGATACTCTCAGGCACATGGTGTGAGCCTTGGGCCTGTGCAGGGCTAAGAACTGGACTCGATGATCCTTGTAGGTCCCTTCCAACTCAGCATGTTCTGTGATTCTGTGATTCTATTTGTTTCAAACAACCTACATAGCTCTTTTTTTTTGTTGTTTTAACAAGTATCCATGAACACATTTAAGTTTTAGAAAGCCTTGAAGTAATCATTACAGCTGTATTTGACCAATGGATTGCAAGGCCTGCTCACCATCTGTAAGTGATATCTCTTCAGTACAGACAGCCCAATCAGTGTAAGGTTAACAGTTTGACCCTTGAAGAATCCTGATACTGGCTTAAAAATCATGATATTGTGAAATTTAGAGGACAGAGGTTTTAAGTTGCATTTTAAAAGTCATATTGGTACTGTTTTCTGATCAAATACACCCATTTTTTATCAAAATTTTTTTTCACTTCTATCCATCTCTCCATGTTTCTTTATCTCTTGTCAACCAAGTTTGTGAAACTACTTTTTGCAGAATTCTGTTAGAACAGCATTGGGTCTGAAAATATTTCTGAACAACTCATAATTGAGAGGTTAAGTATTGAATTCAGTGAGTCTATTTCAAGAAGGTTTTCGTATTATTTGAACAGTTCCAAGACTTGCTTACCTGGTTCTCCTGCAATAAAACACTTATCTTTAATTTTTTTCTGGGGTTACCACTAGATATCACATCTGGTGCCAAAGTCTGTGACACTTGCGTAGGTCTGTGAAAATCTCAAAACCTTGCTTAAATAACACTTAACAAAAATATACATTGCATATTTGACAGTGTAGAGGTGCCACAGTTAGATGACTGAGCCAACCTATGAGAAGGGACTGACGATGTTCCCAAAGGATATGTCTTGTTAAAATAAATTAGGAGTAAACGAAGAACATATCCAGAATAGTTTGTGTATTTCAAAGGGAACAAGATATGCCAAGGAAAACATCCTAATCTTGCATCTGGCTTGAAACAACATTTAGAAGCCTTTTAAAAAGCTTTCTACTTCAGTTTGGTGCCAGTGTGGGTTTTCAGGCTTTCAGGCCTTTTTCTGTTATTTTTTAATCTAGACACATTATAGAAAATAAAGAATTAAGAAAAAGTTTTCCTAATATTGAAACCCATTTATTTTCCGGTGTGAAAAGACATTAAAAAAATAGGATGTCTTGGAAGAGAAAGAAGAATGTCTGAGAGAGTAGCTTAAAACCATGACACATCTACATTGAATGGATTTATAGTATTTATAGTATTTATAATTTATAATTTATAATAACAGACAATCAAACTGGTATTGGTTGAAAAATGAAAAAAGAAATTAGTCTTCCTTTCAATAGCAGTAGATGAACGATAAGCTGATGATGAAACCTTGGAGCAATTATTAGCAGAATACGAATGCACAGAGTTGGAAAAACCCAAATAAAATTAAATCTTTTATTAGACCACATTATTATGAATAATCAGTGAAAAGTGCGTGAATGGTAAGGAAATTGACATGAAGAGTAAACGGTATAGGAATAATGCTATCCAGCTTTAGGTGACATCTGGCAAAAGGTGACATCCAGAAAACATAGCTGGTTTCGGCAGGAATGAACTAGAAACGAGCCAAACTTAGTAGTGCTCAGAAAGGAATACAAGGGCTCGTGTTCTGATCAGTCTTGTGTTGCCATCTGTCCCTGCACTAAAGAGCATAGAAACCCTTAATGCCTCTTCATGTCTGCCTGCTTAGGCCATTACCTGAGCATCTGTTTTTGTTTTGCTGGGTTTTGGTATCCCACCAGTGAGCAGGAGCACGGAACTCTAGAAAGGGAATCTATGTAAATTAAAAGAATAACGTAAGGCTCCTGTAAAGCAGGAGGGGAAGTTGGGGCATTGTACTGTTACTGCTCCTGTGCAATGTGCTGTCGACTGTGGCCCTCTTGATCTCCCCAGTTTTCTTCTCTTTCCCCTTTGGCTGCATTTATTTGGTGGCAGCACATTTTGTTTCTCTGTGTGTGATAGTCCAAGCTAAAAACCTGAACATTATTCTATGCAGCTGGTTCCATGTATTTCCAAAGATTAGAGGAATGTGCCTTTGGGTTTTAGATAGTGACATTTGTGATGGTCTGGGAGACATGGGTTAGAGCTTGAGTTAACACTAAAGTGAGTTAGCATGTTCACCCCCAGTGGAGCCAGCAGCTTGGGACACTCCAGACCAGCCACCTTCAATAGAATAAAACAAACTTCTCCTGGATAAAACAACCAAATCAAAGCTTTGGAAAGGGGCAGATGATGAAATTTCTATAACAAGTGCTATAGCCAAATGAAAGGTTCTGAAAAATAATGAGTTAAACACATATGGAAATTAGCTAGCTATTAAAAAGAAAAAAAAAAAAACAAAAACAAAACCAGAAAACCAAACAAACCAAACCCCTCACATTTTGTCTTCCTTTCTCTGAAAAGTGTCTGAAGTTTTTTAAGCTGCCTGATGGGAGGCAGTGAAAGCCTAAGATTGTGTAGCCTGCTATGTCAGGGGAAAATCTAACTACCTTTTACAGATTATTTCATCCTGCCTTTCATATTACTAGACTGCTTTCTGCACTGGGTATGTTTAAGCTACATGACCTTCAGAAAACAAACAAACAAAAAAAACAAAACAAAACCAGCTCAATTAATCTCAAAACGTTTCATTTGGGAAATAATGTATGAATAATATACAGACTGTCAGATTAATGCAGTATCAGGGGAGAGAAGACATGTTTCACCAGCATTAGATCCTTAGGACAGGCATTCATGGTGTTGTAGTCTGCCCAGCTGCTGATCCTTTGGCCTCAGCCACCACATCGGCCAACCAGGCTGCCTAGGCTTCCTCTGTAGGTAACAGAGAGTTAGACCCGTGGACAGGGCAACTGAAAACACCTGAATTAAGGAAGTCCTGATCAGCCAGCAAAGGAACTTCTCCCTCTCTGCTGGATATTGTGAGAATTGCTTGCTTGGGAAGTGTCTGGGTGATGCCAGTTATCCTTTCTATATAAATTTTTACATAACTAATAGATTGCCTCAAGTTTTCTATGAACTGTCTTGAAGACACTTACTTTCTGTTGTTTTAATTTCCTAGGAATATATTTTTATTTCTTTCAGTCTTCTAAATTGTCTTTACCTAGTTTTCACATCCCATTCCTTGCACCATTATGTTAAGATCATCAGAACAACACTTCGTGATTTGGCCTTATCACAGATGAATTGAAACTGATGCACAGTGGGATATACTGCCTACTAAATTTAAACATAAAGGTGAACTGTTATTTACATGCAAGACAGCTTTATTGTTATGATCATTTATTTATTGCACTTTTAGTGTGCTGGGAGCTTTGCAGCACATAGTGCTAGGTGTACTCTCTGCCCTTTGAATACTGCTATTTTGGAATTCTACTGAGAACAAAAGGCTGGTTGATCTACTCTTGAATCTTGACAGATGATATTCTTATTTATCTTTTGAAAACAAGAAAACAAAATGTAACCAGCATTCTTTCTGAGCATCTGGAAAAATGTAGGTAGCAGATGTGATCAATTGTAATTCCCTTCCTCTGCTAATCACCCCAGGTAGGAATATTTACAGATTTTATGATCTGATGGCCTTCTTCATGCAGTGTAATTCACCACCACAGCTGGGAATAAAAAATGCAGGGCAGATAGCATGAAAGGTAAAGTATATAAGTTCAGAGCTTCCAAGAGCTGTAGCAAAGCATTAATAATGTAATTTGTGTCGGCCTGTAGGGGCCTGGTAGCAAAGGAATTAGGACACCTGGCCACAGGGCCAGAGTCTCGAGCACAGGCAGTGCTCCAAATGTGTGCTGACAGTGGTTCCCCAGGGATCCTGCTTTAAATGAAGGCTTAGTCATGCAGGCTGGCAAGTAAAAGGTGGGCAGGAGTGGTGCCGACAGCCTCGTGCCAGTTCTTGCTGTTTTCTGCATGTTTCTGGGCATGCTTTTAACTGTATTTACCCAAGTGCCATCCCAAGACTCAGGGGGATGATGTGTTGTAGATATATATCACTGCCCTCTTATGGATGGACTCAGTGGTAATTGGGAGAATATTTCTGAGTCCCCCAGCAAGGTGCATGATATGCTTACCTTTCACTGTGGTAGGATGTGTGACACTGGATTATTATATTTTTAATTGGCTTGGACCAACTCAAGTGTGTGTGGTGGGTGGAAGGGACAGGTCAAATTTCACAAAGGTGAAGTGGTGTCCTGCCCCAATTCAGCCCCTCTGAGCCTCCTTAGCCAGCCCTGGAGCAGTTCATCACTGGTACACTGGGAGCGCTTCCTCACACCCTACCCCAGAGTGGCCAGTGGGTCAGAAGTCCCACCTGGGTGGGCAATGGCCACAGGGGGCCAGAGCAGACAAAACCAGCACCATGCAGCCCTGCCATCTCCTGGGCTCCTGGTAGCTGGATCTGCACTGGATCTGGGGTGGTAGCTATAATTCTCTCCTTTTCTCCCTCTTTCTTTATTTCTTCTCCTCCTCCTAATTTAATTTCTTGATATTTGGGTAACTTAAAGCAGGATGGGTTGGATTTTGCTAAGTTGCATGGGTTAGCATGTGCTAAGTCAATGTTTTGTGGAATGCTTTATTTTGGTTGAATGTTCCCTTATTTTCTAAAGTTTACCAGTAAAAGTGTGTTATTTGACCTCCTGAGAAACGTGTGTAGTGTCTTCTCCCATGAGCTCTCTCAAGGTGTATTGAGTTTGCGTGGCCAGGTTTCGGTAGCAGAGGGGACTACAGGGGTGGCTTCTGTGGGAAGCTGCTGGAAGCTTCCCCAATGTCCAGCGGAGCCAATGCCAGCCAGAACCAGGATAGACCCGCCGCTGGCCAAGGCCAGGCCAGTCAGGAATGATGGTAATGTCTCTGTGATAACATATTTAAGAAGGAAAAACAGTTTGCCCTGTGCAGACGAAGATTGCAACCAAAGAAGAGCAGAGTGAGAACGTGTGAAAAACTCTGCAGACACCAATGTCAGTGCAGAAGGAGGGGAGGAGCTGCTCCAGGCACCAGAGCTGAGGTTCACCTGCAGCCCAGGGTGCAGACCATGGTGGTGCAGCTGTGCCCCTGCAGCCCATGGAGGACCATGGGGGTGCAGAGATCCACCTGCAGCCAGTGGAGGAGCCCATGCCAGAGCAAGTGGGTGCCTGAAGGAGGCTGTTGACCCCATGAGAGGCCCATGTTGAAGCAGCATCCTGGCAGGGACCTGCTGATCCATGGAGAGAGAAGCCCACTCTTCCTTGTCACCCTGTGGGGGACCCACACTGGAGCAGGCTGTGCCTAAAGGACTGCACCCCATGGAAAAGTGATCCACATGGCAGCAGTTTGTGAAGAACTGTTGCCCATGGGAGGAACTCACGCTGGAGAAGTTCATGCAGGACTGTCTCCTGTGGGAGCCACACCCCGGGGATCAGGTGAAGGACTCCTCTCCCTGAGCAGTGGCAGAAACAGCAACTGACTGTGAACCCCATTCCCTGTGCCATTGGAGGAGAGGAGGTAGAACTTGGAAGGAGGGAAGGGTGTGGGGAAGGTGTTTCTAAGATTTATTTCACTTCTCATTCTCCTGCTCTGATTCTGTTAGTAATAAATTTAATCAATATCCTCACTTTGAGTTTGTTTTGCCCATGATGGTGATTAGTAAGTGATCTCTCCTGGTCCTTATCTGAACTCATGAACCCTTTATTATATTTTCTCTTCTCTGTCCGGTTCCAGAGGAAAGTGAGAGCATGACTTTAGTGGGTACCTGGCATCCAGCCAGGGCTAACCCACTATGGTCTTTTTTGATGCTGAAGCCTGGGATCATGAGGATTTTTAAATAAGGATAGTAACTGGGAGAGAAGATGGGCAGAATAAATATTGACCAATGTTAGAGATTGAAATGATCACAGGGATTTTTAATTGTGGTAAAGGGTCAAGGGGTGGATTTTGTGTAAATTGTCAGCTTTTGTTTGGTGTTGTGATGATGTTATTTTGATTTTTGTGTGGGGAATTTTTGTTATTTTTTTTGGTTGGTTGTCTTTGTTGATGTTGTGTAATGAATGTGGATTTTAATGATAATTCTTATACATGTGATTCACAGAGATGAGGGGTGGAATGTATCGGATTAACCAGCCAGGGTCAACCCACTACCCGTGGTACAAAAGAACTGAAGGCCCTTTCAATAAATTTGGTGGGTGAATTTTTGGAGCTTTGTATATTTTTAAAGTAAAACCCCTTTGATGAGCTCATAGCTTGAGGCCTGGTATCTTTCAGGATGTAAGAGCAGTATGTCCTGTTACTCTGCCCTTCTGGAAGAGGGATAAGCACACCAAATCACACAATTACTACACATTTGTTATAACACAGTGGTTATAACTTGTTGGAACACTATTCCAAAGTGCAAGGCCATCCACTCAACAAATAATGGCTTTATTATGTTCTACTGCACAGATCCAAAGCTTTGTCTTCCTGAAGATGGGCACCTCATACCCGCTTATTCAAATACACAAGCTGTCCTTGAAGCATGTTATGAAAGCAAAATAGGTTAGGAAAATGGTATTATTTGCAAGCAAACTGATTGACAGTATCAAATCTAGTTGGTAGCACTGCAGTCAATTGAAACCAAGACTTAGTAACTTATGCGGTAAGGGAAACAGGGTATTCTTCTTCGCTGGCAGTAAAGTTCCCTGTCTATATTTTTGGGCTGCTACTGTTTCGATCTTTTAAAAAAAATAATGATGTCAGGTTCAGCTCTATTTTATGTTTGTGAGCTCTTTGTCAATCTTTTGGAATCTCTTGGAGCTCTGGTGTCTGTGCTGGATCAGGCCTTGATCACCACTCCTTGCAATGAAGAGCTGCTCTTTTTCTCTGTACCTAAGGTGCTGCACTGCTACCTAAGGTGCCCATCACTCAGTTACATGCTATAGCTCCCAGTCTAGTGAATTACTGATGCTAAGGAGGGGAGATCCTGCTGTGCTCCCCTGCTCTGTTCCTCCCTCTTCAGGCTGTGTAGTTCTGGCTGTTCTCTCCACTGTCTCTAGGACTCATCTATCTCTACAGTGACTTGGTTCAACTTGGCAGCACTAAAATAGTGTCCCCAACAAAACCAAAGCATAATTTTTCTGCTGCTTAGTAATTTGAATTGGCTTTATTGTACAGATAGAGCACCAAAAGTTACACAAGGGAGGAGCTGAGGCTGCGTTTTTGGGAATGGGGATACAGACAAGGAAGAGGGAGAAGGAAAGCAGTACCATTGCATCTTAAGGCAACCAGCTGTTAAATCTTCTCTGCTACACATCTAACTATAGTCATAGCATCTCTCTCTCTGCCTCTCTTACTCTCTCTTCCCCTCCCCTCTCTCTCCTTCTCTCCAGGCTTCTTTATGCCATGCCCATGAAGTAGTGGTGTTCAGCTATTGCCATTTGACAGGCACAGAGACAATCCTATTGCCATTTGACAGGCACAGAGACAATCAGTAGGTCTCCTGACAGGGCAAAAAATTGAAGTTGAATGTCCCAAACTAGAGGTGAGTGTCTGAACTGCTGGCCGTTCCTCCTTACCAGAAGGGGCAACTAATCTTTCATCCTCCCTCTTAATTCTTGCTCTTATACGGTAATTGTAGTTCTGCTTATAAGCACACAGGGGTATTTTGATACTGCACTGCAAAGACAGAGGTTTGGTATCCTTCTCCTGTCCTTTTATCTATGAACTATTGCAAATAATCTGGTAGCTAGTGAGTAAAATGGAAGTTGCTTTCAATTTGTTCTGTCCTACTGTAGTCTCACTAGTTAGCTGCCAGAATTTTCTTATTTCTGAGATAAATATGCTAGCACTTGGATTTCAAAGTACAAAAACATGATGAGCATATTCATATCCAGGAGTGTTCCTAATTGGAGTTTTCATTATTTTTTTTTTTTTTTTTGTATTCAGGACTGGTAGCATGAAAATATATTATGCCGTTTGAAAACTTCAAGCAATTATGCACCAAAGATTAGCTTGTTTCTACATAATAATCATGTGGCAAATAAAAGCCACTGTGCAGACTGTACATGACACTCAGGGACATGTTTAAAAGCAGTGTAATCAGCTTTCAGTCTGGTCTTTCACTTTGCTTGCATTTAGAATAGTCAAACAGAAATGTCCTACTCACAGGTCTTCCTGAGCTCTTTTTAACTACCCACATGTGAAATCATTTAGTAGCATGGTACAAAGGCAGAAAACAGCCCATATAGCATCTTTAAACTGAAGTAACACCTTGGAACTAAAAGCTTCTGAATGGTAACATATTAACTGCCTTTCCGATTAGTGCTAAATATTTTTTTTTAATTGTCTACATTTTGGTCACTGAACATAACCTCTTCTGCTTGTGAAGTCTGTACAGACAGACTGCACTTTCCATGTTCATATTCTGTGAGTATTTTTGTGGTATGGAATACTTGGTATCCACAATACAAGCTGTGTTATTTAGCTGTGAGTAGTTACTTAAGTCATTTGTTATTATTTCCATTACCTAAATGGGGGAGAATAATTTATTAGTAGCAGGGTGAGTTTGACTTTCTGAATAAGGCAGTAATTTATGGGATGGGATTTAGGAGGGAAGTGGAATTAGGACGCTTTCCTTAATTATACTGGTCTTGTCCTTAGAATCAATCCTAGAAAATTAAGTTATGCTTAATACTTCAGGAAGGGAACATCTTAATTTTAAATACTGTATTCTATTTTTAAAGGAATGCAGCTGTTTGCTTGATATTAACTGTGAGAGATACTGTTGGTGCAGAGTTTGGTTTATGTCAGGGTGTATACCACATGTGCATTGTGTCTATTGTGTACTTGGTTGTCTTTGATCTGTGGGCTGTGGCTCTCCAAGTAACCCGTCCATTTGACAGCAGTAGGCAGAGGCTAAAAGTTTGGTACAGGATTCTAGTTAAAGATACTCCTTGCTGTTAAGGCAGCTTTTTGGTACTACCTTCTGTTCTCTGGTGCATGTGGTGAAATGAATTAGGATTTTTGACAGTTATGAGCCAGAAGCTTGTTGCTACTTCCACATTTGGTAGGACTGGAAATCTTTATAAGGATACATTTAATGTTAAAGTCAGGGAAATTATGAGATTCAGCACTAGCAGGAGACTTTGGCTTCTTCTGAATATATAGTGTGGTTAGGAGTATGATCCTTAAATCTGGATAAACGAGTGTCATTATGTAGTTTCAAAAATAAGCTTCAGTATTGGTTTGATTTTAGTAAGCGTAATCTCCGGCATCTAAACTTTTAGTTCAATCTGTATTTGGCTTTCAAATTGCATTTTGAACTCTGATCAGTAGAGATGAGAGACTGAAATTGGACTACAGAGTGACAGGACAGTACATTTACCCTCTCACTGGTTGGTGATGAGCATGAAGGTTTGAGTTTGCTTGTAGGGCAGTTTTGACCTCCAATGAGCTTATACAGAAGTGGTAAGTTAGATGTTGGTGTGAATTACCTTCAGGAGGTGCTTGCCACTCTTCATGGGTTACACAGAAATACTAGTGTGATCTGGCTTCCAACTCAGATACCTGCATTAAATACCTACTGCTAAAGAGAATGAATCAGGTCTTTTTATTTTGCGTCTTGGCAGTAGCACAGATGAGGAACAATTGCCTGAATTTTCAGCACATTGGTAGCAATCTAGTACTACTCTGGAATTTTACTCAGATTGTTTTGATCAGTGGTTACTCTTGTCAGAATATTATTTTGAATAACATTTTGAATCCGTTTGACAAATATGGAAATACTATGAAGATGGAAAAGCTGGAGTGAAGACAGGTCAGTTCATTCCAGCTTTGCTCAGACTTGATCTAATTCTGAAGTGTCTTTCCACAACATGTTGGGTGGAGACACCCCAGGTTCTGCAGCTTACCCAGTCTGGGCTATTTCAGTTGGAAGGTTTTATTTCTTTTATCTGTGAAAATATTCAAAGAGCAATACTTACGATATCCCACCCCAGAAGAGGAAATTGTAGTCATGAAGGGGCTTGAACAGAAATTGGATCTTGCTTCTCTGAGGGTTGTGCTTGGCACAGAATTCATTTATCTGCAGCTCTGGCTCTGGCAGGCATTTTTCTTGCTCTTTCCTCCTCCTTTCACTTCCTCCTCTTGGCTGCTTGTCCTTGTCTGGCTCTTCCTCCACTATGCTAGCACAGTTGTGAGTAGGAGATTGCAGAATAAATTGGACTGGGGAACCATTCTGGATAAAAAAATGATTATGATATTGGCAGTGCAGATTATATTTCAGCTGAATCACTTCCTTAGGAGACTATACAAATATTTGTGCTGGGAAGGCACTGTGAGAACCAGGGCTGGAGATGAAGTAGGAATGGCTTCAGCTGGCAAAAGGCTTCAGCTGGCAAAAGCATCAGTGCTGCCAAAGCCTCAGTCCCAGGAAAGTGCTGTGAAAGCAAAGGCAAACCTGATCAAGTGACCTGATACAGTGTTGGCAAGGGACCTTCTCTGAGCAACGTATGGGACTAGGTGAGCTCCAGAGGTCCTTTACAACCTCAATTATTCTGTGGTTCTATGATCCAAACTTAAATCCCATTTCAGGCATCCTTCGACTCTGTCATGCATTTGCACACATTTCATTCAGCATGAATACAAAGCTAAGACCAAGACTGTTCAACAGAGACAGAGACCTTCTGGTATGAGGCTATCTGGTATGCTCAACGTAGTAAAAGCCAGATCACATCCACCAAATGTTTATTTACTAAGAAAAACACTATTGCAACATTTCTTTATTCTTTTCTGGCTTGTCCTAAGTAAAAATTGCAAACACTGCACTGCATAAACTGTTTTATTTTGATTTGTTACAGCTTAATTGTAAATAATGTGAAAGCTGAAAGGATAATGTCTAGGTAGAGACACTAGACAACCTTGTACCTGCACCACTGTCAAACTCTTCATGATACCCATGCTACTTAGCCTGTTCTTCCATAGCCAGTGACAAAGCAGGCAGTGCCTTCTGTGGTGCAGGACTAACCCTGAAACCTGTCTATCATCTCTCAGGATCAGGGCCACATTGCATTGGTAGTAGACTGCATAGTGACGTAGAATATATGCCTCTGTTTCCTTCTTCCTTGCCATGATGCTGGTGTTGAGAGCCATGTTCCTTTCCAGGTGCCTGACCTCATGCACAAAATGCAGAGGAATTAAAAGACAAGGTAGCTCCTGCTTTAGCTGCAGTAATACCGTTATCAAAGAAAGTTCTGCAGTCCACAGTTCCCATCTCTCTGAGGTGTCCCCCCAGTATTCCAGCTCTGTCAGCCCCTACTACTTTCCAATTCAAAAAAGACCTCATCACAGTGCACAAAGAGATACAAGGACAAAAAGGAACACTTTGTCCAGTGCTCAGAATGTTGTGGCTCACTTTTTCAGCAGCCTGCACAATTTCAATTAAAAAAAAACCATAAAATCCTTTTTAGTACACATGAAAGTATAGGTGGGAGACTTAATACTACAATTTTGCTATATTTGAGAATCAACTTCAACTATGCAAATGAAACTGTAATAAATCAGTTTCATGCTGATATAAATATATTCAAGTGGGTATTTGCAAGCAAAGACACTCCACTTGGTTAACATCTAGAATGGGATTCACTGATGGATTCAATAGTGAGGAACAAATGCTATGCAATACATGAGTCATGCCATTCTAAGGCAGATATATAAATTATTTCACAAGTTGTATTCCAGAAGTGCTTCTCTACTACAGTAAAAAGATCGTCTAGATGACTCTCATGGTTTTGCATGTTTATGCTAAAGGCATAAAAAGTTTTAGTTAGATGAAATCATCCCTGGTTTACTACAGGTTTCATTGTGTCCAGGTTTAACATGGGGATCTGAGAGCCTCATCTTATTACTAATGTGATCATGTTAGCTCTATCTAGATCTGATCCAGGACTTGCGGTGAGGAGGGACATAAACGTACTGACATATAGAGCTGTGGCCACAGCCAGGCCAAGGGGGACATCAGGGACACAGGGGTTTCATGAAGGGTATCACAATCTGGGGAGTGTACTGAGAAGGTGATGTTTAAGGGATTGCTGCTAGCTGATGTTGCCCAGACACAGGACCTGCAGGTTCCTGGTGAACAACTAGTAGGGAGTATGACAGGCAGGAAGTAGCACCACAGTAGGATGCTCTGGGAGAGGGAGGCTCCCAAATATTCTTATGACAGCTCTGCCTGCATTTCTTGCACGCCAGCAAGCACTGCATATGACACAGGGAGAACCATGTATGTTGCATTCCTTATGAGCTGAGAACAAATTATTAGCTGCAGCATGTGAGGGATATTTTTGAGAAACTACTTCAGAAAAGTTTAGTGGAGGGTCAAGAGCTTAGGGACATCATCTCAAGGGAATTCTCTGGTGGCAAACCTGATCCCAGCTGTGATGTCAAGGCAGATGGCCCGTTTCTCCATGCCTGTTCATATCACCACATGAGAGACTGCATGGGGAAACTGATGCCACTGAAATATAATGTGTTCTGTTATTATTTCGCTGTGTTGTTTGCTGCCTTATGTGGCTCTGCTGCCAGATGTCCATGGTGGGGTTCACGCAGAAATCCATGCTCAGAGTAGCTTTTAAAGGCTCAGCATGGTCTCTTAGATTACTGTTTACGTCCTGTCAAGCAGTTTTTGCTAGTGACATGAACCTTTATGTATGTCACTGGCTGCCCTTCAACCAGTCCTCAGAGAAGATGATATGTACTGACCAGCCCCTGTCTCCTCTGAGAGGGGTGAGCCAGGCTGTAGTTACAACACCTCCACTTGTTGTCAGTGACCTCACTGGTAAGACAAATCAATCCTGAAGGAGCACTTGCTCTTTTAAAAGAAGGCAGTGAGCCAATGCGCATTACAGGTTGGCATGATATGTCTTGGTTATTTGAACTAGAGATGGCAAAATCCCTTGGGCCTGTAGCCCAGGCTTTATGAGTTCATTCGGGGATGGCTGACAGCTTTCTGTCCCCAGCTCTGTGCCTCACCCAGGATGTGCAAGGTGCCTCTGAGTCAGCTGCTGCATCACCTCGGTTTACATCATGCTTATGGTCTGGGGTATAATAAGGCTGATTCATGTTGATTCACTGGCAGCTCAAATGTCTATACGGTTTGCGTTAGATGGAAAGCTGGAGCATTATTTTTCTCCTTTCATCCTGTCTCCTTAAGGTATTCCTACTCTTCACCACTCTTTGCCCTTAACCAACTTTGAATATGGAGAGATTCATTGTTCTGCAGAGCATTGCTACAAATTATTTCTTGTCCCCCTCACAACCCTTGTTTTAAGGGACTTTCTTCAGTCTTCACTTCAGCTGCAGAAACAGTGTTGAATGGGTCCTTGCTGTGCTACCAAGCTCTGCGTGTCTGCAGCAACTTCCCCTTCAGTTCTTGATAGCCCATTGAGGCAAATCCTTTGCAATTTTCCTTCCTTTGCCTTTCTTTTCCCCTCATTTAACAGGGTCCTAACCTGTTCTTGTCCCTTTTAACCTCATGCAGAACTGGAGAACAGTATGACACAACAACATTAAAAACATTGCAAAATGCATTTTCTGCACAATAGCTGTGGGCAAAGAGCACAAAATGCTGTTATTATGAACTGCAGAGAAAAATACTGCATGATGTATGCTGGCTGCTTCCTTTCTACTGGGAAATCTCCCTTCTGACCCACTGGTGTTGTCCTCAGGGCACAGACACCCTAAGGCATTCTTGGTCTCACCCCGCTGCTTTTCTCCTTCGTGCTCGGCCATTCATTCCCATCACTGCTTAATCCCCCCAGCTCTGTCCCTGCAACTGTGTGACAGGCAGCAGTTTGAACTCTACCAATGAAATGATCAAAGCTGAAGGGAACTTTATTTCTGAGGGTCATTTTTCCTCCTTATGGCTGCAGCAGTATAGTCAGCAGCACACCCCATTATGCAGTTATCAGGCAGTGCCTGGCAGAGAAAATGGCCCTGGCTGGACAGGAATCTCTCTGGTAGATTTGCCTTGCAGAAGACAGTTTTGTGGAACGGCTCTGCCTGACAGGGGCCTGTCAAAGGGGTTTGAGTGTAAGAAGAGTGGGGGATCCAGAGGATCTTTTCTGTGAGGCCGTGAGGAGGTGCTGGGGCAGGGTGAAAAAAATGCAAAGAAAGGTAGAAATGAGGGTATGAAAACTCAGTGCATCCAAAAAAGACTGCAAGTGCTGTCGAATGGCGATAGAGTTAGAGGAGGCTTTACTGGGGTAAGAGAGTGAGCTGAGCATCAGACCAAGTAGAGAGGTGTTGAAGGAGATGTCATCTTTTACTAGACAGGTGCAGGTAGAAAAAGCTCAGACACACTTTTAAGCACACTGACTTTTCAGTGATATTGAGATGAGTTTGTGTGCCTGAAAATCTGCCTGTTTTTTCCCCACTTTAATTTAATAAAAATGAAGACCTGTACTTACAAATATTGCCTTGGTTATGTTCTGAGACCATCACAGCTCCAATAGCCACATGATTACAGCCAGAAGTAGACAGAATGGGTGGGGAACTAGCAGTTGGAGGAAAAATTCAAAGGCAATTCTCGCCAGCTTTCCCAAGGATATGTTAAAAACAGGCCTTTGACTTCCTTATGCAGTCTTTGCCCAACAGTAGATTTTACATTCCCTAGGGTCCCTAGTGTTCAAACACATTCAATGTCTAAATATTCTCGCCTCTTGTACATAAGCCAAGTCCCTCTTGGCTTTCTTCAAAATTAGCAGAGCTACCCAAATAGTAGAGATGATGAGGATCAATTCCTTCCTGTTATCTTTGTGCACATTTCCCTCTGATCTTTACTGAATAAACTGCCTCAAGCTAAGCATGTCCATCAGCATATGTGTCAGAACTCTACCCCCAGGCTTGCCATGGCACAGACACTGCGTGGAGGAAGTCCTCTAGCGTGTGGTAACATACAGCCTTCGTGTTTTGGTTTAGTGAAGGGTAAGTGATGGTATACAATTTCAGGGAAGATTGTTGATTTGCAGTCTCTTCAGGAAATTGTAATGTTCACTTAGACACTATCCTTAGTCTGAATATGTTAGCCCACTGGTGAAAATATAGCCACAATTTAAGTTAATTGTACAGTTGCTGGAAGCAATAAGAGTTCTTTTTGTAGTCAGTCTTCCTACTCATGGCATCAGCTAGTTTTATATCCCCACTATCTCGCACCGCAAACCAGCAGGGAGAAAACAGTAATTCTTAACTCTTTTTTTAAGTGGAGGAGTCAAGGGAAGGACATTTTTGCATTCTGTGCAGCTTTATTCAGCAGCAAGCTTGCATTTAATTGGAATTTTCAAGTGTCTCAGAGAAGATTATCATACATATCCTGAGAAATATCAGCAGTAGAACTGTCACTTCATTGTGAAGAAAGAAAACAAGACAAAAAGAAGTGAAATTGAGGGAATTGGTGTTAGGACTTTCTAGTTTTAGGCTTAGTTTATTAGAAACCATTAAATGGGGAGGTGAACTGTTTCCAAAAGGCTTTTTGATAAAATATAATCAAATGGTAATGCTTCCAGACTTTTTCCTCCCATTTACACCACAGGGCTGTGGAGTAGGTAGTATTCTGTCTCACTGGTCCTTAAATCCAGAGAAAGCGAGAGAAGGAGAAATAGGCTGTTTGCCTCTGAAGTGCTGGCACTTGACTCCAAGGGATCCTTGAACTTGTCACCGGTAAGAGAAAGCTCTTCAGGTGTGAGAACAGTCTTGGACTTTATTATGGACTTGGCCTCCAATGCAGGCGAGAATTAGATATAGCTCTGCAAAGAACTTTTCCCTGGGCATTCAGAAGGAATTTTCAGCAGCTCTGTGCCTTTATCCCCAACGCAGAGTTTCTTTGTGCCTTCTGGGGACAGAGGCTAGTGAAAGCAAATGCCAAACCATGGCACCACATTAAGGCCAGCAGAACTGTTAAAAAACCAGATAGTTCCCCCTCCCTTTTCTCAGTCAGTTATTCCAATCTTTACCGAAACCTCCTTACAACTGCAGCACAAGCATTTGTATGACTTTGTGGGGAACTATATTGGAAAAACTGCATATCTTTTTTTTTTCCAGGGGCTGTTTTTCATCTGAATCAGTTCTTTGATCTGGTTCACCATGTAGCCACACAAATATTTATGATGGCACAGTACAACAGATGATCTGGGAGAAGATGTGGGAGTGGGAGAAAGTGGGGACTGCTTTATTGGTAATCATATTCTCTTAAAAGAATACCAAGCTTTAGCTCAAAGAAGAAAGGAATAGCAGTGGGATGACACATCTGAGAAGGGACTTGAGGCATGTGCATTATTCTCCAGAAATGAAAACACAGCTTCAAATATCAAATGGTGGGGGCTGAACATCAGCTGACACAGCCATTTCCAAATGTTGCAGTCTGCAGGCAGGGAGATTTTTCAGCATTTAAGTCACTCTGAAACTTCACTTTGAGGGAGCTGGGAAGAAGATGCAGATGGTGGATCCAAACAGCTGCAAAAGCAGTGCATCTGACCGTAGATGACTTTCATGTGATCTACAAGGTCTGAAGTGAGATGCTGTGTGAGATTGTTTTGGATAAATATCCTGGTGTTTCTGAGTGTTTTTTGTGTGCATACTGATGGTTTCTTACATGGTGTTCTTTTGAACGTTCTTGCTGTAGGTTTCTCTTGAACTGCTTTGTCACCAGAAGGAGAGTATTGCACACAGATTAATTTACCACTATTTTCTTACTAAGCTGTGCTACTTGCAGCACTCTTCTGGATCCTGCATGCTGCAATGGCACAATAATCTCTTCAAGTCTTCACAGAAAGATGATGTGTGGCTCCCTGTCCCGTGTTGCTGGTGTTCTGTCACTTGGCACTGGGGCTTGCCTAGCCTTGGGACCAGGTCCCTGTCTGTACCTGCCCACTACCCCCAAAACTGACCTTTCTGGGCCTTTGATGACCTCTGACATTTGCTTCAATATGTCATGAGTTTTATGCCAAAACATCCTAGTTCCAGTTCATCCAGGTGGAGAGTAGAGAAGTTGAATAAATGTTGCTTTTTGCTTTCTTGGACTCTACTGCATTCTATAAAACCCTTCAGAGATAATTCCTTATCCAGAAGGGAACTCTCAACATGCTTCACCATTAGTAAGCTAAAGCAGCTGCCAAGTCTATTCAGAGCCTTACAGCTACATTTGTGCTGAAATGCTTTTTTGGACAGATGTCCAAAATGCTGGGCTATGTCACTGCTGCAGTCTCAAGTCCCAGTTTGCATCTGCTATTCTTCTACAGGACCCAGAGTATAACAGACATATCCAAGCTGATTTTGAACATGTTGGCTCACTTTCCCACAGCAGTCTAGCTAGGTGAGCACAAGGAGTTCACGAAAAATGCTCTGTCAGAAAATCAAGGTAAATTAGGCAGCACTGAGCTCCATGGGGCTGCAGGTTTATGGCTGTCTCTGCCTTAAAAGACAGAAATTTGTGTCTTTTCACTTGGTGCAGTATTTGGAGGGCTGTCATACCTTTACATTGTGATGGACTGTGCTTATCACATACTACTGGGATAAGTATTTGCCTTTTAAGAATTTTTCTACCTCACTATTGCATATAGTCTCATAGTTGTACACAAGGTAAGATAAGGGGTTTTCTGCTCTGTAGTCAATGTTGTGGGAGGATGGATTACATGCAAGTGCTTTGATTTCAGACTAAATGCCAGGTTTGATTTAGCCTGGCATGTCTTGTGTTAGTGTTTCCAGGGACACGTGAATCAGTTCCTTTCAGAAATGTTTTTTAATGAATGAAGTTCTGAATATCCAAGTGACACTTCATTATTCACTGGTACCTTTATTTCAGTAGATGTAGTTTCAGTCAGTATCTCCCTGGCTTTTAAGTGAATGATGTTTTATAGCTCCACTTCTTCAGAGACTCTCAGGATCTGGGGTGAGATCAAAGATGTCAACCACTCTGTGATTTTCATTAAAAGCGAAAGACAACAGGGAAAGGTCTGGATCACACAGTGAAAAGATCTTTTAAAAATCTTTGTCTCTTCAGACCATAATAACAAAGTAATGACTCTCACCTGAGTAAAGGATGCAGGGTAAGAAGTAGAGCGCTGCTGGAATCAGACAATTTGGTAGTTTCCTTCTTTTGTGTGGGGGGAAGGTCATTACAAATTCTTTGTTGCTCCTGCATTTAACTACATTGTAGGAAACATGATGGGGAGGAATGACCTTGGGAATAGGTTTACAGTTCCAGCTGCTGCAGATTTAAGGACAGGATTGCTGGCCTTATAAAGCTATGAGTGAAAAGGCAGCAAAAAATGTCTTCATTAAATTCCAAGATCTACAAAGATTGAGAACTTTTTAAGTACTAATTTTGCACCTCTGCATTAACATTAATCTGAGGGCACCCCCATTTTGGCTCCTGCCCACCTGCCAGGGCTCCCCCCACCCTGCTTACAGCCTAGGACCCCATGTCAGCCCCTTGAGGCTGTCGGGCCATGCCCCAGTGATGCTGCAGCAGGGCCACTCTCCAGCTGCCCGCAGCCTTGCTCAGCCATGGGCACCCCAAGCAGGGCCCACCCTAAGCCCATGTCCCCATCCCCAGAGTTGCCCAGTGCCCGTGCCTGGGACTGTCTTGGGCTCTCTGATGCTCCCACAGGAGCTCTGTTTTAGGGTCTGCCTTGCCATCTCTCACGGGAAGCCCCCAGCCCTCGCAGGGCCCTGACAGTCGGGTTGCTTTTGCTGGAATTCAGTCAGCAACTTTCTGAGGGCTTTTTCCTGGTGCTTTCTCAGATACATGAATACATCTGAGCTGACTAAAAATATTCTTATCTATTATTCAATAATCTCTTCATCTTTCACCTTGCTGCTGGGTTGCTTTGTAAAACTTTAACAATAAGCTCATTTGA
This sequence comes from Dendrocincla fuliginosa, assembly GCA_035047845.1. Taxonomy (NCBI): domain Eukaryota; kingdom Metazoa; phylum Chordata; class Aves; order Passeriformes; family Dendrocolaptidae; genus Dendrocincla; species Dendrocincla fuliginosa. The sequence continues at coordinate 44,078,232 of JAWWMO010000043.1, read as the reverse complement.
TTGAAGTGGAGATAAGGAGTCAGCTCATATGTGCAGATTCGTGCTGCAGAACAGTCTGTGAAACCCATGTGTGTTTGGCCTGTCTGCTCGTTTCAAGACCTATAGACACTACCGTAAGAACTGGGTGCTTGTTTGTTTCCACAGACATTTCAAGCATGTAACATAAGACAAACTTGTTCTTTAACCTTTATTTAAAAATATCTATTGCAAAAGAACTGAGCTCAACTCTAATACCCAGGAATAGCAAATGAGCTGTTCATCAACATGAAGCAATGCTCTAAACAGAGTATTTTCATCACCCTCTTTTTTTTTTCTTTTTTTTTTTTTTTTTTTGAGTGATTCTTTTTCATCAGAATGTCTGGTGAATGTGTTTAACAATGTTGCCTTAAAGAGTTTATTACAGCCACGTGTTTGAGACTGGAAGAGGGGGTGGAAGTGGAAGGTTACCTAATGTGAGAAGATATTGCAGACTGTAACAACCCCCTGCCCCTCTTATTCTGTGTTGGCTATTACGACACAGTTACAGTTTTGGAAATATGCGGGGCTTTTTCCTTGGTCCTAAATAAAAGAAAGGAAATGCATTTTTCAACCTCATTGTGAGAAGGAATTGCCGTTCCTCAGCCTGCACAACCTGTGCAAGCACCATGCGCAAGTGATACGAAAATGTCCGTTTCATAATGATACTTGTTCAGGAGTGATAAGGGAAGCCTAACTCTAACCCAGGGCATGGTAGTATGTAAGCTCTGAAACATTAGTTCTCCCTACCTCAGAAAATGTCACTACAAAATACCTGAGTGGTTGCCCTAGTACAGATTGGTGGGTTTCCATCACATTCTGCTGCTTTTGCCACCAAGGTGATAGGTGCGATGGCAGTGGCTTCACCAGGTTTGCTAAAGAATCTCTTTCATTTGAGATATCCCTCCAGGTTTCCTGTGTAAGCAGGACTGAAAAGTAAACTATTTTCTCAGGACTTACCAGAATCACAATCCTGAAGGAAGGGAGGGTTAATGGTATTTTTTTACAAAAGACTTTTTAATTAAAAGTTAATTAAAATGATCTTATTAAGCCTCTTTAGTCTTAACTATACTGAGAAAATATACTGATCTAGCACAAAACTTGCACAAACCACAGGTGTTTTTAATACTGGGGTAGGTTGTCACAAATCTCTGCCCTTGCTCATTCCAAGGACAAAATGAAGTTTAACATTAGAATAGTTAGAAAACATTTTACCTCATACATTTTAACACTGCATTTCCTCTGTATAGCATTGAGCTTAGTTATTCTAATTTTATCTTCAGTAATGGGTTCCTAATTTTATTGTTGTGGCTGTTATTCCCTCAGGGCATTTGGAAATGAGATTCAGCATTTTAAAAAAACCTCATAGATGTAACAGAGTTCTAATAATGAGATCAATGAGAAGAGTATTTTTGACTACAAGTCCTGAATACTTTAGCACTAATACATGAAAACCGGCTACTGTTTGTTCAGTGCTGAGTTTTCCAGTCCTGTTGTATTTAACCACTTATTTGTCCTGGGGATATTCTGCACACCTCTGGAAATCTCAATTCAAAAGGGCTGGTTGATATGTTTTCCACCAAAGTATATGTCAGCTGTGGTAGAACCCACAGGAAACCTTTTGAAACACAAGAGGACTGCGTAGCCAGTGCAGTGTTATGGCAATATGACCAAGAAACTGGTTTGGTTTTGCAGCAACAGCAGGTATTTCTTCTGAGATAGTAATAGGTGCAATTATTCTTACACTTACCTGAAAAAGTTGGCCAGCTCCAGATCTGGAAGGAGGCATGTGTATGGCTAGGCAGGACTCTGTGACTTTCCAGCAGTGGCTCTTCTTCATCTGTGTACAAAGGTAATCCATATCTTGCTGTATGTGCATTCTCAGGAGATGGGTTTTTTCTCCTGGGGAAACTCTTCTTTGGGTTTCCTCATTGACAGCAGCTTGTCTGCTCTGCTCTGTGCCTTCCCATTATTTTTATCTGAACCATTCAGGGCATCTGGGGGTAAAAGGAAAGCCCTAGATCAAGAACTTTGGGACAGCCAGTGCTTACTTGCCCTAATGGCCATAGCATCAACAAAGAAGAATCAGCAAACATGTCTATGGGACTTACACTTGCAAACTTCTTGATTTCCATATCTATAGATTACTCAAATAGCATAATGTGTTTATAAAAGGGTTATCTTGCTGGGTCTTGTTTGCCAAATATCAGCCTGAAGCAAGTTTTTACAGCTGAGATACAATGGCCTGGTAGAAATTCTGCCAGCTATTTAATGCCAGCAGCACCCAGGCCACTTAGTCACTGGAAGACTTTGTTGTCAAAATGACTTTTCCTTTAGCAAATGACAATATGTTTGGGGAGTATTGCTTGGTGCTTCTAAGTGTAGAGGCTCCAAGCTGGTTGGTGGTTAGCCAAGCCCACAGGTCCTGGGTGCCAACATCCCCATGCAACTCTGTCAGGAACAATAAGGGTGACAGCTTATGCAGCACTTTTCAGATGGGTTCACATTGGGTGTGGGACCCGCTTCTCACCAGCTGTGGTCGCTGTCAGCTGCAGAGCTGTAGTGGCAGCTCTTCTGTGTCTCGAGACAGCGATGGTTGTGGTGGTATGTGGGACACATGCTATCTATCACTCCCATATGATGCTTGGAGTAAAAGCAACATGTGCCCTTAGCCAGGGCACGCAGCACATCTCAGTTCAGGCACTCATCACTTGTCATGGTTAGCTACCACATTTACCTGCCTGGAGACAGAGCTCCTCTATCAGGCTAAATAGATGAGGATCTCTTTATTGGGATATTTTTGATTGGAAACACACCCATGAAGCACCAGGGCCCTATGGCTTCCTAAATTCTTTTGACTACTCTGTGTGTCACTGTGGGGCATTTTCTTCCTCTCTTTGATCCTGATTTCATTTCCCAGACTTGGAGCACTCCTGAGTAAAGAATACCCGATATGCAGAATTATGCAGCGTCTCTACAGTGGTGTTACTGGGTACCCTTCAGTGCCCCTGTGCAAAAGAAGTTATGACATGGCAAGATCATGAGAAGGGGCTTTGCCTTTGTGCAACTGCTGGATAGCCTTTCTGTGGATATGCCCTTGGGAGATACTCAGAAACAATGGTCTCACATGTTGGTATGGAGAGAAACTCCCTAGAATTTGTATAAAAAGGCAAATGTATTTGCTGAGCTATTCTTGGTAACATAACAGTTCATACAGTAATGTATTTGTTATCATTGGCCTGATTTAGCAGCAGGGTATGTTCAGCTCATCTTCAATATATAAAAACCCCTGAAAAATAATACTGTGATCTAAGACCACTGAGCTTCAGCTTACATGGTACATTGCCTGCTTTCAGTTAGGCTCAATTCTATGAAAATTCATGCCAGTTTTGTTTCATTAGCGCAGCGAGTAAAGGGCTGCATTATTGTTTTCCAGAAAGTTGCTGAATCATATCACTGTGCAGAATATATTCTTCAAATGGCCTTTCTCTAATGATGCAAGGAAAAAAAAAGAAGAAAAAACAAAGACAAGCAAGCCTGTATCAAGAGGCAAAAGATGAAGTATATTATATAGATTATCTGAGGAAAAGTAATAGTATCCTTTTTTAAATTTTATTTTATTTCTCATACTGCATTGCCCGGGAATTGAAGGGCATAGAATGTTCCTTTTCTCTTTTACTGCTGCATGACTTGTGCTTAACTATTTATGTTGCAATGCTAAGACCTGCTCTTGCTCCCCAGGAGACAAACACTAAAGTATTATTAGACCTTAGTATGTGGGGGGAAGAGCTCTTAGTATAATGTTTTATGTATAAATATTGCATGCATTGTGCCTGCTCTTAGATTTTTACCAAAACGTTAAGTTATCTGGTGCACACTCTGGTGGCCAGTCTGTCTACAAGGAGAGCTCACAGCTGCAACATGGTAAATAATGCAGGTGTATTTGCCATGCATTGTGCACCATTTTTTTTATTTCTAATTGTTAAGTAGAAAACACACATACTACTCAGTCAAGAGTCTCACAAAAGTAATTGCTCCTAAACAGTTATTTTTTGGTTGCTAGTCTTTTTTCTCTAAGGCCGAAGCTGGGTTGGTTTGATAAGATCCAGTATTTGTTAAACTTTTTTCGGTCACAGCTTGCTATCTGTTTCAAAAGGAGAAAAAGTAAGACTAAAATTTTATTGTCTCTTTTGTTGGAATTATAATAAACATGGTAAGGCAGAGGCTCTTGGTACAGATTTGTATCATGCTCAGCAAATACAAGTCTGTCCAGGATGGGCCTTCTGAGCTTTACAATCATGAAAATACCTACCAGCTTTCTGGACCTATAATACAGGTGTACATGGGTTAATGACTTTTAGAAAGTTTTCTGTATGCACATGTGAATTCGAATACACATAATATTCATTTCAGTCACAAAGCCTCTACTGACAATAACTAACTCTGATATTTCTGTATATTCTGTCTTCTGAATGCAGTTTTAGTATTGGCTGTGCTTAATGCTACTTCTCTGATGTTGTCTCTGACATGGGTATTCATTTTCTGGTTATGCTTTTGGTTCAACAGGGCATGCCAGGCTATTTGGACTGCATTTTTTGCTTACATCTGGGCAGTGCTCTGTTACTTTGGCCATAGGTGTTGCAAGATGAAATTCTACTCAACTATGTGCAAAGAAGAGCATGAAGTGCTGGGACACCCCAGTGACTGTAGAAGGGGTCACTGAGAAATTCTTCCTTCCCTGTAGGGCTCAAAATGTGAACATGAAGAAGCAGGAAGGAGGAAAAGATGGTAGGTATGGACCTACAGCTCTCTTTTCCATGCCCTGAGAGGCAGGTTCTGCTGCTGCTGCTCCCCCCTGTTTGCAGGGCACCTACTCTGGTCTTGCTTAGGATTCTGCTCCCTAAGACATTTTCATCCTCTCAGGGCTTTCTTAAGGTTGAAAACTCCTTCAGCTGTGGAAAAGAAGGCAACCTACTCCCTCTATAGGCTTTCCTGGTCGTTGCTTTCATGAACCAGCCACTCAGGGGATCAGGGCTACAAAAACGCTGAAGTGAGATGTATTTTGAATTTCTTTTAAATTTAGATATGGTTTTTGTGTGTGTAATATGGCGTGAATATGCATTTGCGTGTGTATGCATGTGGGTGTGTATATATTTACATATGCACGCGCACATTCCCTAGCACCTGTGTGTATAGCTGCTTTTTCTGCAGAAGTCTGTGTGGAGCAGTTTTTACTTTTAAGTTTTAGGCTTTTGTAAAAACCAGTGTGTGAACCTTTTGTGTGTGAACTTTCTGTTTGTTAACGGTTTGTGACAACTGCCTCCGGACTGCATCCTACCCTTATCAATGGAAGAGTCACCAATCTGAGCCAGCAGTTCCATAAGGCATGCTTCCTCCCCAGTGCCCACTTATCCCAACTGCCTTCCTCTTCTCTCCTCACCGTCCCATGGCCCTGCCTCCTCACTTGCACCAGCACTGCAGTTTCTCGTATCGTTCTGGTAAGAAAAACAACCTGTATAAATAACAACTCTGTAAATAAAAAAGACTGAGATTTGGATCAGCTCAGTGACCTGATTTACTGCACAAACCCAACAACAGTTGCAGAACAGCATGAGTGTGAAGAAGCAGCCGGAGGCAAGGCAGGGATGGGAGACAGACGTTCCCAAGCTATCCTTGCAGCTGAAGTCCCCCTTTGCGAAACTGCAGCTGCCGGTGTACCTTTGCTCTGGCATAGATGTCAAAGGGAATTCCCGGGCAGTGCCTGGAGTAACAGTTTAGGGAAGAACTGACACATTGGTGAGTTATATATTAACCATTATAGAGATTGGCAGAGTAACAACGGCAGTGAATTACAGATAAAGAAAAACAGCAACATTTCCATTATGCAGGGTGTGGGTAATGGCTCCTAGGAAAAGACTGCCCAGCTTTTTCCACTAAATTATACTGTTTTCAATTCTTCCATACCTTCTTAAATGTGAATACATTGTTCAGATGTTTTCAATGCTAAATAAATGCCTCTGGCTGTTTCTTGTGGGGAGCTGAGGGAAGAAGGTAGGAAATGTTTTAACTAAAATGATGCAGCCGTTTCCAAGGAAGTGTCAGAAGAGCAGCATACAAGTTTTCAAGAGTTACAGAAAAAAATAATCATAGCAGTCATTCAGCAGTGTGCTCACTTTTCCTACGCAAGGTCTGACCTTGGTCTGTGTTCATTATTATCAGAGATCTGCTGCAGTGATCTGCATGTCTCTTAGGACACAAATTAATTGCTTTAACTGAAGTTTAAAAACAGAACCCTGCCAGAGATGACAAATATGAGTATTATATATCACCAGTTAAATGACTAATGTTTTATTTGTCTTTGAAGTTTTTGGTGAAAGCTGAAACATAATGGTGAAAGAAAAAATAATGTAAGTTACATAACACTTCACATATGGAATTGATAATGCTCTGTTTTAATATGGAATAAATTGCTCTTCGGTGGTCATGCAGATAAATATAATGAGAATGATTTCATTTGGAGTCCAATATGTGCTGTGCATATATTCAGAAGATTTAGGAGATTTAAACTTTTTGACTGAAGATGACATTTTTTACAGAAGATCCTTCTTTTGGTCAATATACTCCACTATTTAATGAAAAGAAACCCTGGCCGTATTTCAATTCAATTGTTTGGTTTTCAAGAGAAATTTTTGTGACCTTCAAAACCACAAAAATTATCCTTGTTTTAGCCCAAAATACCATGGTTTTGAGTTGAGAAAAAACCCTTTTTTTCCTTTTTTTTTTTTTTTTTTTTTTTCAAAGCACTTATTTCAGTAGTGACATATTTCCTTCAAATTGTATGCTTGGAATTTTATGGTATGGAATTTAGGTAGCCAAGGCTTTAAACACTCTTACATAATGAATAATATAAACCAAATCCTTTTATCAGGAACTCACCTAGACAGGCACATAGAGAGACCCTTTTTTCACTCCTATATTATGGGACGCGTACTCTGCACTTGACAAGGTGAAATAAAAGGTTGGTAAAAAGTATTAACCTGTACAGAAGAGTTGAGGGTAGGCCATGTTCAGGCAGCATACTGCTCAAATGTGTTTGAGAAGGGAAATACTGACAGTGGTTGCTTATCCACCCCTTAGAGCTGCTAACCATTTCATGTGGGTCAGGGTTGTCCTGGGATGTGGAGGCTGCATCTGCTTTCATCCCACCCTGAACTCTTCAAGGAAACAGAGGCATGAGTAAGGGAGAAGATGAATGATTTTGCATAAATATCTGGTGCTGTAGCAGTCAAGGAGGCAACCTGTGACAGTAGAGAAGAGCAATGAAAGGCAAAAAGGGATAACCAGGATTAGGTGGAAAAAAAAAGAGTAAGCGAAAACAGAGAGAGAAACAAACAAAGGCTTAGCCCAAGGATGAGTGATGCAGAGTTTCTATGAAATTGGAAGAATCCAGGATACAAATTACTTAGGAATAGCATAGTGGTTGTTTGGATGTAAGGACATTGCATGTATACTGGCATTGCAGACACCATCATTATGCTAGTCCCAGAGCTCTGTCACATGCATCAGTTTGGAATTGCTACTGGTTTTCTGAGTACAATGTGTCCAAGTGATTATTATATGAGTCTGCAGTAAGAAGCATGCAAAATGAGTTCCATGCAGGTTATACTTGCATCTGATATTTAGGTGCTAAGAAAAGGGGAAGGAAATGTAGGGTTTTCTGTGGCAATTTTGCTTAGTCTCTTCAGAAAAAAAAATATTTGCTTTGTACTTGCCCATAAATTAAACACCTGTTGTGACAAAAACACAACAACATCAATTTCCTCTTGTTGGAAAAGTTTTGCATGCAGGTTTTGGCAACATCATTTCTCCTCACAGGAAGAAGACTGTAAGACAACGCAGCAATACCTTTTACATGGTTATGCCATCACACTACCATATTGCACCATCAGGGCATTGCAAAGAATGCCTTAAAATGTGGGGCTACCCAAAACTAAAAAGGCTTGGGAGTGGCGTATTTATTACTGTCTGCATGGCCTCATCTTAAAAGAAGATTAGCATTAGCAAACTTAAGATGATGGAAAGTTAGGAGGAGTTGGTATAAATTTCATTTCAGCAAGGATATGGTTCAAAGGAAAAAAACACATTATTGTCATTATCCTCTTTGCCAGTTCTACCTGTTACTGTTCCTTTTTATTTCAGCAGAGGCAATCACCACAAAAACCTGGATGAACAAACTTCTCATGTATGTGCCAGGGCAACCTCAGAAAGCAGTGTGCATAGCAGCTGGCATTACTATTTTGGCTGCTCATGGAGGCCATGAAGATCCTGCTCCGGGCTGGCTGCAGGTACCTGTGACCGTAGGGCAGAGGAGGGAGCTGCCAGTAGCTGCCAGCAGCCCGCTCTGGTGTCAGACTTGTTCAAAGTTTAAACTATGCCACTAAACAACGCCACTTCTGAATACAAAATTCCCCTATTTCTTCCTTGCTTTAATTAGAAGAGCTATGCAGATGTGGGGACAGGGACAAAAGTAGCCAGTATTTCCTCTTTCTACATGCTAATCAGCCCTGTTCACGGGGCACTGGCTAATCCCTCTGGCTTCTGAACTGAGAAAAGAAGATGCTCCTCTTCCAAGTAACTAATGAATCACCCCTTTTAGTACATGCATGACTGCATTGTTAAAAGCAGTCTTAATCACTCACTGAGAAAACTGTTATGATCATTTCTCCCTTTTAGTTGTTAACTGGAAGCCTTGGGAGTTGTGACTCACAGCCTGTGTGTTGTGGCAAGCCCAGAAACACTTTAGATTTTTAGCTAGCTATAGGAGCCCCCTGCATCTTATTCCTCACATATTCCTAGTACAGCTATAATTTGGAAAAATGGTAGATTTCTTGGTTTTGTACTATTTTAGAAATCACTGCTTTGCAGATGGTTTGGATCTGAACTTCACACCACTGTTCAAAGAATAGAAGCATTATTGGTAGGCAACTGACTTCTGTCAGGGCATAGGGCAAAACAGCTTCTGGGCTGGAGGAAAGCCACCCTCCATTTTGCCTTTGCTCCACAGTGGCGTTGGACATGCCATGCCTACAGCAGTTCACCCTGGGTTATAAGCATAGGACTGTGTGTCAGCAGGAAAATGGAATAAGGAAAAAGAAGCGGTAAGAGTAAATTAGAGGGTTCTTGTCAGCTTCCTGGAAAGAGGATGAATGGGCCTGAGGTTCAACATAGGATTAGAATCCCCCCCTTGAAGGCTTCCCAGATGCAATGAAGTAGTTTTTATTTGCTGCTGTGAAGCATCAGCCATAAAAATACATGTAGTCTACTCATTAAATGTAAGTTGCTAAGGAAGATGGGGATAAGCAACAACAAAATCTCAGGGTAAATGGTATATACTAAAACATGCTTTGAAAAGGCACTTGTAATCATCATATGAACTGTCCTTTGGGCTGTGCTGGTAGGGGTAGAAGGGTGGGATGGCTCAGAGATCCTCTGCATTGGCAAGGGCTGCTGTGACATTGTCTCCATCAGATGATAATAGTTTTCTTTCAGCATTTTTGCCTAGCACTGGATAACTAGCTTTTTGTTCCTTGGGCTGCCATTGTTGGGAAAAGTATTTCCATCAGCTGTAGGTCGTAAAAATATAATTTGATATACAGAAAGGAAATGGAATTTATTTTGAGACAGTCTCACTCCCCCGGCATGTTGCTTGAGGAACGTGGTCAGTTGATGGAGGCATGCTGCCATGGGGGCACAGCCCCTGGCATCTGTCTCTGTGTCAGCTCAACTCTCAGAGAATGACACAAACCACAAAGCAGATGTTCCCACTGGTGTCACAAAGAAAGAACAGACAGGGACACATTTGGGAAGAAGGGCATCATAAAGACCCTAGCAAAACTGCATTTGGTAGGTTCAAGGGAGGATTTGGTGAGAGCAGAGAGGAAGAGTGAGCCTTGCTGGAAGATAGCTCTGGAGAAGAGCAGAGAAGCCCCAGAGGCCTCCCCAGCTATCACATGCTGTTGGGGGCTTCCAGTTTTGTGTGATGACCTTACAGATGCAGAGGAGTGTAATTTGTGGAGCTAAAATCCCAGCCATCCTCTGGACTCATACTAAAGGGTCCTAAAAGGTCAATGAAAAAGAGCAAATAGTAACTGTACAAAATTCTAGCCTTCACAGAGTTTTGTCTTGGTAGGAATTAGCCTGGACCTTTACAGCTGAAAGTGGACAGACCTGTTAAAATCATGTAACTGTTTTCACGATGCAGAGATAGTTATGGTAGCAAACACTTGTTCTTTGCGTGTAGCAGACATCAGGAAAACAACATCTTTAATGGCAAACTTGAATTTCTGACTGCAACTTCAGTCTAAAATATCTTTAATACCCTTAAAAAATATTTCACTTTAGTAACCTCATTCAGCATCAATTTCTGCTCAGATCTGAGAGCACCTTTTAATGCCTGCTGTTTCTTACATTCATAAAAGTCGTACTTAAACATCAAAGGATAAATGCAAGACTCATAGGTCACTTCAGTAAATTGCTTATTACAACTAATTGCCCACCAGTTCACTAAACTCCTTTCTCTTTTAGGGCCCTTCCTTGCAAAGCAAGCCTCCATGAGACTGAGATAGCTCCACATCTAGTATCCCGATACTTAAAGCATGAGATTGTGACCCTCAATGTACTTTTTTCCTTCTAGAAAATTTCTAAGTATGAAATTATTCTAAGTATTCTAAGTATTTCTAAGTATTTCTAAATGTATTTCTAAGACACAGGTCTACTTTTGAGACCTCACAGCAAAGCCCTTGCATTGTGCAACTGGAGGATTCCCTCTGGTTCCCACACTCAACCAGACTAAGTAAGTGGCTATGGTCTTATACACCTCTCTGGCATATCTCATGGCACATGCACATGCTCTCTGCCTTTCCATGTCACCAGAGCCCCAGGCTGTGTTTCTACCTTCAGGAACCCCAGTCCTTAATGGGAACCAAGTCAGGATGACCAAAAAAGCCCTTAGTGTAAGCTGGAATATTCATTTCAAACACCTCTCTGAGATCAGGTCCCACTGTGTGCAAGGGAGCCAAGAGTACAGCCTTCCATATCTGACACCTCTTGGGAGATTTCTTTGAATGTCTTGAACTGAAACACTGAATTCCTGCTCATTTCTTTTTCAGCCTTGGGCCAGGCAATAAAATGGATATCCTGTACAAATTGGCTATGGGCATCATATTGCTGGGCAATGGAGAAATGATGTAGCAGTAGATGACCCTCACCTCCCTCCTAAAGACAAATGACATTTTTACCCTTGTATTTTTGCAGCTATACTGCCAGCGTCTGTGAATACACTATACAGGCTTAAAAAGAAAGGATTTTTATACAAATCAATATTGTCCAATTGCCTACCAAAACCCCCCGATTTATTATTCACTATGGGAAATCTCTATATTTCATCAGAAATGTCTAGTAGGAGTAAAATATCCTAACTTCAAAGGGTACACTTGTTTTTTCATTTCTCTCTCATACAAATCACCTGGCAAACTCATCAAGAGATTTTAGTGCACTAAACACATACTCTGGTCAAATAGTTAAACCACCACTGAGAAGTTTTTCAGGTTAGATGATTTTAATTGGTTTTGTAATCTTAACTTTTAAAAAATATTTTCTTTATATGATTCTCTTGCTTATTTGGTTTTAAAACTTTTTAAGGCAGACATGGCCTATGCTACTGCCTTTACAGTATATAATATCCAATTTGGAGAAGCCATTTCTGCATCATTATAATGCCAAGGTGGAAGTAAGAAGTGAATACTTATTTTTTTAGAGCAGATACATCATGGGCATTGTTCTTACCATTAGAGCTACTAATCTTCTAAGAAAAGAGAGTTATAGAGACCAGGTTGTGGTTACATGGCTTGGTAAATCTGGTTTCAGAGTATTTAATGGTAGGTCAGAAAACTTACCAGCACAAATAGCAAAATTCCAGGTTTTGTGCAAACTTATTCTACCTAGCAAAATGTGTTAATGTTGTTTTAAAACAATCCCTTTCTTCTGACCAGCTTTACATGGATTTGATGGGGGAGATTTTTGCCTGCAATCAACTTATAGTCAACAGAAAGTATAAAACTGCTTGAATACTATAACCTGCGCTCTTCTTAGCTCAGAAGATACAGAAATTCAGTGGTGCATATGTATTTTTCCAGATTAAATTTATATTGTTAGTTGACCCAGTAATGCATGCAGCTGGCATTAATGACAGGGAAGCCTCAGCTGTTGAAGGGTTGATTCTTGATAACTGTGTAACCACGTAGCATTTCATCATCCCACAGGCAATGCATTTGTTTCTTTTTCCTTCATTGATTCCCAATGCCTCTTCGCCCTAGGCTTTGGTACATACATTTTACTTTCCATTAATGAACTAGGTGGGGGGGTTTATGGGATTTGGGTTTTTTGGCGGTATTTTTGTTTCTTTGTTCATTTTTACTTCAGTATTTTATGAAACTGCAAATCTTTCCTGCTCTATACCAATGTGAACACTGTAGCTCAACAAAACCCCCAGGTTAACCCAGAGAGATTTTTAATCCTCCTTTGGTTACACCCAAGATTCTTCCTCATGTCTAAATCTTTACTACAATTGCTACATAGACAGGTTTGGCTAGTACTGCAAGAAAATCAAGAGCTGGCCAGCCAGCATTTAGCAGTGCAATGCCATACAGCATAAGAATAGCACTTTGGTTCCTAGATACAGTAGATTTTGAACATGAAAATACAAATCTGGAAGATTTTGAGAGGTTAACTTTATAATAACAGATGTCATTAAGCCTTATGTGATTAGTGTAACGCTACGGGAGTATTTGTTTACTCTTTTAATAAAGCTTGTCAACCTCCTTTTATAGTTAAAATTTGCCCTCTTTATTTAGTGGCCTGTATTCTGGCCATTTAAAAATATTTAACTGAATTGCTGATGCAATGCATGTACACAGTGACTCCCAACAAAGCCAACACTTACTGCATCTGCATATGTTCAGAGAGAGAGGACAGTGTTTGAATCTGTGCTGTATGGACTCTCCTGTAATAAAAACAAAACACCACCCCCCAAGAAAAAATAAAAACAACAAAAAACCACAACAAAACCAAACCAAAAACCAAACAAAATATCCAAGGAAAAGCTTGTTAATGCAGTTGGTTAGATTTGTGTTTGAGAAAAACCAACCCAACTCAGACCCTCAGCATTTTTTGTAGCTATGCAGAAGGGTAACCAAAATGATGCCCTTAACTATTATCATTAAATCTTCATATATGGCATTGAAAATTCATCTTATATTTCAGCTGTAACTAGGAAAGTCCTGCTAAGGTTAATTTTAATAATCAGTAATACTGACATCCCCTGCAACATGCATAACTATTGTCTCTACTTATTTCACTTAGCATTTCAAGCATTTTACTTAAAAATCTTTGAAATAGTTTCAAACTTGCCTAGACTGATAGAAATTAATAAGTTTGTATCTAAGAGGAGGAAAAGAGAAACTACATATGTATATTAGCACATGTCAAAATGAGAAGATAAATAACCCCCAAAGATCTGTTACTCTGCAGTGCAATTTCACAAATCTGTTTCCTTTTTCGTTTTCACCCATTTGCTGTTCCATTTACTGAAAAGTGCCTAGGAGACTTGCCAGCAAGTCCTAATGTCTCTGGAGTAATTGGATCAGAATGGCCATGGTATCATCACAGCTTTTTATGGTGGAATTTGAAAATGTTTGTTTTGTGGCAGGCTTTCAACTTTATGCAGAATAATTTCTTAGCTGAGGCCTTTGGTAAAGAGTGCTCTGCATGACTCAGCAGCAGACCTTCTCCATCTCAGATTTTGGTTATATTAATATCAGGTTTATTTTTTACATGAACTCATACATATTTATGACTTAAATTCTCCTGCATGCTGCTGGGCTTTTTCTAGTCCTAGTGCCTGTCTGTCCAGCTACTCCAGTGAAGCTACATGGCATACACTACACAGAGACTTGGTCTTGAGTTGAATAGGAAAAAATCAGTGTCTGCAGCACTTTTTTTGTTGTTAATAGAGACAGTTCTGTTCTTTCTGTCCTTAACTGGGATTTCGTGGAAAGAGCTATGCAAATTTTACGATGTTCAGATTCTGTAACACTAGAATGAAGTCATGACTTTGAACTCTTGCATTTGGTATTAATGGGAGCCTTGCAACTCTTAGTACACAGACTTGTTACTCATGCAAGTAATTGCTCTGCCTTGAAAGAGGCTTTCTGTAGCACAGGAGCTGGCTTCCAGTCGTCAGCCCTTTGTTAGAGACGTCATCACAGAGTCAGCCTGGTTCTAAAGCAGCTGAGCAAACACACTCACTCTTAACACATAAAGGGTAACTTACTGACACTCTGGCCAACCTCTTCAGTACCAGGAATAAAGAACTGAAGTGCTGTTCTTTTATTCTGTAGTGAGAAGGGAATGGGTCAGGAACCACCATGAATAGTTCAAGGATAGATTAAAACCACCCTATGGGTTTTGCCAAGCTCCTTAGGGAAGCAGAGGTGATCTCCTGTGACTTTCAATGTCTTTTCCCTCTGCTCCCTGCTTGCTGCATACCTTTGGAAGCCATAGAGCAGCTTACCTCTAAACTGAAACAGGCATAGATATATCAAAGACTGTTAAATTTCTTGGATTTCTGACAAAATTAATGACTGGGTAGAGGTGAAAGATCCATGTTTATGCTACTGGAAAGATCAGCAAGACGGGCTCCTGTGCAGCTCTGAACTGACCACAGCACACCTTGTTTACTGTGTGGTGGGGACCCTGAATGGCCTTGGAGAGACAGAAGATGAAGCTTCTGTAAAGGTGAAGCTGCGGGGTATGTTCTTCATGGGGCAATGGACTTCATGTCTTTCACTGCTCATAAATAATTTGGTTATCATCACCTAATTGATTGCCAATAAATTTGCTAATTTACTAAATATTAGTAGTAATATTGGACTCTTCTATAATGCTTTTCATCACAAGATTCCAATTTCTTTTCACAATAGAAAGGTATCAGTATTTCCTTTTTTTATAGCTGGGGAGTGTTACTCAGAGGACCAGTTTTAGGCTGAGTACAAAACTATACACTAGTGTCCAAGCCACAGGTTAATCTTGATTTGCTAACACCAGTTTAAAACCACCCTAAATTTTTCAGGCTAAACACATTTGTTTCTCCTAATCAAGTTGAGGGGGAAACAAAAGGTCAATAACAAAATACTGAGATTTTAGTCCAAACTATCAAACTCATTTGAAGGCAAGATAGATGCCATAATTTTAATACTTAGCCATTGTCTGTTATAAAGTATATTCCTGCATAAATAGTAAGATTAATAACAAATACAGATTTTCATATTTTGAGAACTCTGAATAGCCTTTTAGCTGTTCTTAAGTGGATATCTTAGTTCTCCTATGGCTACCATGAAGCAGATGTACCCTATATATTTAGGTGGCAGGCAGGGAGGCAGCTGTCTGGCAAGGTCCATGTACCCCCATTATATAGCAGTGGTCCATCTGTGCTGCTAAGCAGCCCTGTCTAAGTTGAAAATGCATTTTTGCCCAAATCTGCACTTCAAAAATCTTCCAAATTTTGTCATATGCTTTTCACAGAATCATTAAGGTTTGTAAAGACCTCCAAGATCAAGTCTAACGTTTGACCAAATACCACCATGTCAACTAAAATATATTCTTTAAACACACTGTGTTCATAGAGTTTAACTTGAAGGAGAGAGCTTTAGAAAAAGATGTGGGTAAATCTGAAAGCTACTTGCTGAAAGGATATGAGCAGCATACAGTGACAGTCAAAAATGTACAGTTAAAGAGTCAGGAGAAAGAAAACCAACCAGAGGCTGATTTTATAAATAGGATACTTAAAAACAACATCTTGAAAAAATGGGATACTTTTCCAGTGCAGCATATCATGAACCAAAGAGGTTGTGACCAAGAGATTTTGAGGTCAGGAATTTAACATGACTGAAAATAATAATCTTTATAAATACTGCAAATATTTAGGACAATAGCCCAGAAACTTTGCAAATTTATAGGCCATAAGTCTAAGCAAGCTGTGGATATACGGCACATTGTGTTCCTTGCCATTTTGTACCAAGTTACAGTGGTTCCTTGTAGCCCTCAGTTATGGTAGAAGATTGCATGGACTCCAATTCTTGTGAGCCATGGTCCAGAAATCACTGCTTTTTATTTAGCTATATGCATAGCCATTAAAAGAAACAAACAAACATACATACAACAATCCCCCAACCCCAACAAAAACCTAGCAGTTGTCTCTTGAAAGTTATGAGAGGTGCTGGTGCTTGCTGGGCAGTCCTGAATATTTCTTGTACAGTCAACAGACTGATTTCAATTGTCTACTGAAATAAAGGCATGCTGGCTTTGACAAGTATGCAAAAGGTTGACTTTCACCCTTCAGCTTCTGTTTAGAGGATAATGTATCTGTTCCCAGCTGGTTTCTGAATAATCTTTGCCCTGATTGTGATCTGAGACTTTGTACTGCCAATGGACTTCTTAAAAAGGCACCTTTTAATCCTCCTGTCACCCCGCCCTTCACAGAGGTTATGAGCTTGAATGAAATGAAAATTTACAGCCCCCATGCCTGAGGACACAGCCTATATGATAACATTCCCTGAGACTTCAATATGACGACAGCACATGATATGAATTCATAAGCATTCCCATACACCCAGTAAGTAAAACCAAGGACTTACACTGAAAATGGGACAGATTGCATATTATTCCACATGGATCTCTGCCTCAAGGGTGAATTTTTATGTGCATTCTCCAGTATGTAGTAAAGGCAGTCACACTGCAGTCTTTCCTTACAGGCAAGAATCAATAGGGTCTCTCTCCTCTCTCTAGCCACCTATTCGAATTTGTAGGAACTTAATATCTTTGAGCTTTATCTGGCTCTGTTGTATTTGATTGAAATTGGCCCATGGATTGTTAAATTACTGAGGGAATGATGGTTGGACAGAGAAACAGATGTATGTGTTCACTCAAACATTCACACAAAGAAAGGATCATGTATTTCCTTGCAAGACTTGTCTAAGAAAATCCTTCTCCAATGTAAGACTTTTAACTAGTGTCCTCAAACCCCTATCATCCTCTGAGCATTCAGGAATTGCTATCCTAGGAGAGTAAAAAATGTGCTGCAAAGATGGGCTGCTTACGTTACTCGGGTATGACAAATTGATCACTCCAGCAGTTTATTGTCTAGACTGTCACTTGCTCTTGTTGAATATCTGGTAAAAGGAGTGAGATATCAAAATCTGTAGTCATTTTGATTAGCTTCAGAGCAAATGTCTACAACCTGCCTAGATATTTAAGGATCTGTACAGTTCTGCAATACCACTCGTATCCCCATTAATCCCATGTACAAAATTCAGAAACAAATCTAATTGCCAAATTTCAAAGCCATTTTGCACTATGGACACATGAAAATTATGTCATGGTTGTGACCAAAGAGGTCACTGCTCACCAGCTGAAGCCATTACCCACTGTGTTTGTGCTCTTAACCCGGCTCAGTTGCGGGCCCCATGACATTACCATGAAACACACTGGAACCTGTAGCTGGAGCAAACTGAGTTCAGTCTTAAACAGCTGCTTTGCCTCAAGCTTTAAGCTGCAACAGCCAAATCCAGAAGGTCATGTGCTTGTAACTCAAGCAAAGTCTGAGGATTTTAGAGTGCTTA
This sequence comes from Dendrocincla fuliginosa, assembly GCA_035047845.1. Classification (NCBI taxonomy): domain Eukaryota; kingdom Metazoa; phylum Chordata; class Aves; order Passeriformes; family Dendrocolaptidae; genus Dendrocincla; species Dendrocincla fuliginosa. Next base: position 44,060,482 of record JAWWMO010000043.1, on the reverse strand, counting down.
GAAAGGTCAACTTTTGAGTGAAAAAATGTTTTTGATCTTTGCAGCACAACTGGTGTTCTGCTATGATATTTGTTCTAGTTGACACAATTAGTCATTGACCAGGTTTATTATTTACTTGTGACCCTTTGTCTTGCATCCAGCATGTGAAAGTTGTAGCTTTAGGATAGAAGAGGGAACTGTAATGTGTTGAATTACATATTCCAGAGGGTACTGGTGTTCCAGCAACGTGTGATGTGGGATTTTGCCTCAGCACCTACAGACACAGATTCTCTCTCAGTTAAACTGATGCTTTTGGGTTGTAGGGTTTTTTTTGGAAGGTGTGTGTTTGTACAAGCAAAATGTTCTTTCCTGATATTTAAAAAACCTTATACCACAAGGTCGTATTTTCTGTTTAGGGCTTGAAGGAAGGAACTGCTCTTTCAGAATTAAATTTCCGGTTAATTATTCAAACAAGGATGCTTTTACAATCCTCACTGAACGCGCATTTCCCAGTACTTTCGGTGCCACACGAGCAAGAAAATGACACGGCGCTGCCTTCGCGCTTTGCCTCATCCAGTGAGCCCTGAGCGGCAAGTTCAGCCTCCAGTCTCTTTCCTTCTCCCGGCCGACGCCGGGGTCGTGGCAGCGCTGAGGGGCACCCCTGGGCAGAACTGCGAGCCTCCTGCGGGCGGAGTGGCACGGCAGGGCAGGGCAGGGCAGGGCAGGGCAGGGCAGGCCGCGGGCGGGGGCAGAGGCACCGCCGCCTGCCCTCAGCAGCTGGGGCGCAGCTGGGGCGCGTCTGGGCCGGTGGGGCCCCGGGCAGAATGCCGGCACCACCGAGAGCTGCGGCGCTGAGCATGGGGCGGCGGGAAGGAGCCCAGCCCGGCGCCCGCGGGGCGCAGACCCCGGCCCGTCCCTCTGGACAGCCCCGCCGCCCGGCACGCCCG
>JAWWMO010000043.1:43908605-44058419 GCA_035047845.1 Dendrocincla fuliginosa | reverse complement strand
CCGCTGCGGCCGCGCACGGGGCAGCGTCGGGGGAAGCCCATCCCGGGCGGAGCCGCCGCGGGGCCCGCCGTGATTTCCAGGGGCCCGCCGGGCAGCGGCTCATAACGCCGAGAGCCAGCCCGGCAGCCACTGCCCGCCCGTCTCCCGTCTTTTAGGAACCGGCTTTTCCGGCAGCTCTGCCTGGCGTGGAAAGCCAGGCTGTGACAGTGGTTTATGAAAGGCTTCTCGCCGCCCCAGATCCCGGGCCGTGGCAGCGCCGGCAGGGGCGGGCGCAGGGCAGGGCTCCCCGCTCCGCGCTCCCGCCGCGCCCGGCTCGGGGATGCACCGAAAAGGGTTGAGTCACGCTGGCGGCGGAGGCAGCGCTCCACATCCCGCTCCGCAAGGGAGCGGTGTCCGTGTCATGCAGGAGGCGCTCACGGATAGAGGGGAAACCAGCTGTTCTCCCCGTTTTGTCTGGTGTTGCTTCCAAAGCGTGCTCTATGGGTAGCACCTCTGTGAAGGGGTGTTGCATTGGAAGGGCTGGCATGCTTTCCTTACCTACCATGCGAGGAAGCGTTGCTACAAGAATGAGAGTTAACATAAGGGAATAAAATAAGCATTTTGCCAACTTTTTCAGTGTAAGGCATACCTCAGATTTTTTTCGGTCGTAGATTGTAGGCAGATGAAGGTTTTGCTCTATCTGGAGCTTCGTGTTTACAAGAACTTCCTGAAGTTTGATGGGAAGCCTTGCTAACAAGCACAGAAACTTAGTGCAAACCCAATTAAATATTGGCAGTAGTTAAGTGGGTGTTAATTGATTCTGAGAAATACCAGGCCATCGAGGAAAGCTTCCATGCGAGAGGAAAAACTTGATACAGTGCCAAAAGATACTTGCCCTTAAGTATAAATTCAGCTTAACGCTTCCTATAAAAATCGGTGTGAAAGTTTTTATTCCTATAAAGTCGGTGTGAAAGTTTTTGTATGTTAGAAACGAACATCTTTTCTGAAAAGTTTGAACAAATAACTGTTCTGCAGTTACTGCTGAAAATTACAGGATTACAACAGGGCTAACTGTCAACAAAGGTGAAACAGACATTTTCCTATCCAAAAATTAAATAGAGAAATGCCAAGATTTTTAAAAGTGTTAATCTTTTACTTGGTGAAAATAAATATGTGTTTTAAAATCCACCTCTTATTAAAAGGGGCTGTAGGCATTTTGTATAAGTAGTGATTGCAAGCACAACCTCATACATACTTAAGAGTCTGGTTGGCAAACTGTGAAAATTACTTCTGCTGTGTTCTTGAACTTCTGGTTGCTGTCAGATATTTTCATAAAGAACATAGTTATTTAAATCTTTCGTGTGTCTCATGTCGTAATCTGAAGGCTAAGGAACCTGCTCTTGACCCTTTCCTTGTACATCGTTAGTATAGCTGTCAAAAAAACCCTCCTGCCTTTCAGTCCCTGAAATATAGTTTTGTATATTTCTATTTGGTTTATTATTTGATTGTAGGTGATGGCATCCTTTGTAGCCAGAGAGGTAGTCATTACTGGTGATATAACTTGAGTTATGAGAGTTATGAAAGTTTTTTCAAAAAGGAATTCTTTATTACATTCCTTTTTGTTGTAACTCAGCTGGCTGACAAGCTGCTAGGAAGGAAAGTAACAGCTACAAAGATACGTTTTATAGTTTCAGTTACTTATTTGAAATTCTGTTTCCTGAAGTTTTGAAGCATCAAATGTTTCTTTTTTATACTCCTTCTGTACCTGGATCACCTTTTTTTTATTCCACAGTTGTAATTTTGGTTTTTGAAAGTATCTTCACAGTGAATTTGAATGACATATTTTCAAAAGAGAAAGTATTACGTACTGAGCATTGTTCACTTAGTTTTTGAAGTTAGTACCTCCATGCTGTCCTCAACTAGATCCTCATTTTAGGTCCTTTCCCTACAAGCTGTTCCTAACTTCCGTGTATATTTTCAGTCTGACATCTCAGGGATCTATCGGTTTTGTATGTTTGCACCACAAACTGCCCTTTCATTCATTCTTGCCATTTTTTGTTTTCTAATCTAGAAAAAGGTGGTCTCTCCCAAAAGGCCTGTGTGGAGTTTCCCAGATCTGTGTGGAATGTCTGAGACACAATTTTCCTGCTCAGATAGTTTGATTTTTGTCAGTGGATTCCTTGGAGAGCTGTCTTTTTTTTTTTTTTTCTTTTTCTCAACTCTGAATGCCCTTTGTGGGCGTTGTGTACTCCCTCCGTTGCTCATCTACTGGCAGGCTAGTGGCTGTTGCCTCTGGCCTGTTAAAGCAGAGCTCACTGATATGTGCAATGGGAAAAATTTATTTTCAGCTGATGGAAAACTGATTCTTTTGACCTCCTTCTGAGCCCTCTTCCCATTGCTCATGTTTTTTTAGTGAAGGACTCATCTATTGGGCCAGTATGACTACTATTTATATTAGTTTTTGTCTTCGTTCTTTGTGTTTAACTGTACGACTAAAACTGTTGGTGACTGTGCTGTGTTTGAGTGGTAAGTTTCTTTTGCTCTCTGTTTCCAGTTAATGCTAAGAGTTCTTGGTCTTGAGATCTTGGGGTTCAGGGGGAGAACAGGAATTTGCAGGTGTTCTGTAACTCAAGTAGTATGGTCACCTTTTCTCTTACTTCAAGGTCAGGAACAGGTATATTTACTTGTCTGGGATGTGTTGGATCTCATGCCTTACCTATAATTTTCCTTTTACATTTTTAATTGCAGGGCTAGCTGGATAGGATATTTACTTGGATGGATGCTTAGCTGCAGCTGTGCTTGTGCCCTCTCCTGGGGAATCAAAAGGAGCATGTGTGCCTCTTCCTGGGTGCAAGGTCTACTTGTGTTAAACTGTTGGCATGATGGGAAAGGCTTTATGCCCTATGAAGTCAGAGTTATTTCATTTTACAGAGTAATAGAATAGCATCATGCTTCTTTAGAAGTGAATGGTGTTGCTGTTCTGTATTGCAAGGTATTCTCTAGCACTAAGTTTTTTGATAACAAAGGCTTTGGCCTTGTTGTTCTTGTGTCTTGCTTGTTGCTTTAGGATCTTTCTGTGGTTGTAGGGGTACCCTTATCTAGTATTTAAATCTCCACTGACTGAACTGTCTAAATCTGTATTAATTCACGTTTTCTCAAGGCTTTTCATATTTTTTTTCAAAAGTTTTAATTTATTTGGAATTTAAAACTGCTGAAAAGAGTATCATAACTGAAAGGAATGTATCTATAGACAGATAAATGAATATGCAAAAACGATGCATATTTATACTCTCATTTTAAAGCATTAGCTCAACTCATTCATTATATAATTTTCTATTTCTTTTCAGAAAACAAACTGCAATCATTGTCATCCTTTTTGTTGTTAATGATGTTTCTTTATATTAGCTTGCAATTTGAGAAAACACAGAGAATGGCATTATGAAGTTTAGCATATTACTTGTACAGCTGTAGTGCTAGTAGTAGAAACATGTTTCTCTGCGAAGTAAACAAATATAACTTGGACAACTGAGAGAGAAATATGCAGGATTGAAGACTAATTTTGCATCAGTCTTTCAACTTCAGATATGCCTTCAAGGGTCAAATGTTAATTTTGTAAAAGTACATACTACAGAAGTCTGTATGGAAATTTTCTCCCCTGTAGAGGCCATCTGAAAACAAAGAGTGTCATTCTGAGTCTGTCCTTAGATCACAAAGTCCAAGTTGTTCAGTGTGTTGTGATTTTTTTTTTAATGGAATGTGATACAACAGTGGTATGTGAGTGTAGCTTAACCATGTGTGTGAACTGATTTGATGATGCGATGATCAATTAAAAAAAAAACATTTCCAATCCGATGGTGAAGAATGTTTAAATTACATTACAGCCTTCAAAGATAAGTTTATTGTGTTTTTGGTCTAGGCTTCCATTACATCCTTTCAATTATATATTTTATTTTTCTTACTACTCTGTATACTTTGCAAATGGATTCTATGGACTGTAACTTGGAAGTTACTTAATTATCTCTTCCCTTCCCACCCTTCTTTCCTGCGCATGGCACTCACCAGAAAATGCTGCCTGTTGTATTAAGCTTTCTAAATCTGGCTTGGAATTATGCTTTCTCTTTTAAAGAGTACACATTGGTTTTTTTAAAGGTTAAAAGGATTTTATGTGTACTGTGTAATAATTTCTGTCATATAATGCATGCAATCAGACATGCTGTGCGGTGCCTATTAATGTGATTATAACATGTCTGAAGTGTTTCATAAAGCAAATACTTGAATCAACCATCTAGTAATAACTGTGCTTTTAATACAAGAGCTTGCATACTGAAGGTTGTAATAATCTCGAATTTGTAGCAGAACTTAATATGTGAATCTCATTGCAAAATGCAGTCAGCTCTGGTATGAAATGGGATAGGCGATTAACAATGTATGGCAGTGTTGTATAAGGAGGTACGAAGTGAAAAAAATACTGTGTTAATTCACACAGAAGATTATTGGTTTTGGGATGAAAGGATTCATTAGGTGTGCTGAAAGCATACAGTTAGGTATTGCAAAAGTGGAGGTATATGCCGCCTGTCTAAAGAGATAACTTGGACCATCTCTTATTGCCATTTCCCAGGCTATTGGGTTCTGTTCAGATTGTCCCTCTGCTCTCTTGTTTCTCTGTGCAAGGCTACTTGCTGGTACATTCTTCAGTTTTTGGAGATGAAGAGTGAAACAAAAGGCTTCCATTGTAAAGCATCAGTAAAGATGTGCATATCTGTTCATGCTAGCACTCTCCATTTCCAAACATCTCATTTCTGCTTGTGCATGTTGGTGCTGGGACTGATAGGGGTCCAAGTTTTCTGGCTTTCTAGAACTGAACAGCCACCACAGCGAACTACCATAAAATAGCCTTTTAATTTTTCAGATTTCTAAAGCCATTTTTAAAGTTTCTCTCCATAAGAAATTTACTCTTATATCGTGCAAGTTCGTCTCCTTTATGGAAAAAAGTTTTGACACTTGATCTCTTCATTTTCCCTTATGTAGACATGTGTGTATACATCTTTGGATTCTTGCACACAGTGGATTCACAAGTGAGCCTTAACACTCGGTTGCGTGGTTGTGGTTTATGGATTGCATGCAATATCCTAACTTACCTATCGTACTGGGAAAGTTGGCTGCACCTTACCAGTTGTTTTAGATATTCTGATTGTCTGTGCACACAATCCACATCGTCATTAATGGAGTTACTAAACTTGTATTTCAAAGCTTTCCTGCAGGATGTGTGTTTTTGTGAGCAGCACTTCATAGGCCACAAACAATTTGGGCAGGAAAGGAGTTCTGGAGCTGTATATTCTGAGCTCCTGCTGTGACCAGGACCAGCTCTGAGGTCAGGAACAGGCTGCTCAGGCCTGGCCTCACACTGGAAAATCTGTTTTTTAAATCCACTGGGAACCTCTCATTTCATCTGTGTCTGGTCCTCCCCCTGTGTGCTGCTCGGAGTAGCCTGACTTCCCTCTTTTTGATGACTTCCTCCAAAGGTCGTGGTCTGGCTGCTGTTTGGCTCTCCCAAACCTCAGCCCCTCTCATGTGGCAGATGCTCCATCCCCAGACGTCTTGGTGGCCTTTTGCTGGACTCAGTCTGGTTTATCAATGTCCTCCCTGGCCTGGAGAGCCGAAATCGGATGCAGTATCTTGGTGTGGTCCGACGAATAGCGGCCAGTGGGGGGGGATCACTTCCCTTGGTTGGTTGGCTGGGCTGCTGTTAACACAGTTGAGGGTTCTGGTATCCCTCTCTGCTGCCAGGGCTCGCTGCTGGCTCCTGTTTGGTTTACTGTCTGACAGGAGGCCAGTGACCTTTTCAGCAGAGAGGCCTCTGTTGCTGCCAGGGGTTTTCCTTCCCTGGTACAGAACTCTGCATTTGTCCCTGTTGAATTGCATGAGATTCCCACTGGCCTGTTCCTTCAGCCCATCTAGGTCCCTCTGAGTGGCAGCCTTGCCCTTGAGTGTATCATCTGGTCTTCGCAGTTTGATGTCATATGGAAACTTATTTGATTAGTATTAAAAGGCCGTTATCTTCATGAAAATAGAACATTCTTTTTAAAACAAAGCAGAAAAATGTACTTTATTTTCAAAGTAGAAAAAGCATGTTTGCTGCAGATATCTAATCAAAGATTATGTATCTGACTTGTCTTCAAAAAAGATATATTCGAGCAAGAAAATTCCAAACAAAGTCAGGTTTTGGAGACACCAAAATCTGGAAATTAAAACTATTTATCTACTCTATCCCTCTCTCTAGATTTAAATCTATATATTTAAATTCTTTATCTTTAATCCTCCTGTATTAAATTATAAAATCCCTTATAACATTACAAGTATTTCTATGGGCTAAAACACAGCGGTTGCATTACTTCATCCCATTTGTCATAAGGGAATTAGATAATGAACTTTTTGTTCTTTGTTGAAAATAGGATTGCATATCTGTATTAAGATAATTATTGATGTTTACTTTGAGAATGCTAACTCTTCTGCCATCAGTCAAGCAGTGGCATTCTGGAGATGAATAGGAGAAGTTAAATTTAAATTAAAGTTGCAGTTAAATAAGGATTATAAGCTGCAATCCATCTACCCAGATTTTGAATCATGTAGTATTTAAAATTTACTTGCTTATTTTATCTAAGCCTGTAGTTTCAAATTAGTACTATTGTTTTGATTTTCAGCATAGTCAGAGGAGAATGTCTTTATAGGTTTTCTTACTGATTAACAGGTTTTAACTTTACCACCGACAGTTATTTTTATTTTTTTTTCCATATCAAGGCAGTGTACCTGCTTGTATGCTTGTTGAATCAGCAGGGTCCTCACACTTTAGTTTCCTGTCTTTCAAATATTTAAAGGCTTGTTCAGATTGTAGACAAGTTATCAAAAAAGTTGTGTGTTGCTATTTTAGTACTTCTGAAACTTCTTAGATTATAATTTGTAGTGTCTTCCTATCGGATAGAGACCTAATTTAACATCAGAGAGAGCAATAAAAGGGCAGAGTGTAGCAAAATTTTTTTGGTTTGTGTTGAGCATTCATGAGAGGAAGTGGTTTCAAAACCTGGCCTTTGCTTCTGGTATCTGCTTGTTCTTTTATGTATAGAGAGTCTTGGATAAAAGCTTCTGTTGAAGTGTTGTGCTGAAAATTATATAATTGGTTGTCAGCTTGTTTGCTTCATTAATCTTGTGGAGAGAAAATACTTTTTTCTCTATTCCAGCAAGTAGAAGAGAGGCCTTTGCATAGGATTGGTATGATCCTTTTTAAAATATTTACTAAATATTAAAAAGTAGACACTAATTTTTCTCTTCTCCATCTATTTCAGACTCCAGGTAGGGGTGGGTCTCAGAGCTCAGATTCGGATTCATCTGCCACACCTGGAAATGCTGTTGATGTGAACAATGAAGGCTCCTCTGAGGTACTGTGCACCATAATGGGACTGGCGTTTTAAACCCTGGCTGCTGGTTCTCTGATATGTGAAGCTGTTAGGAGTAACTTTTGATGCCCTTCCTAAATAACAGCTCTACTAAATAAGTACTTGCAAGTATCATCTAAAAATTTTTGGTTGTTTAAAGAAAAAAGGAAGGCTAGACCATATTTATATCTAACTATTAATTAGGCTTATCAGTTGAAGTAGTCACAAGCAATCCTTTATGTAGTTCTAGAGAGGAATTATTAAAATTGAAAGCAATGATAGAGAAGCTTAAGACTCCTTGTCAGTAATGCTTTTATGAGAGCAGAAAAAAACAAGGCTTAACATTTTATCATGTTTCAACTCCGTTTTTACCTTGCTTCTGCGAAGCTGTAATGTGTACTGGAAACCTTATCCTTCTTGTGAAACATCAAACATGTTGGGCTTTGTTTGGTGTTGGTGTATAAATCCACCACTTGTAAGTCCTATCATTTTATTATTTGCTGTATGCCATACTTAGTAAGCAGAATAAGTTGTTATTCTTGCTTAAATTCCACATTATAATGTGTTTGGATTTACAATGTTGTCAAATATTAACTCTGAAAAATGCAAACTGACTTCACTGGCTTGTTGAAGCTACTTTGTGCTAATGTAGCAAGATGACCTATCTTGAAAATGTTTTGAGCTTAGCATACAACTACAGTGCAAGGTTAATTACTCCTATTAGAGCATTGAAGAGAGCAAAGTGCCCTTTCTTACACTGAATGAAGACTGTGACAATTCAAATAGTTCTCTGTGGGCTGTGATAAGAGATAAGAGAAACTTTCACTGTTCTGTTTAAAATCCTGATTGCCTTCCGTCAATGCATCTGCTTATTTCTTTTTTCTTGAAGCCTTACTGCAGTCAATGTAATCAAACATCCCTTAACATTTTGCTGCATGCTGTACGTGTCATGTTTTTGAGTCTAAATCTGTTTTGTTTGCGTATTTAGCCATACCCAAAGCAAGGAAATATTCTTAAATTGCAGACTAAAAGCTTATTACTTTTTTAGTTAATTAAGGCATAAAAATGTGCAATGAGATAGTTGCTTCTTTCCAAAGTTGGGCTAAAATTTTACAATGCTATTATCACGAGTGCAAGATCGCTGACTGTGCAGCTTATGGGTGTCACAAGGTACCTCAGTACTAATGCAGTAGTATTTTCTTGACTTGGGATGGGCTTTCCAAGTGGTGATGGGCCTGCGCTATTGCCCCGTTGGCTTTTCTTGCTGCTGAGACAAAATTGGGTCAGACCAAAGGCTGCATTGTCACTCTTGGTTGATATGGATGTATAACGTAAAATCATATTTTGATGGTCAATAATTCCACTGTTTGTTGCATTACTTACAAGTTGGGTGTTATCCTTAGCACAGAATTTCAAAGTCTGTTTGAAACTGAGCTCTGAACCTGGTGATGGTTTTTATTCTCCTCAGATTCTTGCATTACAGCACACAGCTTGAATCTTTCTGTTAGTCTTCCTTTTTCTGTGCAGCTGGCATGAGGTGTTGTCACTCTTGGAGTTTCTCTTCAGAAACACCATAGTTGGTCTCTGCAGAGGTTGCTCTTTGTTTCATCATGATGTTCCCACCTAGTTCTCCACTATCATGTAGTCAGAAGTTCATTAACTTGTTTTCATTTCAGTTTCTTGTCTGGATTTTCTAATTTGTTTGGCTTTGAGATTCAAATGGAGAACAGTTATTAAATCTGTACAGATTAGTATGTTTCCTACCTCCTCAAGCCTGGTTGAAATAAACCCTGATTTTTGACAATTGTAGTATGAAACACAAGGAGTGGGGAAGTCTGAATTCAAACTGTCAAACTGCTCAAGAAGAGGTGAAAATTTGTTTAAATCCTGTCCGTGGCCATGTCACCACTTCAGGTCACACATAGACCCCTAATCAAGACTAGATATATCTTTTATTCACTACAGAGTCTGCCCAGGGAGGAAACATTTGAGTATGTCCTACCTGGCTTAGGTCCCAGTGCAACTCTCTCTGCAGTACAGGGTTGCTAAATATTCCATGCTTGTAGTGAGTCTGCTAGTGAGATTATGCTTTCCTTAGTGTAATGTGGCTGTGTTAGCTAGGCAGGTTTGCCTCAGCCTCGTCTGCTGCTGTTGCAAACTTGCTTATTAATTTATGGAGGTATTTCTGCAATCTCACCACACCACTCTTGCCTCTCTGTGAAACATCTGAACACCCTTACAGGAAACCTCATCATGGATGTAACATGTGCCTTGTAATGCTCCATTCACGATTTGTTATGCAGCTTATTCCTCTGTCACATGAAGGGGGTACCAAGAAAACACATAGTAGTATGCAACATGTTGCTACCTTTTAAGGTATGTTTTAGAAATGTTTATTTTTATGCCCTTAATAACTGTTCCTTCTTCCTTTCTCAGTAGTATTATGTGATTTGCAAAAGCTATGTTTCTGAAAGGAAAACAGACTTTGCTTTTGGTGATTGTAGAGACCTTTCAGTGTAAGAATTTGAACTATTGATTCCAGATCTGCATTTTTTTTGGTGTCTTTATTAATCTCTTAAAAACAAATATACATTTCACAGGGCTTCATCTGTCCACTGTGTATGAAAGTGTGTGTAACTCCCAGTGATCTGTGTGAACATTACCAGAGTGAGCACACTGGGGCAGAAGGAAGACAGGAGCTTCGTGACCTCCCAGCTGTTAGTGTGGGTCTTGTTTATTTTGTTTCAATAGCTTTGGTAATGGACTGCTTTAAATGAACCTATATATTTTCTCATGGCTTGGGTGTCAGCTTTTCAAATTGCTTCTTTTGACTCCTTTCTTAAACATAATTTGATCTCTTATGCACGATTTCAAAGTATACATGCAGCAAAACAATCTATATCTAGCTTTCTGGTTTGCAAGTGTCTGTTACATGAGTCATTTGCAGTATTGGAAGACTTGCAGTTACTGATATATGCTTTTTTTTTTTCTTCTTTTCAACAGCTTTTGCATGATTTTTCTGTAAATTAAGACTGTTTCCTTGTTTGATTTACTTCACATCTGATTCAGTATCATGATAAACATAATATTGGATATTGTACATCCTTTGTGAAAAGAAATGTTAGTTCTTAACCAGCTAACTTTTTGTTAAAGCAGATTTCTAGTGCAAGATAGGTACATTGGGTAAAAGATAGAGGATAGGAACATAAAATCTCAGAAGCTTCTCTTCTTGAACATGTTGAAGAGCTTATATATTGCAGGAACATTAGAAAAATAATTATAAAAGCAAATTTTAAATACATAATCTTACTGGAATTTTTTTAGGCCCTGAAAGAAGATGCAAAGTTCGTTTCAGTTAATAGACATGAATTGTTGTGCATTTCTAAAATCTTCCAGTTGTGGAGTGTAAAACCGCACAATTAAAACAAAGTGTGTGGTTTTACGCTCCACAACTGGAAGAATTTAAATTCTGTAAGTTAACAGCCTCCAGCTGCACAGGGCTATCTGATATTTTTATGCTGTGAACCTTCCGAGAGTAGATTTGACTTCTGGGGGCAGGGTGCTTGCTGTGCACTAAATGGGTTTGTATGGAGATGAAGTTTTGCATTTTTTCTGCTAATGTTACTTCCGTTGAGTTTTGAAATCAGAGTGTTTATTGTAGGTTGCGTGTGGTGTCATTTTATTGTGTTTGTTGTTGTATGCATTTGCTCAATAGTGCTTTTTTCCTTCACTATACCTGATGTGTATTTGCACTATATTTTTGAAGGGAAAACTTCAAATTGTGGGATGTTATTCTCAAAGATGATGGAAGCCATCAATACATCGATTATTCTAGGGATTGAGATGTCATATAAAGGGTCAAATGTCATTGGTTAAAGTGAGGAGAATCTGCTAAAACTGGTCTGTGCTGCTCTCATGGGGTGGTGTGGGACCTACTCAGAGACAGGACAACTGGAGTATGGCTTTTGATTGACTCTTGTTGCACTGCCTCTTATTGAAGCAGAGATCATCTGTAGTGCTCTGTTGTGGTCAAATCAGCTTTTTATTTTCTTTATATCTGGTCACAGTGCCAGTGCTGTACTTATTCGAATAAGCTGTGGCATTCCTTATGCAATGGTGTCAGTACATTGTGGAGCCATCGGAGGTGATTTGATTCCCTGAAGTAGCTACTGTTTTATTTAAGTTGGTTGTGCATAGCATAATTATACGGAGATGGCTGTCGGGTTCTTGCCCACTCTGAGTTTTTGTTTTTCCCGTCAGTTGCCGATCAGCACTCTTGTCAACAGCTGATTACAACTTTTTACCTTGATAAAACTTGTGTAACACAAGTGTAGCACATGAAACACAAATTCAGTTGTTTTTAGATGTTGCTCTCTTTCCTGTCACTGAAGCTATGTTTCTTTGTGCAGTCGTTCAGTAAATAAATATCTGTAAGAGGGGAGAAACAAAGAAAGCAAGTATATATGGGTTTTTTCAGTTTGATCTTTTATCATGTCAGCATGCCTGGAAGCATTGCAGAAGTGGGGAATTACGTTAATAGCTATCGTCAATACCGGTATGAAAACTTTCAAATACTTGACTACTGAGAAGCTGATTGTTTGCTGATGGAAAATAAGAGTTTGCATTTGTAGTGAACAGATTGAAACAGCAACAAGGTCAGATTGTCACCCCTCATTCAATCTTTGCCATTCCTGGGACAGCATTATAATAATGCTATAAGGTTGTCAATGTCATCCTATGTAGCTGACTTCAAGTGTTGCTGGGTTTGGCTTATTTAAACTGGTGTTAAGCTTTGTTGCTTGTGGATACTACTGGGAAAAGTTCAAATACATTTTGTTGGAAACAATGCTGGAGAGGCTTGTGAGTTCAGTTTTCTTGCCAGTGCATTCTCAAGCAAGGAGGTAGGATGTGTTGCAAGCCAGGGTTTGGTCACAGTTTGTTCGATCTGAGAAATTGTTACTTGGTTAATAAAAGCATTACTACTTTGCTTTAATTTTTTTCTCGTTTCTTTGCTAACCTGTTTTCCACTGATATACCCTCCCTGCTGATGAAAATTTTAAGTCAGGTCATTTGCCCCTCTCTCCTTCTTGCCCTTCCTTCTCTCTGTCCTCCATGTAGTGAGAGCTGGTCTTGTGTTTCAGTCACAGACATTCACACCTGCAGTGTCCTGTTGTAGGAAAGGTTTCTTGCCACTTACCTACAGCCTGATTTATGGTCATCTTCTTAAACGGCTATCTGTGCAGCCCTCATTTTTCAAACTAGGGATTGAAACGTGATAACTGGTGAAAATGTCAGTGCAATACTTTTCACTGCCCCTCAGTCATCAATGAAGCTTTACTTTGAAAGACAAAAGGCTTATTCAGCTGCAGAACAACCATCAAAATGTTGGCAAGTGTCTGTCCCTGTATAGCCAACTCAACCAAACAAATGCTTTATAAGAGTCACACACAACACCAAGTTCCCCAACATTGAAGTATACAGTGGTGTCACTAACAAAAGCTGTGTAGAGGCTTCTGTTTTGTTTTCTTTTTCCTAAAGGAATGATGTATTTCCAAACCACATCCAGCATTTCCTGAAAGTCTCTGTTGGACATTCAGGACATTTACACAGTAAGTAAGTTATAGAGGCATAGTTTGAGACTTCCTGACCTGTTTTTATCTGAGGCATTCAAAACAACCACTGAACGGTACCCCTTCAGTGTTTAGAATATAGCAGCTTAGTATATGTTTTCTTACCTGCCACTAGGCTAAATCTAAGGCAATTTTAAAATGATTCTTTTGGGTAGTCTCCGTAACTTTCCATATGTTCAGTAAGGATGTATTTCTTGGCTAATACAAGCAAGATATGACCCTGATGTTAGAATTCTGAATAGGCTTTTCACAACAGAATTGCCAAGAGTGTAAACTGGCATCCTAGTTTCGCAAAAATGTTTGGTTTTTTTTTATGTCTGTCTTTAAAAAGACCTCATCCTTTATGGTGTTTTTCCTACTTTTTTCTTACTGTAAGTGCAGTTGATTCTTCTGTTTTTATGGATGCCTGTGGAATGTTGCAAACTGTCTTTGCACAGAGCATCATGTCAATGCTTTAATGCTGGTATTTTATTCTCTTTCAGTTCCTTCTCAAATTAGGTTGTACTGGCTGTTTCCACCTCAGCGCTACTTGCCTGTTCTGCACAGGAACAAAAATCATTAATTGACTTACATTAGTACATTAACTTCCTACAACATCTGATTAGTATTAAGAGAATGAAAAATTAGAGATACTGATTTGATATGACTTGGCCATGTGATGTGACTTTTAAGAAATAGAGAATCCACTGGATTATAATTTCTAATTCATGACAAAACTGTAGTCTTGTAGGTTGTGACAGAATTTTTTTTGTAGCCTTACTCATGAATAGCAATAAAACCACAAGAGAGCTGAACTAGAAATGATGATGGTTCTATTCTTCTCAGGAGGAATCCCCTTCTTTTCCAGGAAGACATCAGTTCTTCAGTCTGATATAAAATAAACTACAGCAATACACCTCTGTTCCCTTTGTCCAGAAATGTAAACACTTGTAAAATTGAAATGGACTAGAAGACATTTTTACCTATTTATCTGATGATTAAATTGAGATACTATCTGAGGAAGCCACTGTCATCTTACTGTTTATGTAAACATAGAAGAAAGGGCTTTTTTTGGTGAAAGACATGAAAAATGCCAATTGTCCTTTTAGCAATATGTAAAGGGAGCTATCTAATTTATTTATTCTTTAACTTAAAATATCCCTTTTTTTTTTTTAAGTCAATATGTAAGCCTTCTGAAATAAATTCTCAGAAGTGGTCTTGCCCTTGCTGTCTAGGCAGACAGTTTAATTTGCCTCTGAGAATTCCTGAAGGTTCAGTTAATTGCTTTGATATATATTTGGGAAATAAAATGTAGAAGCTACTTGCATCTTTCAGCTCTGAAATATCAGTATGTTTCTGCCTTCTGGCCTGAAGTATATAGAATTTCTAACCTTCTGTCATGTAACATCTTTCAGCCTTTAAATCACTGTCTAACAAGAATATGAGTTTTAGCTTAGACTTAATATTTAAATACGGGTGAAGATGTGACTCTTGTAATGGGGAAGATTGTGGAGGTAAAAAACCCCATGACTGGTGAGGTTACTTTCAGATTTTTAAACATGCTGAACTTTATTCAGATCATACAGCTTATTGTTCCAATACAGTGCATGAGACTTGCTAATACAAGTCTGGAGTCTGAGAGATGGGCAAACATAGGTCATGGCTGGAAGGTATTATAGCTTGGATCACTGCTATTGGCTCTTTGTTCATGCAGCTCACTGGAGGCAGGCTGCAGCCTTGAGTGCTGACCTGGTATTTCAGGAAGGTCAATGGTGAAACTTAATTACTCAAATCTATTTAAACTTCAAGCCTGGCCATGCGAATGCCAAGCGTGCTGAAGTGCATAGTGGTTTAGGCTGGGCTGTCCTATAGCATGTATATGGTAGTATAATTATGTATGTTGTCCATATGGTAGAAGTATCTATAATTATACTGAAATTCTGTGGTGTGGGGTTTGGGAGTGGGTTGTTCTTATTTTTTTTTTTTTTTTGTTCACCACAGTACTTAAATATTTTCCAAGAAGAGCATTTTTGGAATAAAATTGACTTCTCAATGGAAAACAGTGAAGATCCATGGTTCTTTAAGCTTGACACATGACATAATTGCTGGAATAAAAATTCAAGATGTTGCAGAAGCTCTGTATTAGTAAACTCTGTTTATGCTGTATGACTCTCTACAGAGCTCTAGATCAGCAGCAGTCATAGCAGCCTAAATGGGATCACTAGTTCAACTCTATGCAGTATTAAACTGGGACTGATTACACTGTCACCAGGTATTGCAAGAAAATACTAAGGAAGCTGAGTGGCTATGACTGTGACTTTAAAACTTACACAGGGTGCCTTATTTCTTGGATTCCAATGACATGAGCACATCTGAATTCCATCCTGTAAAAACTGCTTTGCCCATGGGACTATCCTTCAAGAGGTGTAGTTTTTCTGCCAGAAAACTCCAGTTTTCATTTGTGAAAAAAGAACTTCAAGAAAAGCAATCTCTGCTTTCACTCATTAATTATTTAAGACAAGATTTCATGTTAGCTTTACAAAGACCATTTTATTAAAGCTCTGGGTAAAAAATGAGCAGTTGGAATGCATCTATATGTAAGTGTCTCAGGCTCCATTTACTCATGATGGTCACAGCAGTGCTGGTGGAGAGGCAGGGACTGGTGGGTGAGGCAGTCTTTACCCTTTCCTGCGTGAGAGGGAGTCAGTGTCTACCATCAAGAGGAGGCTTTGTCCATGCTTCCCTGTCTGCCCATGTGAGCGTGCCTGCTTCCCCATAGAGCTCCCATCCACCCTGCAGGCTCACAACTGCAGCATGTTCCCAGAGCTCTGCTCTGTCTCTGGCTCCTTGTCCTGGTGGACCTTGCCTTCAGATCTGTCTGCCTAAGACATCTTTTCTGGCTTTGCCTAAGAATTGAGACAAATGATTGCTGTCCCCTTGGGCTAATTGCACATGTAATCTATTCTTTGCTCTTCTCCAGGGCTCCATTTTCCACAGAATAAACCCCAACCACAATAAAACCACACAAAAAAGCGCCAAGCAAAGAAACAGATTTTGCTGTTTAAATGAAAAGAAAGGGTGGGCAAAAGGAAGGAGGGGCCAGAGCAATTTTCTACACTCGTTCTTTCTAGATGCACTTACTGATGCTATGAGGAACATTGGCTTTTCTCTGTGAAAAGCAGACATCACATCAGTGAGAAACTAAACATGACACTGAGAACTGCTTGGTAGTGTTTCATTCCAAAAGGATGCAGTTGCATTGGTATCTTAATGACACTGATTGCTTTCTGACTGCCTGATTTCTGACTCACCTACTAGGGAAGAAAACCCAGTCTCTTATTTTGTGACTCCTGTGGTTCATTGCCATTAATGTATGCCAGGAAACTCCCTCTGGTTCTTTCACTTAGAGTGATTGTCACTGGCATTCTATGCTAATTCTATCAGATAAACACTACTGGGAACCTATTTTCTGTAGCCATTTTGCCACATATATCTATATATGAGTTATCTTGGTTTACTGTGGAGTGAAACTGTGCTGATCAACTGCAAATAAATAAATGGTTGTTAAGGGTAAATGCCTGTTGCCTACTTAGAAAGAAGTATACTGTTTTGTTTGGTCTAGTTGTGCCAGAATCAGTCTTCAGTATCATATGTGGTAGACTTGACAAGCAACTGCATTTAGTAATTGATTTCTGAAACACTAAATAAATAATACCAGTTATGAAGGCCCTGTTCAGAGCTCCAGCAATGTTTGAGTAGCTGAACATGATAGTTTCCCCAGCTTAAATCCCTGTAAGTGTTTGGTTGTTGAATTCTTAGTGACTAGTGAAACAAAACACTATGAATGTTAAGAAAATAAACTGTTTGGGTTATCAACATACACATTCTGTATGTTCACTTTGTGCTAATATCTAAAGTTTGTGGCTTGTCTACTAACATTGAAATACAAAGTTAAGAGCAGAAAAGGAGCATCAAAACACTTCATATGTCCTTCATAAATCATATGGGAGCCTAGGTTAAGTGAAGTGTGATATTCCTGCAGGAGCAGTCTTGTCTTGGATACTGGAGAGCCTTGGTTTGGCTTTGGAGAGCACTACAGTTTGTAATGGCATAAAGGACTTAAGGATAATATAAATATACAAATGCATATTTGAAATGAATTAAAGAAACACGGTGGCTTAAAAAAATCAGAGAAATAGGGAACACACTTAGATGAGATTTTCTTTGGACAGCTTGGAATTAAGAATTAGGAGCCCTTAATAGGAGACTGAATTTTTTCCTCTCCCTCTGAAACCTCTCAGTGTTTCTACAATGTTGTGTATGGGCTAAAGTGTAAATAGGAACTTGGCTCAGAGTTGGGATGATAGCCAGATGAGCGAGGAACCTGTATAAAGTCCAGCAGTCAACACCACATATATTAAGTTGTAAAAAATGAGGTGGAAGGTACTTCTGATAAGTGGCAGCTTGGACACTCCTCAAAAGTTTAGAAATACATAAAGAGGTACATAACACATACTGTTCTCATTTGTCTATGGGCTGATGGGTAGAAAAAGGGCATCAATCTGCTAAATTTCCACTCTGATAAGCTTGCAGTATATATGCTGGAAAGAAAATGGATAACTTCCAATTCTTAAGGCTGTAGAAATTTGATTTTCTTGAAGTGATATTTGTCTGATGAATTGCATTTACTAATATGCAGGGTTCTCAGTCTTCTGGCCCATACTGAAATCTGTAGCTTCAATATGGTGGTAATTGGTGTATGAACAACTGCGCTTTAGAGTCGGTTTTTGTATCTCCTTTTTAAAGACCAAACTCCAAATGCTACCTTCTCTTTGGAAGAAGAATGTGATTTTATGAAAAGTGATATGGAAAATTCTTTCACTGGGGGAGAAGGAATTGCAGAGCAGTCCTGAAAGGACTTCTTATTTTTCTTAATAAAGGTTTTAGTGCTAGTATGTAATGCTGTTGGGAAAAGACCTCGTTGAATAGTGGAATATGACTTTCACAGACATTTTCTAACTTTTTAATTGCCAAAACTGTTATCAGACCATGAAAGGATTAGTATGAATCTTAACAATTTCATTTACTACTTTTTAGATGGACAAACAAAATTTACAGTTGTGTAAAAGTAAGTGGAAAAAAATTGTGTCACATCTCTTTTGTTTGTTTGTTTTTCTTTTCCTTTTTGTAACAGGGCTTTATTTGTCCTCTCTGCATGAAGTCTCATGGATCAGCTGAGGAGCTGTTCAAGCACTATGAAGCAGTTCATAATTCTGGCATTGATTCAACTCATGGAGGGGAAGGTCATTTGTCACCAGAAAGGTGAAACAGTACTCATTTGTGCATGTGTTTTTGTATCAGGGTTGAGCTGCTTCTAATTACACTAAGGCTGTCTTAATTTGAACACTTATTTATGTAGTCAAGTATTTAAATGTATGTTCTATTTCCAACTAGAATTAAAAAGCAGCTTGAAACTTAGTTGTGTGATACTAATCTGATAGTAAATGAAAATCAGATACGCATGTTTCTGATATTAATTAAGTCACCTGTTTCTGATGCAGTTGAAAATGCAATTCCTTCTAATTTCTGACATAGAGCTGAAATATGATCATTTAAGGGTGGGGGAGGACAACCCTAAAGGTACAGAAGAAACCTGATTTTGTCCCTGAGTAGTTGGGATACTTACTGGGTAATTACAACATCAGTATTTGCATAAATAGGTTCCCTTATTACCTAGTTATTTGCAAATCTGAGAAGTTTCTGTCTGTGCCACTAATTCTCCTTCTGTGTTTCAGAAACTCCATGCTGATCTTCAGATATGTTCTCTAATATATTTTATTTAATTGTTTGATCAAAACTGTCTTGTTAAATACATCCTTAGGAAGCATATCAGGTTGTTTCATTTTTGAGAGCAGCAGTATGTAGCAGGAACTGATAATGTGAAACGTTACCTAGGAATGTTTTACTGAGAGTCTGCCTGTGTTGGTTGGGGGTAAAATTTACATAAGTTTCCATTTGCTTCCTGCTAGTTCTTTTTCTGTTCAGTGCTTGTTTTACAGTGTTGTAAATAGTAGTCCATGGTGCTTTTTTGTCACACTCCCCCAGACTCTTGGTTTGTACACAGGAGAGTCAGAGTGAGCAGCACAGAGGTACACACCACATGACCCTGTGGCTTCTGCTAATGCTGGGAAGTGGACAGTTCAAATGTTTTGTCACCAGCAGAAATGAGACCCAAAATGATAAATGATTACATTGAAAGAAATACCTATGTTTATGTAACTAACTGAAGAGAGGGTGGTTCTCTGGTAATAAAAGAGTGTGGAAGGTAACATGTTTCAGTTGTTATCCAAAGGCATATCTGTATCTCCCTGCTACTGTCCAGAGCTGGCAAGCCAGCAGGAGCAGCAGCATTAGCAGAAGTCTTGTCTTCATGCATGGATGACTCCTTCCATGTGGGTAGCTGCCTTCTCTGTCAGCTGCTGCAACAAAAGAAATCAAAATTAGGGCTTTATATAGGATAAAGTGGTAGGGTTCTAGTGGAGTCACTGGATTTTCGATGTGCACATTTATTCAAGAATGAATATTTCTTCTTTGTCCAGTTTAAGCCTTTTAGGAGTAATACAATTTAGACCTGAGGTGATACTTTAGTAGGATAATAGCATTCACATGGGGGAATTATTGATCATAACTATATTGTTTATATAGTTTATGAAATACTTATTTTTATGCCTGCAAGTTTCCAATGTCAACCAGATGTTGGCTGGTGAATTTCTTTTTTCATGGCTCTTGACAATTTAAGGACAAGTGGTTTTGTTTTCTCTCACATAATTGAAAAAATGGACAAGGTCAGGGAGTTTTAGCGGAGTGAAGGGAATCTGGTGAGAGCTGTTGTGTAACACAAGCTATGTTTTCCTATTAGTGTGGCATTCTATAATGCTTCTCATTGCATGCTTGCTTGAGAAAACTCTCATTCAACATAAAAATGGTTTTCCAAGACTTGGAATTCCACATTAAAGAAATATTGCACCCTGCAGCAGGGAGCCACTCCATTAGCTCTCAAAGAGTGAAGCTTATATGTAATTCATAGGACCAGCACTGGGAGGTGAAATTTCTTATTTAGTCAATAGGAAAAGTTAGGTACTATCAATTACATAGTGTCCTCTTCCTCCCACTCACGAATAAACTACTGTGATTAAGTGCTGAGAGTAAATCATGTAGCTCCCCCCAGTGCGATTCAGCAAGGCCATCAGTACTCAGTCCTAGAATGGAGGTACTGGCATTACAAGTGGGGAACGGAGTGGAACATAAGGAAAAGGTAGTAAGGGTTTGCCAGATGGTAGTCTCAGATGTGATGAGAGGTGGGAGGGATTGTAACAGCCCTAGCAGAAAAGGCGGTTTGGTGAGGACTTGGATGACAGAAGAAAAGCAAAATGTTTATAGTGATCCTTTACACTAATTGCACCCATTTATTTTCCACTGGTCAGTTAGACTGAATTTAGGTTTCATCTTAAAACTGTCAAGTAAAATTTTCTGGGGGATATCAAGGCAACTACTGTAGAAGGGTCCTTACATTACAAATTCTTTCCCTTCTGTTCCCCTCCTCCTTCCTCTCTACTACAAATTAGTTTTATACAACTCAAACCCTTTACTATAAAGACCAGAGTATCTTAAAATGCTTTAGTATTGCAAGTCTGGTATATATTCAGCCCAATTTCGATGCAGTTAACTTTTTCATCTGCCTGAGATATTGTTTATAATCTTAGCTATGTATATTAGCTGCTTTACTTACTTGTACTGGTGAGAAAATTGCTCCCTCTTCTCCACCCACCACCAGTATATGGGTTTTGGATTACAGCTACACCTGCCTCAGTAAAGTTGTATTTGCAAACCTCCAGTGAATGTATCACACTGGCAGACTAATGTGTACATAACAAAATTTTCCTCTGGAAAAAGTAAATCTCCCAATATCCCATGTTTGTTTTGTCATTAAAATTGGTCTGCTTGGAGGTCTTGCTCCACTGGTTCAGTTGCATGTGTTTCACTTGCTACTTGATGATCCTGACTTGCGGTTAATAGGGTAATGCAGATTGAATCTATCTGTTACCAGTTTAGCTAAAGAATAGCTTGCTTTGGTGTTTTGGTATTTTTTTCCTCCTGAGATAACTTAAAAGAACATCTGTGGAGGAGGGGGTAATGCAGCACAGCAGCAATAAAATTGTATGGCATAAAACTGAGAGAATCTGTTGACACTGACACCCGCACACATATTCTGTGTACTCTTCAGTGTTGCCACTGTGCAAACAATAAGAAAGAGTATTTTTTCATTATTTTAATGACCCTTGTATTTGAGATTTGGAGTGGCTGTATCTCAGTAATGCAACATTCTGTGTACATATAGCTGTGCAATTCTGTAAGGAGACTTGTGATTTTGAAGGGTGCTG
Source organism: Dendrocincla fuliginosa (assembly GCA_035047845.1). Taxonomy (NCBI): domain Eukaryota; kingdom Metazoa; phylum Chordata; class Aves; order Passeriformes; family Dendrocolaptidae; genus Dendrocincla; species Dendrocincla fuliginosa. Next base: position 44,036,960 of record JAWWMO010000043.1, on the reverse strand, counting down.
TGTGAATCAATTAGTAACAGTTGTAGCCTTGGATCTTGTGTTCTTGCATGGCTGGAGGCTTGAGCATGAAATTTGAGAGTTTAAAATTCTAAGGCTTTGAATTTTCAGACCATTAAGTGAATGTTTCTGTGGGGCATACCAAATTGCTGCGTGGATGAAAAATTATGGAACTGCATATTTTAGGAGTAAGATAGCATGTTGTCTCTTAGCAGTATTCCTTTACATGGCATGGGAAGTCAAGGGAAATAAATCTGTCCTTTTTGTAAAAAGGCATGCAAAGCAGTTAAATGCTCCAACGCACAGCTTTATTACTCTGATCTCATGTGGTTAAGCTGAGGCACTGATTTAGATTTGCATTCTGTTTTCATGAAACCTTTTTCATATCTATTTCTTTACTTATCCAATTAATACATTTAGTATTTTTCAAGTAATATGCAAGGTGGCATTAATCTGGTTTGTTCCAAGTTTCAAAAACATCTAAAAATAACTATTTATATGTATTTATGTAGTATATGACTATCAGTCCAGTTACTTAACACACTTTATAACCTGTATGTAATTGACAGAATATAATCACTGTATATTCATTTTCTCCACTCTGTGGATATATTTATTCAGAGATGAAGTATCACTGCTCCGACAAGAAGTCCAAGACTTGCAAGCTTCACTGAAGGTTGGAAAAATATTTTACTTGCACTTGGCTCTTTGTTTCAAATTGCAAAGTATTCCACTGTCTTAAGCAACCAAATTTATAGTTGTCTCTCCCCTTCTTTTTTTGTTTTTGTTGTTATTTCCTCCCCTAGGAGGAGAGATGGTATTCAGAAGAGCTGAAGAAAGAACTAGAGAAATTGCAGGGGCAGCGGCAGCAAGTAATTGCTTTAAAATACTTGAAGCAGGTTTATCGTCAGCATTGACATTGAAGATTAATACCTTTTTTGTAAGGCACGTGGCCTGATTTAGTTAGTTCTGTAATTTAAATATTGACATGTTCTTTAAAACACAGCTAGTTATTTCTCCACAATGTAACTGTATATATATATATATATATATATATATATATATTTCAAAAAAACCACCAAAGTCAGAATAGGTGGCGATTCTTCCATACTACTTGCTACAAGTTCAGTTCAGTTTAGACTTTTCTTTCTGTTAGGTTATTCAGAACTCAGTTTATTAAATAAAATAAATTGAATGTGGTGCTTCATCATTTATGAGAAAGGGTGATGGAGTCTTTTTTGTAAGAACTTTTGGAAAATGGCAGTGGGATTTGATAGGTATCCAGATGAGTGCAATAAACAAGGCAAGGCAAATTGTGGTCTGTTTTGCCCTAAAGGAAGTTCTCACTTCTTTTATTACTATGAGCTACTTAGATATTGGATAGTTACAAATTGCTTTCTGACAGAATGCCTTCTCAGAATGTAGGTAATGATGTCTGTAACCTCTGTTTTTAGGGCAGATTTCTGTATTCAGGAAGGGGAGTGGGAAGGGATTGTTACTGGAGTCTTGCAAGTGGAAACCTTAATAGTGTAGTGGTACATGAAATGAAAAGTCGTCTTGACCTTTTACAATCTTCCAGATATAACTGTTTAAAATCAGGTATTTTTACACTGCTGTGCAGTGTTTGAGCACAGAAGTCTTTATTTCCCTGTCTTTTCAAAAAATCTGATGAATATTGGAAGTAGTAGTTTTTGTTCTTACTGTCTAATGGTGCATTTGTTCTGTTTTCTTAAGGATTCTAAGTCTGATGGATTGACAACAGCTACATCTGCAGGTGGCTAACATTTTATTTTATTAATTTCTGCACTGTTTTGGAATTTCTTTTGGTGTAGCTATTAGGTAAATTAGCACTTTTTGGTAATTTGAAGAGCTAGAAAGCTGTAATGGTACAATTACTGGGAAGACAAGTTCATTGTAAGAGCTATCAGGAACTGTCTATCTTAAGCAATAGTCTGGGTAAATATTCTAGAGGCTCAGAGTTTGAAATTTCTAGAAGCAAGAGAGGAGTTCTCCTGACTCTGAAAGAAGTAATTTTGAGCACCTTTTTAATCATTATATATTCAAGCAAACAGATATTTAAACTAGAGCATTTGTCAGGGGTGGTTTTATTTAGTGTTTTTCTTACTCACCCCTCCCAAAGAAAACAATGACATTTTTTTTTTTTGTTTTGCAGACCAATAATTTTTGCTTTACATTTTTCTTCATGAAGCACTCACAGAATAAAATTTTCCCTACATGTGCATAAACTATTTGACTGATTAAAGCTTGTAATCACAGTTTGGGACTTGGAATTCAGCAGCATATTGCAGTGATCTGAAGTGCTATTTGTGACCAGTGAAAACCAATATGTACTTAATCCTGCAGAGCACTTAACTAGTGGCAGGTTCCAACATCGTGCTTGTAGATATTTAACTTCAGTAAAGTTGTTCACTTTGCTAAACTGATTGGAAGTTAAGGGATTTTGGATTACGTATTTACCTGTTGTGGTTAGATAAGGGCCTGAGGAACTGTATTCTCCTAGCCTTTCCAGAAAATAATACTGTTCTTTTTATGGAAATAGAATCATTAGAACGGCAACTAGAAGAGATCCAAGTAGAAAATTTTAACATTAAGCAAATGAAAGACTTATTTGAGCAAAAAGCAGCACAACTGGCCACTGAAATTGTGGGTAAGTATGTTAACATGAGATCTGATTCTGTTCTTTACTTGTGTAACTTGTAGAGGGATCATTTGTTCAACTTCCTTCTTATTAGATCTTAAATCAAAGTATGATGAAGAAATCAGCCTTCGGGAAGGTGCAGAACAGAAAGTGACAAACCTGAGACAAGAACTGCAGAAAGAGAGAAGTACAGTGGAAGACTTAAAGACAGAGCTGGTATTCACATCACATTAATGTTTTTGTTATTTTCAAATCAAGGTATATTTAAATGCTAGCAAACACAGTTTTCAAGCAGTCAAACTCTGTTGTACGTGGAGATGTCTGCTTGTCTGCTGAAAAAGTTGACTACCATTGTTTCTGATCTGTTTCGCTAATCTACATTTTCAGTGTTTTCCAGTGAGAAACTGTATGTTGTTTCTGACATATATTAAAATTTACCCTTCTTTTTGTTATAGTCTGCTAGTTTGATGCTCTACCCTTTAGCATTTTTCCAGGGTATTACACCTTGTGCCTTTTGCAGTCAGTTGGACTTGCCTATCTCGCATTGGCCTTTTTAGCCACCAGCGTGCTTGTAGCAAGCATGGGTAGAGCCCTTGTTGATCTTCATTCGCGAAGCCTAGCCATGATGACATGACACCTGTAGATGTGCTGTGCAGACCTGTATTTGAAGCATGTTATTGCTGATTTCCACAGCTATCTTTATGTTACCCTTTTTCCATGAGATGTTATGCTCTGACTGTTCCTGGACAGCTGCATTTGTAAGAAGTGCTCAGAGAGGTGTTTTGTGACATGGTGGCTGAAAGATTGGCAATTGTCATCATCATGCCTGTGTTAATCTTGTCCCTTTTGTGCTTGACTGATAATACCAATGTGTGTGTATTCTAGGATTTTGGCTCCTGATGGCTTTTATATACAGCTATGGCCCCAGGGAGCAATCCCAGTGACTCAGCAAGTTGGGCCACTTTTAAAGCAGTAGCGAAAGGAAGTTCCTAGTTTCTCCCGCTCAGCTACTGCTTAGACTCCGGAGCAAAGTAGGACTTGTTTATCCCCATTCTTCCCTATAGCTGGCTGCTCTGAAGGGCCTCCTGGTCCTACCCACATGCTGGACCTATCCATCCCTCTCTTGTTCAGTTGTTTCTTGTCTTCCCTTTTCCTTCTGTATTCTTATCCTTTTTCTGTACCTTTTCTCTTCTAGAGGTGCCAGCATTCCTTTTCTCTGCTTTCTTCAGTGCTCATGGTTGCCTTCCATCTCCTTTTACCTCCGTAGTGTTTAATTTTCAGGGATGTTATGGTGCTTTAGGTGTGATTACCAAGAGATTTTACCTGTGGGTTTGGTATGAAGCATATCTGATAGTATCTTCAAGACATTTCCTTCAGCTGTCCTTTTGTTTTGTCTGTTCATGTGATTTTCTGAAATAGTTCTGAAGATGGGGCAGTATGCTGTATCTAGCCATCTACATACATAAAAATTACAGAAAGTTAATCATTAGGACATTTTTCTATTAGTCACATTTGGTTGAAATAATGAACAAGGACAAAGTTTAGCAGGCAAAACCTAAAAACTAGCCCTTAAATCCTGTTTTCCTTTGGGAATGATAAGTACTTCTCTGAGGTTTTGTTTTTTGGTGGGGAGGGGAGGTCTTTATTTCTTCAATGACATTGACACTGGAAGCATGTCTGCCAGCATGACGTTGCTCCCTGCTATTCAACTTTTCAGCTGCAAAGGCCTGGCGTGGAAGATGTGGCTGTCCTGAAAAAGGAGCTGGTCCAAGTTCAGACACTGATGGATAAAATGACTCTGGAACGTGAAAGAGAATCTGAAAAACTGAAAGATGAGTGCAAGCACTTGCAGGCAGAGCAAGCTAACTCTGAGGTAATAATCATACCTAAAGATGTGTGTTCTAGGTTTGCTGTGATTATTATACGAAAACGGAAAATATTACTTAATCATAATGACAAAGCCTCTTTCTTAATTAAATCTTCTCATTTGTCTAATAGACAGTAAATTGCATAATTCTGTCAATATTTAATCTCTGAAAGCCCACACGCTTTTCATTGCAAAACCTTTTCTTGGCACAAAATGTTATTACAAGATCCAAATAGCTGTGGAAAAAACCTCATGATGGAGCTCTGTTCTTTCTACAGGGAGTGAGAAATAGAGCAATACCTGTGACTCATACGTTTGTTGAGCTACATGCAGATAAAAGCAGTTGTTACTGAAAATGATGAGTTTGGTTAAAGTTTGAGTTGATGTGCCTGCAAATGGATGCTAGAGCGTTAAAATACATTAAAAAAAGATTAACACAGGATAGGTGATAATTTCAGTATGCCTGTAGGACGGATGTAATTCTTGAACTTACACAAGATTTAAACATCTTGATGGATGTTTAAATTTATTTCTGTTTTTTTTCCTAGTTTTCTTTTCGAAGGGAAGGCCTTTTTACACCTATTATTTAATGGAGGAATATTTTTTGTGTAAGGGAAAAATTTGTTGTGCACACATACACTCCTATCCTTCAGTCCATTGCATGATGGCCTTCAAGTGTTGTTCCCTGTTATCAACTAGAGCAATAGTGAGTAACTGGCAGGCCTCACCATGTCTTAAGATCAAGATGTCAGGATGTCACCTGTAATGTGTTTCCAGGCAACACCACCTTGGTTTGTCTCTCTGTTGCTGCAATCTAAAGAATAAAACAAAATCTGTTGTTTTCATATTATTTTTTTAATGCATTTTACATTCCTGGGTTTGAACTTTTTAAATTCATCACATATAGAAAGGGACCTCACTATCAAGTAGATGATTTCTTCAGAAGTACTTTGTGAAGTCTCACCCTACTTTGTCGGAGTCAGTGGAAGAAATTTTAAACCACTGATGAGAGATTTGAAAACATTGGTCCATTTTTTATGTTGCTGTGTATAGAACTGATGATAAATCTGCATTTAAGTAAAGAAAGTAACTGCCTCTCCCACAGCAAATATTCAGTTTTCTTTATTTTGGTTCTGCTGCTTTTACACCAGTGAACACTTCCACTTACAAGATAGAGAAAACGGATTGTAACAGTCATATTTGGACCTTTAAGAGGGACCTTACTACTCAAACTGTCTCAAATCACTGGTGCCTAAAGCCTGTTTGATGTTTACCTTGATAGTGAGGGAAATTTCTGACAGAGATAATGGCAAAAAATCCTGATAAAAATACAGTATCACCAGAAAGACTTTTGTCTAACCTGTATTCTGTTGAGGAGTTGCTAAATACATAGCTGCAGAAGAACTCTCTTGCTGGGTGTTGTTGCACCTCACTTGTGGATTGGTTAGTGTAGTTTTACTAATGGTTGACTTAAGTCTTCACAGAAGAGCATCAGCTGTGTTTGAAACTTTTTAATTTTGCCCCCTCACTCTTCTTTTACCCCCACCAATGCAGCAATGCCAGGAAAACTTGTCACTGCAGAGCTGTGGTCCCTCCTAAAATGGGGTCCTTGCAAAATTCCCCAGCTTATATGAGGGAGTGCCTAGGGTTTTTTGGTAGGACTCCTAGTATCCTTTGTCCTCTTGAGATTTGTGGATGTGAAGAATTTCGGACATACTTTATTCTGGGGTTTCATGTGCCCTAGATTTCAGAGCTGAAATTTTAACCTTTTGTTTCTTCATTTGCACTGTAGAGCTTTAGAGAAATGTTGCAGGGTATTATTCCAAACTCGTTAAGGTTTTCCTTTCTGTCTCACCCCCTAAAAGATACATTTAGCTCCAGGGATTATACAGTATGTACCATATATACAATATGTACAGTATTGGACTAAACATGAATCTACCATTGTTTTCAAGTTAAAATTATGTATACCAAGCACTTAGATGTGAAAAAGGAGTATCACAGTTGGCGTTATGAATATAATGTAGTTATGTGGCCATGTAAGTTACTGCATAATTGTAATTTGGTTTTAACTGTGAGATCACACAACTGTGTAGGAGAATTGAAGTTTCATTTCAGAATACTGTCTCTTTAGTCTTTTTGTGGTTTTGGATATTTAGTTTTCATGTGAAGACAAAATGACAGTGATGTGGAGATAACAAAAACCTTTAATCTTAAAAACATTTTCACAGAAGCATGAATTGCTCCTGTTCACCCCAATTAGTTATGTTTAGGTTTTGACATAAATAGCCATTTTAAAATGTAGTTTTAAAGTGCAGCCTTTAACAGGAAAAAAGACACGTAAGGATGTTTTTTTCAGTCCTCCTGGAAGTGTAGCAGCAGATCAGGGAGAAGGCTGTGTGATACCCCTAGCTGTTAAGGTATTTCATATAAGAAGTCTCAGATGTATGGAAGGGTTATAAACTACATTGCAGTGGTTGTAATACCTGTGTAGTATCATCAGAATGTAGGCTGAACCGGAGAAGACCAAGTTGCTATGTGGCATAACACGGTAAGCACTGGCAGTCTGGTTTTTCTCAGTTTTACTGTCTCCTTAATTTCAGCATATGGTGACAATAGCCTAAAATGTGGTCAAAATAAACATCAAGGTAAAGTGATGGGTTAGACTTCTTAAGAAAATAAAAATGACTTGAAGTCATAGTAGTGAAACCTTTCCTCCTTTTCGTAAAATGACCAGCACAGCTGGATAAACTCATCACGAGGTGGGTGAGCAATTGGCTCATGGGTCAAGCACAGAGTGTAACAGTGAGTGGAGTGACATCAAACTGGTGACCTGTCACTAGTGGGGTTTCACAGGGCTCGTTCTCGGTCCCTGTGCTCTTCAACATCTTCATAAATGACTTGGATGTGGGACTGAAAGGGATACTAAGCAAGTTTGTTGATGGCACAAAATGGGAGGAGCTGTTGACTGTCTCGAAGGCAGAGAGGCCCTGCAGAGAGACCTGGACAAATTAGAGAGCTGGACAATCATCAACCATACGAAGTTCAACAAAGGGAAGTGACGGATTCTGTACCTGGGATGGGGCACCTCTGGATGTTTGTACAGACTGGGGAATGAGATGCTGAGGGTCCTGGTGGATGGCAAGTTGAATATGAGTCAGCAGTGCCCTGAGGTGCATCAGGCAAAGCATCACCAGCCGGTCGAGGGAGGGGATTGTCCTTCTCTGCTCTGCACTGGGGTGGCCTCACCTTAAATACTGTGTTCAGTTTTGGGCACCACAATATAACAAAGATATTAAGCCATTACAGAGTATCCAAAGAAGGGCAGCAAAGATGGTGAAGGGCCTTGAGGGGAAGCTGTGTGAGGAGCGGCTGAGATCACTTGGTGTGTTCAGCCTGGAGAAGAGGAGGCTGAGGGGAGACCTCATTGCGGTTAAAACTTCCTTGTGAGGGGAAGAGGAGGGGAAGACACTGATCTCTGTTCTGTGGTGATCAGTGACAGGACCTAAGGGAATGGCCTGAAGTTGTGTCAGGGGAAGTTTAGGTTGGATCTTAGAAAAAGGTTCTTTCCCCAGAGGGTGGTTGGGCACTGGAACAGGCTCACCAGGGAAGTGGTCACAGCACCAAGCCTGACAGAGTTCAAGAAGTGTTTGGATGATACCCTTGGGCACATGGTGTGACTCTTGATGGTGGTCCTATACAGGGCTAAGGGTTGGACTCAGTAATCCTTGTGAGTCCTTCCAACTCAGCACATCCTATAATTCTGTAAAAAGACACAGTTGTGATAAGTGTTAGCCGTAAGAAAACAAGAACTGAAAATCCTTCTTTGGCAGATTGGCTACAGTGCTGAACATAAGTGTTTGGCCATGCTTCATCTTAACATTGCTATTTAAGACCACTTGAAGAGCTAATAAAGTGGTTCTTACACCATACATGGCTCTTTTTCCAGGCTAGCTGACATACTAACATACTGACAATACTAACATTGGGTTTCAAAGTGAATGTCTTTAATATAAGTTAAATATTTGTCATAGCTGAAGATAATAACAAAGATCATCTTGACCCTCTAAGAGCATCTTCAAATACTACATGAGAGGGATGTGAAGAATATTATAGCTCTGCAATTGTCACTTAAATCTATTGAATATTTGTGCCTTTTTTCAGAGCTGTACCTGAAATTCTGGCATCTAGTTCTCTCAGATGAGTGTTCATATTGAATGTCTCCTTTCATATTTAGTTTCTCACTATGGTGTTTCCTACATTGTAAAGGCATTATGAAAACAGCTGCACTGCTTCTGAGCTAAGGATTGCTGTGAATCCCTGCTTATTGGGGTTTGTTTTAGTATCTGATAAATCTTAATAAAATGCAGGGCCTAGGCTTGATTGTTAACTTGAGTGCCCACAGAAATAAACAAGATTAGTTGACTAAATTATTGGTAAATTTAATAAAGCCAGGACTCGTGGGTTTTTTGTTGTTTTTGGTCCCACCCATGAACTCATTAGAAATGCCTGAATGTTTGAAAACAGATTTGAGGAAGTGTGTCTACTAACAGCTTTTGTGACTGGGTATTTCCATCTTCCATAATCCATTTCATTTTTCTCTGCTCTCAAATGGAGACAATGTAAGGTAAATTTTTTGAGGAAGCATTTTATTCTTGTAACAGGTTTCTGTCATATCAAGACAAGGTAATTTTAAGAGGTTGTTAAACAGAAGCATTCCTGATTTGTTTTTGATTCATTAATCACACAGACACATCAGCAAGAAAATACCAGGAATGAATATTTATCCAGGATGTATTCCCTTGTTAAGAATGAAATATGGGATGGACTTACTGAATGGTGAATGAGAAATGAATCTTTTATGCATATAAATTGTGATTCTAGTTGGAAAGGCTGCAGTGGTGTTCTTTGCAAGCTTCTGCATGTTTTCTTCATTATTTTATCTCAGTATGAAATACCTGTACTCTGTTCTGTGATAACATCCTGGAACTTTTATCTGACATAGATCCCAGGATGTGTTTTAGCTAACATCTCTGTTATGAAACAGCTTTGTAAAGCACAGCATTGCAGAAAGTCAGTAACTATAAGTGGTCATATAATGTTTATATGTTCTCTTTGGGGTTTCTTTTTCTGTAGGAAGGTTGTAAGTAGTATTTGTATTGTCTGCTACTTCTGTTCTGCTTTATTTCATTCTTGAATTCTTTACTTACACTTTTGTGCTGAAATCTGTGGTTATGAGAACCATAGGGAAAAACCCCTTCTTTAGAAAGGTCACTATTATATAGTCTATTTGAAATGAATGCACTTATGCACAGCATGCTTTAGGGCAGCATGCTAAAAGGCAAAAGCCTAAAGTGCTTTTGTTGTTTTCTTCTATTACTGTATTTAAATATTGTCCAGACATTGATGTATTCTGTTTTGTACCAGTCCTGTTTAATGGGGTAGTGTTGTTCCTCTGATTATGGTGACCTGCAGTGTTGATGTGTCCAGAAGTCACATACCAAGTTTGCATCAAATGCCAGACTTGCTTCTAGTGCAAGTAGAAGTATATTTCCCTTACCAGGGTGGCCAAGATTTTGGCCTAGTAACTGCAATGACTTGGAAAAGTTTCACCTTGACCTAGAACTGTGGTAATTATTAATGGATAATTTGTTATGATTTTCATCAGTTTTGGGCATAACCTGGCATTTGCTATTGGACTGTGTCAGATTTTTGTCTTCTGAAATAGGACATGGATGAATTTCAGTTGTGAAATTATGCTCAGTGGTACTTCTGTAGCTGATGGTCCGCTGAGATTAATTTACAGTTGACTTTTTTCTTAAGCTGTTTATTTGTATACAAGATGCTTTTTATTTTGCTACCAGACGTCTTGCTTTTGTTGGATTATGCATGCAAAGCTTTATTGTAAATATGGATTTTATTATTTCTCTGTTCAGGCTACCATTAACCAGTTAAGAGCTGAACTTGCCAAAGGACCTCAAGAGGTAGCTGTGTATGTTCAGGAGCTGCAAAAACTTCAAAGTTCAGTCAAAGAGCTAGAACAGAAAAACCAGGTGAGAATGCTGTTATTTCCTATGCTTGTCAGCTCACATTAAAATGGGAACACATCACACATTGCCTTGGGAAACACTGAAGACTAGCTTCACTTCTTGATACTGCAGAAGTTGAGAATTCCTTTGCCATTTTACTTAACATGAGAAATACCATAACGTACGAACACTATATTTTAATGATCATCATAACTGAAATCTTTTGAGTTAATGATTGCAGATTTCTAATTGCTGCAGTTTATGCTTGCATGTCATTAAGCTGTATTGCCATCTCACACGTTAAAGGAAAAAGGTACTACCCTTTGAAGTATTGAATTTGTCTAGAAATCATAATTTGAAAGATATTTTGAAGTCTCTTAGTTGGTTTTCCAGTTTCTTAACTTTTAGGTTGTACTCATGTCATATTTTTCTGGCCATTTATCAGAGTCATAGATGGTAGAAAATGGAAATAAACTCCAGAAACTTTTTAGCTTATACATATTCATCAAGGGCTGTTATCAGAGCTCTTTGAGCTTGCTGCATTTTGTACTTGCATTTCTAAATCATGTATTGTGGAGTGAAAAATAAAGGTAAGGGAGGAAAGGAGACAAGGACAAACATGTATGCTGCTTTTTGCTGCACGTATATGTAAAGCTGTATGAACTATACATTACATACACATATTTACCAGCAACCTTATCTGTCTTGGAAAACAGCAAAGGACAGGGACCAAACAGTGTATTTAATGTCATCTAATATTAAAGCAGTCTTTGCAAAGAATATAAGAAGGTACAATTAAAATTTAGTAAATAAAACTGCCTTTTATAGGATAACTCTTTGTTTGGCTCACTAAATCAGGGGTGGAACTGAGATGAGGAGACTTGTCATGCTGTAATTTTCCACAGGGCAGCAACAATGAATCAAGCTTTTGGCAGACTTATTGCTATACAGTACAGAGCCCTTTCCTGAATATATTGCTGTTTCATTAACAATGTGGAGTGAAACAGATTGATGCATAAGATAACCACACTTTAAGAGAGGGTCCTCTGGTATGTCGGGTTAATGGCAAACACCACTTGAGGAATAGGAAGACAAGTGGCAGTGAGTTACTTTTACTCTTTTCAGTTTCAGTGACTTAGAGCAGTTTACAGCCATCTCTATGTAGTTTTTTTGAAAAATGGCATCCAATGCTAACTAAGGAATTTTGGCCCTGGAGGAGTGGTACCTGGAATTGGAAAAGGTAAGATTAGCTTCCAGTAGCAGAAATTGCTTCCACTTTGAACATTGTGGCATCTTTGAAGAAGCTGTCTGGGAGGACAGAGGAGCCATTAATTTAGTATAGAATATATTATATGTAGAATAGATAGAATATAATATATTTGATATGTACATCCATTTATAATCCAGTTGCGGTGTGGGAAGTTATTTCTGTATGTTGACGCAGAGTTTTTCAAGCTCATGTACAACTTCAAGTGAGCAAGCTGTTTCTTATATTTTCAGGAGCTATACTGAGAACAGGTGACAACTATATAAGAGCAGTTTTCTGAGGTCAGCTAGAACTCAATTTTCTTAATTTTTAAAGTGCTGTAATTATGGGGCTTGGCCTGGCTTGCCTTGCCTTGCAAAGGCCAGTAAGGGTCTGTAGCTCAGAAGACACCTAATGTATAAAACCAGCGTATTTCCTGAAGTATCAGACTTGTTGTAATTGTAAATCCATTGCGTGGGGGTTTTTTTGGTGTTCTTTTGGTGTTTTCTTTTTTTTTTCTTTTCTGTGTTTGTGAATTTTTTTGATTATTTTTTTTTTAGAAAAATTGTGATTGCATTTCTTACAGGATAAAATGCACAGTTTGCACAGTTTCTAGCCTCCTCATATAACTATTTTGAAATTCCGTTAGTGGCCACAGAATTTGATGCCTGGCCATTGTCACTACTGACATGTAATATGTATATTTTTCTAAGGACCACTTATAGATGAAGGGATCAGTGTGGTGTTTCCCTTGTATCTTGTGAGCTTTGAAGGCTCATGACTCTTTGTTAAATACTCAATATACTGTCATTCCCTCTTTCTTTTCTGTGGAAATCAATGCTCAGGGAAGGGAGATGGCTTGTGTGTACCTGTGTACCTCTAATCTACCCAGCTATGATGAAGAAGGTTCTGTGGTGTGTTGGTATTTCAGGAACACTACTCAGTACAAATGTTAATGATCCTACCAGGTTATTTCTCTTTAATGGAAAAGGGAATTGCAGCTTTATTTTATATTCTGAGTGTGGAATATATTTTAAAAGCAGTGGAAGCCTTGCCACTGTTTTCAGGAGTGTGAAGATGATACTGTTCTCTGTATGATTTTTATGTTCTCTATTCCTGCATTTTTATTTATGCATATATAAAAACTGCTTACTTTGCAACAAGTTGTTTTATTTTTCAAGAAAATCTCAAAATAAGCTTCTTCAGGGCTAGAACTCAGTAGCCAGACTTTAGTCTTGACACAGAATTTTTTGCTAGGTTGTATGCTTCAGAAAGTGCTTTGGTTTTGGTGTTTTTTTTTTAAAGGTCACGTAGGGCAGTAATTATATTTGTTCTCACATGGTTTGCTGGACTGATAAAGTTTTTACTTGCAAGATTGCTTGTTTTTTAACCTTATAGATTCTTTTGTTTATTTTATCATGATTTTAAAATAGAAGTGTCTGTATGGTTTATAACAACCAATATTGTCAAAATTTCTTGAAATATGTAAAGAACAAAACTACTCCACTTATTCAAATAAGTTTTCATTTTTTCTGGTAAAACTGAGTTTGTCTGTATACTGTGCAGAAGTGTGCTTTTTAGATGCCCAGCACAGCTAGAATTGCAGCACTGGCTTATCTTTGGGACAGTTTTATTCCAAAGCTGAATAACTCTGAAGTTTTGATATGTAGAACTGACCTCAGTGCTAGCACTTGTTCAGGCTTACATGCTAGAAGTATTCTTTATTTTTCTGTATTTTATGAATTAATTAATTAAAAGAAGCATTAGGGAATGTAGTAGTCACTGGAACTGCAGGAAGAATACCAGCCTTTAAAAAAGATGTGCAGAGTAATTGTCCGCTGAGGTAGATAATAGTGATGTGCTGCAATAAATGGAATCTCCTGGTACATTCCAAGAAGATGGAATGAATTATCTGTGTTGGATGATGATCAGGGCCTCCCTGCAACTGTACTTCTTTCCTTCAAGAGGTACCTCTGGAAAATTGAAATGGCTTCTTTGTCTTGCTTGTAGATCTCTGAAATGCTAGTTAGTGCTTCAGCTGAGCTTGGGGGAAACTCCAAACTTTCTGGAATTATGTATTGTCCATTAAGATGTTTAATTTCCGTCTGAATGTAGTTTTTATTAGTTCATGAGATTTGATAAAAACTATTATGTAATAGCTGAAAATTATCTGTAATTTTTTCCCCCAATTTTTGACTTGGTGTGTAAATTTGATGGTATGACCTCAGACACTGCAATATTTACCGTTAATGTGATAATTAAAATCTGACACTCAACAATGTTCATGTCCTTCCATTAGGGAATCCCAGTTTTTAGTGTTTTCAAACTCAAAGCAGTGATCCTCTTTGAGCTGATTTGTATACAAGGAAATTAGATTATGTGAATTAAAATGTAAAAACATAGTCTTCTAAAGTGAAGGTTAAATCATGAGTGTTTCATTCTGTGATTTGTCAGCATCACAGATTTTATTAGATTTTGCAGGTTCCCTTCCATAGTTTAGATAGCAGATCATGCTGTTAACGTAGTGACAGGGCAAAATTAGGTTTACAAAAATGGCCAGCATGATGACTGCACAGGACTGCACAGGAATTGAACAACAAATGTTGCTTAGGGAATTGTGTGCAGAACAGTGATACTTGAAAGCTTTTTGGTGTACTGATAATGCAAATTACTATTTCAACTTTTCCTCAAGCAAATGCAGTTGCAATAACCTCAGTTTGAACTGTCAGTGAAACCAAATTAGTCTTCATGATACAGAAATAGTTTGTGTGGTGTTTTCAGTCAGAGGAAGTGAATTTATGTGAGAGTATAAAAAAACAGTATTTCTAGTTGGAACTATGTCCTGTATAGGTTCCAGAATTAACTTGTGTAATACAAGATTGAGGTCAGTATTTTCTTTAATAAATGTTTTTGAGCAAGTTCTTCACTGTTCAGCATCAACACTTAAAAAGAAATTTGAATAATGCATTGAACAGCTGCAAACAGAATTGTACTTCAATCACTGTGTAACTCTCTTCTCTTCACAGAGTCTTACTGAAAAGTTGCTGAAGAAAGAACAGGACTACACCCAGCTGGAAGAAAAACACAATGAAGTATCTGTGAGTAAGAAGAATGTGCAGGCAAGTTTTCACCAGAAGGACCTGGACTGCCAACAGCTTCAGGCAAAGCTGTCTGCATCTGAAGCCTCGGTACAGAGATTACAGACAGAGCTAGGTGAGAAGGGGGAAGCAAGCCAAAAACTGAAAGAAGAGTTGTCTGAAGTAGAGACAAAGTATCAGCATCTCAAGGCAGAATGTAAACAGCTCCAGCAGCAGAAGGAGGAAAAAGAGCAGCATGGCCTGCAACTCCAAAGCGAGCTTAGTCAGGTAAGGTTCCTTAAGCCTCCTAGACCAACCTATTCAAATGATTCCTTAAACCATCCCATTAGGGTTTTTTAAACTACATATTCCTTATGCACATGGATTTGCATTTCCTTATCGGAGGGAGACTAATTAACCAGTACATGTATTTGAATAAATATAAAGCTAGCAGGTATTTTAATAAATATAAAACTTCCTTTCTAACACTGCAGAAAATGAAACACAATTGCCCTTTCCCTTTAGAGAAGTAAAGAACAGGCAAAAAGAAGAGGCTGTGATAAGAGTGCAGAAATTGTTTGGTATTTGTTTGATGTTTGTGTCTGAATCTTTTTAGTAGGTCCAGATTCTTGTCAGGTGCAAATGAGAATAGTTGTAACCCCTGTGTCACAGTCGAACTCAGCACGATCCACAGTTATAATCACCTTTCTGCATTTTTTGTCTGGGAAGGCTAATGTCTTTTCTGTCCATCTGTAGTATAATTCCCCTGAAAGGGAAACATCTTACTAATTCTGTTCTGTCTGAAATTTTTCTTAAAACTATATAATTTTGGTTTTAAAGATTTTAAGATTGAATGAGCAAGAACTTTGTAGCTTATTTCTCATGTTTCGATTTCACTTTTTTTTTGTACATTAATATAAAAAGTCTTTAGCTTGTCTGAGACAGGATTTTTTTGTTCACTCTTCTTGTCTTAGAGTGTTAAATGAACTCTTCTTTCATCCTACAGTTTTTCATCTCCTCTTTTTTTGTTGATGCGTTCCCTGAAATAAGTGAATTGTTGTTAAATAAGACTGTAACCCAGGATGTTGAGTTTATATTACAAATACGGTAACAGACAAATTCCAAGAAGGCTGCAAGGTTAATTATTCTGGTTCAGAAAGGTAGCTGAAGAGACAATGAATTAAGGTTATGAGAAAATCAAATTCAGGTACAGTATCAGAAGCAGTTTCACTTCTAGTAGTAATTTTACTGCTCTGTAGGGAGTTTGAGAAAAGTGTTTCTTTTGTTTTACATTACAGCTGATCAGGGCTTGATTTATTTTAAGATTGAGTAGTGAATATAATAGGGAATAATTAGTGTGAAAAGCCAGGATAATGTGAAGTCTTAATACTGCTTCCTTAATGTGTCCCCACGGACAACATCTTATGTTGCTGATAACTGAGAGCACCCACAGCATACATACCACCTCAGCCAGAAACTTGTTCTGCTGAGTCCAATGACTTCTAGAAGCAGGACTTTGATATAACAATGGGCATATGGAAACTTGAGGCTGGTTGAATTCAGTTTAATCTCGTTTATCTTTTTTGGGGAGCAATGTGTTAGCCTGGAGAAATATTTATGTAACAGGAATAGTGTCCGGTCCTAAGATGGAAAAAATATCTATTTTGTTAGTATAATCTACTTCATTTTAATCTCCCTAAAGCTTATTTATTTTAAAGCCAGTGTTTTCTAGTTTTCTACCCTTTTTCAAGTTTGAAATAGATTAAGTTGCAAGCTCTGTGTTTATAGTTTATCTTGGAAGAACTGTGACTTAGCAAAACTTCATTTATGTATGTACTACATCCCCAGAATGACTTTTCCTTCTCCCATCAGTCTTCTGTCAGGGCAAGGGGAGATAATTTTATTAGTTACCTGTTAGAAATCTGGACTTGGTAAAACTGCTTCAGTCTGCCTAGCCAACAGATATGAAACTTAAAAAGCATAGCCAGGAATTTGAGAAGGCATTTTCAGGAAGGATTTTTGGGGTAGGAAACTGAAGGAGGAGTAAAGCATTGCTGAACAAATTCCTATGAAAGGAAATGGAGGCATGACACATTCTCTGGTGATACCATTGGGAAGGAAGACAGTCTAAGCAAGAACAAGCTGATGGACCTCAGGATGTGTTTTATAATTGCATAGTAAAAGATTAGTGGATGAAAAAAGCTCTTTGTACATGGCATAAAATAAGAACCAAATAGAAATGTCTCTTCCTCTCTCTTTATCCAAAGAAGAGTTTAATTAATATTGTAATGAAAAGACTGAATTTCTCATATTTCTTCACTTAGTACTTCGGTGGAATTATCTCTTTATGCATATAAGTCCAAGAGCTTACATTGACGGAATGAATTCTGCTTAGGGAGGTATATGTATAATTGTTTAGTCAAACCACATTCACAAAGAATTCATGTCATGTTCTCAAACTGCATTTGGACAGGTGCATGTCCTGTTAGGTTTGTGTATTTTAGAATCTGAGTGATGCAAAGGAAGTGATCTTCACAGAGGAAGAAAACTTCAGTGATAGTGTTGGTTCCAGCACAGCAATAGGAAGAGGGTAACAAAACATGGACTGCTTCTGTCTTGAAGAAATGTTAATTGCTAATAAATACTGTTGTTGTTGAGAAAATTTGATTCCACTTGTTTGTATCTTTTAAAGTCTTAAGTATTTTTTCATAATTTCTTAAATTCTGTACCATAGGTTAATCCTGGATTTTATGGTTCTGTTTACTTAAAGTGCTTCAGAAATACTGAACCACGCCTGTAGAAAAAGTAACTTGTGTAAAATATTGTTTCCAGATTTCCTGCTTTCCAGATATTTTCTCCTGGTATTAACAAAGCCATGCACCCTTTCTTCAATAGATTTTTTTTTACCTCCAGCTCTTGTTTGTATTTTTAGTGAGGAGGAAGTTAGTGGTTCCTGCAAAAAAAGACAAATGCTCTTGATTACTCGAGGAGAGTTTGTAGTCCCTTTCCTTGTCCTCCCTCTTCTCCTGCATCTTTCTTAACTGTGCAGTCATAGTTAGCAATCAGCATCTTCCTCACATGCCAAACACCTTTCACTCACAGTTTTTGTGGTTGTAGACAGATAGATAATTTAGTTTGATTTTCTAAGACAATAAGTTATGGAAATATTTATTTCCCTCTCTCCATACCCTTTAACTTTTGCATTCTTTGATAACTGGAGCCAGATTTTGACAGATGACCCAAAGGACTTAGCATTAGGTCCTTCAATGTTAAATCCTTGTGGAAACAGGCAGCAGGAGAGAGGCTTATGTTCATGCCTCACATCCCTTTAATGCCTTGGTGCAAGATATAATGGTATCACAACCTCTGTTCTCTTTGTTGCTCTGATAGGAAGCCAGCTGGTCAGAAAGGGATTGCTTGCAGTGAGCAATAAAATTGGGCTGCCTTTTGCTGAGATATTAATAGGGATTTGAGGAAAGCATGAGGAAGGTTGAGGGATATTGAAGGGAGGACCTAGAGAAGATGAATGATTCAAGGGCCTTGGACATAAATTCATAGGGGAGTAAGCTTCATTCATATTGATACCTGTAGAAGGTTCTTGCTCTGCTGCAAGATCTGATCCATTCTCTGGTTTTACACTGAGTTAAAAGGTCATTTGTGCATTCATGAATGTGTTCATGTAGAAATAGGCAGGAAGTAACTAAGGACTACAGTGGCAGTTTCAAGTAGAATAAGCTGATTTTATAACAAGAGCCTTTTTAGAACAGTGAATTGTAAAAGGCCATCCTTGCACTTTGAAGATGGTGCAGTACTGCTTTTGATGACTGAAAAAATCATGAGGCAGGTTTATGTCCAGCTGGAAGAGCACATCCCTCTCTACTTAGGCTGGAAGGTACTGGACTATAAGCTGCCAAAGTTACTGTGTACCCTGCACTGATGGCTTGTGCA
The DNA here is from genome assembly GCA_035047845.1 of Dendrocincla fuliginosa. Lineage (NCBI taxonomy): Eukaryota > Metazoa > Chordata > Aves > Passeriformes > Dendrocolaptidae > Dendrocincla > Dendrocincla fuliginosa. The sequence continues at coordinate 44,018,137 of JAWWMO010000043.1, read as the reverse complement.
TCTCTTCTCTGCAGCGAATGAATGCCTTGAGGTAGCCAGCTCGAGCTAAAAATTGCAGTCCTACTATTCTAACAATGCAGAGCAGTATATTGTGGGAGGCAGTAGAGCAGGTAATGGCATGGTGTTTCAGCCACTGGATCTGCAAGAGTGAGTGTGTGAGCTGAGATGGCTCTTAAGTATCACGATTTTACATGTTAGCCCTTATGCCTTTGAGGGGTCGCCCTCTTTGTGTTTCTGTTAAATCTCTGTAATTCATTTTGAAGGGCTTCTTTAGATAAATGAAGATGTTTCTGCATCCTTCCAAGCCATTCTTTTGAGTATTTGTTCTTACATGTGCAGCTGATGCTGTTTCTTAAAATGATTTGTGTTTCTGAGTTGTATGAAGTACATACATAACTTCAGGAGCTCTTGTTTTACCCTGGGTTACAATGTTCGGGTAAACTTTGTGCAGAATGAGTCTAAAATACATCACTGTTGGCTAAAGAATGACTGAAGAAGTGGATGACTGTTTTTTGCAGTTGCACAGTAAACTTCTAGAAACTGAGCGCCAGTTAGGGGAAGCACATGGGCGGCTCAAGGAACAGAGGCAGCTGTCCAGTGAGAAGCTGATGGACAAAGAGCAGCAGGTGGCTGATCTACAATTAAAACTTTCTCGTGTTGAGGAGCAGGTAGGGGTTTTTATATTGATTCTGTAGTTTGTTCTGGTAGTATGTCTCTACACACAGCTGTGGTGATATTGCAGTTTATAGTCTTCCTTGTGGGAATTTCATTTTACTAATACTGTCAAAGTATTGTGGTAATACCATCAAAATCTGCATAAATGCTGCATGTCTTTACAGATTTTTGTAAGGCTAAATGCTCACCAGATGCATATGTGTTTGTAGTGCTTAACAAAAGTTGTGCATTTTGCATTTCTGAGCTTTGTCTAAGAGTCTTAGGAAAAAAATACTTGGATGCATCTAAGCCCATGTGGGTAGCTTTGTGTATAGATATTTTTCTTCTGCATGAAGAAGAAGTAAACATGGCACAGCAGGTTATTGATAGTTAATAATCTCTGTGGGGTGGAAAATACTTGTTTTGTTAATTTTTATTTGTTTTAATGAGTATCTTATATATGTTGCTTATTTTCTGCTGGCTGTATGGGGATTGGCCAAGTATCTGAGTGGTATGTTTTCCAAGCTTTAAAGCTTGTCTGTAGCTAATTTGCAAAGCTTTGACTCATATAGAAGTGGAGAGACTGCTAAGCTGAAGTTGCTACTAAAGCGGTCAATAATAGTAATAACAATGTGGTTTTGCAGGTATCTGTATTACCAGTCATGTTATATCTTAACAACTCTTGGAAAAGCATACTAAATATGTCTTGTGTTTTAGATTTTATGGGAGCTAAATTACATCTGATAGTTATTTTATAGTTCTCACTTTTGATAGAGAATCTCACCTATTAATAGTAATGAATACTTTGATTAGATTTTTAATTTTATACAAGTGTTCAAATAGCTGTGTTTATACTAAAATTTTTTAGACTTAGAATGAACATTTGACTACTTTTGGCATACTGAATGGTGCTTTTTCCACTCATTGGTCTGGTTTGTTTGGTGTTTGGTTTGGGGTTTTTTTTTAGCTAAAGGAAAAAGCAGCAAATTCCACAGAATTGCAGCATCAATTAGATAAGGCAAAACAGCAGCACCAGGAACAGCAGACGCTTCAGCAAAATACAACAGCAAAGCTACGAGAAGCCCAGGTAACTTAATTACGTATCTTCATGTGAAAGTGTGTTTCAGGATTTCATTATTCTAAATACTTTTTCTCTGTAAAAGTGACTTGCATGAATTATGTTAATTTCAATAAATTAACTTAACAATCTAGAACAGAATACACAGACAGTGTTTAATAAATTTATTTAAAACTTTATGCATTAGGGCTAATTTTTAAAGTCCTTATAATTAAGGAAGCTATTATGCAATTTTCTAGAATGATCTGGAGCAAGTACTACGACAAATTGGAGATAAGGACCAAAAAATTCAAAATCTCGAGGCTCTGCTTCAAAAAAGCAAGGAAAACATCTCTCTGCTAGAAAAGGAAAGAGAGGACTTATATGCAAAAATTCAAGCTGGTGAAGGAGAAACTGCAGTTCTTAACCAGCTACAAGAGAAAAACCATGCATTGCAAATGCAGGTAAGAACTTAAAGATGTGTTTCTTTTCTTTCTTTCTCATTATTGAGTTTTGTTTCCTTTTTTTTTTTTCCTACCTCATCAGATATGACACTAATCTTTTCTATACTGTTCTGTTTCTTTAATAGTTACTTTAAAGATCTTACTGCAAATTTCACAGGACTTGTGTTTTGCTGACTTCCTTGCTATCAGCATAGGGAAAGGAATTCCTAGATCTTTCCTGTACATGTGCTACTAATACGTGCTTACAAATATTTATTGAAGATATATATATGTGTGTGTGTGTATGTATATATATATTTGTTTTACTTACTTTAAAAAGGGGCTTAATTCCTGCTTTCAACACCAAAAGTCAGTTCAGCCTGCATCTGTTGTCTCCTTAGTATCTTGTTTTTGTTACAGTAAAGCCAAATTGGCAATTCTCTTTTGCTTCTATTTTCAGCTAGTAACCTATTTAAACTCTCATATAGCGTTACTTTAATAGTTCAGGAAAAGAAATGTGATAGCGTTGAGTCTCTGGAGCCATAATAAAACACTAAAATTAATTTTTCACTTCCTTGAACATATTTTTCCAGCCTTCTCAGATTCTTTTTTTTTCACTGCAGGTAACTCAGCTGACTGAGAAGCTGAAGAATCAATCAGAAAGTCATAAACAAGCCCAAGAGAATTTGCATGAACAAGTGCAGGAGCAAAAGGCACACCTAAGAGCTGCTCAAGATCGTGTGCTTTCTCTGGAAACAAACATCACAGAACTAACCAGTCAGCTAAATGAAAGTAAAGAGAAAGTATCACAACTTGATGTGCAGGTATTGGAGCTCTTTATGGTCTGGTGATGAAAAATCCTGATGGTGATATCTGTATTCTCTCCAGAGAATGTACAAAGTCATTTGGGAAAAATTGCATTTTTATACAGAGAGATGAATGAAGTAGAATAAGGCAGATAAAATTGAAGGAAAATGGAAGTGGAATCATAAAATTTCATAATTGAGTTGGGAAAATTCTGTCCTCAAGGATCTCTGGTATTTGTAATGTTTTGCTGTGCAAAACCCTGCTCTTACCAGTCTTGGATTCTGTGCACCATAGTGAAAGTCTGTCAAGTCACTAAGATCTTAGGGTTGCCTAGAAGTTTCCTATGCTGATGTCTTTTGTCAAGAAGATGAAAACTTTGGGCCACCTTGTTGCTAGTTTAATGTACTAAACAGGAAAACTCCCCATTATGGACTCAACATAGACTCTCATACTAAGTGCTGCTTAAGCTAAAAGCTGCTAATTATGTTCTGCTATCCTAGAGGATAAATGAGATTTGATCAGAAGATCTTGCATCAGCACACCTGCAGCAGCTAGTACTGTTGGTGTTGGATTGATACATTACGATGATACTCAATTTCTGAACAGGTCTAGAAACTTCTCAGGTAGCTTTGTGATGTTTTTATGGGCTTCAGTACACTGAGTTGTTTTTTCTACCACATTCACATTAGAGCCAGAACTGAATTATCTATGGATGGTTGAACTCTTTTTAAGGCAATGTGAGCTTTCTTACAGTCTTCAGAGAAGTAGCATTTTTATTGGGGAGAAAAATGGTAAACCACAGTAGCAGGTGACCCTGAATATTGCCACACTGCACCAACACCATTGATACCCACCTTCTAAATTTTGTTTGCTGAGTGTTTTGAAAGGAAGGAAGGCTGCTTTCTAACAGGCAGGTAGGAACAGAGAAAGATAGTATGCATGTGGAAGCATATTTTAGTTGTTATTTATTCTTTTTGCTTTAAAAAATGTTGGGGGCCCTTAAATGTGTGTGTAGTCAGAGGTTATCAAGGGATGCATGAGTGTAAATACCGTAAGTAAATTCCATTGTTCCTTGTTAGTAGTAAAAATATTTTCCTAGAATAAAAAAATGAGTGGAATGAATATGTTTCGTTCTGTTGTTGGGTTTTTTTTCTGTTTTTTTGGTTTTGACTCAAGAACTCAGTGTGACTTAAAATCCTGATATTTGTCTCAATTTTGAAAATATTTCTTCCCTTTTTTTAACACATGAAAACTGCTGATTTTACTACAAATGATGACTGAAAAAAATTAAAATGACTTATGGTAAAAAAGATGTTTTAGGCATCAGTGAAATATAGTTTATCTTTCAGGTAAAAGCGAAGACTGAACTGCTACTTTCAGCAGAAGCATCAAAAGCTGCTCAGAGAGCAGATCTACAGAATCATCTGGACACCGCTCAGAATGCACTGCAAGATAAGCAACAGGTTATAAGCAACATACGAAGTTTCTATGTTACCTAAAAAAGTGCTTAAAAGCTTAAGAATAGTCTGTTTACAAACTAAATGAACATGTGAATATGCATTTGGAAATGATCATTTAGGATATTTTAACCACATGCTATACATTCAGTTCTTTTTGATGTAATCCAGACCAGATACGTTTCGCAATGCAAGGAATTTACTTGGGTGTCTGCTCCTTGATGTAGGATTATGGTTTGAAATCTAAGCTGTCCTTAGGTATTATTGAGTTATTACTCAATTCTCACATGTATGCTATGAAGAAAAGATTGTAGAATGCACTGAGTACAAGTGAAAGCTTTTATTGCTGACTCAGATAAAGTCCCAATCAGATGCTGGTATTCAGAAATAATAATCTGTGTGCCAACTGACACAAAAACTCAAAAGGCTGCTGTTAAAATTACTTGTTTTAATGTGTGTTAATCCTAGTGAAGCATTCCACCAGCTGTCAAATCAAATATTTGCATTGTTAGAGTCAGTGTTGCTGTGGTCTTAATGAAAACATCCAGCTGATGCTAATATAGCACCATTTTTTAGCATAGGAATGTAATTAATTGTTATAAACAGAAGGCAACCTTTTGCAGCCATTAAATAATTAATCAATAACTAGATACATCAGCCTTGTTGGAGAGCAATGTAACTGATGTTGTTTGATGTAACTGTCATCATAGTGATTACTAGGTGAATGTGTTTATGTCTCTTGCAGAAATTATTTGTTTTGTGTTGAACCAAATGTTTTGAAATCATCTAGTATGTGGAGAACTAATAATTTCCATGTTAGTGGCTTTCCTCTTCTGTGGTGCTTGATTTCATGACAAACAAAGGCAACAAACATTTTATCTAAGGTTTTGTAATGTTATTTTCTAGTTATTTTTGTACTAACTTCAGGATCTAGTGCCCTTATTACCTACAGTTCCTCTTCCATATAAACTTGAAACACCTTTGTTATCATTTAGCCCACAGCCTGTAAAGTTTGAGAAGAATATTGAGGACTTAAAATTTTTTTCAATATAGTGGAGTGAATTTTTGCATGTGTTTGTTTCCCTTCTCAATTTCCTGCCCCTCAGAATAAAAAAAGAAAGACTACTTTCTTTTTAATTTGAACATGTTAGATCATTTAAAGCATATATGTTAGTAATTTTTTGAAGTTATTTAAAACTAACAACCCTTGTATTTTCATTTTACTCAGGAGTTAAATAAGGTCAATGTTCAGTTGGATCAGGTTACAGCTAAGCTGAATGACAAGCAGGAATACTGTACTCAGCTGGAAGCCAATCTTAAAGAGTACAAAGAAAAATGCCTTTATTTAGAACAGAAAACTGAAGAGCTAGAGGGACAGCTTAAGGTTTGTATTGAACACAGGATCTGAGACAGGCCTCGGACATTGCCGCTATGCTGTCGTTTTCTTGTATGTGTGCTTCTATCCAGTTCTGTGCTACCTGGGAATTTTTATGTGAGGGATCATGAGTATGTCCCAAAATTAGAGTCTTCAAGTTCAAAATTACACACCTCACAGGTGGTAGCAGTGCATATGTGTTACATTGGTTAGCCCAACTTAACACACTTGTCTGGTTTAATTTATTTCTAAAGTCTTCCAGTAGACTTCTACAGAGCCTTTTTAGCAAGATTTATTTATCACTATTTTATTTCTATCTTGATCTGGAGTTTTCTGTTCCAGTTCTGGAATCAGCTTTTCTTTTGCAGAACCTTTTGGTGTTTTGATACAGTAGTATTTTTAGTTAAGGGTATGATTAGTACTCAGGCTTGAGAGCTTTCAAGTTTGAGCTTTGACCTTTGTTCAATATTTGTTGAAAGTTCTTGGTAGTCAACACATAAAAGCATAAGATACAGAGATCTTGGAAGCAATGCAGAATTGGTTTTGTGGTATTGTCTGTCTGTTCTGAGGGAGATTAGTACTCTTTATGCTCAATACTGAGTTGGGTGTTTTTCCTATCTTATGTGCTCTATAGAAGAGAATTAAGATTGTTTTCCCCATTTTAAAGCCAATGCTATTAAAAAATAAAGCTTTCATGCATTTCATTAGCAGCAAAATTATTTTGTAATTCCACCTCTCCTTATTGCCTACTTTAATTTGTGGTTTTATTTTTCATTCTTTGCTAGAGTTTCACAAGTAGCCCAGAGACACAAATGCTTGGGAGGAATACAGCACTTGCTTGCATATGATTTTATTAGGTTCCTCATAGCTGAAGTGTGAAACTGAGCAGGATTGCTGATGCTTTCAACAGGAACGCAGTTCTATGTAAAGTCTTGGCATCATCACTGTTCTTTGAGATTATTCCAGTTGGATATGCGGCATTTAAAAAAGTAGAAAAAAAATCAGAAAACAGCCCTCAGGAATTTTCTTGGAGAAACTTGGCCATTTTGTTTTATGGCCACTCTGTTCAAGCAGAAGTGCCTGTAAAACAGCTTGAAAAGTCTAAGCTGTGCCCATTTGCTGAAGGCTCCTGTCTCTTCATACTCCACATGAGTGAACAAATACCTCTGGGAAAAAAAACACAAGAAAAACCTCTTTCAGGCAAATATAGGATTTCTTCACAGCTGTAGTTCATGTCTTTGCTTTTGCTGTGAGGAATATGAAGAACAGAAGACTTAAAATACATATATCAGCAGTCATGTGAAACTGCTGAAACTACTCAGTAGTGGCGGAGAAGATGGACCCTGAGCGGAACACTGTGTATGGCCTTTTTTTGTATAGGTGTTTTGGATAGACACTTGAAATATTACAGCTTTTTATCTATTACTTTGCAGTAAAATGTTTGCTTGACCTTTAATTTAAATATGATTTCAGAGAGTTTTACCAAAATAGTTCAGTTCTGGAGGAGCAGGAGGTAATAAAAGATAGATAACAAGATAGTGAAACAGGTAGATGATGTGTGAGAATTGTCACTGCTTTCTGCAGTAAATACTGCTCAGAGAATAGTTGACTTCTGCATTTTATTGCTATTTTTATTTTGTTGGCTCTGTTCTGATGGCTCTAACTTTTTCTTTCTCAGAAACTTGAAGCTGACATTCTCGATGCTAAAGCAAGTAAAGAACAAGCTCTTCAGGAGTTACAGCAACAGCGGCAGCAATCTACAGAATTAGACCTCCGAACAGCAGAACTGAGTAAACAACTTGAATCAGCAAGAGAAGCGTATGTGTTCCCTGTGTTACAGTACTTTTCAAAGTCAGATATAAAACTGGAGTGGTTTGGACTAGAGTTGAAATTTTCTGCTTCTCTCCTGTGATTTCATAAAGTCATAGATAAGTGCTGTTCTGCTACAAGAACTGTTTTATCCCACCTGTTTATCTTTCACTCCATCTGCCATATTACTTCTGATTCACTACAATTCTTCAGTTTATTCACTGTGCTTGTTGTCAGCTAAATATCTGAACAGTTTCATGTAGTGAAGTCCATGTTTAAATAGCCATAGCTCTGTAACTTTTTTCAAATAAAAATTTGCAATTTATTCATAAGCAGCAAAGGGGTAGTTTCTGTTCATTGTAGTTGAGGAAGAAAGACCTATCTGAAAGCTGGTTTTACAGTTGCTGTTATGTTTTCACTGGAGAGACATAATACCATGGATGAAAAAGGTATGCTTTGAAGTAGTTGTACAGTTTATATATTAACTAATAGAGATACTTAATGATACAAAAGAACCCATGAAGAAGGACTTTAAAAATATGGTTTTTCTTTCATATTTGCAGGATGGCTAATGCTAAATTTGATCTGCAGAAGAAATCCGAGGCCCTTGACCAAGCAAACCAGCAAATTTCAAAGCAGGAGGAGGAAAAGGCCAGTCTCAAACAGAACCTTGAGAAATCAAATCAAGATACAAATAAACAGCTTAAGGAATTAGACTGTAAAATGCAAGCAGCCACATCAGAGCTGCAACAAGTGAAATTAGAGAAGGATACTCTGTTAAAGGACCTTGCAGATACCAAAGATCAGCTCTTGAAAAGTTCTGAATCTTTCAAAAAAAGAAAGGAGGAATTAGAAAAAGAAATGAAAAGAGGAAAAGCAGCTATGGCAGAAATGGTTAGTAGATTCTTTAATTAGGCATTCAGTTTGGTGTATTTACAATGTGATAAAATGACTTTGCTTTCTATCTGAAAAAAGTGTACATATGATGACAATGCCTGGAAATTAATTACTGTAAGAAATGACAAACTGTGGATTTAGTAGTTCATTTGCATTTCCTACCTTAAATTTTTTTCTGGATGTTTACAGTGGTAAACATCAGTCATACCACGTAATAGGATCTTTTCTTCCTGCTGCCTGCCTTTAACATAGTGAAGAAGCTAAATGGAGACAAGTGGTGAAACAATTAAATGGGAAATGTCCTCCTTTTAAAAAATACATCAGCTGTATTATGACAACACACAGTTATAGAACCTTTGCTAAAATGCTGTCGTATTGAAGAAGATGTTACTTTTCTGAGGCCATTTTAGTTTCTTTTCTGAAGTCTTTGTGTATAGCACTTCCTGTGCACTTGTCTGGACGTGCTGGAAAGGTCCATATTGCAGGCAGAGAGTAACATCATCTGTCATTTGAGGAAATGCCTAGCTTTAAGGTACTATCAGAGTACTAGAACTATTAGTTTCATGAAGATCTCACAAGTGGTGGTATACCAAGTGCTTGACCACCAGAGGAAACTGTTAAAGAAAATGAACTCTCACTATCTTTAAAATATACTTCTTTTGCCTTGTTGGTGATATGAATGGGCACTACATGAATACGTGTTTTATAGGTACAGTTGTTCTGACCCTTGCCTCAGACATGGCAGGGGTGTCTTTCTCATACTCTTCTCATCTTACATATCACCATTTCTCAGAACCCATTCAGAACTGCTTTTATTCTTACCTAAAAGAAATCTGCTCATAGTTAAAAATAACATTTTTTTTTCCTCATTCACCTTTTAAAGATAAGCTCTTCTATTTGCTTTTCCTAGTTACTACTGTTTAAATACTTGTTTCTCCTAGAAACTCAAAGGATTTTCTCCCCAGTTGAGACTTAAAGTTAGTATTACAGATTCTGCTTCTAATTCTGTAGTCCTTTAAAGGCTCACCACAGTTTTACATGCATAGTATTTGGGCTTAACATGTAGTTGCATTTGCATGCAAGTCCTGCAAATGTACTTGTGAGTTTTGGAACATGATGGAATTTTTGATCCTGAGGAGAGAGATGAACCTACTGCTTCCCGTAAGAGGGAGAAGGGCTGCTAACTACAGCTTCAAACAGAGAGACTATCCCTAATTGGAAAAACTCCTGGCGCATGGCTGAGTTTGTTAGTACAGGGGATCAGCTGTGTTCAACTTAGATTTGCCACTTAAAGTTTTGAGAAGTTTTGAATTGAAAATATATCTGCAGCTGAGAAGGAAAGATTTTCCACTGAAAATGAAAGCATTATTTTTCAAGGCTTTGTAGATCCTGCAAAAATACTTGGTAGTCGGTCTCAGAAGTTAACAGGAATATTTCCTTGTCTTATGTTTTTTAGGAAAAATCTTGCCAAGAATTAAAACACCAACTCCAAATACAAACAGAGTCTGTAGCTAAAGAGAGGAATGAATTGAAAAACTCACTGGAAAAAAAGGAGGGGGTAAGCTGTCTGCTTAGTTTTAAAAATACAGAAACCAATAATAATAAATGTAATAAAGATGCATTTTCAGTATCACATGCTGGGACTGAGGAGAGATAAAGAGGTTTCAGTTCTCAAATTGCAGCCTACCTGAGGCACTGAAATAAGGTGATACTAAAAATTTCATACATGGTAATGTGAAGCTTTAAAATAGAGGGTTTAGTCTTAGTTTTCTGTGCCCCACATACCATAGCAGGGGATTTTAGGTATTTAGGTTTTTTCATTAGTGAAACAGTTACTTAGTATTACCATGTCCCCATTTTTTTTTTGTACTTCATTACAATAGAAGTTGTTATCTCATATCCTTAGATCTGTTTTATTCCCAGCTTATTCAGTATGTTCTCTGTGTGGTTGGCAGGAAGTTTCCAGGTATCGTTCAAGGATTGAATTACTTTTTCAAAGTTGTGTAAGTCACTTGCCTGTGACTTCATAAGGACCAAATGTACTTCTTTTTTGAAGATGAGCATTTAGACTGCTAAATTGTATAGTCCAGTTGGCAACCTGAAGGACAAGTCTGTTTTCATGGATTTCTTTAACCAAGCTGTCATCTGTACCCCTAAAGGAATCAGAAAATATATGATCTGTGGATGTAGTTTGGTGAACTGTGGTGGACTCTTACTGTCTGAAAGACAGAGTTTGGGGGTATGCAGGTGTGATGGTCTTTTCTCTGTGACTGCTGCTGCTACTCCCCTGGCACCTCTCTGGTTCAGCAGAAGCACTGGCTGCTATGTAAAGTGCAGAGGATGACTTAGATATATGCTGCAGTTGGCAGCAGAAGAGCCCAAACCACTGCAGATGTGAGAAAGTTGCCTGATCTTAATTTAGAATGGTATAAAAAGGCTGCTGTTAATTTATGGGTAGTAAATTGGGAATAACAGATTATTTTAATGTTATGGTAGTTCTTCAAATCTGCTTGCCAGTGTTCAACCATGTAGCTCTGAGGCAGCAGTGGCACTGTGGAGTGGTCTGGTTTGGTGTACAGCATATGCAAATAGTGATTTAAATTAAAATTTTATACAGTTAATTTAATATTTTTGAATATAGATTTCTAAGCAGTTGTCGATAGACCTTGATTCAGCACGAGCACAAGTACTGGAAATCCAGGGTCTTCTGAAGGACAAAGAAAAAAGTGAGCAACATCTCCAGGGAAAGCTGAGAGAGTTAAAGGAATCTTTCGAGCAGAAGAAAAAACATAGTGAGACACTGCAAGCTGAGTTAAAAACTGCCCTTTTAGAAAAGGTAAGGCTGTCCTCTCTTATTCCTATGAGAAAATGAGCATAAATTTCTCTGATAAATGCAGAAGCTTTTACGTCAATATCTTTATGATAAAATGTGTTTGCTGTAGTCTTGTTGGAAATTATAAGGTCAGGATGTGGAAATGAGATGCTTCAGATGCTGTTGGAGATAGAAACAGCAGCATCAACAACAATAAAAAGAACCAGTGCTGAAATATGGATTCCATAGGAATTGAATTTCAATAAAGTGATAAGATTAGCTAGATTGAATGCAAATTTTTTGCTTCAGGAGCAGGCTATGAGGTGAGAACTGCCATTTTCTCGTAAAGCAGTAGAATTTTGTGAGAGTATTTTAGACAAACTCATGTCCGTGGCGGTTTTAAACGGAGTCTTCTCCTATTATACCAAAAGAATTTACCTTTGTGACAGTATGAAACTCATGAACCACAATGGAAAGGGTTCAAATGTCTTACAACATTAGGGAATGTTGTGCTGTATGCCCTGCACTGTTAAATGTGGCTCCAGCTTTGGCTCCCTATGCTGCATGGTCGTATTTGTGCTTTAGGCAGCCTGTGGAAATATTAGGTCTTGGTGTTGTGTTTTGACCCCAGCCATCAACTAACCGCACACAGAGCTGCTCAGTGACTCAGGAAGACAAATGCCATCACTCCAAATGTCCCTCCCCTTCCTTCTCCTTCTGCCAGCTTCACATGCTGACTGTGATGCCATATGGTATGGAATATCCCTTTGGTCAGTGGGGTCAGCTGTCCCACTGTGCCCCCTCCCAAATCCTTGTGCACCTCCAGACTTGTTGCTGGAGGGGTGGTGTGAGAAGCAAAAAAGGCCTTGGCTCTCTGTGAGCACTGCTCAGCAATAGCTAAAATATCCCTGTGTTGTCAACACTCTTTTCAGCATAAATCCAAAACAGAGCCCTATACTAGCTGCTGTAAAGAAAATTAACTCTACCTCAGCCAAAACCAGCGGACTTGGAAACATTATTCCAATTTTTAATATTTGGTCTTAATCTATTTCACTTACTCTTTTGTCACAAATTAAATTTTGTTGTTAAATTAGTTACAAAATATTACTGTAAAGTCACAAACATCAGATTACTGAACTGCTATTTCATAAGAGGAAAAATATCTCATTTTGCAGTAGAAATGCAGCTTATTGAAATGCTTGAGCTGACTTTACTGTCCGTAACTTAAACTTCTTATGCTTATGTTTCAGGCAGAACTGGAGAATAAACTACAACAGCAGTCTATTTTGTCAGCACAGGAGCTTAAAGCAGAGAAAGGCAAGCTAGCAGACTTACAGAAGACCCATGATAAACATAAAGAAAACATGGAGAAGCTGCAGCTTGATCTTTATGGGAAAGAGTCGGAGCTGCTGGCTACCAGGCAAGACCTTAAGGTACTTGCAGTCATTTTAATGTCATTTGTGACTTAGTAGATATTTGTAATTCATTTTGAAGATGAGCAAGAAACAATGCAGGAACTGAATAGGTGAAAAAAAATCTCTTCTGCTATACATAGAATTTATTACTGTTCTTTCCCTTTCCCTGGGACAAAGGATATCCTAAAACTAATTTCAAGCTAAGTGTATTTGCCATGTTACCTGAAATACCCTTGCATTTGTGCAAGGTGATTTAGTTTTATATGTCTTTAAGAGTTATTTTTTTCATGTTGCTTTTCCTTGTTATATATTCTTGCTTTCAACTAATTTAAACATCATAGCTAATTAGAGAAAGGTCTGCCAGCATGTGAGTAACTGCAATATTCTAGATGATTTAACTAGTACATGCCTGACTGACTGTAGATGTTGAGACATGTCAAACTGATAGAAACAGTAGGTTTAGAGACCTGCATGGAATACAAATGTCTGAACTTAGTTAAGTTTTTGCTATTCCTAAAGTGAAATTACCTTGTTTTGTATTACTGTGCAGTGTCTTCAAAGAGGTATTGCTGAGAGTTGAGGCAGTCAGCAAAGATGTTTTTTGGCCTTTTTTTCTGGCCCTCTCCTTCATGTCAGTATTAAGCCAATGCTCCACAGTTAGTCCCAGGACATACTGTGCTGCAGAGACTGGCTGGCTGCTGGCAAGATTTGCAGTTTTGGCACTTTTCACTCCAGATGAATCCCGCTGCAGCTTTGTCCATGTCTAGCACTGTTGTTCTAGGCTCTTCTGAAGTTTATGGAGAGAAATAGATACTTTGAGAGGACAGATCATCTAATCTGCTGTGGATGTCAGTTTCTGTTTGCTCTGTTATGTTAAAGGGAGCTCGTGGCGACTGCTTGGATTTCATTGTTCCCTGCTTTGATTTTATCGTTCCCTTACCCCAAAGGTGGGCCTTTCAGCCCCACTGCTGAAACCCTTAAAGGTCTTGTGGCTGTTTCACACAGGGCTGTATGAGCTGTGGAGCTCTAGCCAAACTCCAGGCTCAAGTTATTTTAAGAAAAAGGGAAATAGCTCTTTTGCATATAGGCCATTGAAATTTTACTAGGACTTACTCCTCGTCTGTACTTTTAGATTACCTGCCATATTTCTCTGCAGGTTATAGAGGCTTTACTTTCAGTGCAGCATGTTTGAATTTGAATGTTAAATTGTGAAAAACTTCAGCATGATTAACAAGCAATGCTGATTTAAACATACTATTCCTTTTGGTTTGTTATTATAGCACATGTATGTCTGTTATTTCCTGTAATGTGTTTAAAACAACATTCGGTAATGCAGTGAGCATTGGATGTGCTCAGAAACGGGTTTTTTTATTGGTGGTGGGAGTTTTTTGTGTGTTTTTTCTTTTAATAGTTTTCATTAAAGTATTGCAAAATAGTGATGCAAAAATTACTCTGAATAAGTACTGGTAAAGCAGCTTGATGACCTCTAGTTCTGGCAAGTATAAAATAGGACAGTAGCTGTCCCATGTGCTTTCAAAACTGACAGGGATGGGAGCAAGAAAGAGAGAGAACATCCATGCAGAAAGGTAAAATAAGGTGATGACAATGGGGAAACAAGATTTTTAAGATAAGCAGTCAGGTAACTTGATTTATTATGTAAGTTTCTATGGAGCCTCGAGATTTGAGTTCTAGGTACTGAAGTGATGTACCAGCGTGGAGGCTGTTTGCTTGATTTAAAAGAAAAATAAAAGCCATATACTAATTAGCATTAGTGAGGTCTGATTGCCACCACTTTTTCTTCTGGAAAATGTAGAATAGAGAAAAGGTGGGGGGTTGATCTGTAATCATGTCTGTGCTGCCTCACTGCAATATTAAGCTAAAGAAGCAGTGATAACTTGTCTTAGAAGACCGTAAAGGAAAAAACACATTCAGACAGCCGCAGCAAGACAGTGCTAGTCTTCAGAGTTGAATATCAAAATGCCACTCAGTTTAGAAGAACTTTATGGTGGAATTTCACAGTCCTATTCAAAGTGACTTGTCTGCATGATGTTTTGCCTTTGGCAAGTTGTTCTGTAAAAGTAGCTCATTTGAGACAAAGCTGTGTATTTTGATTAAAGTTTGGAACCGAAGCTGATGGGTGAGCTGGGCTTTAGATTGGTTTTAATCTTCGTAGTAGGCAGTAATAGAAGTTTTTAAAACTTGTGTGTATGTAGAGTCAACCTGTGTGTCTTTCAGTTCAGGATTTTTAGCAGAGCTACAAACATCCTGCACAGCTGTGTTGAGTCGGCACAGTCTGAAGCCCAGCATGGTCCAGAACAGGCACAGCCAGGACGTGTAGCGAGATCTCAGCAATGCTATGTTTGCTTTAGTTAAAAATACTGAAAGGGAAAACTGAAATGGTCTCCCGTGGTGTAGCACCATGCTGTTGGTGAGGCCAAGGTTCCAGGTGTGGGAATGGATCATAAAAAGCTGTGAAGCGTGTGTGTGACAGGAGCGTAGGGTGTTGCGGTTCCTGGTTCACAGGAGGGCATGGTGAGCTGTGCACAGAGCACCATCTGCTGGCATCTGTTGGGAATATCACTGCTGGGATCGATGGCTCAGCTCTGGCTGCGGGACAGAGGTGCGACTGAAAGGGAGCGAGTGCTTCGGGGAAGTTTTGTAGTTGGAGGTACAGCTTGGCAGGAAAGCGAGTGCAGTTCTCTCTGGAGTGCCATCAGCACGGCTGAGCCTGAGCTGGTTCAAGAACAGAACATCCGAGCTCCGTAGCT
Source organism: Dendrocincla fuliginosa (assembly GCA_035047845.1). Taxonomy (NCBI): domain Eukaryota; kingdom Metazoa; phylum Chordata; class Aves; order Passeriformes; family Dendrocolaptidae; genus Dendrocincla; species Dendrocincla fuliginosa. The sequence goes on along the minus strand of JAWWMO010000043.1, from coordinate 44,002,643 downwards.
CTAGCCAGATGCAAACTTTGTCCTGCAAGGGGAATGAAGTCGAAAGTGGGAGTGTAGTTATAATTTTATGGATAGTATTTGCTCCTAATTTACTTTGGTTTAAAAACGTGCTGTCTCTAACAGTAACTAAACATACAGTTTTTCTCTTTGTGAATGAAGAAAGAAATTGACTAGGATTTAATTGCAAATAGAAGGTATAATTTTTTATAAAAAGGGTTACATATAAGTAGAAAAATACACCACTAAATAGTTTTTGTTTATACACACATATTTATACAACTATATATGTGTATATATACATATAAAATATTTTTTTAATGAAAAAAGCATTTTTTATATAGAAGTTAATTGAAATATGCTTTTGTTTTTGCCTTGATTTTGAGTGAATCTGATCTCCTAAGCTCTGCCAGATATGCTTGTCTTGGCATTTGTGCTTTTTATAGTCAGACCTGCTTTCTTGTGTGTTCTCAAAAGAATGTTTCTTTGTCTCCAGTATTGGTATTGCTGTCAGCATATATTTATTAATGTTCTGGAACAAAATTCATGCTGCCAAACCTCAGGTTTGTGAGTCAGGAGCCTAAGTTGCATACCGTCAAACTCTTCTTCTTAGGGAGTGAAGAGAGATCAAGTTAGCATTGAATAATTAAATGTCTTTGTGGGATCAGGGAGCACACAGACTCTGATGCTCACCTGTGCACTTCATTTAGGTGCAATGAATCTAGGTCCTGCCACCCTGCTAGGACCAGTTGTGATGCTGCCACAAAAATAAGTACTGATTGACCTCTTTTGTTCTATATCTGTTCCTTGTCTCAGCCTAGGTATAGACCTAATGACAATAACCTGTACAGTATAGACACTTTGTGAGGGTGGGTTGAGAGAGACATACCCCCTACGTGATGCTTTTAATTTCAGTGTCACTATCTACTGCATCAAATTTCATCATCTGGTGTAACCACATTTCTTTTGCTGGAAACAAATTTGAATAAAGGCTGTGACTTTATTATGTTTCTTTCTAAAAGTGCAGAGACGGTTGGTTTTCCTGTGAAGATGTTATATGATGATGGTAGACATCCTGTCCTTTCTCAGTGTTAGCAAATATGGTATTCCACTGCCCATAGTGGAGCCAAGGAGAGTTGTTTTGCTTTCTGAAAGACCCCTCTTGCTGAAACCTTGAAATTGCGAAAGCATCTCCTATTTTTCTGCTTGCAAAAAGTTTTGAGTCAACACCTTGTGAAGTGTTAAGTAGTAAACTCATGAGGCATCAGAAATCAGTTTTTAAATCAACATGGGAATGGCTAAAGCATATGTGTGATTGAATTCAGAGTTGTACTTATAGTTCCTTTTAAAATCACTAACCTTCAACAAGAGGTTTGATCAAGATTTAAGTAAGAGCTTCATAAATAATTGAGTTTGTCTTGAAAGAATTTAAATCCTTACTACTGCACTGAAAACAATAAACTTTTTAATAATAATAAATCTGCTCAGCTCACATTCTGTATCTTAGTGTCAAAAATTTCCACAAAATACCAGTATTTTTGAAGAGTGGAGGATGACTATGTTGCTTTTTTTTCTCATTGGTTCTATGTGAAGGAAAATTCTACAAAGTGGTGTTAGTCCTTATCTAAGATAGAAGGGTTAAAAAAATAACCTCCACAATACTAACTCAAGAAGAACCTGTGAGCAAATAGAATGAGCTTTGGCTTTGGGTGAGAGTTTTGTGTTGTTTCTTGGGCTTTTGTGACCTTTTTCAGAGAGATAAATCAGTTCTTTCTCTAGGTAATGGAGAGAGCTAAAGGCAAATGAAGATATATTCTGTAGGTTTTGAATGGAAGTTTAAAGTTCACTTTTAAAATGCTGATAGAGCTAAAACTGTGAAGCATTTTTTCCTGACATTAGCATTGTTACTTTGTATATTTCACTTTAGGATTTAAAAAAATTTTACAGTTGTCCTAAGATTTTAGTAAGTCATTGGTAAAAAATAGCATTGAATGACTTTTGAAATCTTCACCCTGTAGCTTCACTGCTTCTTAAATAACAACCGTCTAGAGTTATAGAGCAGTTGATTTGCCTTGATAATAAGATAAATTTGTGTGCGCAAATTCAAGTTCATTCTCTTTTTATCAGTAGCCTTTTGTTCTCTGCCCTTCTGCATGTTTTCACCTTTTCTTTGTTAAGGATGCAAGCTACAATATGTATAGTAAGTAAGGTATTACTCCTGGAAACTATGCTGGCGTGATTTCTTTTTACTTATGGTAACCTTGTCACTAGAAGTTTCCGTAATCATGGTTTGTCAACATTTAAAGCTAAATGTTGCGCTGTCGGTAGCAATTTTTCCACCTGGAAAATGTTTAAGTGGCTGTTTAGTATCTGAAGCTCTTACACTGACAGATAATTTGCAGAACTCTCTTTGTAATTAGTCCACAGAAGAAAAACTTGTGCTAGCTCAAGAAGAATTAGTTTCCAGCAGAAATCGAATTGCTAGCAATAATCAGCAGATTCAGGAACTGAAGAAAGCAAAGTCTGCACTGGAGCAGGATGCATCAAAGAAAGAGCAGCAGCTGGGTGAGAAGACCAAAATGTTACAGGATCTTCAGAATGACAGGGTAAATGCCTCTGTCTTTTGAAATCTTCATACAGACACATCCACCCCATGCAGACATCCTTTTTTATTTTTTTATTGCATCTTTAATTTGAGAGCATTACACTGTTGTAGTGCATAACAATGGCAGTTTTACTGAACCTCTTGTGAATAGACTTTTAAGATACAGTTGTAGTGAATTTGGTTCAAAATAGACTGTTAATTTGTTCTAAGAGGTGAGACAGGTGGGAAAATATTATTAGTTCTAAATCTAAAATTGCAAACATGTTCCTAATTGCACTACAAACAGTGGATAGATACGTGGCAGTTGTTTCCCTATAATAACATAGCCACCAAGTCGGTTTGGGCCCCTGAATGTTTTTTGATTCGTTGGTTTCTTTATTTTGTGACTTTGGAAGAAGTAAGTTTTCTATTTCTCTTCAAGATTTTGAAAGAGAAGGACTTGGCTAATGAAAAGTGTAGAACAACAGAGCTCCAGGAAATAAGGAGTAGACTTGAAAAAGAAGGTGCCAAGCTGGGTGAAGAGCTTAGAGCCTGCAAGCAAGAATTTGAGAAGGTACATTGAGACAAACTGAGTCTTCTTCATTTGTTTGGTTATCTGATGAGAAATGTGTGCCTACTCAGTAGATGTTATCTGGAATGACTTTGCAAAAATGGTTGCTGTAAATATCAGTATTACAGGTAAGGGAACCAAAGGGCAGATTTCATTGAGGTTTCTTAGCAATGATGTCTTGATTAGTAATAATCCTTGAGCACCAGTGCTCAGTGGGCCAGATGGAGCCCATAACTTGTCTTAGTTTCAGGATGTGTTTTATGTCCTGGGTTTTCTTCAGTTCCACTGTAGCTGACTCTGCATGCCCTTGCTTGACTGTTCTGAAATGAAGAAAAGATTTCCAGAAGAGTCACAATTGTGAAGTTTTCCAGATATTCTAGGCACATGTGGTACTTCTCAAGGATGTGTGGTAAAACTGAAACTCCCCTAATGTGCTGTGGTTTCTTAAAATGCCTTAAAAAGTCACAGTTGGGAAAGAAACAATGTGAGGAGCCTCACAAAAGACAAACTCTTCCAAAGTCTTAACAAATGAGCTCTCTAAAGGGTAAAAGTTGGGAGGCTTTAACTGAACAGTTTTTAGTCTTCAGTAAAATGAATTGTTTGCCACACTCTACATATTCCATTTTTTAGTCTCTATGGAAACAAACACTCCTAAAAGGCTGTAGTTTCTGTTTTCCATAATAGAATATTAGTAGTTATATTTGCATCTGTTAAGCACACTGAGTTGCTGCATAATTATAAATGCAGGTACACTCCATATACACTAATAAAAAGAAAGTAACAATAACTTAGGAGTTTCAGATGCTATTTCATTCTCCATTGTTTAGAAAATGGTCTCATTTTTAGATAGCCTATACTTTATTTCTCTCAAGCAATCTGTGCTTGGGGAAAGGTGGTGTAATTCTTGGCATTCCTAAAATCTCCATTCTAAAGAAGAAATTTTATTAAGAGGTATGTAAAATGTGTGCATATCAATGGCAGCTTAATAGTAATTTCTTAATCTCCCTATAAGCAATCAGACTGAAACAGTAATTGTCTTCTAAACACTTAAATTCTGTTTCCTGTCTCCTACCAAGGAATGGATGTATCTTTAGGGCATCCCCTGGTTCTGGGGATATGTTTTCTTCTCTGCCTTTGGTTTGTTTTTAATTTGTGTAAACTGTCCACCCCTGATAGTACCTACATGCTTGGCTGTGTGATTTTAAGGAAGACAATTTCTATAAATTTAACTATCTATTCTCCCTGAGGACTTTTTAAAAATTGAATGCTGATCATAATATAAGTCTAAAATCTTTGATCATGAAACTCACTGATAACTTTGCTCTATAAAATCATCCTTTCTTCCAGTGATAAAACTAAAAATGATTACTTCCTCTCCTAGGAAAGGATTTGCAGTAGTTTTGAATTTAAGTCCACTTATACTTCCATTGTTGCTACTATAATGTTGAGCTCTGTATCCTAACAGGAGGTGACAAATCTCAAGGAAGCAAACCAGCTATTGATTCAGCAGAAATTAGAACTGCAGGGCAAAATGGATAGTATGAATTCAATTCTGGAACAGGAAAAAAAAACCCAACAAAATGTCAAAGATCAGCTGAAAAAGAGAGAAGAGGAGCTGAAGAAAGAATGTGCTGAAATTGAAGCCAAACTGGTTAGTACGTTAAAGAGTATAAGATCGTTATTTGGTAAACATGCCTTTGGATTCTTCCAGGGATAGAAATGAAGTAATGCATTGACTTCAGTTTTACATTGCATTAATTTTTAAATTACAAGATCAAAAATATTTGAGGCATTTAATGGTGAAGGAAAATTCAGTGAGATGAGAGCCTTGTCTTGCAGAGTTTGTTGAATAAAAGTAGTGAGTCTATTACAGTAAGATTCTTTGCCTCAATTAAATGTAGGGAATAGGAAAAGAATGCTTGGAAGCTTGTTTTTCATTTTTCCACTGTTTTCGTAGCATACAGAGAAAAAAGACAAAGAAGAAGAAAAACGGAAACATGAGGAAAAGGAGACCAAGCTCACCATGCAGGTCACAGCCCTGAATGAAAACCTGGCTACCATGAAGAAAGAGTGGCAAAGCAGTCAGAGGCGAGTGAGCGAGCTGGAGAAACAGACGGATGATTTACGTGGGGACATTGCTGTCTTGGAAGCAACAGTGCAGAATAATCAGGATGAGAGAAGAGCATTGCTGGAGAGGTGAGCTGTGGTCATCATGATGTGACAGCGTAGTTTGAGAAATGGATAGCCTCACAGCGAAAGCTTGTTTCATTTGATTCAGGATTCTCTATGTATGCTTTATTTGAACCTGTGTCTGTTCTTAGTGCCTCGGCTGGGAATGCAGTTTCCATAGCGTAATCTTCTGTCATCCCTACCAAAGCACAGCAAGGAGTGTTGGGATCAAACTGTGCCCTTTGTGGGCTTTGACAGGATGATTGTTCTGTAGGAGATAAGGCAGCTTATGAGGGTCTTACTTATCACCAAAGCCACAGCTCTGCGCTTGTACTCAAAGGCTTATGCCTATCCATAAGAGCCTTCTAAATCCATTGAGCTCCTCTTACTTTTCAAGTATGTAGGTTGTGACTTCTCATCTGATCTGTTGTGTGAACCTTACGTGGCATAGCAGAGAGAACTTCTCTTACCTATCTTTCTCCGTCGCTCTGAGGCTCCAATGCCTTGATTCAATTAGAATAGATGCACTAGTCATCCAGCAGCCTGGAAGAGATGCCTTAATGCCCTCAGTAACAGAGAATTTACATACGAACTTCTAAGTGTGCCCACTACTCGGTATTAGGAGACTGAATGTGTAATTGGATTAGATAGACTAAGGTTCACAAAGGAGGCATTTCCTTCCTCCTAAAAACATACAGTCTTATTTTCTTCAGTTCTGCTGTTTCTACAATGTACTGAAATTTTTGGTAAGCAGAGCGCTTTCCCTCAGGCAGCAGGAGGCATGAAAGGCAGTGGGAGTTACCTGAATGCAGCAATTAGCAGAGTAGAAGAAACACCTGTGAGACAGGAATCTTTTTTTTGTCCTTATTTCCTAACATATTTGGTGAAGACAGAGTGGAAAACTTTTATCAGTACTGTCAATGTTGTTGATTTGTGTTTTGAGCAGAGACCTTGGAAAGGATGGGATCAATTCAAGTGAGATCCTCTTTCCTTGGCAATCGCTCGCTGTACTGTGCTGAACTCATCCAGTAGCTGCTTACAGCTTGCCAGAAAAACACCCTCTGAAATTTGGCTTTCAACAATTAATTGAATTTCAGCTAATGGGAAGTGGTCTTGCTAAAAGAAGGTTTCTCTTCTGCTCTGTTGTTTGACCTGATCTGCAGCAGCTGGTTTGTGAGTGTCCTGTTGCACAGGCATATTTTTATTAGGGTTTAATGTTCATGGACTGCATTCAGCATTGTGCCTTTTTGGTTTTGGGAATAACTCTAGGTATTAATAAACTGCAGATACTTAGGAGAAGTGATAGATAAATTGATTGTTAAAAAAGAATATTTTTCTAGTCAAGGCATCGAAGTACTTTTCATAGCAAGGATTTTTTTGGCTTGATTTTATGGGAGTAGCTTCTCAGACATGACAACCTGCACAAAGAAGGCAGTTTACATTGCCTTATATGCTTGGAGATGACTATTTATTATTTTTCCTCAGGTGTATAAAAAGTGAGGGGGAAATTGAAAAGCTTCAAGCCAAACTTGTAGAAATGAAGAAAAAGCTGGACAACACAACTGCAGCAATGCAAGAACTTGGCCGAGAAAACCAGTCGTTACAGGTATAATTTGATTTGTAGCTATTAAACTTGTTGAGTCTCTTTTTGGGAATATAATGAGCATTTCGAATTTGTGTCAGATTGGTGGTGGGTTACCTTTCTAGAGTGAATTAAGATGTGATGTTTATAGGATGTGAGAGTCATACTCCTCTCTATGGGTTCTTAAATCTGCTTATAGTTTTGAAACTTGGAAGATTTTCTCTCTGAACAAATATAACGTCTGAGTATCATGACAGAATTGGTGCTTTTATACTGCAGTGGGTAGTGTGTGCTGTGGAAATAGAGGATATTAGTGGTAATTAGACATGCATTTAAAGAAAAATTGTTGATTTTTTTTACATCTTCTATATAGATCAAACACACCCAAGCTCTCAACAGGAAGTGGGCAGAAGACAACGAGGTACAGAATTGTATGGCCTGTGGGAAAGGCTTTTCGGTGACAGTAAGAAGGGTAGGTGTATTTTACTGTGTGTCTGTGAGGATTTTCTGTTGTTTTTGAACTCTTGGATGGGACTTCAGAAAATAGTGCTGTGATACTCAGTTCATCTCAGAATACAGTTACTGTTTGCCGTGCCATAATGTATTAAAAATAAAGGCTGTGGAGCTTACTTTATTCAGGATTTTTTTTCCATTTTAACAGCATCAGCTTATAAAAAGCATTAAAATACTTCAATCCCCTGAGGAAGCAAGCAAAATTACCCTGTTGTAAGAGTATTTACAGAAAACATATTTATAACCCATCTGATCTAGATTTATGGGTGTAAAAGGAGTCTAAATTATTTGAAATTGAGTATGTGTGAAAATATGAGGTATCATTATCATCTGGTGCTTTGTGACTATATATTTCTAAACATTAACTAGGCATGCAACAGAAGAAACCACTGGATGTGTTTTAGGTCTGTAGTCAAACCTTCTTTGTAAAAACAGCTGTGGGCAGCTGTTAACATCCCTCAATTGGCAGGGTCTGCCCTTCATCCTGTGATTACCGTCACTCCAACAAGTGACTTGGCAATGAAGGAGACAAGGGATATTCGTGAGGTTCATTTTGCAGAGCTTCCTGACTTGGTCTTACATGACTGCCCCTGGCCTGCATGAATTCAGTGACGTTCTCTGGGTAGATTTTGAACAAAGTTTGCTGGGTCATGTGATTTAAGGATGCTTTTCAGTGTGAAAGCTGCTAGTTACATGTAAGAAGAACATATTTTATATCTCCAGAACAAGTTCAAGAGGACAAATTCAAAAGGAGGATGAACCTCAACGCATTAATTTCTGGAACTGTTTTATTCTCCTCACTCAGTGAAGCACTGCTGAATATTTTACCCCTATACCCTTTAGAAAGGATTTACTCATATGCCCTTCTGCATATTAATTTTTGAAACGTGAGAGTTGACTTGGTGTGATTGATGCCCTGTCATTGATGTTCATCATGTATGTTTCTTCTCTTTCACAGCATCACTGTAGACAGTGTGGAAATATCTTTTGTGCCGAGTGCTCAGCAAAGAATGCCTTAACTCCTTCTTCTAAGAAGCCTGTCCGAGTCTGTGATGCTTGCTTTAATGACTTGCAAGGATAACTGGCTATCGTGAGTCACAAAGAAACGTTACACTAAAATTTACTATTTCTGTTGATGCACTTCGTTCAGCACTCAGACTACTATTCAGTTTGGACAATGATTGTAACACTTGGCAAAATTTAGTATATTTTAAAATGTTTATTGATACCAAGCAAAACTATTGTATTTTTTTGTGAGACATGGGCTCAGATCATCCATAGGTTATTGCCATTTATCATGGAAAGAGCTTTTATGTCTAGATTAGAAATACCCAGTTATTTGTAAATAAAGTTTAAACAGAGGAGTAACAATGTATTTTTTTATCTTTTATTTTTTTGTTCAAGAGAAACAGCGTTTATGTGATGTTGAGGTTTATTCTTGTTTCCTTCAAAGAAAAAGGAAGATGCAAAACCTTGTGAGGATTTTATGTATCAAATGTTGCTGTAAAAGCATAACTAAGTGTTGCATTTGATTGCATAATATCTGATGTTCTTTATAGCCTCCTGTGATTTTGTTTTCTTTCTATCTGGTTCTTGCATTTTTCTCTCCAAAGTTTGAACTCCACAGTGAACGTAATGGCTGGACTCAACTTCAGCTCAGTTTTATTTGCCCACTTGTAGTATCAACACTCAAGTCCTTATCCAAATACAGCACTTGGGTACTGGAACATCTTTACATATACTGTATTATGTAGTTGATGTGTGAATGTCTGAAAGAATGTGAGCTGAGAGAGTGTATGTGTGAACAAATGATGAGACCAAGTTCATCTGGCATTGTAGCAATGTTATATGATACATTACAATATTCCATCCTATATTGATTGATTTCACTTTTGTGTATTTGGTTGATGAATTTTAATATTACAGAAACCCTTATATATGAGTTTTAAAAAGCAAGACAACAGTGCTAGCAGTAACTTTTAGCACATCTCTGCTCCTGCCTATACCCTGAAAGCACTGAGAGATCCCTGCAGTTCTTAGGGACATCCAGACCTCTCCAAGCCAGGTATCCCACTAAGAAAGAATCATTTTTGAGACTACTACAGTTTATCTGACCTTTTATTCTGTCCCTTCCCTCAGCTTTTGGTGGAAGAAGTTGAACTCCTGCTAGACTAACAAACATTACTTTTCCACTGCTCCATCAAACCCCCATTACTGGGGACTCTGAAGTGTTATGTTACTAATGCGATTCAGTCTGCTTAGAATGGTGGTGTGAGTCTCCTACTACTGACTCAGTTATAGGTCAAATAAGCTCTAACTAAGAGACCAGTATATATGTCTTTAGATATTTATTCATATTTTAAGCTTTTAACCAAGGTTTCTTGTACAGTTCATGTAGGCTCCAAACTTTTTTTGTTGCAATTTTGTTTGCATCTCTTTGTTTTTGCCTGGCTGTCTCTAACTTCTTGCCTTTGTATATGGTATGTCAAAACCCTTAAGGTTATTTCTTCCATGCAGGAGTTACGCTTTCCAATATTTAGGGACTCTTTGTCTTAAATAGCCTAGTAAATTCCCCACAGCCCAAGTGCTTCAGTATCTTACCAAATTTTTCCAGCTGTTCAGAGAAAAGGTTTGTGTCCTAAATTCCTCTACTACTTCCCTGAGGTAGGGGATTGAATTCTGTCACAATGATGGAAGCTTAGTCATCATCAGGAAGATTTGTTTGCTTTTATTTATTGACAGCTCTGTATGTGAATGGAGTCTCCTTTATGAAAAATATCTTGTCCTGATTAACTGTCAAGTGGAGAAACGTCTTAATCCCTCTACTGCAGAAGTAGTGGTCTTTATGTTTCATATCCCTTCTTAACTTACCTGTCTAGTTATATGTTTGAAGCTTCAAGGAGTTTTCTTAAAATTAAATTCTTTCTTCCCAAAAGACAACTGAATCATATAACTAGTTTTCCTCACCGTAAAAGGGTTTCGGATGCAATTGTGGTTTGTGTGAAATACTGACCTGCTTTTTTGGTTTGAACTTGAGAATTGCTTGCAAAAAAAAAAAATGTTGCAACAATTTCATATGATCAGAGTCTCTGGACTCCCTGTTTCTCCTCATCAGTGTAACTCTTTGGCATAAGAATCTTTTGAATAGAAAATACGAACAGAATCTCTGCCTCTGCGAAATTTTGTTTTTCTATTTATTGAGAAAAACTGAGATGTTTGCTTTAGAGTCTTTTTTTGTCTGACACAGGACTTTAGAAATGTGGGAAAATTAAAGATGTGAGAGTCATGCTCCAGCCTGGATGCATTCTGCTGTGTTGTGTAACACAGAGCCTTGTGCTGTTCTCAGGGTGAAGGACAACCACATGGAACAGGAGAGATTTTGAGAGGGAAGGGAGCAAATTCCAACGGCTGCGCAAGGTCAAAACACATGAGGCAGAGGAAGATGGAAATTTTTCAGGGGGAGCTACGAAAATGGTTAAAAGACTCCTTGTGTTTAGACATTTTGCTTTTGAATGGGACCCTGTGAAAGCTCAGGAGAGACTTCTGCAGGGGTAGAAGCTCTAGTAGGGTTGTTTTTAATTCAGCCTTTTGGGATCCAGTTGTGTGAAGACTGCTGAAACAGTGCGGTTGGCTGATTGCAGATCATACCTTGGTCTGGAGCTCTTCAACTTCAGGGGCAAAACCAGCTCAATTTTAGAATTTGCTTTTTGCTGATCAGCTTAGATGACCAGCTTTTCAAGAGGGTGGAAGTACTTTTCAAACAGGTATTTTTAGAAAGGGAGATTGTTAAAATCTGGAGGAAGAGCAGTGTGGCGTATGCCTGAGCTCTGACCCTGAAGTAATAGGTCAGGATTTCTGCAGCTTTTCACTGGAGTAAATTTATGACTTCATTGCTGAATAATAATTTTTAGTGCTGGTCTGTATTTGTTGACAAGTTGATGGTGTACTAGACCCTGTAATGATTGGCTTCACTGCCAGGTTGGAAGTTGTGCTCAAGCTCAGTAAAATGGCCCATAATAAGGGAAACTGGAAGGTGAAAAGATTCATATTTGTAAATCTGCCTGCAGACTTTGACTGTTTTGATGGGCATGCTTCTGTAGAAATGTGGGCTTTTTGTTGCACTCCTTTAAATTCTACATAATAGGATAACCTAGTAAAAAGCCTGATGACTTTCACCATGCTAAATTAAAGGATTCCAGACACAATAGTGCAATGTTCTGGTTTTTCAGATCCCAGACACAGGAACAGAGGGCAAAACTAATAAAATGGCAGAAGAGTAGAGTCTTGGAACTGGAGGATGCAAGGTGATGCGTTTTCACAGCCTCTAGCAAGAGGCACTTTGCTCTGATTGACTGAAGAGCAGCTATTATAGAGGAAGAGATGAAAATAATGGTAAACTCGGCATTTAAACCAGTAGGTGAGTGGGATCCTCAAGTTCCCTTTGATTACTCATCATTAGTATGGCATCACAAATGGGTCAGTGAAGTGTGGGCTTTTTCTTGAAACTGTCTCCTCTTCAGGACACTCCATCCACAATCAGAATTTCTGTGAGAGTAGAATGTGAGAAACCAGCTGCTACAAGGACAGAGATAAGCTACAAAAGCTATTGTAAAAGTGTAAGGGATGGTCTTGTTAAGGGTGGGGAGATGTTCTTTAACTTCCTTGAGCGATCACCTCTGCTTCCAGTCAGGATCCACAGTCTCTTGCATTTTTGCCTCCAAAATGCCAAATTCTACTCTTCCACTCTGGCCTCATGTCAGCAATACGTCATTCTTCTGTCCTGCAGCCCCTCTAGAGGCAGGTAGGGTTGCAGAGGTCGGTGTCAGCCTTTTGATCTTAGCTGGCTGTGCTTCACTGTTCTTTATTTCTTCTCCCCATGTATTCCCTTCAGTAATCTTCCCCCTTCTGCAAGGGTTGAATGAAGAGAATAAAATTAGTGAGTCACAGTAGGAAAAGTTGCTGTCTGCAGATGAAGAGACAAAAGGAATTTTCTGCTGGAGCTTCCAACAGAGGCAGGAAGTTTAGAGGGATCTCATTTTTCAGCTGGCTTCACTCTCTGCACAAGAGACCAAGGCTGTAGTGTACTGTGTGGGTGTTTTCCTCTGTTTTTGGAAGGTGTCAAGTAACCAAGTTGCCATGGACTGTGGAGCACTAGGTACACAAGAACAATGAATAACTACTTTTGTTGGCTTTGGGACCTTTAGGATTATTTGCAAATCCTCACTGGAAAAGCTTTCTTAGTGAAGCAAGAAGGGATTTGGGAGCAGAAGCATGAAGTAACCTTTCTGTATTTGTATTACATTAGCAAGAACAATTGAGCCTTTCATGCTAGATGTAAAAAAAATGACATTCCTTAAGAAGGGACCTGGAAAACTTGGGTAGTTTTCTGGATTGTTAAGTGTCAGTTAACCACAAAGTGGGGACAAATGATTGTTGTAAAACTTAAAAAATTTGTGGTCAGAGCTCAGTGATGGACAGAAAAATGCTGGAACCGAGATTCAACAGAATATAAACTATGCCAAGAAGAATGATATCATGCTTTGAGTATGTTGAAACTGATAAATTATTCTTCCAAGTACCACCCCTCCTGCTCTCATATTCTCGGAGGACTAGGAAACAGCACTGTCATTTGCACTGTGCACTTCTTGCTGTGTAACTAATAAAATCTGCCGTAAGTGGAATGGCATAATTTGCATTACATCTGTTAGCTGTAGTCATTGGACAGAAGGTTAATCTTCAGATGGATTTTTTGCTGTATACATTCAGCCCCTTGCTATGTAAGAAGAATTACACTCACAATTCCTTTTACCAAAAACACAATCATCATCTGACAGCACATGTAGCAACAAAAGCCATGTTAGTCACACACATGATGTCTTTGTAGAACTTCATTTTAAGATTATAAAATGAAAAAAAAAGGAATTTTATGTATTGTAAAGGATCTTGCCAGTTGCCCAGTTCTTAGGTTTTGAAGTCTTGACCTCAGCATCCCTTCTAGGATTTCAGAATTATTGTTCAACCACAGCTTCTCCAAAAGCACTAAATGATGTACTTTTCAAAAACAGCTATAGGTGGATAATAAAGTCCTGCCATGGAAACTCAGTTTTAGAGGTATTTCTTCTGTTTCTTTTTTTTAAGGGACACTGAATAAAGAGGTTTGCATGTTTAGAGAGAACATCAGATACTACTTAAGTTCACAATAATGGAGAGGATAGATGCTGGGTAATGTAATAAACTGCTTATTGTCTGTAGCTCTCCACATACTATGCACTCACTGTGCAGCAGAGAAGTATCTGCACATTTGAAGGTTACTGGAGCCCTGATAACCCTTCGGATCAATGTTACTATGAAAGCAGAAGCCTGGTAGGCGTGTTTTCCAGTTTTCCCTTCCCCCTATCATAAATGAAACACTAAAAAGGAATTCGTCTGTATTTCCTGCCTTTTTTTGGGTAAAGAGGGCTGGGAAAGAGTGTTCATTGTTATACATTAACAGGCCAGTGCTGGCAGGTCCAGGCCACTGCTGTTGGCTTTATGGCAAAGTCCTCCATTGTATCACGCTGAAGCTCGATTCCTGGCACAAAAGGGATGTTTGAAAGAACGTCTCGCTGGGTTAGCAAATACCAGAACTTTTTATAGTAATATGTCCAAAATGCTGCTTGTATAGGAATTGTCACTTTTGTAAGAAAAGAAAAAAAGTCACCAAAAAAACCCAACATAAAACCTTCCCATTTGATGCCATTACATAAGATTTCATTTAAGCTACCTCTCAGTGTGAAATTCAAATGTTAGGTAAGTTTAATAAGGTTTTCTCACTGTCATGTTATAGTGAATGCCAAAATTGCAAAAGTTTACCACCAAAAAGGAAGAAAAAAGAAGTTGTAGTTTTGTTTGTTTTTTGTGTGTTTGAAAGTATCCAACAGTTTCAAGTTATTGTAAACTCTGTTAGTTTCTTCTAACTTCTCTACTTTCAACCTTGCAAACTTTAGCTGCTGGGCAGGAAATAAATCATAACCTCAAGCTTTCATATTTACTGTCTGCTGGGTGAAAGGAATCTTGTATGCAGCTTTGTCATTTGGATATAGATAACCTCAGTCACCAAATGTACCATTAATTCTTCAGCACTCAAGATGTGAACTTGTTGAATGGTATTCTGTAATGGATGCGTGTCACAAACTATGTGGTCTCATTTCCTCTTTTCTGAATTTTAATGATCAGTTTATTATTGCAGATGTGAATATTGTTCATACAGCTTAATTTCTGTAAAATTGTATAAAATATAAATGGAAAAGATTATAAGTTTTTATCCAGTATTTAGAAATAATGTATTATAATAGACTTCTGTTGCGGTTTTACTTACAGAGTACTGTACTTCTTTTAAACTGGATTATACCATCTTCATAGGTGGAGATGGATTTTTTGCATGTGTGTGTTTTGGTTTTGTTTCTTTTTAATTGAAGTTTGATTCTCTTAAGTTTTATGTTCAGTGTTTGTGTTTACTACTTGTGATCATGTAGTTGTGCCTTATATTGTGAAAGAATTTAGTCCAGCGCGCACTGTAATTCATAAAATCTGTGATTCGGAGGGTGGCTGTGGATTGGATGAGAAAGTGACACCATGCATCGACCAGTTCTGTATAAACTATAAAGAAATGTTACTAAAATGTCATTTTTGTTTTCTAACCTGGTAAAGGAATGATTAATAACAATAAAAAAAATGTAGACCTTTCTAATAGACCAGTCATATCATTCAAAACTACCTTGCCCCATTTAGGCAGCAAAGCCACTTTGAAATGGGGGATATATAGTTTTACAAATGAACTGTTGGGAAGCCATACATCTAAGGACATGCTAAGCACTCCAGTTTCTTAGACTTAGAGGGAGCTGCAACAAAGGCCGCCTCATTCCTGAGGACACAGTGATATTGACTGTTTTTCAAATCTCTTTTTTTCATATGTTAGAGTAGTCTTTCTATTCCCAATAGCTGTACAAGGCTGCTGGGTATCCCACATTCGGTTACAGCTCTTCTGTCTCTAGCGGTGTTCAGACATCACATTCAGTGCAGTTGGACAATTGGCATAACTGGAATACTCAAAAGTAGCACTTGTTTCATTTGTTAGACTATTGAAAGTCTCAGTTATGAGATGGAAAGCTGTTTCAGGGTGGAAGTGTGTTGCAGTGAAGCCAGATGATTAATCAGAGGGAGATCAGTCCTGTGAGAGAGACACTTGAGTTGTGGGGGCATTAACAAAAACCTGTGTTTGGCTATTGAATCAGATCTTACTTGGGGCTCTGTGTAGAAGTGGGGAAAAATGGAGAGAAGAGGTCTCCTCTGTTTGGCAATTTGAGTTGGGAAGTCAGTTTCTGCTTCCTAAGGTGTCTTTCGCTTGAGACCGCAGAAGAGCCTGTTGAGCCTGTGTCTCTGTAAGACAGCCTGTGTGTGAATACTATCCTCCTTGGAGACATGCTGGCCTCCAGGAATTACAGAACCTCTGGCCCTATTTGTGTGGTAAAGTGAGCAGACCCAGCTTAAGGTTGTTTTGGTAGAAAAACCCAAAGTGAAATACCCACTCCCTTCTGCCAGCACACAAAGCACAGAGCTTAGTCTGTCAGGTGTAACTCCTCTGGGCTTGAAATATCTTTCTGTCTTGTCAGCACTGGTTTCAATATACTGTGGGGTTCTGAGAGCACTAGGCGTGATGCAGTGCAGCTGAGCTTGGGACTGGCGGAGACAGAGCACAGCTGTGTCAGCCAAGTTGTGGCTAAGTGTTTGCAGCTTGCGTGGTGCCCCCGTGCACAGTGGCTGGCTGCACTCTGTTCTTCTCTCCTGATTTACACATTCACAGCTTGGCATGAAGCCTGCTCCTTTCCCAGGAAGCTTGCCCATCATAGGGACAGGGGAAGAGCAGGAATGTGTGTGTCACAGCGGCCTAGGCTGCATCTGGAGAGCTCTGAACCGGGTAAGTGCATACATATATAAACATATATACACAAGATCAATATTAATGCAAAAAACGTCATTGTTTGTTAGGTAGAGATGTATAACTGTCAGGAGTTATGACTACACTGATGAAATTTATTGATACAGTTTGAATGATGAAATAAGGCTTCTAGACTTCTCTGGTGAATGAGTTCTCACCAACATACGGTTTTTTCACCCTGTTATGCTCTCTAGGAAATGACAAGCTGTATTAAAGCTTCCCTGGATAGAGACAGCCTTCCCTAAGTGAAGCAAAGTTGCATCTGGGAGCCATACATTTGTTTCATGGCTCATTCTCCCCCTCCAATTTATTCCTACATGGCATGGTCCAAACTGCCTGCTTTTGCCTAGTAAAGCTTCAGAAACTTAAGGCATTCTGGAAAAAATAACTATGTTATCACCACAGCAGTCTTCCACCAGCTCTGTTGATGCAGTGCTGACTTTATTAAATTTCAGAGGATTTAACTGGGAAGCAGAAAGCAGTACTTTTCTTGGTTTCATGTTGTGTGGTGTAATTGGAGATTGCCATTTCTATCTGTGACATCCATGCTTTCTGTAACAAGAAAAAAATATTTGTAAACCAAGACAACCTAAAAAAGTTCCATTAATTCTGATACATAAACACCCAGAGCCTTTATTTTTATTTAGCCTTTCTTCAGGCTCTTTCTCGTAATTGCTTAAGCAAATATGAATTATCCTGGAACTGAGACTCTCCCAGTTGCTCACGCCACTACATGCTGCTGGAATCTGTGTCTGGGGCCAGGCATTTCCAGTTAACGTTTCCTTTTTGCTTGGAAGTTAGGATTTTAATGCCTTGTTTGCTTGTAATGGTGAAGTTTGTTGCAGGCTATGTCACCCATTTTTGTGTAATGTTTATTAGTTTAATGCTGTTTCTCTGATTAAGACAGCCTCAGTGCTATCAGCGTCACAAGTTCTGTCCTACTGCAAGATCTGCTATGTGCTGCCGCCTGAATTTCAGCTTCTATCATCATGATGACAACATTTAGCTCCATATTTTTTGTCATCCAGGTGCAAGGACAGAGGGTGATGCTAGAGAGATAATTTAAAAAATGTAACTTCCTTTGCTCTGTGCTAGTCCAGATCATCTGGTCACAGAAGCTGATTGTCTCTGGATTGCTATGATTAGACATTGGACTAATCCGAAAAGGATTAGTCCTTTGGACTAAAACCTTTAAAGGTCCCTTCCAACCCAAACTATTCTATGAAATTGAAAAGATGGTACCCTTGATGTGAAGGCAACTTTGAAATGGAAAGGTCTTATTTCAATAACAGGAGAAGGTAACAACTTCTTGAGTAGCTACCTGTTCCAAGTACCCACCAGTGACTTGGTAATGGAAAGAGTTCACTTACTGCTTTTCCCAGAAAAAGTCTGCTGCCATTTACTTTTAAGAATTAGTATTGGTGTTAACCAAATTACTGTGCATTAGGTATTAGAGAATGAAATTCAACTTACATGAGAAAGCAAAATACTGTGAAGTGCCTGCCACACTTTCAGATGTTATATACAGTACTGTTGCTAGAACTGTGATATGGTGTGAAAATGAGGGGTAAATTTATATAACAGTAGAATTAAGCATACCATCTGTTCAATCTGAAATGACCAGATGCATGTTGTGCTAGATGAGCATGAGACAGTTTTCTGATCGGAGTACTACTGCATGTGAATTGGGGGGTGGGGTGGGGGGTGGCGTTTGCTACTGACTTCTCTGAAAAGGCTGTCTTCATTTCTGTGACACAGGAAATGGCTCTGTTGGTTTTTTTTCTCAATTAGAGTTGGTAATGTTTTTCAACAAGAATATGACCTGCTATCAACCCTGATATAAAATTGGTACATGTTCAACATCAAAAATTCTGTAACAAATGCATGAGCCAGAGCATTGGGGTGTTATTTTCTTTGGTTTTGGTCAAATGTCACAACTGCAATAGATTCTTATCACGGCATGACCACTTTTAGGCTGCCATTCTCCATTAGGGGAAGTGTAGTTGTGTAATTAGAAAAGAAAAAAAAGTGTGCTACTTACCTTGGCAGTCTCTGTCGGGGCCTGTAGCAAGAAGACTGCTATGCACTGCTGATACCTGTTTTCATGCTGTATTAGGAAAGCATTTCGCAGGCTGAAGACTGTGGAAGAATGTAAAGAGTTGATATAAATGCACCTTGTACAGCTGCCAGTCCGATTTTATATCACATTGATTATGCTTGAAGAAATGATATGTGTAATCATCTATTCTGATTCTTAAGAGGGCAATGCACACTGAAAGGGTGAATATTTTTACTATATGGGAAAATTTTATTTCAAAACACTAATTCTACTTGCATTTGTTTTAATTGTCATTGTGCAGCTATGGTGGTTTTGAGTCTAGCTGAGGATCATTAAGAAATACTTCCCTTCAAAGTAGACTAAATCATAACTGCAATTAGAGAAAAGGTATCAAAAATTAAGGAGAAAGGCCCCATTTTTATTTTATTTAAATAAGTCCATGTGATGGCTGCCACATAGGGAAGTGGCTGCACTTGGGCTGGTGGTGGCATTGGTTTCTTCCTGGGTATGTGCCTGAGCTGGTGCTCCTTCTGGGGATGTCCCCAGTTGGCTGGCAGCAGCAACATCTTGCAGAGCCAAACATGTTGCCGCTCTTCCCTGGCAAACTTTTGGTCTGGAACGTGACTTGGAGCATCATGTGGTGGGTTTGTCTGCAGGGGGACAAACTGACACGAAAGTCACATGCCTGGAATAAAGAGGTGGCTTAAGCCTACTATAAAACAAGTTTGGGGGAAGAGGAGGGAAAAGCATGTTCAGGCAGCCAAAACCCTGTGGCAGATAGTAGGCATTCTTGGGTGGGCTGGTAGTAGCAGGGAGGGGAGTACCGCAACCTGTTCTAATGCTCTGGATTCACATGGAATTGCTTTTTATTAACTGGAGCTGATGGTGTTCTAACAAAGCAATGGTGAGTGAGGTGTGTGATTTCCTCCCTGTGATTGCTGGCCCTAAGCAGAACCTTGTTCCTTTACACAGCCTGAGAAGAGCCCAGATCTTGGGCTGCTGGGACAAGGAAGCATTTTTCTGAGCCTCCTGCTGCTGACATATCTGTTTCGATAAATTTATCTAGTTTTATAGCATGCTCTGCAGTATTGTACTATGTACAATACCTTGCTGATGTGTAATGCTCCCTGTCCAAGCCTTTCCAAGTGCTCAAAGTGTGCCTGCAAGATGGAGAGCCCTACAATCTTAGCTTTATAGAAAAGAGAACTGGAGCAGAGACTGGTTAAATTAGCACAGCAAATCAGCAGCAGAAATTTGTAGCAGCAGAGGAGACTCATGCCTTCTGCCTGTGATCAATAGCAAATAGAACTTTACAATTTTAAAAATGAATTTTCTGGGCAATTTTTGGCATCAGGCTCTCAGTAATATTTTCCAAAAGAAATTATATGACTGTAAAGATTACCAGCCTTTTATATAGTAACATACCAGTGGGTCTGGCCCCTTCAAAGGTAGTGTAAAGCATTACTAGTGGAGCAATAAGTAGTAGCAAAGATTGTCTAGAGCAGAATGATTAAAGTGATTTTCTAATCACGAAGTATATTGCTGCTTACAACCTTTAGAGATGGGTTCCTACTATTACACTTACATGTAAAGTTACACCTGTTGTACAAGGTCATGATGCTTCCAGACAGTTCTGCTTTTAGTGTAGCTTCCTGGTGTTCTGAGCACACTATTTTGCCTCTTATCCCTTCATTGATATGTAGAAGGCTTTGGACTAGAATTATCCTGCGTGGGTTTTGTGCTTCTGCCTGCTGCCAAAGGATATTTCAATGATATTGCAATGTAATTATTTTTTTTCTGGTACTTGTATTGAGCTTTTTTTGTTTCCAAAGTGAGGTCAACTCTCAGCAAACTAATGGATGCAAAAGTACTTGCTGGCTCAAAAATCAGGTTTTCATTTTTGATTAATGTGATGAATCACATGCCCTTTCTGAGAACGTCTAACTAATCTCTTAGTGCCACCATTTATAAGAGTCTCCTTGAGATTGCAAATAAATTGGCAATGTTCCCCAAGGTCACACATTCCAGACAATATTTAATTTTTTTTTTTCCCCTGCAAAGGGATTTTATGTTGACACTAGAAGGTTTGCTTGTTTTTTTACACAGAATGGTGGGAATCTGAACTGCAAGCTCCCTACAGTAATTTTTCTCACTGTTTTTATAGTACCCCAGCCCAAGGGGTCCTGCATTAGGATGGGGCTTCCAAGGTCTTGCAAGACTGCAAGTAGAGTAGCAAGGGCTGTCATAGCTCCTAGTCAGGAAATGAGGGTACAGGGAAGGGTCCTAACCAGTGGCTGGGATGCAGAAGGCAACTTTGTCTATTTTGATGGTTGCAGCTGGATCACAGAAATAGAAAGACCCTGGTTAGAAATCCCTGAATGTAGGAAATGCTGGCTTGGGGGGAAAAAAAACCCCAAAATATTATTCCCATCTCCATCATAGCTTTTATGGCCAGTCTTTTAGGTGCAAACTGGAGGGTGGCTGCACTGTCCTCTCCACCAACCCAAGAGCTGTTGACCTTGCACCCTAGGCTGGGCTTACGCAGGATATAGGGCTGCCTTCCCCTCCACCCTGCATGCAAGAGGTAGCTGATGCATTTGCTCTATTTCTGCTGGATTGGTAGAGAGACTTATTAGCCAGGCAGACAGTGCCAGGAGCACGTTTGAAAAAGGATTATTATTTTGTGTCTTCATCCCCTTATCTCATCTTTAGTTGTTTGCCTTTTATTGCCTAACTTTATTTCCTCTCAGCATTGATGCTGAATCCTAAATACCCTGGGTGAATGTATTTCAAAGTTATCATACATTTTACAGGCTCAAGGTTTATTTTCTGTATCTATTGATTTCCTACAGAGCACTCTAACTGCCTAAGCTTTTCCTTTCAGTCTGTTGGATTAGGATGACCCTGGAGCCAAGAGATTTGTATTTCTTATAATTCTCTTTGATATAGGAGGCTCCTGTGATCTTGGCACTGTTAGACTGAATCATTGAATCGTTAAGGCTGGAAAAGACATTCAAGATCATCAAGTTCAACCTTTGACCTAACACCACCACGTCAACTAGACCATAGTGCTAGGTGCCATGTCTAGTAATTTCTTGAATACTTGCAGGGATGGTGACTCCACCATGTCCCTGGGCAATTTGTACCAATGCTTAACCACACTTTTGGTGAAAAAGTTCTTCCTGATGTCCAACCTGAACCTCCTCTGGCTCAGCTTGAGATAATTTCCTCATCCTGCCTCTAGATGCCTGAGAGAACAGGCTGACCCTCACCTGGCTACAACCTCCTTTCAGGTAGCTGTGGAGAGTGGTAAGGTTCCCCCCCGAGCCTCCTTTTCTCCAGGCTAAACACCCCCAGCTCCCTCAGCCATTCCGCACAGGACTCACTCTCTAGACCCTTCACCAGCTCCATTGCCCTTCTCTGGACACACTCCAACCCCTCAATGTCTTTCTTGTAGTGAGGGTCCCAGAACTGACACAGCACTCGAGGTGTGGCATCACCAGTGCTGAGTGCAGGGGAGCAATCATATTGCTGGTCCTGCTGGCCACACTCTTGCTGATACAGGCCAAGATGCCAGTGGCCTTCTTGGCCACGTGGGCACACTCTGGCTCGTGTCCAGTCAGATGTTGACCAGCACCCCGAGGTTCTTTTCCTTTGTGCCACTTTTCAGCCACACTTCCTAAGCCAAGTGGCACTTCACCTTATTGAAACCTCAACCCATCAATCCAGCCTGTCTAGATTCCTCTGCTGAGCCTTGTTACCCTCCAGCAGATCAACAGTGCCATCCACCTTAGTGTTGTCTGTGAGCTAAGGGTGCCCTCACTCACCTCATCCAGGCTTTTTATAAAGGTGCTAAGCAGGACTGGCCCCAGTACTGAGCCCTGGGGGAACATCACTAGTGACTGGCTGCCAACTGGAAGTAGCACCATTCACCACCAAAGTGAGGTGTCTGAGAGCCTGCATCAGTAGCTCAGACCAAGGGGAGGCCTGATGTTTCCTGCCTGCTCCCTCATGCAAGCTCTGATTTGGTGACTTCAGGAATGTTGTTTTGGCAGGATAAGGCTGGTTACTCTTGGTGGAGGTCAGTCCTCCTCCCCTCCTCACCCAACTATTGCAGCAGTTATAGGAGGTGGTTTTCCCCAGTTATGCATTTAGATGTCTGAGAGCAAGAAAGCATTGATGTATGGTGGATGATTTCCATCCTTTCAAGAGCTGGTGGAGAGGTGAGTAGGAGTAGCAGCAGGAGGTAAATCTCCTCTCCAGCTTCCTTGAGAATGGCTGCTGTGCATGTGGGAGGATGCCCAGGAGAGCCATGTAGTGGGACAGGTGAAAAAATGCTGCATAGCTAGTGTGGAATTGAAAATGTACTTGGGAAAGAGGCCCTAATACAGAGTGTATTAGGACAGTTAGGGCAAGGAAATACTTGGCTTGTAAGAAAGCCTTGATACCTCCCTTGGGGTGAATGAATAATACCAGTCACTGGTGTGCATGTGTGCATGTGAAAGCCACTGTTAGAGATAGGGAGCCGTGGGCAGTAAAGTCTGGGGCAGTAGCTCATGCCTCGCAGCCAGAGCAGAGCTGTGAAGGCAGACAGTGCTGAGGCATCAGTGTTTGCACTCCAGGCATTTGGCGGTGGCTTGTGGGCAAACAGCATCTTATCCTTATGCTACTGCACACACAGAGTGCATTGATGTGGCGTTTATGAAGGCGTTCAGATGCATGCAGGCACATACCTGTCACGTGGATGGGTTCAATGTTTTTCAGTATCAGTCTGTCTAGTGGAATGGGCTGGTCTAGGACTGTGCAAAATCCACCCTCTCTTATGAAGGACTGAAGCTCAGGAGTGAGGGAAGGACAGACAGGGATTAAGCTGGTGTCTGAGCCCCCATATTTCTGGGAATAGAAAATGAAGCTGGTTAGCTGGTTGTCTGCCATCTGCTCATGAAATATAGGTGCTAAAAAGCTCCTTACATGCTTTCTCTTACCAAAGATACACAGACAGCTTATTTGCCTGAGGAATCTTAGAAAAACTCACTGGTACATGGAGCTCTCCTGCAAGGTCACACCTTGCACTAAAAAGCCACAATAGAAACACAATACAAGTCCACAGGCAGAAAACAGCCAAAGGCATTCAAAAGGATTTTTCCCCTTTCCCCCCCTTATTTTAATAGCAGGTCTTTTTCTCCATTCCTTTGAGATGTGTTTTCCCATCTCCCCTGACATACATGCAGAGGACAGAATTTCCAGAGGTCCAGATGAGTTGCAGCCCTTCACAGGAGGTTCACCAACACATGTACATGGGACAACTGTCCAAAAGATTTGCCTGTGGATACCGGGTCCCTTAAATTTCTGCTTTCTTCACCACCACCATTTCTAAGGGATGGTGCTGCTGGTCTAAAATCTCTCGCTGCATGCTTTCTCCATCTCCTTTTTCTCTCTAAAGCAGAACACTTGCCTCTTTAAAAAAATACCCAGGAAATCTTTAAGTCAGACCCAAACTTCTTGAGATTTAGCACAGGTCCATTTAGACTTAGTTTACATCAGCTTTATAAACTTAAATAGTTAGATGCACTCCTACACTGAAGCTTTAGGAATTTCGGGTCATCCAGTGCCTTTTTGTGGTGTTTATGATCTATAGAACTCTACAGGATCATTCATCAAGAAACATTTTCTTAAGCAGAGTCACGATATATCAGTTTTAAGCTAAGGGAAATGAAGGCAAAGAGTGGACAACAGGCAGTATAGAAACTGAGAATAAAGGCAACCTTACAACATTTTAGCATTTTCCTGGGGTTTTTGTTTTCTTTTTGTTTGGTTGGTTTTTTGATTTTTTTTTTTTACTCTTTTCAACAGTTCTGATCTATCTGGGATAAAAAATTCTCAAGTTGTTGAAGTGAGTCATGCAGGGAACAATAGAAAACTTATATTTTTGAATTTTTTCCAAGGTTTAGGAATCTAGCACATAAGAACAACTTCAGGATAATATTAAGGTCTTTTAACATAAATTCTGCCTGTAATAGTGTTCCTGTAACATACAGAACCTAGAAGAAGGGTTTTGAATCAGTGTTATGGTTTGCTATTAGCATAAGAAAGTATCGCCCATTCTTCATACTGATTAGTCATCTTGTATTTTTATAATTAGATCAGTCTTCCAAAGTACATTCTAAATACTTGCCAAGCTAAAAACCATAGCAACTGTAACCGCGTATATCTCTATACGTTATTACCTTTCTGTTACGTTTAATTTTGGTAATGAGCAGGAAATCATTGAATAGGAAGAGGTAGACATCAAGGAGTCTTGTGCTTTCTGAGGAGGAAAACAAAAAAAGTCAGGTTTATGGCATGGTTGTTTTATGGAATTGCTATTTCTAAGATGAGACATATCTGTAAATCACTGCATCTTACAAAATGCTTTCAGCAACAAAGCCTCTCTTCCCATATAGTTCACAACTACTCATCCCTCATCTGCATTCTCAAATGCTGTAAATCATAAGTCTCTTGGTCATTTTGGCTACTAATACTTGTTCCTTGTAGCAGCTACCTCATTGTGATTAAACAACTACTTGCCTGCCAGGAAAAATGGCCTGGATCAGTGCTGTACAAATACAACAATCAGTATGCTATAGATGAGCAAATCCTGCCTGGTAAACAGGGAAACTTATGAAAATGGCAGAGATAAAGAAATAGGGAAGTGCCACCTTTTTCTGCTATGCTACCCTTTTCATATGCCTTTGAAGTGATGAAGTATTAATTAATAGCATCATAAAAGCCTTTCAAAAACTACACAAAATAGTGCTGACTTATCTTTTCCTCCTAGATTACAGGTCATGAGGATGTGAGGAATATTGCAATAAATGTCTGTGAGAATGCTTCAGAGCCTTTCAGATTGATCTCCAAGCCATGTTGAAAACTTGTGTATTATAATAAACCGTAGGGAGCAATTTTACAAAAGCAAGAGTAATTTTTAAAGCAATTTTCTGCAGGAAACTTAGACTTTCTGATGGATTTGCAGAGTTTGGTCCTTTGATTTCCTCGTGTATGGGTCCTTCTATCCCTTTCCATGAATCTTTCTTTCCTTTCCCTTTTTGATACCAACTTGCTGTCCTATTTCCCTTGCAGAATCATGTCCTTTCTGTACTGCAGACTTTATCCTTTATAATCTGCACCAATAGGACCTCTCTGGGTGTGAAAAGTAACCATGAAATGCTCAACTACTCTTCACGACATATGGGGTTGGTCAGTGCTGTTGCTTCCAGGCAATCTTGCAGGATCCTAAAACGTTTTCTTGGGTGCTTGGTTCTGAATGGTTTGGCTTGAAAGCTTCTTGTCTCTTTAGTAATGCACAGAGCAATGTCAGTAACTATTGAAAATTAAAATTCTGTCTTGGTCACGGATCAACCAGTGGCATGGAGAATAAAGAAACTACTTAAGGACCTTCTTATGTGCCACCAGAGATTCAGAAGACTACAGACAAGCAATTGGTATTGTATCTTATACAATCTTTCCTTCTGTAAGTTGCTGTGAGGTCAGAAACTTCCTAGAGGGCTCTCCACAGCATTTCTTGTACAGCAGTAGGTTTCTGTGAGTGTTACACATGAAAGAATTATTTGTTGAAACTCTGTCTACTGTGGACAAAATTTTCTGTTTCTTTGATTTATACTATGTTTACAGCGTTACTGAATGGTGTTAGTTCAAAGGAGCCTTTGGAGATCTCTGGTCCAACCCACTACTCCAAGCAGCCCAAGGTAGATAAGGTCATTCAGTCAGGTTTCGAATATACCTGGAAAAGGAGACCCTACAAACTCTCTGGTCCTCTGTACAACCCTTACTGTTAACAAGTTTGTCTAAATATCTAATGGGGGAATACCCCATGCTGCAACTGGCAGTGTTATGTCTCGTCCTTTCTCTATGCAACTCCAAGGTGCCTTTAGCTCCATCTGCCTTCAAACCAGTCACTAGGCAGTTGAAGACAACAGTAATTCCTTCCACAAGCCTTCTCCTCCTACATCTGGACAAACCCACTTGTCTCACCTGCTCCAGTTCTCAACTACAGCATTACAAAAAGCCTTGCAGCTGTGGTCTTAGTAATCTCAGTTTCAGTCAAAGAAGTACAATTCACCAATGCCAAATTTGTGTGAGTCTGTTCATAGTTATGACTTTAGGAGATGCTTCTCTATGTTGTGTGGTATTGTATTTGGCTCGTGATTTAATTCTTGTCTTGAAAGATATCGTATTCAGAGAAGTCTCCAAATGCCAGGCTATTTTATATTGCAGATTGCAGGCGGCTGGCTGTCTTGGTGGGCAAGAGTTATGCTCATATGTTCTTCTCTATTTTCTGGTTATGTATTGCAGAAAGAAATGGGGGCACCCAATGGCCACCCTTTCCTCCTGCACTGGGGTCTGATGTGTCATTGAGAGAAAAATTAATGCAGAAGGAAGTATTGGCAGGAGAAGACTCAGTGGCTTGCTTTCTTCTCTGCCTGCCACCCCCTAAATATGAGTAGCAACCTTTTCTTCTGCTCTTCATGTCCCTGATGTTGTGTCTTCTCCTCTGCTACTATAATTCTCATGTGGGAAGGAGAATGCAAACACTACATAAATGGATTGTGTCCCCTTTGCTTCCCCCTTTATAACAGCAGTAATGGTGGTGGAAGACAAAAAGGGTTGTGTGCCCATTCTCTTCACCTATGCTCCTGAGGAGGTGGTTAAAGGAAATATAAGAGCAGGCTCAGCTGGACTCATTTCTGCTGAAACAATGCTACAGCCCTGCAGCCACCATAGCATGCTGATTCCAGCATCTCTTCAGATGATGTTCCATCAACGTTTGGACTCGATGATCTGGGAGGTCTTTTCCAGTCTTAATGATTTTATGATTCTATGATGGTCTTCTTCAAATTGCCCAGGGTCTTCTTCCTGCTCATGTAAGGAGGAAATCCTTCTCTCCTGCAGAGATAGAGGGTCTGCAGCAGCTCCCTGTTAAGCAACCTGGGCCCTGCTACAAAATAGGGCAGAGTCGTGAGTTTCCACTCTGCCAGGGTGATAGGAAGTGCTGTAGACATCAACTTGCTTGGGTGGGATCACTGTGTTACCTGTGGAGTTAATGGCATGTTGTGTGAGTGCTTTGCTGATAAAAGGGAAGCCACCTGGCAGGGTTACACCGTCTGGTTCCAAGGTATCCATCTAAACAGGAGACTTAGCAGAGACAATTTTGAAATAGAAGTAGGAAATACCTTCAGATTTTTCAGTAATTTCCAGTGAAACACGTAGCAGATGTGCAAGAGGGGTAAGGTATGTTAACATCAGTTCCCAGGCCTGTGGGGCACCTCGTACAGGATACTCTAAGCTGCCTGCTTCTCTACTGCCACATTCTTCAATGTGACAGCAAATGCTCCTTTTGAGTGGCAGGCTTTGGCCAGCCAAACTGATTTCTTCAGCACCTGGCAGACTGAGAATTCAGATGTGGTGATAAACAATCATACAGACTACTTATCCTTTTGGTAGTTTGCCCATATCTCAGTCTCTCTCTGACAAGCTTTACATTTGCTTTTTCTTTCATACACCTGACTAAGTGTTACAGCAGAGGTTCGTTCTGGATCTGCCATAACAAAGTATAATTCTACTAAGCCATCTCCCAGTGCCAGAACATTCAGGGGCATTACCTGCTAATGTCAGCCTCCCTTCATGAAGGAGAAGTCTGTTTGCTGAAGACAAAATGTTTTCACTGCTGTTTTCTCTTAAGCTTTGCTTCAAACACTTGACCCAAAAAAGAGAGAGAGACAATAGGTAATCTTGCATATTTGATGGTGAACTGGGATGTAACCAGCAGTTAAACAAGATGACCATGCGTATGTTCTTATCTCAGGCTAAATACATCATATAGCTGATAACTGAGCACCACTGTGTTTCTTCAGCAGTGCTATTGCTTAAATGTATTTGTGCTTTTGAAATGTTAAGATGGGGTTTACTTTTACAAAGTAAGTTTAATACTTTTTGCCCCCTTGTATATGAACAGGCAAAATCCTTGAAGTGAGACTCACTTGATGTCACCATAGTGCTGTTCAAAGTCTGTCCGTTTGGGTAAAGGGATAACCACAGCAGAAAGGTGCACATCCAGGTACACTATGTAATTGTTTGTAATGCTACTTAAATGTAAATGGAAAATTCTTTGGCTTAGCTTGAGGAGTGAAAGAGGCAAATAATTTCTAATTCATATCTGTATAAAATGGTGGTAATACTTACATGTATCCCATTTCTTTGTCACCTGAAAGCAAGTACTGGAGAGTCTTCCTGGACTGTATTATTGCACTCTCTTGGATGCTAGCTGAGAGCAACCCATGCTGTCATCCCAGGCACTGTGTGTGTTCAGCTATAGTGTTTGCAGTGCTCAGGCTGCAGCTGCTCCTGTTAGAGCAGAGCCATCCCCAGTAAGCAGAATACAGCCAACCAGCCAACTTTAGACCACGTTATAGATAGATAGGAAACTAAATGTCCTCTAGTTAAAAATGCCCTTTCAAATCTGCTTACCTCTGGGACAAAGAACCTTTTGTCGCGATCCCACACCTGAGGCCAAATTATGACCTCTTGCAGCTGCCTGAACTTCTGAAAGTTGTCCAACCACTTGACTTTACCTTCCAGATCCCCTGAAATTTGTGAAACACCAGTTACTGCCAAGGTTGGCAAAAACAGTCCTGTTTCTAGAAGATGTTGAATACCGATTTTCTCCCGTGAAAGCCAAAGTGCCTCAGATGTGAGGCCCCAGATGAAATGTTGGCCTCATTGTAAAAAATGCCTAAACTCGTCTTAGATCAGCAGGGACAGAATTTCAATTCATGCATTCAAAGATGCTTAAATTCATTGCTTAATGAAAAGGTCGTGTTTACTAATCTGTCTTGGGAACAGAAGAAATCATAAAACTCGACAAAATTGTAATCTTAAAAAAAGTCTTTAAAAAAAGTCCAGCCATTCTAAACTGTGCGGTGTAGTGAGAGAAAATACTTTTCATTATATACTGCTTGATAAAAAGAGTGTTGAAATTCTTGAGAATTAATTTTGGAGGAAGTGTTGTCAGAAATGACTGAAGTATTTAACTGGGGCGGGGGTGCTTCAGAATGTGAAAAATGAGGACTGTGTCTTTGCTGATTTAGGGCCATTATGGGGAAAGCTTTAATGGACCTGCAACTTAAATCAACTCAGCTTTTTGATTTGAGAGATAGTGCAGATAATGATTTCAGACACACACCTCACCACTAGAAGGGGAATACTGGAACTGAAACTGTTCTTTATGTCACTGATTCACTGATCAGAAAATGAAGGAAGATCCTTGTCAGGTGTCTGTGAATAAAGAGGGATCACCCCTTTATCTTTGGTTTCCTTGATCCAGAAGTCTCTAATTTCTGGAAGGACCTATTTCTTTGCCAGTAATATTCTGCAGATACCCTGTGGTCTTTTGGGGCCATAGCTAACGCTGCTGTCCTCCCAAGCAGGCATCCCCAGGCTAGCAACAAATCCACTTTATATTCCTATGGGATGCATTCTATGCAGAAAAGTGTGCTTCTTGTATGGACATTAGGATAGATTCTACTTGAAACTTGTCAAGAAGAGAAAGAACCCAAGTCTCTCTTTTAGATGGTAATTCTATCGTTGGAGTGTTTACCCAAGTATCTCTAGAAGATGTTAATGCTCTCTCTTCCTCATCTCATGGGGAGATGCTCAAGCCTTCAGCCTCCAGCATGAGATGAAGGATGTTAGCAGTGACCCACTGTGCTGGCTGGCTCAAGGCCCTGGTGTACTGCTCGTGAGGATGACACACTGTCTGGTACTTCTCCCTGTCAAGGCTGCTGGGATAAGTGTTTTGCTGATGTACTGTCTTGTCTTTGATTTCAGTGGGGGCTGCATGAAGCCTTTGGGGAATAAATCTGTCTGCTGGTGAACTATGTGACCATAAGACACTTAGAGATGCATTTAAAACTTCCTGAACAAAACTGATTTAGTAAAGTATTTAGAATTAATAAATTATTTACTTAACATAAAATGCAGGAAAAAATTAATACCTGGACCAACCCCTTATTTTCTACAATACCTGAAGAAAATCTGTAGCTGAGACAACTCTTCAACTACTTTACATGGTAGAACCCTGTCATTAGTGAAAGGTCACGGGCATAATATTCCCCTTGTGCGTGCAAATTTATCCTATTAAGGATCAGCTGCAAAAAATCCTCCCTAGACATAAATCCAACTCAAAGACTTCTTTGTCTGAGATCTTTCTTGGTTTGTTCTAATTTTTGATCTGCCCTTAATTGTTTGCCTGTCACTGCAGATGATTCTGAGAAAATACAAGTGAGTCACTGATCTGGGAATCATGTGACATTGCTCAGAGAGACTTTGACAGCACAGTGTGGCCCCAGTCATTCCCTACAGAATGAAACTCAGGACTGCAGAAAGGCAGGAACATCCTGTTGCACTTCTGCAGAGAGACTGGACCAATTCACACTTCAAAGGACATGCACAAAAAAATCCAGGTCACTTGCTATTTGGTAATTGCTTACTCTTAACCTTAGCTACTTACATATGGACTTTTCCACCTTCTCTTTCAGTGACTGGATAAGGCCTTTCTCTGTTTCATCAGTGCTCCTCTTCCAGATGTTGTTCAGGAGGAGGGGGTAGCGTGTCAGTCGATGCAGAGGAGCGACCAGCAGCTCTGGCAGACGCAACCTCTTGCACTGTTCATTTTGTTCACACCACTGCTGAAGACAAGAAAACCTGCCTTAGGCTTTAGTTTCCTCCCTGGCTGGGAGGTAGCAAACAATTTTCTGCATCATTAGCTGACCGTAATGAGACAGGGACTGATGAAACATGAGTTTCTGACACAGGGAGAGCAAGGGCAGTGTAAAGGCTCTTGCCATGGTTTAATCCAGCTAGTATCTAAGCCACACAGCCACTCATTCAGTCTCCCGTCCCCTTTGTGGGATGGGAAAGAGAATTGGGAAAAAAAAATAAAGTTTGAGGTTTGAAATAAAAGCAGTTTAATAGGACAGAAGCAGATGGAAAAGAATAGAATTAGAATATACAAAAACAATTGATACACAATGCTCACCATCCAGCCAGTCCCAGAGCAGAGGCCCCTACCCAGACAGCTTTTCCTCTAGTTTGTGTACTGAATGACACCGTATGGTATGGGATCTCCCTTGAGTCAGTTGGGGTCAGCTGTCCCTGCCATGTTCCCTGCTGCCTTTTTGTGCCTCCAGACTCCTTGCCAGTGGGGTGGGTTGAGAGACAGTAAAGTCCTTAAGTTAGTCTAAACCCTGCTAAAACATCGCTGTTACCAAGATTTCTCTCATCTTGAATTGAAACCCCAAAATTATACCAGCTACTAGGAAGAAAATTAATGCTATCCCAGCCAAAACCAGGACAGTTCTTTACAGCGGGGATTGCATCACTTCTCCAGTTTCACTTTTCTGCATGGCTGCTTCCCATTCCAGATGCTGTGGCTATGCTATCAGATCAAACAGCACTCTTATTTATTTGCTGGTTTAATTTTCTCAGGAAAACCTGGGCTAGGTTTGAAGGCCACCTTATGTTTTAGGGTCACTGCTACTTGCCACTGGGGAACTTTTTTCTCAGCATGAATGTATGAAATCCTTGTCAGGGAGCTAGTGATGTGGAAGCTGCAGTTTGCCTGCTACAAAGATGTGTCCTCCTGTTTTTGGGCTGCAAGTGAGGAAAGCCCACTACTTCAGGTTTCTCTTTCTAACCCTGTGAGGTTGAAGATCAATCTTAAGTATTTCCAGAACACACTGGTCTGCTAATGATGTCTGAAAGAGGAGAGCTCACTCCCTGAGATCACCAGCACTGCGCTGGCTTGGAGTTGTAGCTTCAGGCAGATGTGGTGTCAGCAAAGACAGAACCTGCTGTAGTCCTGCAGCTTGATAAATACGTCCCTGATAGCCCCTTCCAGCCTTAGACAGAGGTAAATGCTCACTTAATGGTATTGTTTTGATGCCAAAGTAAAACATTTGAGAGAGAATTTACAATGTGGTTTGATTTTTTTTTTCTTCTTCTTGTCTAACCATTTCACTTTGCTAAGATGGAGGTCACTGAGTCAAGTGTATCATCTGAATGACAGATGCTAGTAGTATGTATTTTCTACCTGCAAAAATGCAGCCTGTTCTTCTCTTTTGGCTTCCCCCTCTTACCTGGTCTAAACTACAAGTATGGACTTCTACATGTGCAGGTGAACATAGACTCAGAAGGGGGACTTCTCATCCATGTTACCTTCTGCAGTTCAAAAAATTGATGTGAAATGGTATCTCCACACTTTTGCTTCCAGTGAACTTTCCTAGCCTGCTGTTAAAATCCTGTCATAAGGTAGGAATGCTGAAGACAACAAACAAAACAGCAACAACAACAAAACCATCACTTTACTTTCAAGTAGATGCAAAAATCTTCTCTCTGTCTCAGTTTTTCCAAGTAGAAGACAGCGGAGGTATAATTAAGGCAATAAATCTGGTGTGTCTGGCAGAGGTCATCCTGGAAAAACTGCAGAAAGACTTGGAAATTTATCAAGAAAGAAAAGTATTATGACACAGAGAGAAACAACTGTTTTGGTTTTGTAATGTGCATTTTACCTGAGATTTCCTTGCACCAAAGGAAATAGGGGAAGAGGGAATTAAAAAAGTAAAGGGCAAGTTAAAGAGTAATAAAAGTGTAAAGAAGTAAAAAAGTCACAACAATGCTCAAGCAATGCATGGGAGCACAGTTCTAACAGCTCTACAGAGGTGTGACGCAGACTTAGTTCTCATTAAAAATAAATGATGTGAAGTTCATATAGAAGTTGAAGATAAACCCCACTATCTATGAAACAGCTTTGATGACTTCATGTAACATGGTACTTTATATCTGAATATGTTAGATAGCTCTTAGAAATAATAGCATAAAATCATTTAGGTTGGAGGTGTTGAATGTTATCCATGATAAAGTTTTGTCTGGGAAGTTTTGTCTGGGAAGTTCTCTGTCTCACTCAAACATCAGTAAGAATGCCTGAAGTCAGAGGTAACGGGTGATAACCAAACTCTAGCCTGCCTTTCCCTGTTAAAAATTTTAACAGTGAGGTAGGTCTGTTTTAGTATTTCCCAGAAGTTTTCTAATGGCCTCTACTGCTATAGAAGGTTCAGGTCCATCAAATGATCTTCTGTCTGTATTAATATTTCTAACTTTACAAACCATGGAAAACTGTGCAGGGATTAGAACTTTGGAGACTGCTGTTCAGACAACTGCCTTGTTTACCACACAGACAACTCATAAGGGTTGTAGGGCCGGCAGGGCTTGGCAGCAGCAGGACAATTGTGTCTGAGCTTCTCCCTTCCTTAGCAGACACAGGCCAAAATGTAAGAGGTAATTCAGTTCCACTGAGCTCTTAATTAAGCACTTAAAAACACTTGTGGGTCTGGTCCATGGTATAAAGAAGGTTCTGTGCAAAGGACTGGTAGGAGTCAGGGAACATCCAGTGATGGGGCTGGCATCTGGTCTCAGGGAATCGTCTTCCATAGAGCAGGGAGCTCACCTCTGCCAATGGCCATGTCTCCTCAGGGTCTGGGCTGCTGTTTCCCAGGAAGGGCAAAATCTTTCCACACTTTGTTCCACATACAGAGCACCTTTCCACGACCACTTCAAACATGCCAATGAATAAAAAGAAAAACATCCTGCTGATAGGAGCTGCTTGGGGCTGAGACAAAACTGCCTGTGACAGATGGCATGTCCTTGACTGACTTGATTGCTCTAAGGCAGCTGCGTGCTATAATAAATGGCCTGCTGCAAGGACCTGCTGGCGTTAAAAGCAATAATACTTCTAATTTTATTACCATTCTGAGTATGGAGCTGAAATCCACAGGAGAGTTTGACTTGCTGACATGCTCCTTCACACTTTCAAAAAAAGTTTTCAGAAAACTGAGACTTATCTAAGTAAGGGGGGAAAAGAGTGAAATTAGCATCAGTGATATGAAGTTAAGATTAAAACAACATTTCCCACCCTTGACCTCTTCAAAGGCTCCAAGCCTATTGAGTGCTTACACTTATCTCCCTGACATTACCAGAATTACCTTCAGAATTATGCCCAGAATGCTTTAATTAGTCAGAAGCTAAACCAAATCTACACAAATATCCACTTATGTTGTGATAATACCTCATGATAAAAGCTTTGAAACAAGATTAGTCCTTCCATTTAAACTTGTTTAGGGTAACAGCTCTATTTAACATGGATTGACATGAAAACTGACAGTGGCTGAATGGTATCTACTGGAAAACACTGATTGTGTGACAGAACTGTGACAATTAAGGAAGCCTTCATGGTCATTTGAAGAAGAAATCATCTTTCATAGCTGAGTTTGTTTCATGCCCTTGAAGGTGAGGGAAATTTCTATAAAATACTATAAAAAGTCAAATATTCCCCATAAGTTAACTTTGCATGTTTGCATCGGATTCAAGAGTGCCCACATTATCAGTCAGATGGGAGTGAAAGCCTATTCCTAAGCTCACACCTGCCTCCTGAACACAATGTTTTCACACAAATTCATGACTTGGCGCAGTTTTAGGTCAAATTTTAGGCCAGAAGGGCACATCATCCACTGTGGTGCTGCTATGAGCAGTTATAGCTGCACACTGCTTTGTTTGACGTATTTATGGGGTCAAGGTTGCTCATAAGATGATGATTATTCTTTAATTTTGACATTTACACCTTTTACAGCATGCATTTTTTCA
Source organism: Dendrocincla fuliginosa (assembly GCA_035047845.1). Taxonomy (NCBI): domain Eukaryota; kingdom Metazoa; phylum Chordata; class Aves; order Passeriformes; family Dendrocolaptidae; genus Dendrocincla; species Dendrocincla fuliginosa. The sequence continues at coordinate 43,967,439 of JAWWMO010000043.1, read as the reverse complement.
TGGATTCAGTCTGCTGTCAAGGAGAAAAGCATGCTGTAAAATGCAGGAAAAAGGGCACAAAAGGCATGAAGAGCAGCTACTTTCTTCAACATTTAATCACTATTTTATGTGCAACTATGTGTAACAGATGATCATTTGTCACCCTCATTAATAAGGACAACAAAATTGGAAAATAAATAGGAAAGGTATTAAAGATAATTCTCTGAAGACATGACTGGGGCTCCAGCTAAGCTCAAAGCACACAACAATATATACCACACCTTTCTTTGAACAAGAACAAAGGAATCAACAACCACGTCTGCTGAACTCTAGTAGTTGCCTGCATGTATAGTCTTAGTCCATACAGGCATCCAAGCAAAAGGTGAAACATGTCAGCTAAAAATTTCTTTCCTTTTACCTCCTGGCCTGCTCAGTTGGTCGTTCAGCAGCTCACTGGGTGTGTGGTCTGTCACTGAACAGCAGTGACTTGTTGTTTGAGTTCTGGCTAATTGTCCCTACTTTGCAGACCTTTCCTGATTTTCTTGTTTTGACTAAAATGGGAGATATTCACTATTAAGGCAAAGGAATTACAATAAGGAAAAAAAACAAACTCAGCAACTTGTTTGGAGCTAGTGCGGTGATTGTGAGCAGTCATTCAGTTAAGGCAGCTGAAGAGTGCTTCCTGAAATTCACTTTGCTGTTAAAGGTAGGATGTCCTGTAAAGGGCTCTCATGCTAAGAAAAACTTCTCTTTTTCTTCTAAAGTAATATAAAAGCTGGTTTGGACTTATGGATCTCTTAACTTTTAGGAGCTGAAAGTGGTCTCCCAGAAACTGGCCAGAAGTAGCAGAGAGCTGGAGCACATCACAGCCGAGCCTTGTGGGCTCCCTCTGCCTGGACAGTGGTGGGTAAGTAGCACATGAGCACAGAGCATCTGATCAGCTGGAGAGCGGGAGTCACTGTTTTGTTTTAACTTGCTCTGTTGGAGCATCATAGTGGACAGCAAAGTCTTTGTGGCTGTCTGTTTGCAAAAGAGAACTTGTTGCTGTAGTTATTTTGCCATGCTTACTGTTTTGCTGTAAAGATTGTGTAGTAGTTTGCCTTCACAAATCCTTTTAAAAGGTTGCTTCTTATGAGAATTAGCCTCAAACTTGTGTTTATTTCAGAAGCAACTGCCAAATGAGCTCTCCCCCATGTTTAAAATGCCTGTTTTGCTGGAGACAGAAGAGAATGATTTGCACTTGTTATATTTAACACTGATATACTAAATAGAAATGAGAAAAGACTGATCATTTGACCAACATTCCAAATGCGAGCATTGAAACTGAATAGAAACATTATGGATGGTTTGTTGTCTTTTTTACTGGGCTGGTTGATTTCTGATCTCAGTAACACTTCTATTTTTTTACTCACCTTATTTAACTCCTCTAAATTTGCGAAAAGTCTCCATAAATCCACATCCAAAAGAAATTCATTACTCTGGAGGTATTTTAGAGTGTTCATAAATATCTTTAAAACCAAAATAAATATATGTTATTTGCAATTTGCCCCCCCCCCCCCAACATATTTGTACTGTAATTCTTATAAAATGATCATTTGATTTGGGGAGGGCAGAATACGATGTTCTGAGAAAAGTTTCCTGATCTGCCTGAAGGCTAAATATTGGTTTTTGTGTGCAGAAGAGAGTATGAATGATGTCTCTGGGGTTTTTCTGTGGCTACCATGGAAGCAGCTATGTCCCTGCTGTGCCCTCTGGCAGAAGAGGGGCAACTCAGGATTCCCTGCATGAAGGAATTAGTAACATTAGAGACACAGTTGCATGTTTCTATGACCTTTCTAAATGCTTTACTTCCTACTCCATGCATCCACTGCTATCTAAATTGTTTAGAGTTACTATGCGGAAAAAAAGATATTGTTGGAATAATGTAAGTAGAGATCTTGTGAAGATTTTTTATCCCTCTGGATTGTTTTATTAACATACATTGAGTGAAAACTGCATGTGTATTTATTGGCTGTTTAAGATTTCATGTTATTTAAGCCGATTGAGCTGTATTGAATCTGACGTAAATCCAAAAAAGGCTTAAAATTTATGAGTTACCAAGTAGTTTTCTTTTAGTTATGTGTAAAAAGCATTAATGAAAAACCCATCACTGAGGTGCCAAGACTGAATAGCTAGTAAGAGTGTTTACTCAGCCTTGTGTAATTCTTTAGTTACCATGAACAGGTTGCCCTGAGAGCTTAAAGGGGACTTATGATGGTCTTACAGCTCCCTATGGAGATTAATTAAAATCAGCAGAATATTTCTGTACTTGGAAGTAAGCAGGTATCTGTAAAGTGGTTACCCAAGTGCAATGGGTTCTTTCTTTGGCAGGAGAGTTTGGGAAGTTGGCATGGACTGGACAATTCATCGTTCATGGGTCATGCAGAGCTGGCTAAGGCTTGTCTGTGAGTTTCTACATCAAGCTCACCAAAAGGCCTGCATGTCTGCTGTTATCATCCCTGCCAGTATTCACCACTTCTTAATCTTTTCAGATTTCTGAACAAACTTTATGGAAGGAAAATTCTTTCATCCTGCCTTGGACCAATAGCTAGTCCTGTCATGCTCTTTTCTCATACTTCCAGTTCTGCCCCACCAGAAGAAATTCAGCTCACTTCTCTATTTATTGTCATTGCGTTGCAGTAGTTCTTGTACTGTCCAGGCTAACTTTTGTGCATCATGGAAAATGTTTCACAAATCTCTCTCCTTTGCCTAATAAAAAGCCAGAAATTGTCTGTGCAGAATAAGAGAAAAATTATAAGAAAATATTTATGGAAACTTCCATATTTTTAAATGGATACATTTAGTTTTGATGTGTAGTGAGTTTAAATAGTGCAACTATTCTTGTAACTGTGTGTAATATTCTTGTCCATCTTTCAAGCTCTTAAAATTTACTGTGATCAAGCTAATAGGGATTTTTTGGGAGAGGAGTTGTTTTTAGTATGCTCATTTTCATGTATTGTTAGAACTACAGGTCTGCTGAATTCTGAGATTTTCATGCTCTAGTAAGGATAATCTAACCATAGCTGTATATGAAGCTAAACAAAGAGGATAATGTTCCAGACTAGCAGTACAGAAATATTCAGTTGGAATAGTCCAGTACAGAAATAGCCAATTGGAGAGTGGCTTCAGTTCAGCAGTCGTGAGAGGAATAGTGGGATATCAGTTGAAATTACTGAAAGGATCTGCAATCAGATGGTAATTGCAAAGCACTGGATTGCAGCTCTAGAAAGTGATGCTTAGAAGAAGATATGCTATCATAAAGAGAGGATGAGGAGGCAAAATGGGAGGAAAAACCAAGTGCCTAAGTCACTCCCCACAGACACCAATGAGAGGTTTTAGGTGGCTTTGTGTCTGCCATGCTGACAGCAGAACAAATAATATTTCATAATTTTTCCAAAGTGAAATCTGAAGTTACCATCTTGAGAACCCACAAATGATCCAGAAAGTAAGTGCATTCACTTGTGAAAAGTTCCCACACTGCTGCTTCTTTTTTCACTTCTAACCGTCTGTTGACATCTTTCTGCTCAGTCTGTTGCTCATTTATAAATTCATGCCAAAATTTACTCTGTCGATTGAAGAAGAAAGAAAATCACCAATTATTTTATCAACTGCTTCAGACCTTATGAAATGAATCTGTGTTCTATTTCCTGTGTAAAAAGCCCATCTTGGTAATATCAGTGATTTTTCTTCTGAAAGTTTAAAGATTCCTAAAAAAAAAAAATTAAACCCCTGATATTTTCCTCCAAAGTATTTATAATACAAATACACTGAATTTGAAAGTAACACAGTAAGATAGACTATGTTTGTGGGATGTATCAAAAAATAGCGGGCAGCTTGCAGACACTAAGGGATTTAATCTGTCATGCTGCTATTGGAAAGGAGGGATGGATGATAGCTTCTTATTTTCGAGATGATAAATCAAGGTACCAAGGACTGTGTCTTTATAGTCACTTGGAAATTCTTTTGTTTAGTGCTAAGGGGGCCACTGTCACCTTACTGACCTTCTCCAAAGTCAGTTGTCCACATGTAAGTTAGGCACTGACAGGAGCCCTCAACTACTGTGTCTCTGGGAAACTGCAGATAACAGCCTGCCATGAGAAGAAAAAGCTTGGCTTTGGAGGGGAAATGGTGTCAGGTGTGGGTTATCAGAATATCAGCCTGATAGCCCAAGCTTGGTGTTTCTGTGCTTAGGGGCCAGAAGCCTTGTTTCTCTGGCAGACAGGTTTTGGCAGGATTTCTGCAGCCTAACCTTGGTGTTAACACTGACCTCTGTGTGGCCACCTCTGAATGCAGCCCTAAGGCAGCAAGGGGAGTGACTTTGCCCCATCTAACATCTCTGTTATGCTGCAGTTTCTTTCCCCAGAAATGCAGGTGCTGCTGAGAGAGTTGTCTTGAGGTCTTTTTTGAAGGTTATACTTCCCTGACCTAAGACAGTCTGGAATCCTGGAAAAATCCAGATGGTTTTGAGGGCCCTTGTTAACCCTCTATGACCCTCAGTTTCCCCCTTGCTCCTCCATTTCAAACAACAAAAATATACCTTATACTTATGCATTAATCTAAAAAAAAGGTTATCCAGATCATTGTACTGAAAAATGTTAACTTAAAAAGAACACAAAATTCCTCCTTGCATTGTTAACTGTCCTCAGTACAGTTTGCTGAGTATTTCGATACCTTAAAGCAGAAAAATTCATATGTGCAACAGTCCATGATCTTAACAGTTGAAAGACAACTCTCCAGATCAGATACTTGCTTCTGTTTGTCTTTACCCTGTTGAATGATAAAAAAGCACCCCTGATTCATACAATGTTGTAAAGACTGTTAACAAGTTTACCCAGCTCTGTAACCTTGCTCTAATCTGTAAGGAGTTTGTCTTTTACTGAGTGGTTTTTTTTATATTTCCCAGCTCTTCTACACAGAGACAAGGCAGTGATTGCAGGTTTCTTTGTAGCTGTGGGTGGGGTGTGTAGGTACCTTAGGTTTGGATGTGTAAGATCTTATTTAGGTAACACATGAGTGTCCTTGGCAGGGCAAATCATTGGTGTGGCAAGAGGCAATGGGCTACCCTCAGAAGAAAAGAACAAATAAAATATTTTGCTTCCTTTAGTCAGACATAGGTAACAACAAATTCATAGTTGAAATCATCCTCCTGACATAGGTAAACAAAGTTACACATTTGTTTATTTATTTATTTTTAATATTTTATTTAAGCTATGTATTGAATAAACTACCTTGGTCAGCTGCAGAGTAGTGTCTCTAAAATGAGCTTTCAGAAAGCTCAAAGAGCAGCAGGAGTTTTTGTGAGGGATCATGAAATAAAACAATTGCTTTTGTTTTGGATTTGTGTTGTCAGGCCAGGTAAAAAGTTTAATTATTATTTATGAACTAATTTAAGTTCTGTGGGCACAGACTTATAAGGTGTTGGCCTGAGTTTTATCTGCTCTCTGGAGCAGTGTGTTCTCCCTTCAGGGATTCCTGTTGTCTGAACTTTAGACACTGAAGTCAAGCCAGTTTTGGAACATGTGTTTGATTATAATATTTGAGTTTAAGTTCAGCTATTAATTTTGAAAGATAGCTTGAAATGGAGCAGAAAAAGTAATGCAGTTATACATATGCACATTTAACTAATGTACCAGCAAATGAATCTCTATAAATTAAATTTTATAGCATTTAACAATCTCAGAAATTACTTTTCTTCCTGAATATCAAATACTTTTTATTTCAGATTTGAAATGTTTTGCTGAATTTAAAAAGTCTCAGTTTTAGGCCATGTTCATTCAAATGCTATAGAACTGCTATCAAAAGAAGTGGAAACTCTTGTATGTACTGAGTACTTGCGTTGTTTTCATTTGCAAAACTCTTTGATAAAGTGCAAAAAATATTGGTAAGGGACTGTTCACAATTACATGCTTGGAGGGAAAAGTTATCAAGGCACTTGTAAATAATTTTTTGAATGCTGAACAGTATGCAGAAAGGAAACACAGATATCTTAGTAAGTGAAAGTTTTCATAAATGGAAAAGACAAGGAAATGTGTTAGACAAGGAAATTCCCTGAGTTGTGTTGGGGCTTATGCTTTTAATGGCAAGGGTGAGGGCACCCATGAGGACAGAAAAGGTCTAAGAAAGCATCTAAAAAGCTCCTTTGATAGGTAAAGCTTAGATCCCTTCCATGTGAGTGGGAGTTCAGCAGGTTCTCCAGAGCCCTAAGTCATGCAGAAAATACAGGGTACGCTATGGTCAAAGCAACAATGCAACTGACTTGTCCACCTTGTGCTGCCTTACCCTGCAATGGATCTGCTGCCAGCCCTGAACAACCTGGGCGAGACCTCCTGCACTGCCCATCCCTCTCGGCCCTCCTGGTGCCAAAGGACACCTCTCCTCCCACCACCACAGGGACAGGGAGCAGCGGCACTGACTGTGCTTTCATGTCCATCACGTGCAGTGACACTGATGGCTGCACTGGCCACCCAACCTTCATTGTAGACTAATGGCCCAGCAGTCCCAGTGTGGGTGAGCTGAGTTTGAGTTCAGCTCACCTGCTGGCTGCCTTTCTCCAAGGGCAGAAGAAGCTATTTTTACCCAGGTTAGTTGCTGGAGAAGGGAAGGCAAGGAAAAAAAAATTGTAAAATACTCACAACTCCTCTTTTGACAAATGGCCACCTTGACTTTTTGGACTCTAATGGGTAAAACAAATGTTGTCAGTAAAGAAACAAATAGCTAAAAGTAAAACTGTTATTTATATTATTTATATATTTATTTTTAGGTGAAGTTTGATAGACTATACTCTACTCATCTCAGATTTAATATTTGTGTTTAGGCAGTTTGTGCACCAGCCTTAAAACCCATTAAGCCTGTTGTGTACCTCCCAGCAAAAATTATGACTGTCTGTGATGGGATCTTGGATCATGCTAAACACTCCTACTTGTTGCAGATGATCAGTATGTGAGTGCCAAATCTTTACATGGGAAAACATCACACTTCAAGCCAACTCTGGAAGATATTGTTTTGAAGCAAGAATTAGTCTATGCCTGCTCATTAGTGATAACTTGGAATTATGCAGGTATTTAAAACTTCTGTGAATAAACAATCCTACAAGCCCTAAGCCTCTCATGGGGCTGGCACAGTGGAGCAGGCTATAATTTGTGAGGCACAAGGAAAGATGGGGATCTAGATTTAGGAATGCACTGGTGAGTGGTCAGGAGCAACTGTGTTCAGCAAGAAATCTGAGAAGGTTTTCTGTTATGTGGCACCTATTTTCAGGCCTGTGTGTGACTGGAAATCACAGTCAAAACTTTGTCCTAGATTTTGAAGATTCTGACCATTCTGGGACGGCTGGCTTATTTGCTGTCATTGGACTGCTGATTGTGACCTTGCCTGACTTACTTTTTGAGAAACTTTTGATCTCTGGTAATCAGAATCTTTGGTCTCTGGCAGTCACATTGCACACTATACTATATTCCGCCTTAGATATTTGTGCAGTTGCTTGCAGGTCTACATTTCAGTTTGGAAGGTCTTATGAACAACCTCTCATGATGAGCTGGGTCTGCTACCCTTGTTATCAGAACACTGCTGAAAAGGGCAGTATGGGCCACTCTCTTCCCGCTGCTTGAAGCTGTGGAGGTAGGAACTTCTAACTCGTCTGCTTGCGGTTGGAGATCCTCCCCTAGGCTCTGGTTTATTCTAGGCTGTGGAGGAGCAAGGTGATCCGTGTCCTACCCACTCATCTACTTCTTTCATTTTGCATTCAACAATAAAATACAGTGAAGAAAAACAAACGGCCCCCCAAATAAAAACCAGCACGGAATTTTAAAATTGACAATGGAATCACTTTGGTGTGAGATAACAGGATCCCCCACAGAGGCTGCACTGTCTCATGTTGTCATTGTTCCCATGCTCCCTCCCATCCCACATGCACACATAATCCAGTCCCGGCTTTTGCTGGGCTCAGAGGAGCAAACCCCACCCAGTATCTGACCTGCACTTAGGAGGAAGGCTGAGAAGGGCAGGTAGTCCATGGCACTGTCTGACACCAGGAGGTCTCCAGGGAACACCTCGAGTCCCGGCAGACTCACTACCAGGGAGCTACGCCTGCGCTCTGCTGATCTGTGAGACGCAACAACAACACACGTCATCCTTCTCCGCTTGAGGCTGCAGAGGAAACTTCTGAAGTGCTCCTTGCTGATACAGGAGGGAATCAGCTAAAAAACCAAATCACAGTAGCTATGACGTAATGTGTTAAAAGAAAAACGAGTAGAAAATTTCAGTGATAAACAGCAAATATCTAACTACCTTTCCAACTCCTCATTGGTGCTGAAATCAAGGTGCTTATGGCCATGGGCTTGCCTCAGATAATAATTAATTAGAGCATTTAAATATTGGGAAATCCTGGGTTCTTCTGAGGTTAGGCAAAAAATAAATGGGAATTTCTGAATCTATGTGTTGGCACTGGAGTCCAAAGGAGCAGTTAAATGCTATTTCCTAACTGATATACGTGACTTGTCATTACTTTTAACCTTCATATAATTCAGGTGATTTCAAGAAAAGACAGCACACTGGTGAAACAGTTAAAATGTTGGTTCTTTTAAAAATAGTAAACCTACTTTGTGCTATTTGCTTTCTAAATATTTTTGGCTTTTTTTTTTTTCTGCTATTTCAAATATTTTTCATTTTGAATGCAATAAGACTCAGTGCCCCTACTGATCAAAAACAAACGTCCCTTTCCAACTGTTGTTGTTCCTAACAGAGAGCATTGTCCAGGATGTAGATCCATCAAGGAAAGGGACACAGGCATTCAGTATCCAACAGCATGTTTGTGCTAGAGGCTGCTTGCATTCACAGACAGAAACTGTTGGTGCATATCAAAAGCCTTTTTGGATTTTGCTAATAACTCACACGGATACCTGGTTAATTGTGTTTGTATACTGCTGCAAAGGCACTGGTGTCCACAGCTGCTGTTGTGCTGCCTTCAGTTGACAGATGCGTGAAGACTACATTAGGGTTCATAAGGTCAGCAGCTGAGGGAAGACGCACAAAGTGTGTGTCCATATATAAAAACTGTTCTTTTCAGTCACCACTTGGTGTGCATGGTATTTTTGGTCAGTTAAATATGATTCTTACTGGGATTTTTTTTGCCTAGGTAGTTACCTTACTGTGAATATCTAGCAATTTGCTAACTTGATGGCAGGTATATTTTTCCACTTAAGTGCATGACAACTTATCAGCTGGTAGATGAGCTCTGAGATAGAGAACTGGGATTTGATATGCATAGTAGGACATGGAGATGATACCTTTTCTATGATCTGACAGTGGCATTGCTTGCAATTGCCTTAGCTAGGCAATTGAAGGGTATAGAAGAAAGCTGCTCCTAACAACAGAGAGGGCTGTAGGTTATCAGGAGGTTCAGGTCTGGCACTTAACACTTGAAGTATGAACACATTGGGACTTGAAAGCTACACGTTGAGGTTACAGTGTGCAGTGCAGGAGTTCTTTAGAAGTTTTTCTGGTAGTCCTACTGAATAGGGAACATAGCATTTGTCTGTTTAGGTTTAGGATTTACAACGAAGCTCTGAGGTTTCTCATGAAATTGGATCCCTAGCATATAGTTTGAGAGGTTTTATGGGTGGAGTCTATTTCTTGGTGGTCTGCAAGCCCATACCAGTGCAAGGGAAAGGAGTGCTCCTCTCAGGAGCACCTTCCTGAGAGGTGTGCTGAGTGCTACCCAATGCAAACTTTCAGTGTTGGTAATGATCATATTAAGATGCTACTGAAACCTCTCATTGATTCCATGATGCAATCTCTTGGGCAGCTGGGTTATACAAGCCAGATGCTGCAATATCATACAAGCATAATTCTTCAAGATGTTATTACTGTACTAGGAAATTCAGGAGTTATATTTCAGGTTGGCTTCATGGAAAAAGATTTGTCAGTGTACTATTGATTTTTAAAGTATCTAGCCTACTACTAATTTCTCAATATATTTGAAGATGAAGGCTATGGAGGTAAATAATGGAATTTGCACAGAAAATATGTATATGATTGCATAAGGAATTAAGTTTAGTGTAACTGACATGATTCTCTGTGATGTGCTCTAGGAGGACCCTGCTTGAGCAGGGAGGTTTGACCAGATGACCCACTGTAGTTCCTTCCAACCTTACCCATTCTGTGACACTTTATGGGCATATAAGACATTAAAAGGGGAAGAGGAGCACTTCGAGATAGATAAGTCCAGCTCCTTCAAGTAATCAAAAATTGGCTGTCTTGGGAGTTACTGGGAAGATTTTCATTAGTTGATTTACGTTGGGAAATAGCACAATGCAGTTTCCCACCCAGTCTCTGATATGCTGCATGGTGCAAGGAGGAAATAAGCTCAGAGTAAACTCAAGGTTTGGTTTTATCAATGTTTTCTTCCATGGCAATGTTGGTTTAGCATCTCACCTTCTCTCCACCACATATGCCTCTCTCTCTGTTGCTCTTCTTGTCCTTTTTTAAGATTGATTGTTTTGGCCGATTAATTTCAATTGGCATCAGCAAGTTCAGCAAGTTGCCATGCTGACAGAGATGTGCTGGCATTCCTGACTGAGGGCTGTGTGGGGAAGGCTGCTTAAAATGAGCATGGGTGCTTTAAGAAAGATTTTTGAAGGTACAGCCTGGGAACAGGGAGATGTGCATTAAAACCAAAGGACAGAAATTATTTTACCCGAGACAATGTTTAAGTTAGTCTTGGAAAGGAGTTGCCTACTGTCTTAAATATGTGCTTCTAGAGGAGAGAATGATCTAACATTTCAGTAGATTTTACTGGCTGTGATAAGAAGGGATTAGCTGTTAAGGAATTAGGCTAATGACTTGGATAAAGGTGGAGCTGAATAGAGGCTTAACACAGACCTCAGACCAAATTAAACTTGACAAAAAAGGTTTAAAGCAGAACGTGGTGAATTTTGGTTTTAAATATTTTTGCACATTTTAATATTGATGAAGACAAAAGATAGAAGTCATAATACATCATCCAAACCACCTTTTGGCAATCTTTCCTGTTGTTGGCTATGGAAAAAAAATCTTGCTTTGTTTCTTTTGTGGTTTCTCAATTTTAAAAGTGTCTGGATAGAAGTACAGAGCCAATACCCTAATTGACATAGTGACTTCCCTCTGAAGGCCCAACCCTATAAGATAGGCACCAAGAGAAGGTGCGCACACTAAACGTTGAATATCTCCACCTGCATTCAGTATCTTCAACTTCTCCCCAGAATTTTGCTACAGATCACGCAAATCTTCATCCTGTCAGTGAGATATGCTTATGTATTACACTTCTGAGCTGGATCAGAGCAGACTTTTCCCACTGTTGAGATCACTTGTTTTCACACCCAGACAAAAAGATCTGTCCCTCCCCTCCTCTGTCCGTTTCCATTGTAAATTCAAATGCTAAACAGCGGGTTGTAAATTGCAACTATTCAGAAAATCTAGACGGCCTCTTCTACAGTGAACATGTAATTTCAGATGCATGCACACATCTCTTAAACCTTGTCTAAGGAACTGTATTGTGTAAAGACTCATAGACTGTCTCAGTCTGCTCCAAACCTGCCAGTCCCAAACATCCTTGAGGGGATCACGCAGTAAAGTGAGCGCTGCTCCATCAGTGAGAGAGGGATGCTTATTAAGAACTATCTCCTGCTCCCTGTAGTATGGGGAGAAAATAAAATGTTCTTTCCCTTCTGTAAACATTGGAACATTCTTAAGAAAGAAGCATATGTGAATCAAAATAATTTCTAATGAAAGTTTTACTTTGTGGTAATTACTTTTAAGACCTTGATGCAATTCACTGCACAAGTTTATGCAACACTCCATCTTGCCTGCACTAACTTATAAAATCCATGTATTCTGTGTATTCTTCTTAGTTTGTAGGATTAACAATCCCCACATCCAGTAGCAGTCCTAGATCTGCTTTGCACATGTATGAGAACAATATTGAGCTGTTCTGCTAGCTTCTTTGCTCCCTTTTCCCTTCCACAAAGTTTTGAGGAATGTTGCTCGAGATTATGAGATGTTTCACATTCTTCAAGCTGAAATTTGACACTGCTGAGCCAAACAACCACACCTTGCAGCAGTTAGTTCCTAGCGCAGAGCTCCCTGAAATATTACATGAAATATGGCTAAGTGTTTTGGGGAGAGGGCCACCTTTGAAAGAAAATCTCATTAAAAAGTTTAGGGAGCTGGTGACAGGCCTTTCACATTGCAAATCTACAAATTAAATTTGCGTTACATGTACGTGACTCACTGCTCAGTTTTGTCTTAAAGTGAAGCAGATTCATTAAAAATGTATAGAAGTCAAGCTTAGATAAAACAAATATATGCATACCTTTGTATGGGCAGTCCGCTCTTCTGAAAGAAAGTGAGATATTCTAGTTACTTGGTTAGAAAGCAAGCAAGCAACCTGATTTTTGTGAAAAAAGAAAGAATTCATTTGTGAATAGAAGTGTACTACATAGGCTTGGGTATTGGCTAATTAATGTGGAGAAAGGAGGAGAATCCATTTGATATCCAGAAAGTTTTCTGTATTTGAAAGGAAGGAAAAATAGCTGTTTTGTCTGTAGTGCAAAACTAACCAGTTAGTAAAGAGCTGTGCACCTGTGTGACACCATCCACCTTCAGTGAAATGTGTGTAGGTGGTTTACATAAGGCCAGAGTCAAGCACGTGTGTGAAGTTAACTGCTTGTGCACGTAATGGAAGGTCTTGAGAGTAGATCTAGTAGCAAATCTGGCTTATACAATACCTCTCCTTTTGTCCTTGTGGAGAGCTGAATGGTAGTTTGCTGCCATGAAAAGGGGGCAGTGAGTGGTAGAGATTGGTAAGTGGGCATAAATAAAGGAAATGGGACCTCTTCCTTTGGTAGTGGCAGACCTTAAATTTGGCTCAGCCAATTTAATTCTTGGTTTTATTTGGGTTAGTAATGCCATTCAGTAAAACAGAATAGAGAACTGCCCCATCAGGAATAACCTTCCTGAAGAGTTAAAGGGCATGTTGAAAGAAAATGATCTTCTAAACCCCAATCCCAAACTGAATAAATTGCTTAGTCTTGTTCTTCCATAGCCTCATCAACAGTTGTACTGGTCCACCAGGGTGAATTGGCAGGGGTGGGAAAGAGTGCCCATGTGCAGAAGTGGATTAGGCCAACCTGGGCACCAAGAGACAAGGCTGGAACTGCCATCTCTTATTGATGAGGAAAGAAAAATCTCCCTTCCTGTTGAGTGCAGAAGTCAGTGGTCTGCTGTATCAAAGGATCAGAGTCCAGCTTGCAGTTCAGGTTAAAAACTGGGATTTTGTATGTGCACTTGGGCCATGGTGGATCAATATTGAATACGAAAGACTGAAAGAGAAGTTACATCCTCCTGTTTCTCTTACCTGGACACCCACCCATGGTGTAGGACTTGGGCGGGGGAGTCTCCTGGGCAGCGTAGCAGAGTTGGCTCTCCAGGAGTTTCTAGGTGGCTCATTGGGACTACTATAGCTGAGAGAATCTTCTGGGTTTGGAAGCTTTGATCTGGATGCATCAGACTCTGGAGCTGCTGTAGTGGTCTCAGACTTGGCTTTGGAAGACAGTAATTTTGCATGGACACAAGAAGGCAACGAGAGTGAGGAAATTGTAATGCACCGAGGTGGACTCTTACAAATGTGGTGGAGAGAGCCAGTGTATTCCTTTTGATTCCCCAGCTGAGCCATGTCAGAACAGTCCCGAAATGACAGTGCTTGTGAGGCAGAGGCCATCCTTAGTCGCCTTAAAGTTGGAGAAGTGGAAATTCTGACCAGAGCGTGACGGTCGAACTGGGCAGGTGCATGGTGACTCTCAAGGCACTCCTCTGTAGGAGGCTTCAGAAGTGAAGACTCCGTGTAACCTCTTCTTCGAATATAGTCCCCTGGAGGCAAGACAGTGCCCATACAAACTGGTGCTGCCTGCATTTCACAGGAGCTGAAGACATCTTCTGGGCTGCTGCTTCCAGACGAAGTAACATTTTCTTTATGGAGATCAGCTTCCCCATTTAGAAGTTCCACGCTGGTGCAGGTTTCTTTGACCAGGTCTGGAGAATGATCAGAGCTTGGCTGTTGCATTCTTAATTTGCAGCATGAAGATTTATAACTATACATACCTAGGAAACAGGATCAGAAAAGGTTCTTATAAACTTGCCACATGAATTTCTAAATGTGAATATATGCAAATGGGAAAAGAAATCTAAACAAAAGAATGTAGATATATGTACTAGTACAGAAAAAAATTACCTGCACCTTGAATCCTGCTTAAATGCAGGTTTCAACAGTTTCAGGACCCAGTTTGGCAATCAGTTTGAACAGCTGCTAACTTTGAGTCTGTAAGCAGTGTCAGCATTGGTCAGTAGATCTAATTAGAACTACTAAAGAGTAACTGTGTATTTAGAAACTCTGCTCGTCTGGTACTGCAGCTGCCTAATTTCCAGTTGCTGCTCCCCCATCGATAAGTGAGATTGTGACACTGCTGTACATGGGATAAAAACGAAATCACTCACTCTCAGGACTTGCTGCAAAATTCTTTATGTACAAATATTAATTACTGGCTGAATTCTTAAGCAAATACAATTTAACGCTTAGGTAAGGTGTGTCTTATTGCTCTTGATTTCTTTTCAGCAGGAAAGGTACTTTGTAGTAAATGTTATATGTAAGTTGTAATCAAATAATGAAGACAATGATTTATATTAGTAACTTACCTGTTGATTGATCAGCAAATAGTCATGTGTTTTGTGATTCGTGAAACTTTGTTTTAAGATATTTTGATTTCTAGTCTCTCTAAAGTCAGACTGACATTTCAAGAAATAATGAAGATTATGAATTCAACCTCTTTAGCTTCTTTGCTAAGAGGATCTTAAATCTGTTCACAGTTGCTGGCTTATTTGGGGAACTTTCATTTATTAGAATTAGTTTATTAAAACACATGTTGACTGTTTTCTTGAGTTATTGAATATCACACATCAGATATGGGTTTTTTTCTGTCTAATTATGTAGTTCCATCACCTTGATTTATAAAGTGATTACAAACAAGTTATTTCATCAAGTTTGCTGGTTCAAAGTATTTCTTTGTACAAACTCTTCAGTGAGTAGATGATCATTCAGATTCTTAAAGGAAGAAATTTTATGATTTTTTATGACAGAAATGGCTTCTTTCACAATTGTAGTGAATAGCCACAAATATATTGTCTATATATGCATATATATGCATCTATTAATTCCTCTTCAATAGATGAGAGCTAATTAACACAATAAAAATCTTATTAAAAATCATATTTAAGATATAGCAGAATGGTAATAATGACAAATTACTACTATTTCCCCTTCTGAATGAAGATATGATTGCATAACATTGTTCTGAGATTTGGTGATATGGTGTTTTACCATTTCAACACTTTTATTTTGTGAAGGGCAGTCACATCTCACTAATCGTTTGGCCAGTTATTTTCTTTGCTTTTTTATTTTTTAATTTTTACTTTTTTTCATAATCACCCTGTCTCGGAGCAGAATTTTGCAGCTCAGCATGCAGTTTCCAGATATTCATGTGAACAGTGTTCTGTAGCAGAAGTAGAAAAGTTTAAAGACATCTTTTCAAGGAAATCTTATATTAAAAATACAATAATTTTTTACTTTTGAGTTTAGCAATTTTTTTTTAAATAAGCCAAAACTTTTGAGTTTCTTTACAGGTACTTATATGTTACTTTTATGAGTAGAATCTCTCAGCAACAAAATATTTGTAAAGAAAATACATTCCAAAAAAAAAAAAAAGGCAGAAATATGCCACACACATGCAGAACAATTATATGATTAAACTTACCAAGGTAGCCAAGTGAAGTTTCACCAACTTCCAATATGTCACATCTTTTTAAATTAAATTTTCAACAAGTGCTTGATCAACTGATGCTAGTCTAAACAGTAGCATTTTCTCTCTTAAAGCCTCCTTACTGAATGCTGGTATAGGGAACTAGTTTTTTCTTGCAGATTTGTTTCTAGGGGATTTGTTTATCAGGTCAGACGGAAGTGGCTTCAGGATCAATGCCCATAAACAAAAGGTAATATGATCCATGCATTTGATTAAACTTCATACCTTTTGTTTTTTTCTGGACTTTTCACGTCTATAAAATTTAGACAGAGAGATCTCAGGCAGGTATACAACAAGTTGCAAGAGCAGATTAAATGCTTCCACCCTGCAACAATCTTTTTTCTTTTCCCCCCTGCTTGTCTTGATTCATTCAGCTGGATCTAACTAGGCATCCATCATGGAGGTATAGTACTAATATATCCCTTGGTTATATTATTTACAATTAGTTTTTTTAACAAGTGTGCTAACTAGCTAAGTAATTTTGAACACAAATCTTAGTACCACATTATTTGAGAATTTATCCAAATGTTGACAATTCACTGTTTTGTTGAGTTGCAAAACTGATTGGAAACCACCAGAATTGATTTAGGCATTCTTTGGTTAGATTAATTGAAAGTGAAACTTGGGAAAACAAGGTTTATTTGATAGGTAACTTGTGAGGAAGTACTAAGCCCTACACATTTTCAAAGCTGTTGTGTAATTAACACACATTTTCAGAGGCTTTAGTGAACACTTGCAAAGGCAGGCAACCTTTGCAGAACAATGTTTTCATTTTCTGTAATTTTTGTTTTTCAAAACGCATCCACAAACCAAATCAAGATTCTCCAAAACTGGTCTAAGTTGATTTTGTGTAGCACTGGATGTGACTGTGGATTAGTCTGAGAGAGAGAAGTGAGAAAACAAACTCAAAGAATGATATGAAAAACTGTGATAGTGTTACAGTATCTGTATTAGTATTTATCCAGTTTTGGTTTCTAAGAAAAAGAGATGTGGTCACCCTGTCTTAGAGTTGGTTGTACAAATATATTTAAATTAAGAAAGACTTTTAGGAACATGACTTTTTTTTCTCTATTTTAATTTTTTTTCTTTTTTTTGGGTGGGGAGGGGGCCATGGGTTTGAGAAAGGTTGTTTTGGGGTTTTTTGTTTGTTTGGTTGGGTTTTGTTTTGTTGTGACTCCTTATTCTGCTCTAAAGGTGGTATTAGTTTCAGGATCAGATGAAATGGAACAGACCTTGTTGCCTGATGAAATATGCAAATATCTGAAGGCTTTACAGCGTTCAAAACTGTCCTTTCCTACCCCACAGAAAAGACCTGGGCACATTGCAGCTGTGCAAATTGGGGTGGTGAGGATCTCCAAGAAGTGCAGCCTCCGGGGAAGAGGGCAGGCAGTCAACAAGCAAAGCCATACTCTTCCTCAGGAGTGCTCTTGGCACTCTACATTTTTGTGTAGTACATAAACAGGCTTTTCTCTGCCTTAGTGAAATCTTCCCTGTGTTTTAAAGCTGCTATTATGATTTTGCCTCCATAAATTCTGATACAAATGTATCTAGGTGGCCCTTTGCAAGCACCAGTCCCTAGATTAGTATAGGATCTACCAGACCAGACCTTACTCCTACTCCTTAGGTCATAGAATCCTTATCTAAATCTAACCCTAACTTCTGCATGTCTAAGCATTCAGAAAGTGCTATTCTGTTTGCTTGCATGCAATTCAGAGGAGAAGAGAGACATCTGCGCTAGAAAGAAGGCTGTTGTACATTTCTCAGATACCAATACCTATACCGGGGTCTTAATAGCTGCCATGTGGGATTTGTTTTGAAAGAGAGATTTGGGTAGATATTAGCAAAAGAAAGAAGTTAGAAGTTAGAGTGCTAGGATCCTGGGTTGCATCAAGTTTATAGGATAGGCTATTAGAGGAGCCTGTGCTGTATTTTTCACATACCAGAGAATGTCAGGTTGCTGATTATCTGTCACCTCTTGAAAGGATTCTGTGCATCAGCCAAAGGGACCTCCTATTACAATACCCCAGCCTTTAGGATGTTTGTCCTCAAAAGCTTGCATGTTCTCTACACTGAGGTAAAAACTTTCTTTGCTCCGCTTTTCTTCCTCCAATCCTCTTTGGAAATGGGCTTTACTGTGTTAAATAACCCTCAGAATTTGGTGTGCCTTCAACATACTTACCTAGCTATTATGTTCTCTGAGCACTACTTACAGCTTAGTCCCTCAAATGGATGTTTGCTTCTGAGTCTGTATGACATGTTCATGGCTGCTTGACAGCCCTTCCAAAACAAGGAAAGAAAATGGCATGTCTTTGCAATCCTGATAGTAGTCCTGTGGGGTCTGTGTCAGCTTTGCAGCATGACTTGGCCTTAAAAATCAGGCTGTACATCTCACCTTATCTTCTGCACTCTTGTAGAAACAGACCAAGCTCTGTGGTTTACCAGTACTGGGGAATGGTGTGATGTTATGGTTTTCCAGCTAAAATGCAAGTCAGTGCCAAGAGCTGCAGGGTAAGCCAGGTAAGGGCTGGTTCTAAGGTGAGATAGTCCATAGGCTCTGTGTGTGTGTGCATCCTAAAGAGCTTAAACTTCAGAACACACTTGGAGTCTTATCTCTTGGTCTATCAGTGACATTCCTCTTAGAAGTGTTTCTGTGGTAAGAAAGTTGGCAGATGTGGTCTCAGCATGGATGATTTCACAAGACAAAGCAGATATAGCCACACTAATAAAAAGTAACTTGGCAAAAATAACTTCCTTGCTGTTCAAATCAAAACATCTGATTTCCTGCTTTCCATGTACTTTGCTTTGTATAACTCTTAAGAGGCTCAGAGCACAGATGCTATTGACATCAGCTGCAGCTGTAAGAGTTCAGCAAGCTTGGTAATCAGACCTCAGATCTCAGGTCACTACACAGGGAATAAAGAGCATGCACTTAGCGACCCCTGCTAAAAGTTCAGTCTAAATGGCTTGGGCAGTGCCACAAAGAAACTGCACAGTAGATTAAGAGAGAGAATATATTCTTCTGGGGTAAACACCCACATGAGAGCTTCTGTCTCTCTCCCTATAAGTGCCGGCATCAGTCACCTCACACTTCTCAGCTTTTGAACAAATACAACAGCATGATCCAAAGGCAGCAGTTCTTGTACATGTCTTAGTGCTGATTCATTCCCTGAGCTAGGACAACCTGTACACTGAGGAAGGGTCTCATCCAACACATGGCATGAATGTGTGGTAAGACCCATGATAACACCAGAACTGGATGAAATGAGGCAGGGAGCTGCGCAGGTTGTGCAACCATTGCTCCGTCGTCTGAACTGGGTCCTTTCCTGAAGGAATCAAAAAGCGTACCCAAGGGAATTTATGCTCTATTACTTTCTCATTCCTGGGAGTGTGGCTTTGCAATCAAAATACTGGTCTCCTAAAAACTCCAGCCTCCTTCCTCCATCCCATTAAAGAAAAAAATACAGGAACCTTCCTCTTTTCAGTTAATGAGGAAAGCCTTGACTTGTCACAGAGCTGCAGCCACAAAGCATGCAAGTTCAGCTGATCCTTTTCAGTAAGTATGGACAGAAACCTCCTGAAATTTGGTCAGAGACACACTGTTTGACATTTTTCCAAGGCTTTATCTTAGACAAATTTTGGCAGATTTCATGGAACCAACCTAAATTACACAAAAATAATTTCTCTATCCGTCAACAAAATTTCAACTGACTAGTCCAAAGTTAGACTTATGAAAGAAGAAAATTCCATTTTGTTATCATGGCACTAATTTTTATCCTCTAGATTTGTCCTCAATAACACAGAACATATTCCCTGGGAAGTTTCAAAATCTGCACTTAATGACACACACCTATGGTATGAAATCTCTGCCAAATGATTAAAATCTGACAAAGCAAATGGGAATTTAATAATAATGAGCAAGTATTGGATGATATTTACGTGCACTATAAATTCTGCCTTTAATAATGAGTATTATTTTATTTAAATCGGTAGGCAGTAATACTTTTACAGAAGTTAGCAAGTGGTGCAACCTGTGTTCTCACTTTTACACAATGATTTCAGTATAAAGCATTTAATTTTGGATTTCCATTGAAGCAATAGAAAATATGATCAATAAAAGAAAAACAAAACAAAGCCAAACGTACCACCTATTAATTCCTATCAATAGAAGAACTTTCTAAAATGCTTTGAAAAGCTTTCTCTGTTCTTCAGAACTAACTTATAGGAATTTCACTGCTCATTTCTTTGCATATCCCAAACTGTATGGAGAAAAGCTGAAATTCAGAAATTAGGGACATCCACAATGTAACTAATATCCCAAGTGGATAAAAGAGGTTTGTGATCATCTGTAGATATTTGTATTGGGGTAATGATATGAAACATAATAATGAAAGAGCAGCTTTGTTTTGAGCAAAGTAAACCAGAAATGACTTGACTTTCTTGGCAAGAATTCCTTTTATGTAACTTCGCTCTGGGCCTAGTGAAACATTGTTTTGAGTAGAAAATGCTTTTAATGTTAAAAATAGGTCATTTAAAGAATTGGAACCTTTTCATTTGATGAGTTGCTTCCAAAAATTATTTCTAAAATAAAACATTTGCTAAGTATTATTACATGTAATATGAATTTCTTCCAAACTGCATAATTCAAAAAATGTACTCTTTTTAAGAAAACTTTATTCACAATGATTTATTCTTCCTTTTGTGGTTCTTCTTCTCTTCTGAGAGTTTCTTTATGAATTCCTTGGGTGTCAGCTTGAACTTTAGCATCTCAGTCACAACACTGATAGCTGTTAGTGATCCAAGTGGTTTCCTGTCAGATACAATGCCTGGCTTTCGTTTCTCAGCACCTAATCTAAAAACTCGTGCTGTTATGCAAAACAGAATGCTGAAACAGAGTTAGGAGACAAGAGCCAAGGGGTCAGGCCTGAATCTCACCTGGCAGATCAGAGAGCTTCCGACCTGCTTTTTCCAATTTCCCTTCAAGTTATTTGGGAGAGGGATTTGTGTCATCCAGATTTAGATGGTCATGCATTTAAAGAAACCATTTTCAAGACCCTCTGTAGTTTGTGATAAAGCCTCTAATGCACACAGTGTGCTTCAGGGGATAATTCATCTGATCTGTTTCATCTTTAAACCTGGATTCTAGGCAGCCAAACCAGTATCTTCCATGCAGCTGTGCTTGGTTTCAGTTATATTCTTGTCTCTGCAAGTTGGTTATTGCAGGTATATGAAGGAAACACCTGTAGTTTTCCAACTGAAGGCAAAGCAACTTTGAAATGGAGAAAGAGTTCAGCTGGCAAATTATCAGTCAGGAATAGAGAGCTGAAATTTTGGTACTTGAGTGTTGATAAATGAGTCAAATTCTTTTACTTTTAATGTGGTTCCCAGGACACCTGTCATTAGGTTAAAAATCACAAAGGTTTTTCTCCCGATGAGCCACATAACCATCTTTTTTGCAGCTCACTGTAAAAACTGCAAGCAGAAGAATAACACTGAATCAGAAGAACACAGCACCCTTGTCACCATGAGCTGCACTACAGTAGGCTGTTATGGTGACAGATTTGATTGGTCAGCTATGGGATGAATCACAAAACAAAGTTGTAGGTCAAAAGTCAGTTTTATATTAACTAGCTTCTATTCTAGCCTTAAGGATGTTTATTTTTTCCTGGCAAATTCTGGGTCATATTTTGGATACCATCTGTATGGGATACAACCAGGAAACACATAATACTGGGAACAAAATGTCTTGAATGCGCTCTCCACACTGCCACTATACTCAGGCATTGGTTTATCCAGGCAGCTGGCTTTAGTGGATACAGCTATCCTGCCAAGACATGTTGTAAACAATGACATCTGTTTGCTCATCAGTGGCTTCTCCCATCATAACCATAGTAATGAAAAAGGTAGGATTCCTATAAAATATCTGCAACCACTTTTCGATTCTGCATATGCTTTTTAGGACCTAATGTGCTGTAAGAGGAGCTTACTTTAGAAGAAACCTTCCCTCCCTCACACCACTCCTTGCTGCCTCTTCAATCAATAATTCGGAATTATTCGGTATAAACTTCTAACTAGCTTCCTAAAGTTCATTCAAAATTGTTATCCAAATTGAATAAATTACACCTATTTTCCAACTGAGGAACATATCAGGACAGTAGAAGGGCAAGTTAAAGGGAGTTTTTGCTGCACTTACCTGTTTGCCCGATGTTGCTGTTAGTATTAGCTTGGCAAAAACATATTTTTTTTGGGAAGCATATTACCTGTTTGCTGTTTGGATATGCAGATAGTGGGTCATTCTCTTTTAATAGGGATATTTGAAACCTGAAGAGGTGATTTGTTGAATGTTTGCAAAAAACAGTATGGGAAACGCTACCTTATAATGGCAATAGAAAATATGCCTCTCACTGTATATCTAACACTGCTTCTTGTACCCCTCTAAGACTGCTGTTCAAGTGATGTAGTCAGTTCAGATCAGCACAGTCACCTGAATTACTCTGAGTTATCCTCGCTGAGAATTTATCCTGTTTATTTGTCTGACTCAGCCAATATAGTATTGTCTAAGTGCACTGTGACTGATCATCCCACAAACTGGGAAACATTGCTTTGGATTTAAAATGAATTTGAATTTTTACTGACTTTTTTTTTCTTTTTCAATGAAGAAATGATAGTTCACCTTTTCTTATGCATGTTTATGGGAATGAGAGAAAAGTTACCTCCACTATGAACTGATGAGAGAATTAATCTATCATGAATTACTGTAACTACACTCAGTGCTATGGTCTATTTCTTTTAGTATTAGCTTAAGGAGAAAAGATAGTGGAGGAAAATAGGGATTGCATTACTTCTAATGAAAATAGAGGTAAACATAAAATAGGTGTACTAGTTTGTTTTTTGGCCACATGGTAATTTTTTTACCATCCTCTTTGTAGCCACTGAAAAACACTTGGGAAATTATTACAATAAAACTGGCATTAGAGGTTGTTTTTGTGTTGACAGTAGGCAATGAATAACTGCTAGTTTCTCAGTAATTGTAACATAATACAAGGACAATCAAAAAAGGCAACTCTTTATTGCGTTCATCTTGAATGTAAAGCAGAGCTGCCTTTGATTAAGTCATTAAAAGACCTGCGTCTTTTACAACAAGAGCAGCTTATTGTGTGAACACCTCTAAAAATCGCTGGTCTGCATCCATGCATCCTGAAGAACAAATCCAGTGGCACTGTTGACTAGCTAAGAGCATTACCAAAACAGGCAGTGATTTCCCTAGATCTCCAAGTAGGAATGGTGCTGTGCCTTTGATATTTAAGAAATAGTTAATGATTTTCCACTGCAGTGGAAATTTATCATCCCATGATGGTATTCATACACATTTCTATATTTTAGGCCCTTTAATAGCATGCTATGGTAACATAATTACAGCTACAAACTACTATGAATAGCAGCCTCCATGGACCTGGTATCTGCCAAATTGGTAATTGACATATCTAAGTAATTTATACATCCCTATTAGGAATAAGGCTTGGAATTTTAGCTGTGTTGTTTAGACTAGAATTGCACCCACCCCCTTAGATACATGTTGATCTCAAAGAACGATTAATAGAGACACAAGCTAAAGGTTAGTATCGTAACAATTCTATTCTCATCACTTGCAGGAAGAATGAAATCATCTAGCACTCAGAATGAAATTTTCTAAATGGGAAAACAAAAACAACATAATTGCATTCAGTGGGTTTGCTTTTACTCTGGATTTTATTTTCTTTGAAAGTTGTGGCAGTTGTAAACAGTATTCCACAGCCCTTTAGTGAGGGTTAGAATTAAGGCTGAGATAAAACTATCTGGTGAAAAAGTACAAAGTGTCACAGATACAGACAGGTACATTCCCTGATGGGGTGTATTGGGCAGTAATGAAGGTAACAGTTTCTGTGAAAAATAAGTGCATTCAATAAACAAGTGTACAATCAATTATCAAAATGGCCAATACAACTCTGTTGATAAGATATCCATACTTGCAAGAAGTCTATCTATAATATTTGGTTTTTTTCAAATGAGAAATAAATCAAGAGGACAGTTGAAATACTAAAAAAAAAAAATTTTACCTTTGCTTCATGTAGATCTTTGTTAAAAGAAAAGAAAAGGATAACAATTTTCTCTTTGCTTTTAAATTAAAAATAATCTGATAGATTAATCTGACAGTTACCGAGCTCTCCCTTTTGAATATTTATTAGTTACCACACATTTTGTGGACTTTTTTTTTGTTTGTTTTAAAGAAATATCTTTTTTTTTTTTTTTGCCTCTCAGTCTATTACATGTACTCTTTATGTCATATCATCATTCTTTAGAGATATTTCTTTTCAC
The DNA here is from genome assembly GCA_035047845.1 of Dendrocincla fuliginosa. NCBI lineage: Eukaryota > Metazoa > Chordata > Aves > Passeriformes > Dendrocolaptidae > Dendrocincla > Dendrocincla fuliginosa. The sequence continues at coordinate 43,943,185 of JAWWMO010000043.1, read as the reverse complement.
ATTGCTTATAGAGAGACTAAATTTGTAAGAGGGATCATCCCTAAAAACCTTGCTGATAATTAAAAGATTTTCTGAGTTAGGTAGTTGTTCATATTGAGGACAATGCTTTTATTTTGCTAGCTTGACTTCATACGGAGTTTACTGTTTTATAATATAATTTCTGTTTGAGGTATTTCTCCTAAAAAAATAATACTGTGTTTTGAGTTAACTTGTTGGTCACTGACTAACTCAGTATTACAAGGAAGCAGAAAGTTGTCTTGCCTTGGCTTAAACTGAGACTTTTTAGGATGATCACATTCAGTTTTAGGGTCTTCATTCCCGAGTATAGAGGGACATGAATTTTTGTCTGAAAAGACTGAAGTGCTAGAGATCATTCACTGACCAGGAGGGAGTGCAAAGTGTTTCTAGTCTCCAAGCTACCATAATAGTTAAATAGAAAAAAACCCACAAAACCAACAATAAACCCCCAAACCACTCCAGAACTCAAACTCTAACTCAGCAAATAGCCTAGTGGTCAGACACTTTCAGAGGAAGTTTAATTCCAGGCTACTGTTTATTTGGTGTGTGCCCTCCAATTCTTACAGGCTCTCCCCTCAACCTCTCAAAATATTCTGCTTTTAATTAATTTCATAAAACATCCAATTCATGCATTTTGCTTCATACTGATCAATGTGTTTAGGTGTGAAATGGTTTCACTTGACAGATCTGCTGCTAAAACCTTTGGGTTAGTGCCTGCTGTTGATTTCATTTTTTCTGTCAAACACAGTCAGTAGATACATTGCAGTACATGACTGAAGCCTCAGCCCTGAGAGATCCATTATCACTCAACTACTTTAATGCCAGGCATTGCTTCTTGCAGCAGTCCCAGCATCTCATACCTGTAAACACAAAAGTTACACATCTGCCATAATTCAGAACCAGAAGTTGGGTAGAAGCAACTGCTCTATGAACCTTTGAGATGGGTTTTTGCTTTAGAAATGTCATTGTGCCTGTAAGGATGAGGTGAGACATAGAGTCACAGAGTAATTTAGGTTACAGGTGACCTGAGGAGCTTTCTACTCCAAACCCTGCTCAAAGCCAAGGTGGCTCTGAGATCAGACCAGGTTGTTCAGGGCTTCATCCTGTTGGGCTGTGAAACCTCCAAGGATGGAGACTGTGCAGACTCTGAATAACCTATGCCAGTGTTTGAATGACTATACTATACCACTGCTTTTCTTAGAAAATCAGTGAAATCAGTCTGTTTTATCCATCTCTCATCCATCTTTCATGCATCCTCAGGTTCCATTTTTCTGACCATCATACTTACTGTACAGTTTATAGAGCAAGAAATCAACACACAGGTAAAGGAACACAATTTGCCTTAAATTCTGAGACAGAAGCAATGGTCAGCATGTTGTAAATAATCCACATGTAAAGAAAGTCAGTGTCATGCTTTTACCTTGGATTACTGATGCATTTGTCCCTGTGACATTTAGGTATGTGCAAGATAAAACCCAATATTAATCTGCCAGGCTTCTGCAAAAAGAAATACAAAGATTTCTTTTAAGCACAAGACTTATACATTAAAGGGTTTGTTTGGGTTTGTTTGTTTTTAATCAAGACCCCTATTGCTTCTTGCTTTTAGGGCCCCAGCATAGAGATAACCATTTGATTTTCTAACCCACTCCCTGGAGTTTTCCACGAAAAAGCAATTGCCTTTAAAAAGGTTTAGAAACATTTTCTGAGCTACTGATACTGGATGGAGTAAAACACACGCCCACTCCCCCATTTACAGTGGAAAAAGTGCATTATTTTTGAGCAAAAGCAAAGCTAAAAATCAAAGATTGGGACTGGTGTGGAAAAAGCCCCCCTGGACTGCAAAGTACTGTATTTTGCAAAGAAAATGAGGTTTTAATTGATTAAAATATGAGCATTTGGAAAGCATGTCACTAGAGAAAAAAATCTACTATTTTGAAAGAAATAGTCTGTGCTCCCTGAACTCCAAAAAAATTACAGACTAGATAGGACATAATTAAAAAAATAAATTGTGCTAGTCTAGGGAGTAATGAAAGATGCTATTCACAATTCACTTATGTGTTACTTTAAAGACATCTTGAGTACAGAGAAGTAGAATACAGTGATAGAATTGAACTAATGTTGAGGCAAACACCAACAGCATTTCATGTTGGCTGTGTAACTATTATCTAAGTAGCATAGCTTTGCAGCGGCAGGTATTAGGCTTTTGAAAGGTTATCCTCAACAGAAAATCACAAACAAACGACAAATCCAAGGGAAATCAAATACAAAGGCTGACATTAACTCAAGAGTGTTGACACATTTAGCAACTAAACATCAGGAAATGCCACAGTTCTGTCTGGCTATGTAATTGTGCAGCTGCTTTTTCCTATATATCACAGGCTGATTACATGGGTGCCAGAGTCTCTCAAACAGAATCTAACAGATAGAATGGCCCTACACAGATATAAAACTCTGTATGTGTTCAGTATTTCTCACCAATGTGTCTGTAGCCAGGGAAAAATTTGTAGTTATCAGGTGGATAGGAAATACATTCAAATGATGACTAAGAGGGCTCAAGCTCTGGTGAAGTAAGTCATAGCTCCACCATTTCAAGAGCCAGAAAGACCTCTGTAAGGGATCTCCAAATAAATCTTGAATATAGCCTGAATGTTCCTGTGGAGGAGTATAAAAAATATCTCTGGACACTGCAAGTTAATATGTTGCTTTTCCTAGAAAAATGAAATCCAAAATGAACATGACATGGAACCATGGAGTTTTGCCTGAGAGACCAGTGGTTGAGATTTCAGAGCTGGCCTCTAGCTGGGATCATGTGTGAGATTTACAGGTAATGTTCCCCTGTGACACAGTTCTGTGTCTCCAGTCTTGCAGCTGCCACCCACACCTCCTGCTATGCTGGCCTGTTGCTGTTACACTCAACTTTGGCAGGCTGCAGAAGGTCCACTGAACTGAATCTCTCGTCTTTCCTTTTTCTCTGGTAAGCCCTCCCAAAACACGAGCTACAAGACTCAGGTAACAAACTATAGCAGAAACATTTTGAGTGTGTATGTGCCTGTGTATGAAAAAAAAAACCCACATGTCAGAAGGAAAGAAAATCACAGGAAAGGGAAGCGCCCCTGGGAGACCAAGGGATTCTCTCAGAGATGCAGAAGAGGGAAAGGAAAATGAAGTCAGTTAGCTTCTTAAGGCAGAAGGGACAACTGTCTTCTTCCTATGGATTTACAGGTAAAGGGACAGATATATGTAATTTCTAAAACAAGTTTTGGATCCAGACACGAAGTTCTGCTCTACTTGCTACCTTATACTGTTGTCTGACCAAAGAACAAAGCGAAACAGCTGCTGTGTTTTAATCAACAGTTATAGTGTATCACTATGTGATGTAATTTCTAGCTATGCTTTCTATTGATACTATCTAAGTTCTTTTTGGATCCTAGAAACTGTCCATAGCACCATCCCAGTGGTGCTCTTTTCATCTCTTCTCATTCATTCTGGTCAGATCAAAGTGGACAGGATTTTTAGGGATTTGCAGGTGGTTCAGGAGTTGTTGCGGGGCCTGAAATGGGGAAGAAGCTTTCCTAAGGTGTAGTGGTGTAAGTCACAAGCTTTCTGCTCTCCTCAACCATTCTTCTTGTTGCTGGATCTGCAGCATGTTTGGGGAGCAGGAAGAACTGAGGTGTATATTCACCAGCACCTGGGAGGCGGGAGGTGATAGGGAGAGGTAGGTGAGACCTTTCTTAGGCCAGCTGTAGTAAGAAGGCAGGGGAGATAATAGTAATAAATAGACTGGGAACTAAAAGAAAAAGAAACTCATAGTAGTAGTTGTGGTAATCACCCGTGCTCTGAAGCAAGTGGCTTCGGAAAAATCCACCCTTCAGTCATGTATTCATTCTTCCTTCTTTTCTGAACGTTCTTATTGTCAGAGTGTCTTTGATAGAGTGCGGACTGAGTGGGCACAGCAGCAGGCTTACAGTGCTGTGTAAAGAAACATTTTATCACTTTTCCCTGATGTGGTAGTTCTGTGTAAACAGCAAAAAACTGGATACCTTCATCCAATGACTTCTGGTTCACCCTGTGACTTCTCAACAAACACCTTATCAAACTCAATATATTGTTTACCATAATTTTCTGCATATGGTACTGCAATAAGATTTTTCATTCATGTAACTGGTTTCAATGTAAACTAACATGAAGAAACAGCTTATGCTAGATTAAACAGTTTGCCTGCCTGTGAGGTATTCTGGGTGCTCAGAAATAGGGGTTGGATGAGCAAATAATCAGTGTTTCATGTGAAGGCACACAGGTGTTTGGTTCAATGGGTAACTTGTAAAACATGTTTGGAGTAACTCCAGGAATTACTGGAGTGTTGGGTCAGTTTGCCTCCTTCCTTCTTTTTCTCCTTTCTCTGCCATGTAGGACTACATTTTCCTAGAAGACTGGGTTTTGTTGCAATTACTTGGATTGCCAGCTGTATTTCCATCTTCCTCCTGTCAGACAGACAAATTTAGAGAGGGTGGGTTGTATTTAGACTCTCATTAGAGAGAAGAGAGGTCTGGTTGATGCAAGCAGTATAAAGAGAGAGGCAAAGGCACTGAACGTTCACAGATGGGATCCTGCAAATGAGAGGTGTGCTCTGTCATGGATGGAGGCAGCATGCAGAGGAGTATCAGAGCCAAGAGGTACCATCCTCCATTGCTGCAAAGCCTTACCACCAATATTTGGTGGTAAGATATACCCTCCCCAGTAGCTTTATTCTTGCTCCTGTAGAGAGTGAGGAATGGTCCTCTTCATAAGGTATAGGACATTTACTTCACTAAATGCTTTTTTCAGCAAGTCAGGAGTTAGGGGAATTGGGGACAAATAAATTGCCTGGGAGGACAGGGGAATTTACCACACTATAGAGCAAAGGATGTACCAGGCCCAAGGGGACTGTTTATACCTTGGTTTATCTTGGTAAGCCAGAGGGAAATGCTCTGTCAAATATGTTAAAATTCATTAAAGCTTTAGAGAGAAAAGCAGGGTCTGGATAACCGGATGTTTGGATGGAGTATGCTCTGGCAGTTGGTTATTAGCTGTTATAGAAGTAGGACAGGAACAGGCAGTCTGATCACAATAGAAATAATAATATGCTGATCTTTTTTTGTTTTTCTCTGTCCCACCCCTCCACGACTGCCTGCTTGTTCCTCAGAGATATCAAACCTTTGGCCACAGCAGTTAGTAATGTGGTTTAAACAGCTGTCGTTTTGCATCCTGATGGCCGTTTAGCTCCCTTTTATCCTCTGTCCCAGATGCAGGGCTTTCTTTTCATTGATGATGTGCTTGCATGGCTCCTTTGCTTGAAATACTGACTATCCTTCCTGAAAAAGGTCTTCCTCGATGCTATGTAAGGCAAAATAACTGCCCTCCCAACAGTAGTTAAATTTATTGTGGAACATTTTTATTTGTTGATGTTTGTTTATTGTTAAATACTGGCAGCTAAGCAGCCATTGTCCATGATGGTGTGGGTGAATCTAAGCAGCACAATGGGCTGCTCTGTGACCATACTTTTTCTCTTGTGTTTTCTTTTCCGTGGGCAAGTCAAAACAATATAGAGCTATTTCAGTCCCAAGCCCTGAATAAAGGATTAAGAATTTAATGAAGAAATACTTCCAACTCTTGAAGAAAAAGCAGCTGAACCTTTTTCTTGTAAAGAAATCAATGACTTGTCATAGAATAATAGAATGGTTTGGGTTGGATGGGATCTTAATTGTCATGTAGTTCCAACCCCACTGCCATGGGCAGGACATGTCCCACTAGACCAGATTGCTCAGGGCCCCTTCCAGCCTGGCCTTGAACACTTCCAGTGATCAGGCATGCAAAAATTCTCTGTGCAACCTGTTCCAGTGCCTGACCACCCTCACAGTAAAGAATTTCTTACTAGCATTCTATCTAAACCTACTTTCAGTTTAAAGCCATCTTCCCTTGTCTATTGACTTCTAACCTTTTGGACTTACAAACTGAACTAGGAGAAAATACTAGCCTGCTAAAAGTTATCAATGGCTGCTGTCATACAAGTGGGATTCAAAGACCACCAAAGGCATAGCTCATGTGCCAGGGCTTCCAGATAAGCTTTTCCAACTGAATACTTTCAAAGCCGTGGCACAGTCAAGGGTTTGCTGGGATCAAATGACAGCAGTTAGATTTCCCATAGATGTACAGTCCAAATCAAGACTGTGTAGCCTTGATATTAGTGAGTATTTCACCTGTGGATATGGATGTGAAAGGCACATCCTCAGTCTTAACCATTTTTAGTAGGTTTTACTTATGCTCATGTCCTGCCAGAGGAAAGCATGGCATCTGGCACTGGTGAGTTGACAATGCTGCTGCAGAAGACACCGGCTCAATTACTTCTCCTTTACTCTTAAGGACAGTTAAATGAATGAATCTCTAATTTCTTTCTGGTATTTTACCACATAGTGGAGTTTTATCAGAAGAATGAGACCATGAGGCACTTCTGTATATGTATACATGCAGTAGATTATACAGACTGGGAGAAACTTATACAATGTTACCATATGACAAATTCTAAAGTCCCACAGTTGATCAAGACTTAAAATGTGACAGATTGTAAATATAAAGAATATAAAGTATCTTGACAAACAAAGTCTGATAATTTCTCCATTACTGTCACCTTTCTTGCTTATATCCTGGAGGGATCACTGACTTAGGTGGTCCTAACACTTAGAGGATTTAAAAAAGGATATGTCTCGCTTCTTATTTTTGTAATAAAAGGAGAAGGTAAAGAGCAGAAGAGAAAGATAAGAAAAGGAAATTAAACAAAATGAAGGAAAGAAAGGCCAGTAACAAATATAGCACTAGTAAGTGGAGAGCTGCCTTCCACCTTCTTGACCAGCAGAACTGAGACTGTCACCAAAGCTTGAAGGACTCCTGAGGAAGAAAGGAGGGTTTGGGGCTGTAGAAGCATTGCCATGAAACAGTGGGGACCGTGCCCTCCACCATGGGTACTGTAAGATTGATCAAGAGTATGAGTCATAGTGTATGATAATTCCTCTCAGAAAATATCTTAACAGGGAGGAGCATTTTGGGGAAAATAATATGTTTTCTGCCCACTTTTATGATTATTTCATATCTTAATGTCTGTGAGGTGCAGGGCTTTTTATTTTTTTTGATTTTTTTAATTGTTGTTTTATTTTTTAAATCTTGTCTGTTCAGCAATCACAAGCACTGTGACTTGGGTTGTTCACTTGAACATGAAGCAATCCCCAGCTTTGGGCCTCTGAAGTTCTGTCATAGCATCTTCTGCACTCGCTATATCTAGACATTGTTAACATGTTCCCATGAGTGCTTAAAGCACAGATTTTCCTGATTAGAAATAATAGTAGCAGATAAAAGTTTCTTATAATGAGCAAGGAGTTAATATGTCAGTGGGAAGTCTAGTTACAGACATAAAAACCTAAGTGTCATTTCATATTATACGTATTTATTATTGTTTGATTTTTATTTTTTTTTTGTTGGTGCAGAAGCACTTTCACCAACTCTGCACAAAATGACTTGAGGACACCCTGCAGTGACTGAAGTCAGTGAAACCTTGCGACACATCATTGTGTCTCTGTTGAGTACATTAAACAAGCTCATTTTTATGACTTGGGCTGAGCAACCATCATAAATTTCTAAAAGGAGTCTTTATCATCCACAGAAAATTAAAAATGAAGTAACTAGTTCACCCATTTATCATACTGCATGAAGCTACAGAACTTCTTTTGTGCTGGGAATAATGGCATTGCAGGCACTAACTTTAAGGGAGATGGAACTTACATACCTTTAGTCCACCACTATTACTTAATGCTCATATGAACTGTTTGATGATGATGGAATTAGTGGAACCGCTTCTCATCAATCCATACTATCACCCCAAGACACTTTCAAATTTACTGAAGACTTGTCTAATAATGATGTTATCTGCTGTATTAAAGAAATTCATGGCCATGCTAGCATGGCAATCTTGAAAATCCTCAAGCAGTTTATAACTTGCTCACCATTGTACTAAGCAGTTGATTATAATATTTACTGGTTTCAACAGGTCTGAAGGTGAAAGTATATGGTGTCCTAAAGAAAATGTTGTGATTTTGAGTGATGTCCAAAATTTTGAGATCAAGTCTGAGCCTTAATTCGGGGCTTTCCTACCTCTTCCAGTTTGTGCATCTTTGAATTTTGTCCAATGGAGAAGTAAATCCTTCTGAAAACTTTGCATATGTAGTTAATTACAAAAGAGATAAGCTCTTTTAAAAATGTGCTCTTTTTAAAAATCTGGGTTTTTTTCAGGTACCTTGGAAATAGCTCAAAGGACTTTGAGAGATCTGTGAAGTAGAAGTTCAAAACTACAAGTTTAAAGCATAAAGAACGGTGCTCTGTGAGCCTTCACAGTAGAGACTATGGTATCTAGTAATGATAGATAGAGAGCAAACATGTTGTAATGGTAACATCTCTAAGATATTAACTATTTTGTTTTATCATTCTACAAGGTCCAGTGTTTGTTTTAGAAGGGTTGGCCATCTCTTTTCTGTGTATCTGTTTGTGTATGCGTATGTGCTGCTGTGCAATGATTGCTTTAAAAGGAAAGCTAATGTCTGTGGAGCTACCAGAGGACAGATTTTCTTTAAGCATTTTGATTTTGTAAGTTGTTCAAGTGCAAAGACAAATCCTGTCATTGTAGATGATTTATTTGGTGGGTAGGAAAGTTGTCTGCAGCACGTGGATTTATTCTGAACTGTAAAAAGCTACAACACTGTAGAAATTTCTTGGATGTACTGATGTGTATGAAAGGTGTTGTTTGCAATATTTGACACTGCAAGAATAAGATAAAAATCTGTCTTCTCAAAAAGTCCAATTATACATGATGTAACTGTAAAATTTGCTGTGTGGTTGTGAGGATAAATTTGAAGTGAAAATAAACATTTTCCTGTTTTTATGAGCTCTTAATTTGTATAATGTTACATGTGTATTCATGTATTCCCGCACATCTTCCTGAAAGTTTTTATCCTTTCTTATTTTCTGAACATAATTTTTCTTTGGTTTAAATATCTGTGAGGTAAGCAATTCATACATTTTGCTTAACACAAGGTGGCAGTAAGACATTGTCCAGTGGCATACAATAGCTTGGGTCGCTTGTTTTTCCCCTTGTTTACTTAGTATTCAGATAACAAAAGGCCTCCTGACAAATGAGCATTGAAAACAAAAGAGGTTGCAATAAGAACTTTTTAAAAAGCGCACAGATAAAGAAAATGCTCCAGATAATATTCCAAATGATTTTTTATATTATAGTAAGCCAGGTTGTATCATTCTATGGATGGTATCACAGATTGCTGTGTTTTTTTCTTTTCCCCCTCTGTTGTTATCATTTCCACAGAATTTGCACATTAAATAAAACTATTCAGTGCAAAGTTGGAAATTTACCCAGTTTTGCAATTGTAATTTAACAATATTCCCAATATTGGTTGAGATTCTACATGTTGGAAAGGACAAAGCTTTCTACCTCAGTTCTTTGTTGGCTAGAAAACACTCCAGTGTCCCTGCATTGAGTAGTAGCTATAGTGATAAACTCCTTTTCAAATGCAGTGAGGGGGAGAAATAAAGAGCATCGTGCCAGAGTATTTCACTGACAGTGTTAAGAGAGATTTTTTAGCTTGTTTTGGTCAGATATAGATCATATGGTAACAATCCTGAGTGCAGGCAAGCAAGCTGCAAATGTAGCTGCTGTTTCTTTTGTTATTCATATTCCAGCAGGCCCAAAGCAGATTCAAAGCACAGCTGGTCTACTGGACATGCTAATATGACTAAATTGATCCTTGTGGGACAGTTTATGGTATTTTAGGTCCCTCTTACTTGCAACTTCCCAGAATACTATGAAGCACTTATATAGCATATTTATGGCTAGCTGTTCACCTGAAATGAAATTTTGGCAGGATGACACTAAGCTCCCAGCATCCACTTGGTTTGTCTGTATTCTCTGTACATATTAACATACTTGTTGAGAACAACCCCAAAATTATAGATGTTTCAGACAAGCTGATTTAATGGCAACTCTGCCTCCTTGTTTCGCAAGTTATACACACATGGTTTATTTTCCAAGAACTGGTTGGCAGAGATGTCATTTTGTTTTTCTCCAGAATGATTTACTTGTAGCTCGTAAACCCCAATAACACTGTTGGTACTGTGAGCTCCTCTGCATGTGAATCACACACACAACATGAAATATGCATCCCTTAGTACCTATCAAAAATCAATTAATTTTCTAATGTCAAAATACTGTTAAGTAACAATGTAGACCTACTTCTTCCCTTGCTTACCCCTTATAGTTTTGCCCTTGAATACTTGCCATCTAGACATGAATTATGGACTTTGGAACTAAAAAAAATAATGCAGTTTTCAGGAAGAAAATTCCCAACTCTATAAGCTTGATTTTATGCTAATGGCTTTCATAATGAAGAATATCCCCTACAAACCACCTTTAAACTAGTATTTGAACGATTCTTAATGTGTGATTTATGCATGACTACAGAGTTTGAAGTAATAAAATTGCATACTGTAAAAGTTACCATCTTGATTGGCTATGTATGACTGCTTGAGATAATAATAAAACTGAGGGTCAGAAAGACTCTTCTTGGAATCTTCTTAGGATTCAGTTATTGTCCAAGAACTCTGCTAAGTGTTTTGTTTGAGATTCATGATTTTTGCATCATAAAATCAAAAAGTGTTGAAGTATTACTAGTAGTAGAACATGAGGTGCTGAACTAACAAGTTGGGTGTTTTTTCTTTTTATAGGACTAAAGATAACAAGTGCTACAATACTTGCTGCTAAATGATATTTATTCACAGAGAATAGGGGCTTCTTCTTCAATATATACCTGGAGTTGCCTTGGATGGGAGCACAACAAATCTGATACTGCTTAAAATGTGACTATTCTAAACACAAAATGGAGACTCTATTGTAAAGGAATCTTCTCTGAAAATCTGCAGCTACTTGGGAGGTCTCTCTAAGAGAGTTTTAGTATCTGTTAACATTCCTTTGAAGCTTTTACATTATCTTTATTTTAATCACATGCCACCAACCATAACATTAATTTAAGTTTGTAAACCTGAAATAACGTTGCATTTTTGACACCCTCATATTATACTTGGAATGGCTGAAACACTAGTAAACAGAGCTATTCCAATGAATGCCCCGGGGAAGGACATGCCAAAAAAAGCCAACCGCACACTCCATGAAAAAGGTCTGAGGTCAGACAGTTTATATGGGAGGCAAACTACATGGCTGGGATTATCCTGGCTAATTGTGGGTTACAAAATGTCTCTCTCAGGTTTATGATGGCCAGTTGCTGTATTAGCTTTCCATATCTACATCTGTTTGTAGGTGTAGGCGAAACTCAGAAGTGGTCCTTTTCTTGAAGGCTTTTTGTACAGGAAAGTGTGGATGAGATGCTAGCACAGGCTCTATTTGAATGGACTTGCCACGCTGTTTGTATACACAGCAGACAGATTTTCACTTTTCCAGCTTCTCTACACAGAGAGCAGTTCTCTGGCATGAACTATGTTTTGTATGCACATGAGGAATTTGATCTCTGCTGAGAAGCCGGATAACTGAAGGGTTAAAGATACTTTGAGGAATTTGAAAGCAAGTTAAGATGTCTACATAAACAAGGCCATCCTGTCAGTGAAGTATTTCTTACTTTCTGCTTCTAATTAATATATGCAGTCACATCTTTTTCATGCAAACACGTGATTTCCAGCTCTTTTGTCAAGCCTATTAAAACTGGTACAGCAATCCCTGGTTTCAGCTGGGTTAGGACTTGAACATCAGTAGTTACGAGCTGCTGGGCAGTTTTAAGTCAAACCAGTTTGAAAGAATTTATGACTTAAATCCTCTGGGGCCGTATAAATATTACACCTCTTTTTTTTTCCAAGCATCCAATTAAAAAGTTTATTATGTGGCACGAAGTCTGGACTAGAATATGCTTGTTATATTTACTGTGAGATTCTCCTCTTGTGCACAGAGGCAGGAGTTCTCTTTCAGAAGGCAGGATTGTGGACAATAAGAAGCTGAATAGTAGGTTGGTAGTGTTTTTTGGCAAGTAGTCACTACTCTGTTTTATAATTCTAGATTACAAAGAGGACCCCAGTGCTACAGATTCAAGCTTTACTCACAAATTCTCTGTGCCTTTGTGCATAGAAAAGAACTAAAGTATTAAGTATATCTTAAATGGAAATTGAAGAGATTGTGATGAGTTTTTCTTCTTACAGTAGGTCAAGAAGTCATATATAACCCAAGCAAGTGGAGAAAGACACTCTGAGCAGTGCAGATCCTGGTATTTGTCAACCCAGGTTTACAATAATTTAGCAAACTCTGAACTGTGTGCTCCTCTTATATCATCAGTTGCTTATAAGCTTATTACTCATCCCTGAAGGCTGAACTAATTTTCTCTGTGGTCTTCATACTGAGTATTTTGGAAGTGGCAATATAAAGGAAATAAATTCTTTCTAATTTCATACGAGAAAATTCTTAGATCAGCACTGAGTGCCTTTTGTATCTTGTTATTGATGGACAACTTGACTCTGAGCACAAAGTACAAGAATTAGACTCCCGTTTCTTTGCTTTTAAGAATAAACTACTTTAAGGTTAGAGTGTGTGTCTTATCCTATAAAATCTTTGGATTTATTCCTAACTACAGAAGCATTCTTGTACAAGTGTGTTGGTAACACTGTCTAGCAAATACCCAGTTCAGAACCACAGAACATGTCCTCTGAGATTCACAAGTGTGGAATGTGAAATGGTGACACTTCCACCATCTCTATCCCTTTTCTGACCCCTGGATTGTCACTGACAGCTCTAGCTTAGAAGCCAGTAATTGCTTTACACAGAAGTAGAGATTCAGGGATTTCCAACTGGGGTTTTTAATGAGCATAGGAAGTGAAGGAGAGTAAAGAAAAATGCTTTCATTAACTGTAGGAAATGCTAAGTTAGAGAAGTTAGTATGCCTTGTCTTGCTAATAGATTCAGCTGCCTACCTGCAAGGGCAGAAGGATGCCTCTGTTAGGAAACACTGAGACTCCAAAGCTGCTTTGGGGCTGGGACACCTAAACCTATCACTTCTCTGTTATCAAGTGACTTCTCTGTTATAAAAGTGACCTTTCTTAAAGCAGAAAATTTGAATGACTAGGACATTTCCCCAGATACTAAGGGAATTTCTGGGTTTGCTTTGGATTATAGGCATGCTTCATATTTCAATATATCTGTTTTGAAAACAATAAAGTGCTACTGAGTTCTGAGGAAGAAAGTTTGACATGTTATTTGCCTGAGACCAAGTAAGAAAAACTTTGTATTTGATGGAACGTAATGATCAAGAGTTGCCTTTAAAATTAGCACAACACAGAGGGCAGAAGAAATTTGTTTTGGGGCCAGGCTAAAGAAATATTTTCTCAGCTCTTCCTGTCTTTGATTCTTTGATAAAGAATCAGGTGTGTGCGGAGAAAAGTTTATTTGTGGCAATGGAGAAAAATTAATACTAGAGTTGACTGAGATCACAATAAATATTTTATATGGAGACCAGTATTTTGTATGAGATGCCCAAATCTGGGACTGAAATTTCTGTTCTATAGAACAAACCAGCTTATGATCTACTTCATTAAGCAGCTCATTACTTTTTCAGGTAAACATTTTTCCATATCTGGGTCCTTCACCAGATATTACTGACTTCCATACATTTGGTTTTTGTCCCTGTGCCAGTGAGTCCATATAATTTTTAGTTGTATTACTTTTACCAGGCAGAAGTAATGATGTTTGCTCTCTTGTAGCACAGTGTTGTTAAAGAGTTTTGTTTTGTTTTGTTTTTCTTTATTTAAAGGCCATACCCATAAGTTGAAAGTCGTGATTTTAGAGAAACCAAGAAAAGAGAAAGAATTAAGGCCTCCTAAAAAAACCCACCCACTCAAACTGTTAATTTTCCAGGTACACGTGGATGTTCCATCCATACTAGAGAACAAAATAACATAGGGTTCTTGTCTCCCCTGCCAGTGATGCCTCAAAACTCTACCTTTTATTCTGCTCATTTGCAGTGATTTAAAAAACCCCAACGAACAAAGGAACAAACAAACAAACTTCAAAACCCAAATATTAAAAAGCTGGCCAAAGCAAAAGTTTTCTAAAGCTTCAAAGATCTTTTTCTATTACTGAGACTTCAGTAATGGTAGCTCGCAGAATGTTGCAGTTATTATTGGCACTACAGAAACCACAGAAACACCATATGAGTCCTTGTGATTATTCTAAATGGGTTACTGCAACAAAACTTGCCTGAAGTAGGCCTAGTAGAGCAATATGAATGTGCAGTTTTGTTGGCAGTACTCTGAATAGTTTGAAGCCCTGGTTCAAAAGTTCACCTCTTTCTTGGCTAGAAGGCATGTTAAAAGCCTTCCCCAGGGAAATGACACTACCAGGCAATGAGTTAAAAATACTGATTTATCATATTTGATATGTTAAAAACAAACAGAAAGTGTATCTATGCCAGATTTAAAGTGCAGGTTTCAAAGTAATAATGAATGTGATTTCAGAGGGATATGATTCCCCGTTGCCTGGCTCTGTGTCTTTGACTTCACAGAAATGGAGTCTCCTGGATCTCTAACTGGTAATACCATACCTTATACTGGGGACAGGAACCTGAATAAGGGTGGGTTCCAGATCCACAGTGGAGATCCATCATCTAAAGAGCACCTGTTGTAGTCCCTAATTTTTACATCTGAACTGACAGAATAGGTAAAGGGGTTTTTGTTTACCTCTGGGTGTCAAACAACCTAGTCACCTGTTGTGGTTTAACCCCAGCTGGTAACTAAGTCCCACAGAGCCACTCACCCACATCCCCCAGAGGGATGAGGGAGAAAAATGGAGGTATAAAAGTGAGAAAACTTGTGGATTGAAATAAAGACAAATTAATAAGTAAAGGAAAAGCTCTGTGTGAAAGCAAAACAAAACAAGGAATTCATTTACCACTTCCCACGGGTGTTCAGCCAACCCAAGCAGAGCAGGGTTCTGTCACACATAATGGTGACTTGGGAAGACAAACACCACCACTCTGAATATCCACCCCTTCCTCTTTCTTCCTCCCACTTTATTTGCTGAGCATGAAACCATATGGTTTGGAATATCCCATTGGTCAGCTGGGTTCAGCTATTCTGGCTGTGTCTCCTCCCAACTCCTTGTGCACCCCCAGCCTTCTTGCTGGTGGGGTGGTGTGAGAAGCAGAAGAGTCCTTGATGCTGTGTAAGCACTGCTCAGCAGCAACTAAAGCATCCCTGAATGATTAATGCTGTTTCCAGCACAAATGCAGATTGGAGCCCCATATCAGCTATTCTGAAGATAATTGACTCTACCCCAGCCAAAATCAGCACATCAGTTCTTCTGCTCCAGCTGCTGGTCATGCTGGGTACTGTCCATCCGCAAGTGCTGGGATAAGAGCCACTGTGTGGTTGGAGCTGGTACCAACCCTTCAACGAGGACTGTAGAAAGAAACAAATGCCTTACCCGAGGAGTGTCAGAGTGGCAGAAACATTTCCTGAATCAAATTCTATCTCAAAACCAGACCTAAGAAGAAAAGTGCAATCTTACACTTTGTATTAATCAGATTAATTCTCTGAATCAAGCACCCTGAATCTCTCATGTCTGGACTTCCAAAGTGGAAGCTCTATTAGTAGGATGCCTCACTTTTTTTTGGTGAGCTGAAATTAAAATATACTTGCAATCTGTAGAAATCCTTAGACTTCCAATTCCCTGTAGACTCACAGGAGCAAAACTAATGTGAAAATAAATGTTACTCTGGAAGAACTACTTTGCTTACTCTGATGTATGAATATGTTATATAATTACTGAAGTTGTTTATCTCAAAATGTGCTTCTGTTATGCTAGATGATGTACAAATGTACCTGGAAAAGATGGTCTCATCTCCAGGGAGATCTTAAAGTCTCTGAAAGTGAGGGCATCTTTTCCTTTCTGCAACAAGTGTCAAGGGTCAGCTCAAGCTCTTTGGATGTGAAGTGCTCTTGAGAACCACATAAGAGTTTCTGTGTTTTTTCTTTCTTTTTTTTTTTTTTTTTTTTAAATGCTCTCTCTTATACAAGGCACTTCACAATATTAGCTCAAGTATTTTTTGTTTTCTGATAAGACTAGTGAGTAATATGCAATACGAAAAACAATGAAAGTAGTACATTCAGTTCAGGCTTTGATGTTAAAATGAAAATAAAATACAAATACCTATCTTGCTGCTGTATAAGTGCATTAAACAACAATGATAACATGGTAGAGCTGAGTAGAAAATCACTTTGTGACAGATTTTATTAATGGACTATGGTACAGATAGATCAGCTAGACTGATGTTTTTTTGATAAAAACTTGTCAAATTCCTTACCTTCCATGGAAAACTGTCTGACACTTTTAGCAGTATTTGCAAAATATTTTTTATAATCTGTTCATATTACATATTAAAATGGTGCTTAGTAGTAAAGTTGGATGTTGTGGTGTATTGTAGTGAATTAGAATTTATGTCCCTGAGGTAAAGAGTGCTTTTTAAGCAAAGAGATAATTTGACCCAATATTGATTTCTGGAGTATATTGCTAGTTGCTGGTCTCCAACTAAGCTTTGTGCCAGTGACCACCACACCCTGGGCCTGGTCGTTCAGCCAGTTTTCAACCCACCACACCATCTGCTCATCCAGCCCATACTTCGTTAGTTCGCTATGAGGATCTTATGGGAGACAGTGTTGAAAACCTTACTGAACTACAAGATGGATTACATCCATTGCTCTCTTCTACCAAGCCATACAACAGTGCCTCGGATAGCTTTTAGCAAAAATGCTTCTGAATCCCCTTGAAATTCTCTTCTCTCATCCCTCCCCTTTCTAGTTTCCCTCTCTTTCAGATAACTTCCTTCTATTCTCCTTAAACACCCAGCTTACTCTGTTGAAGTAGAGTCTTTTCCCTTTCTTGCCACTACAGTCACTAGTAGCCAGACTATGACAGATGTCCCTGACTTACCACACTGTAGGGGAGCCTTTTGGCTGGGAACAGCCAACCTCAAATATTTTTTTATCCTGGCTTCCTTTCACTAGTGGAGGCAAGACTCATGTTTTATTGCTGCAATCCCTCTTAATGCCTCCTGTGAAATGCTCCCAGACTCATACACAAGTAGGCACAGAGAGTTCTCTACCAGAGGCATGGATCAAAGGAAGGTAATACTACAGGAGAGTGGAAAAAAAAAAACATTGAAGGATAAGAGTGGCAGTTATGGGACCAAGAAACCAGGGTGACAGAAAAAATTACTGGGAAGTACAGAACTATCTCACAGTTTTTTCAATTATGGCATGAAAATGTGTGAGAATATCCATGCTGTAGTTCCTTGAGGATGCATGTGGTATCCTTGAGTGCTTCATGAGAAATGGGACTTCAGGACTGTGACTGTTGAGGTTTTAGAAGCCCTTTGTAGCCCCTGAGGTTGTCCTTCCCTGTCTTCCCCCACCCTGTGGCACTCTGAATAAGATATGGTGGGGATTCCTGCAAACACAGTCCACAGGCTGGTGCCCATGGGATGCTTTGGCAGAGGAAGGGAGTGACAGCCATTCTCTAGCTTTAGTTTCTAACCCCTGAATCTTGTTCTGCCACTGTAGGCATGACGGACAGTCTATTGGAAATCTCTTCTCCATACAGTTCCTTGTGTAGCTTGGCAAGATCTCTAATCTTTCAGCTGAAGAATTTCAATGTGCTTTTCTTATCAGTCTCTGTGCAAGACAGATTTTTCTTAAGATCAGGCTGTTTTTGTAGCCCTCTTCTGAATTCAACATCTTAACAATACCTAAAGGTCAGAGCAGTTAAGAATAAATTTAATTCTGATTTTCTATTTTTATTTGGTTATGCGAATCTCCACAACACCAGAAGTTGTAAATTAATAGCAGCTGGAATATGCTTCTCTGTGTCAATGCTGGCATAGAAGCATTGGCCTGTATTTGCAAAAGCTGGTTAATGAAGGAGGAGGTTAAATTTCTTCAGAGGTCAGAACTTGAAGAGAATCATGTATGAACAGCAATGAGGGATATATCCACATATTGTGTGAAGATAGCACTTTTTACTAAACACCTTTCTTCTGTTTAATAACCTAATGCTCAAACAAGATTTGATGGCAAGGATTAAATATAATCTCAGAGTCTGTGATTCAGATTGATTCAGACTCTCTGAATCATGAGATTTAATAAAGAATGATCTATTAAATGCAATATTGCCTTCCTAAGAGTTTCTCTGAGACTTCAGGCCATCAACCACCTAACCTTGCTCCTTTAGTTTGGATGGTAGTTCAGTACAGATTCAAGATAATAGTACAGCTTCAAGGCAACTGCCTGAAGATGGGATAGCTGTGCTCTGTGTGAAGCTTCAGGAGGGAATGGAATGCATTCACATGCTCAAGAAGACAGCAGTCCTGAATCCTCTGTCCTGAATCACAGCTCCTATGAAATCATCTTGCCCTGTGTGAGCCTGGTGGTCCAGCTGGAGAACAGACTTCACTGGGGGAAGAAGGGGAGAGAAAGAGGGTAAGGGAAACAACTGCAAAAGAAGAAAGGCTGGTTTTACCATAGTTTAGTGAACTGAACTGCCTCTTTGAGACAATGCTGAATGACAGAGAGGGTGGAAAGGAGGAAGAAGTGTACCCAAGTGAAGATCTGGGAGGCAGAACCACACCCTTGGCAGCAGCAAGCTGTTAGGCTGGCGTATTTCTTCTTCCATTTTTGCCTCTCTGCTTTGTCACTTATCAGGTTGCTTCATTCCATGTTGCAGCACACTGTCACATCTCAATTTGCCTTTCCCCCCCACCCTATCTCCAGTCATGTTTCCTTACTGTCTCCTCCTCCATGTCAGTTCCTGTGGTCTATACATGCCAACACAGAAACCTTCAGCAGAGGACAGTCCAGCTTCAACTTCAGAAGAAATTATGGAAAATGGCAGATGGATTTGGCAAGGACATTGTTCTTCCACTAACTCAGAGATATTTCTCTGTTGTGATCTACAGTGGCCTGAATAATATTTTCTCAACTTAGCTGTGCTGTACCACTTTAGGTCTCCTCATTGCTAAAGATCTCTTGCTCCTTATGGATGAGGGTTTCAGTATTTGTGATCATGTGAAACTCAGCATCCAGATTCCTAGTGTTTGTGCAGTCATGTCCTTTGTCATGGCCACAGAATAATCACAGGTGTGCTCTGTTTCCTTCCCAGAGGAATCCTTTGCCTTTAAAAATGTTACCGCTTTAACTACCCCTGGGTCAGCTGTTTTGACACAAAAGTTGCAGTGATCTAGCAATCAACTCACTGGGGCTGAAGCTTCAGAGCTTCTAGGCTATTCATAATAATTAAAAATAAATAAGAAATAAATAAGGACTTCAGTTGTGGGACTTTACACTGATTTCACAAAAGAGGATGAGCCAATGCTTCGCTGAGTCACTAGAAGCTAAACTAGCAAGCACATTATTCGTTTTAATCTATGTATTGGCATGTCTTTACTTGTTCATATCACACATGTGTATTCTTATTCAGCATACACAGAAAAGCAAGCAGCATTTCATGCTGCTACAACTTTTTTTTGTGCAGAATGCCTCATCAAACACAGACTCTCTGGTGAAGAACGAGCTGACCAGTGACAGAATATATATGCTGTGGGAAGTACAGCATAGGCACCAAGTGGTCAGTAGTTCTGGCTTTCTCAATGACTGCTCTGTGCCCTTCAGTGAGGCACCTCGCCTATCTGCACCTGAGCTCATCACATAACAAATGGAGAAAATAACCCTTAGCCTCAGTAAACAGGCAGGTGGTTTAAGGATAAAAGATATATAAAATAACATTATATTGCTTTTCCTCTCAAGAAGTACAAAGCATTATGCACATTACGATACAGTCAGCAATACAAGCTGCATTTTCTAATGGCTTCATTTAAAAGCTTCAATTACAACACTTATACAATATGTGACCTATTACTGCAGTCACTGACATTTAGGGAAGTTGTCTCTTCTTTTAATATATAGTTTTGGAACTTTGCTTCTCCAGATGGAAAATCTCTTAGACAGTTTGTTTTCCCTTTAACAGTCCCAACAGCATTAAAAAACAACAATAAAAAATTCAAAACAGGGACACAGGGACCAAATACTCTGACTAGGTTCTAAATAAAAGAACATGTCAGAAGCAGAGGAGGTGATGGCACAGTGCCACCTGTAAGAATGTTGCAAAGATGGCACTGTGCTACCTGTACATCAGTTACAAAGCAGAGAAAACAAACAGAAAACATGCCAACTTAAGAGAATATCTTTGCTCTGTCTTAAGTTCCAGGGCCATACATTGGCAATTATTCTGAAACTTCATGTATGCCTCTTCAAGATAGTCCAAAAATTCTCTCTTGCCTACTAATTCAGAGTATGCATTTTCGTGGTAAAAAGATGACATGTAAAACAAGCACTCCCTCCCTCCATACCTGCTGAATGGAAAAAGCCCTGTTTCTTTTGGATCGGGGCCCTTGGTCCAACACTAGGAAAATGTTGCACCATTTCTTTCAGTTTATGAAACACATCTGTTCAAAAGCCTGGTTCAAGTTGTCTGAGACTGTCCCTTTCTTCTCTTTCTCTAGTAAAAATGTGTGAGTTAGGAAAAAATTTGGGCACAAGAGTTACTTTTCCTTAGCCTCTACATTTTCCTATACTTCCATTTGCTTTCTTTTATATGATAAAGATCGTCAGATTTTAGTTTTAGCTGGCTCCTAACAAAAGAACTATTTATGAGGGAGTGTACCAAAGCAATGATTCTTTATTTGCCTCTGAGCCCATGCCATTCTCTATAAAACTCCAAACGAGGGTCAGAAACATAGCCATATAATGAGGTGAAAAGGCACTCCTTGCAAGCTGAAAACCTTAAAAAATAGCTTGTTTTCAACTCTCAGGCTTACCTGTTTAATAAGTCTTGTGAAAGCTACCTGCCAATAATATAGTATTATGACCTTGTAGAAACCTTACCACATGAGAAAGGCAATATGTGTTTAATATTTTATTTTACCTATTAGCAATTGCATCCCTAGGTAATTATTGTGTTAGAGACAGAAGGTCCAACAATGAAAGTGCTATGTCCAGTTTTCCAGTGTACCAAGGAGTTATTTTAATGCACTTTCACATGTGTTAGTCTCTTGACAAATCTGATCCTTTATAAACTTGCTCTAGACCTCCTTATTGCTCTGTAAAAGTATAATCTTTCCTCTACAACTAGTCACTCTATTTTCTGGAGTTTTGAGAATCAGGCAGTGGCATTGCCTGGCAGTGCCCTGTGTGCCCAGATACTCTTCACAGGGAGCTCTTGGCACCTGTGAACTCTTTCACTTGTGCTGCCACCTGTGCCTTTGAACTTGGTCTCTTCTGCCAAGTCATAAACATTCTTCATGATTATATCTGTACACATTTCTTCTCACATTTATGTCACATCTGACTTTTTCTATCCCTGGTCACAATCAGTAAGGTCTCAAAAAAAATTTGAAGGAAGTAATAAAAAGATTCAGAGGAGGTCACTAGGTACTGGAAGATGTAGAGTTAGTTGGCAGCAGCTTGGTATTTCACTGGGTGAGGAAATGAATGCTTATGCTCACATCTAGTAATGACAGACTGTACTTCGTTTCCTCCCCTGGAGGAACTGAGCTTCTGCCAACTCAGGAGGAGCACAGGCACAAAAGGATGTTCACAGGAAGACATCTGAGACAGAAAAAGAAGAACCAAAAAGCTGAGTGAGGGTGGTCACTCTTTCAGAAAATTTGAGAAAAGTGCCTTGAAGTTTATAATGCTTTTGTGTATTCCAGACTACGGAAAATTCCCTCTCTGCTTATCCCTTTTCCAAAACAGGAAAAACTCTTACAAATGAGAACAAGAGTATTAATGAGAAATCATTTTCTATTTATCACCTGTTTTCTTAGTGTTTTCTTATAGTCTCTCTGCTTGATAAAATCAAGCACTGCATGGCAGCCTCTGGACAGTAATGAAATAGAACTAATAGCACAAATAAATAACAAATAACACTACTAAAACAGGTCTAAAAAATAGATTGATAAAGCAGAAGTCATCAGTGTGATCCCAAACTATGTGTTTATGATGTTGTGATTTGACTTGCCATGTTCACTGGTAGTACCTCACAAACTCCTGATTATCTGGGGAGGCTTAAAATAGGGTCATGGGGCAATCACTATCTCCCACTCCTTGCATGAATCCATACAGTACTCTCACAGAAAGAGAGGAAATGTAGGACAGCATTCAATCCACTACTCCAGTTGTATTATTTCATTGTTTTTTCTTTAAATGCACTTTATTCATTTGAACTTCTCTATTAATTCCATTATTAACAATAAAGTGTAAACCATCTAGGTACATTACAGAAACATGGGTCCCAACACGGACCTTGAACCTTGTACCTAGCCCAAAACCATATCATATCTTATTTTCTTGCCAAGTTAACCACTCAGCTCACATTTATACTTCTCAATTCTGCTGCCTTTTGATTAGTTTCAGGGTGTTTAACAATGACATGTTCATATCACATCCTTTTCCCTCCTATATCCTGGGATGAGCCACTTATCCAGGATATATTTTATTGCTTATGTGGCTAAGGAGCAGCTGAAGGGGATCTTGTCTGGGAGGTGCTGGGGTAGAGCTCCAGCAGAGTTGAGATGGGACTGTTTGTGTAGGTGTACCTGTGGTCCATCCCAGTGTCCAGCAGCACCTCATGATGGACATCTGTCCTCAGCCAGTGCCAGTGGTTGCAGAAGAGGTCTGGCTAGCCCATGCAGGCTTGGCACAGAGGCTGAGCCCAAGCACTGAGCCCTGGTGCTGCTGCTGACAGCCTGCCTGCCAGTGACACTAACTGTTGTCCTCTCCTCTGCTCTGAGCTGCGCAGGTGTCGTTGGCTTTCTCTATCCAGGTCTGTGATAGGCTACCTTGCTGCCTTAAATCGCGATGTAAACAACATCGAGGTAGGTGTAAGAAAGTCAGAAAAGACAAATGATTAGGCTGATTTCTGTCACAAGGAGTTGATAGGAAACTCATGCTGAGTACTTATTTTGGAGTCGTCCACCATATATAGTTTGCCTTACAGGTAACGTGAGGGTAAATAGTGACACAGACAATTGCAGTTACAAATGAAGTTCACATCTTTTTGGATTGTGATGGCACTTTTCCTTCTCTTTCCCTCCCTCAGTTGTATATTTGTACAACCTACTTTTATTCTTCTTTGAGCTGTGGTGAATATCAGCCAGATAATACTTGGTTATTATTAATAATGGAATTTGAATGTGGGCTCATTATAAATTAACAATTATTCTACTGGTGGAATGAGTAAATGAAAATGGAGCAAAACCAGAAATGTGTTACAGTGACTGAGCGATGTATTGAAACTAGTTTGAAAACCAGCCTATTCATGGCAAAAGAAAACTTTAAACTGGATTATGGGTTGTGCAACACAGTAGCAGGAAACACCAAGAAAAAAGAAAAATTATATGAACCGTGAGTTGGAATTATCAATTATC
This sequence comes from Dendrocincla fuliginosa, assembly GCA_035047845.1. Lineage (NCBI taxonomy): Eukaryota > Metazoa > Chordata > Aves > Passeriformes > Dendrocolaptidae > Dendrocincla > Dendrocincla fuliginosa. The sequence continues at coordinate 43,919,552 of JAWWMO010000043.1, read as the reverse complement.
AAATTATCCAATTATCAAGGAATAAATGATTCATCTGAACCTGAAAGCCTGATTTCAGAAGCCTGGAGTAAATGTGGCTCTCCATTAAACTATTGGGAGCCCATACCTCCTGAAAAGCAGATCTTCAGCAGTCAGATAAATTCTTATTGTCCAAATTAAGGACCAAAAGAAACAAAGTAAACTTGCCAAAAAATCAAGAAAAGTTATACCATTAGCTCAGGATGTATTGTAAATCTAATATATCTAAATGAAAGCATTGAATTTATGTTTTAACTGTATATAAGCCCCTAGCTCTGGATAAACTAAAGAAAAAACTTGAAGACCACCTTTTTTTAGAGAGGAAGAGAAAAGATGAATTTGTTCCTTACTCATGTACTTTTCAGCAATCCAGACTGTTCTGGGGCTGAATGACTCTTTAGGCTGAATGAGCTTATACTGTTGGTACCCAACTGACCCACATCCAAAATAGTGGAGTTCATTACAAATACTTGTACAGACCTTCCTGTGTTCATTCAAGTTTAGTAAGGAATTTTTTCTTTTTCACTAGAGAGAATGCTTGGAACTGGAATGAAGATAAACATAAAAGTCATTCCTTTGTTACAAGTTAAAAGGAAGAGATCAAGCTTAGAAAGATAACCTCTCATTGTTATTATATTGCCCTCTTCAGAAACTTATAAACTTGATAAATGCTTGAGGGTTGGGAGTAAATCTGTATTTCCACAATATCTGCAGCTTATGAGTCAGTAAGAATATTGCTTCTCCAGCTGTGATTTCATCAAAGGCAAAGCAGAGTTAAAACTACCTCACTGCAGACCCCCTGCTGATCCATAAGCAGCAAAACTGCATTTACCTCATTCACTTCCACCTTTCACATCTTTCTCACTGCCAAGCCTTTGTAGTGTTTTTCCACTGTGTGACGAATAGAAACTGGGTATTGATTGTGGCCATGCACAATGTTGTCTGTGTCTCTACCCATGGGGACACCACTCTGGTAGTGTTCTTTTCTTATGCCTCATGGAAGAGGCAAGATCCTTCTTGCTGCTCTGCCTGGATGGTTGAAAGAATAATGTCTAGAGCACCTGGTTTCTCTGGGAAGTCTGCTTCCAGCACTCTCCCAGGAGCTCCATGAAGATGAATTCCTCCTTTGTGGGTTGTGGCTGGAGGAAGGGGTCAGGATGCATGCCCAGCTATGTGAATGCAGTAACAGCTAGAGATCCTATTGGGGATCTGGAGCCTCTTGGACAGGCATTGCAGAGACAAGGGCTGACATCTGCATTATAGATCAGAAGGCTGAGACAGGTGTAAATCAGCAGCATTCACCAGCTCTCACTACTCCATGCTGGCAAGTGACAGCTCTAGACCAGGAGCAGACAGCACTTGCAGAGTCTGTGTCTAATACAGGGCTGGATCAGCATCTTCTCACACCTAGCATGGTGGGGTGGGCTTGGTTTCTCTATGCATTGCAGATAGTGGCTTATATACATTTAAGGCTGATGGTAATGAAACAAGGTACAGGCGACAGAACTAGGCTCAATAAAGCTGAAAATGATGAAGTTTTAGAAACAACAACAAAATAACAAAATAAAATGACCAAAATGCTGTTTTATGGACTGCCAGGCAATAACAAGGAATTATGTTGCTCATAACAAACTATAAGCTGGATTTCTCTTGGACAGCTATTTACAGCAATGTTCCCAAAACTGGAAAAAGTCTCACATGGACACCTTAACTTGCTCTTTTGAGGTTTTTTATAAGTCTTTCCTTCTTCAAATGTCAATTCATCTGTCTCCTCCTATTGCCACAGTGGAAGGACCCTACTGCAAGGAGCATGCTGAATCTTTTCCATTTGCCTTCCCTCATAATTTTCTGCTTACTTCCTTTCTTTGTTCATTTTCACATACAAAGTACCTTTCATCTGAATGGAAGGCTATGGGCTAAAAACTTAAATTTGTACTTTTATTTGTGGCATTAACTCTCTTGTGGTAATGCTTAAAGAAGTAGTTATGAGTGTCTAAGGTTTACCAAGCCTTGAATAGAACAGAAAAATTAAACCATACTGAATGTGTTCAATGTGTATTTAATTAAATACTTTAAATAAATATAGATGGTCTTGAAACTACAGAAAAATTAGGATGCTTTCTCTCCCTAAGAGAACCTTTCAGTTAGTTTACTTTTCAAAGCTAATGCTTTGTATTTCCAGTGCAGTAATGGTTTTGGTTAATTTAATGAGATTTTTATCTAAGCCTGGAATTGTTTAAGGAATTGCAATTTTTTTTTTTTTTTTTTAAAGAAAACTCCTGTCCTTACCATGAAGGGAGAGGATTTTGTTCCTGGTTTCATCCACTAAATTCCAGTGAAATCAGCTCTTCCATCATGGTCTGGCTGATGCCACTAAACTAGAAATTCCCCATGCTGACATTTGTCTAACATTGGTCCAATATCTTTGTTACATTGGCATCTTGATTCCAGTGTGACATATGGTAGGGAGGGAAGCAAAAGATATCTTCAGATGTTACAGAACAGAATGGAAAAACTCCAGATGAGAAAATCTTTAGACCACTTGAAGAATACAAATGGTCAAGCTTGAGTGCCAGACTGTTTCTTTGTTTGACAGTGGATACAATCCAAAAGCTGCCTGAGGCAGGAAGACAATCCACTTAACAAGCAGTGAGAGAAAAGGCACTTCCAGGACACAAAATATTCCCCCCTCCTTGGAGCTAGGGAGAGGGTTTAAATTAGAGATGGGTGAATATGGTGATGCTAGGTTTTGCAAACGTCTCCAGCAGATCTCTTTTTTGCTTCACAACCACAGTCTGAGTTTCAGACTCTTCTATTATGTAATTTAAGATCAAGGCTAATTCTACCTAGAAAAACAGGCTGCTTTTCTTTCTCTGTTTTGACAAATGTGGAACCTATGCCATTATATACTGTAACTGAATCCAGCAAAACTGGGTGTCTAGTAGATATCACGTGTATATTGGATTTAGATTTTAATTGTGTTTTCATTTCCTCCCTATTTCTTCTCTTACAGAGGTAGCATGGAATAAGAAACACAGGATGAAATTACATGTGTGTGGGAGATTAGTATGGAGTCAAACCACCATGATGCCCTCTCAGACAGATTTCTCTGTGTGTGTGAAGGCATTAGTAGAAATCTCTCTAGACACAGCAGTCCTTTGTAGGGGCTAGCTGAGTCTCAGGGTTGCCTGAGTATTCCTTATCCTCGTGCTCTGGAGCTCAGCCTTGACTCACTGACAAGAGCATCCAAGAAGAGGCCCATGCAGCAGGCTAGCAAAGTGCATTTCCAAGACTTTGTCACAGTCTCAGCTACAACAAACACATCTAAGCCTCTTTCACTCTGCCCTCCTGCTTGCCTGTACTGAAGAAGCCAGCTCAAGGGGAAGAGGGAGAGGGGAAGAAGGACTTTAATTTTACTTGCTGCATTCCTTACCTTCCCAGTGTGTGAACCAGAAAGTAAGCCTACCAACCCACCACTACCTTCAGCTTCACTCACAGTAAAAGCAGATGGGAAGTTACTTTATTTTCTCACTTGTACTAGAAAACTGTTAACTAAGATTCACTGGGCTCTGTGGAAGGTTTTACTGAGTCAGAAAACACATTCTTGACAGCAGTTTCTTCAACATTAATCATTAGGTTTGGTGTTATTCTAAAATAGCATTGCCCAATGCTTAGAAACAAATCTCCACTAATGTGGAGCAGCTGGATTAGAAAACATCTCAATGTTTGCAGGGTATATTTCATGAACCAGCTTGGAAAATCCTGTTTACTGATTTGGAAGCATGTGGGGAGAACAGGAAGGGCAAAGACAAGGAATGAACTAACTCTGTATAAGGTGTTGCAGTTCCATCTGCCAAAGCTGTAATGAGATCCTTGTAAAGCAGTGATCAGCTGTATCAATGCTAAAATTCATTTCAAATAGGGATGCATGGTAAAAGAGTATAGAAAGGATTAGAGTCCTAAATTTCTCTGTTAGTTTTCCAAAAGAAGTTCTGGTTGTCATGAGATAATTCAAAACTCATTTAGAATTGCTTTCCCAAAGGAAATATTATGTTTTTCTGACTAAAGTACTTGACATTTTTGTTGATGATGAAACATGATCCCCAGGGCTGAACAGTCATCTGTTTCAAACTTATATTCCTGGTTGGTTGTTGGTGTTCCTCTCTGCCTTTCACTATGCTCCTTTTGCCTTTGGTCTTGTTTATGAGTATGTATGAATATTTATTTAATTTATGCTCTCCTATTAACCTTCTGAATTAAGACTCCATCCCTCCCACAGGCCCCAGCTGGTCTGTAACATTGACACTGTTCTCAGAATTGAGCAGGCTATGGATCTTGTCCCACCTCAGCCCTTTGTAGCACTTGCTGGCTGGCCACTGGTGATGCTGCAGACTGCCCTTTGGGCTCAGGGCTTTGGGTGGTCATTGCCTCTATTCTGTCCAGAGAGATGGAAGCTGCTAAATGACTTTTTTTCACCCTAATCCTTAGTTTCAGATGGTAAGTCTTTCAAAGTGGCATTAACAGTCTGGAATTCAGATTGTGGTGAGTTTCAAAGCTGCTGTGTCTGGCAGGTCTGATCTACTTTGTATAATTTCCTGTAGCAAGGTGATTAACCCTTCCCTAATAGTCCCAAGGACCCAAAAGACACTCCTCGTTTTTATTGTATTTGCATTTCTATGCAGAACATCTCACTCTACACCATTCCTTCTGATTATCCCAATCACTATTCCTTGCTGTTTGTAGCACCTTTGTGCCATAATCTCTCCTCTCAGAAAGGAGTTAGGAGAGCTATGTCAGGAAGCTAACCCACCAGTACATGGAGGTTTTCCCCTGGTTTAAGGCTATTTCTCCCCTTTCAGGTACTTACAGATCTCTTTCCTAGGTGGCCATAGGAGACACTTCCATGCTAGAACTAAGTTCCGAGGATCAGGGGGTGTCTGAGAACATCCAACCCAGCAGCGCATCCAGGAGATATAATACAGTCTGTAACAGAACCACATAGACATGCTCATATGATGCTGGCATGTGCATGCTGCTGAGGCAAGAGCCTGTGCTCACCAAACAGCCAGTGCAGTGCTTTAGGATGTTGCCATTCCTTTTCCAGCCTTGGCACCCTCTTCCTGTTCATGAGCTGGTGTCTTAATATATAGTGACAAAAACACTGTGCTGTATTGTGCACTAGTGCAAACCAGGCCCTGCTTTTTGTCCTACCTACTGTACATTTACCTCAAGCAGAGAGACAGAGCGAATAGCTGGAGAATGCTAATGTGGTAAACCACTGCACTTAGCTTCCTCAGGGCCACTAGTCCAGAATAAGAGCTCTCTATGTTGTTCAGAGTAGTTTATATCAGTTTGGAAGGAATTAATAACCAAAAAAACCCACTGTAATACCAGAAAAATGAATGTCCACATTGTTACTTGTTTCAGGGAAGGAAATTTACCTTTTCTGTACATACAAATTTTTCTGGCATGAATCTTGCTTGCTTTAGATTTTAAGAAAATGTGCCAGGGTCCTTTTCGCTAAAGGATATGTTAGCAAGTGGAACAGAGAGTTCCTGTTGGCAGAAATATTAGCTGAAAGAATATTTTCCCTGATCCCCAGTTATGGCTGTCTCTTTTCTCCCTCCTGTCCCCTTCCCCATGCACATGTGCAAATCAGATTTCCTCAGAGCTTCTTTGCATCTGAGGGCACTTCACCAAGCTCTGAACTCCTTGTAGTGGAAACCTCCTGTTCAGTTTCTTAGAAACCTCCCTCGTTGGTAATGAAGCTAAGCAAGACTCCATTAGCAAGACATACATACTGATAAAGAACCTAAGACAAAAACTGTTTTTCTGACTGCTTTTACTCTTTGAAGCCAAATGCACACGACACTTTTTTACGTAGAAAGTATTTTTACAATATTATCTCCAGTATGTGGAAAATTATTACCTCTTCAGGGAATACTGAAATAACAGTCCTATACAATGTAAGTGACAGTTTGCTGTGATGAATTTGGAAATTGAGGAGATTCAGTAAAAGTGCAACATCATATTGAAAGGTCTTGGAGCTGTTTCAGTTTTTGTTACAAACTGTATATGATTCATTGCAGTCTACCTTTTCTCTCTCTAGACTACTTCAGTTTTTAAAAAATGATTTTATTATAAAACACTCCAAAGAGTAATGTAGATAGATAGGGTTTGGGTTTGGAGCATTTCTTATTTCTCCTCTTTGCTTATGAAGGGAGTCAGATATGGTAAGTACAGATTTAGATGTCTAAATCTAAGCAAAATTTCTTATTTTGTACATGCAACATGTCAAAAATTCGAATTATATGTGTATTTACAAATCTGTGTCTATGAATGTTCAAATATCTTTATAGGCCCACACGTGCTCACATAGCTTGTGACGCTGTAACTTACAAAGCCCTCATAACTTAAAGTTGAGACCTTTTGACTGAAACCAAGGCCCTCATCTTATATCCTGTTATATTTTGATTAAGAGAAATTCCCTGCTCAGGGTAGTTCACAGTCTAAACCAGCAGAGAATAGGAGATTATGCAGAAGCTAAAACAGATAAAATGAGATCTTATCAACATGAAAGTCTTGGACACTTGAGGCAGTTGGTAGTTTCCCGGTGCAGGTGACTGCATGTTGAAGAAGAGACCTCTGCTAGTTACCCTCCTGAATGATGTAAGCTGAGCAGTTGCAGGCTCCTGCTGAAATCATTGCCCCATGCCTGGGTTTCCCTGGGCAGGGAGCATCCAAAAGTAGCAGGAGTTTGCTGTGCTCTGAGCTGTCTAGCTAGGCTGGTAAACTGCAGCATAGACAAGGAGTTGTTCAAGTTAAGTAGGCTATTCAGAGGTGTTTTTCTAAAGAACTAGAAGCCATGCCATTTAAAAATTAGGCTATCAAAATAGGGCCATAGGAGTGTACCTATTTGTGATGAGAGCTGTAAATAGTCAGCCACCTCCACAGTCCAGCCAGTCAGACAGAGTGCTTTTCCAGCAGTATAGGGGTCTCTGGTAGCATAAGAGAGCTGTGTTGTCATAGTGATGAAAAGTAAAAATGCTGACAGAGAAGATGTATGGACCTGTTCCCTGAGTACCTTTTATAAAGAGTCTCAAGACCTGGATGCCTGAAGTGTCGTATCTACTGCAGATCTGTCTCACACTTGTGCTCTCTGTACACCAGAGACTTGGTATCACATGCAGAGGAAAGAGTCTGAATCAATGTATGTTTGCAGATCCTCTTCTGTTTACGTGCATGTGGAGTACTCCCAGATGTTTAAAAGTCTTAATATAAGCTTAGCTTAATCAGGAATATTATTTTATGCAGACCCCAGGCTCTCTTCTCTAAAATCAGGAAAGAACCTCATCTTCCTCTCGGCATTTGCTGTACGACAGGAATAGCAAGGATATAGGTATACACTAAGCAAAGAAATGTGTTTATTTGCTCCTAGCAACACCACTGAGTTCAAGACAAAGTACAGTTCCTTGAGTTTTGGAGTTGGCCCCAAGGAAATTAAGGAAAAAAGGCAATCTCTAGTGTGCATCTTCTGCTCCTCAGTGTAAACACAAGCCCACTGTTTTTTATCACTCCGTGCTGTTTAACATGTTCTCTAGTTGGTATGTCAGCTTTTACCCTTGCTCATATAACCAGGGCAGATGATCTATCTCTGCAGTTCTAGAAAGCAAAGCATGATTTGAGGCTGAGGAAATACAGATTCCCACAAATCCTGAGATGGCTCAAAACAGTACTTCCCCTGTTCCCTTTTGCAACACAGTTGAGATGCCTTTCCCCAAAGCAAACCCACCTGCCATATCCTATATTTGTTCAGATGAAGAGCCCCATTGTCTGAGCTACAAGAGGAAGTAACATAAAGTGCTTCTGCTAAGTGCATTGCAAAAGTAGCTGGGACACCCCATTGAAGGATGGAAACAGACAGTGTAAGTCATCATGTCAGCAGATAGATTATGAGGCTTCATTTATGGTGAGTGATAGCAATGGGTGTGGTTTTAATTAACAAAATATGACAATAACTGACGACTAACTAATAACTGACTGACTCTTGCACTACAAGACTTAGTGTGGGGATGGTGATGCACTGGAACAGGTTGCTCAGAGAAGTTGTAACTGCCCCATCCCTGGAAGTGTTCAAGGCCAGGTTGGATAGAGCTCTGAGGTTTGTTGAAAGGTGTCCCTGACCACGGCCGAGGTGTGGAAACACATGATCCTTAAGGTCCTTTCCAAATAATTCTATTATTCTGTGATTCTCTGATTTCTGAATTCTTTACAGAATTTAATCGTGAAAATCATGAGAAATCCAGAGGCTCTTACTTTTTTTGTCATCATTTTGTTGTCTTAAAAGTTAATTTTTAGCTGATATTTACTTGAAATCCTCAGCAAACTCATAAAACTTCCATAAGAAACAACCGAGTTTGTGGGAAAAAATGTGGTGTACAATGCAGTGAAAGGTGGGCAGTGACCAAGCACCATTCCAGCTCTGAAAGGTAGCTTTCCCAATGTCAAATCGTAATCATTAATTTTTCAGAGTGCTCTTGACTCTTACTTGTATGTTTGTGTCATACTGCTTAAGAACTTTTTAAGAAGTCAGCACTGGGAAAATATGGGGATATTGGTAACTTGAAGAAGATAAATTGATTAAAGGAACTTAAATAAGGTGGTGAATGATTGAATATTCAGACAATTCTATTTGAAAAAGTATTACAGCTTCTCAGACTCTCACTCTACTGTCTGTTATATTTTTTCAAAGTTTTTTGATACTTCAATGCAAATATCAATTTTTAGGTTTTCAGTCACACATGATCTCAAAAAGAGTTAAAAACTATTTTCAAATATCCGAGGAGTTTGCGTATAAAATTATTACTTGTAATAAATTTCAGTCATTGCCTTTCCAGTGTCTATTAGGGCAACTACTGAAACTGACAACCAAGAACTTATTTCTTGCAATACCTTGCAGTGTACATCCTCCCTTAGCAGATGGTAATATTCCAGAGGGACAGTGTATTTCAGACTTCATCAGAATTCAATTAGAATTTGGTGATGCCACTAACGTGACTGAAAACCTGTTAGGACTTTGCAGATCAGTCATATGTCAATCAATGATTGCTCATTAACCATAACACTGTAATGTGTATGATATCTCAACAGAGACCTTTATAGCATTATCACTGAAGTCCTTAAAGAGAACTCAAAAAAACACTCCCAAAAAACCTAAACCTGTGTATGGGAGGAACATAAACTTGAATTTGGCATGTGTTAAGCTGCATAGTATCCATAGTACATAGCCTTAGCTATGTACTTCTAGAACTTCCTTTTTGTTTCCATCCTAATGAAGGAAGAACCAACCAGCCATGGCTGGTCGTTTAGCTGTTCATGAGCAGCTGTTTTTCCACTGGCATTAACATAATTCTTGGAAGATCTACTGGGTGAGGAATTCAATAAGCAGAGTATGACAAATTCTGAAGCTGCTTTTTAGATATACAGGAGCCCATTCTTCCTGAATTTTGGGATTCTGGGATTTAAAGGAATGGATAACTATTTTTGCATACTATTTTTCTTAGAAACAAAAATTCTTTTCTTCTATTTCCATCTTCTTTTCTGAGTTTCTATTTTGGTTATGGTGCAGTAATAGAAAAATCATGTATTTTCTAAGTTTTATTGTGAATGTTAAACATGAAAGCTTGAGTGATTTCATATGACCATATTTATTTCTTCCACTCTGCTTATTTCTGATAACTGGAATGTTTTTTCTGAACAGTGTCAGTGACACCTCTCTGTTGCTTCTTTGTAACTCTCTTGTGCCATCACTTCATTTTCTACAAATATTTACTGTTGAGTTGAGATTATAAAAGTTCAGACCAAAACAAACGTATCTGTTATGTGAATTCAAGAGGTTTTTATTTTTTACTTTGTTCAACTCAGTTCAAAACTGAATATCCTTTGCTTTGTAATTTTTTTTCTGGAGTTATGCCAGCTTTCAAAGGCCATTTTTTTGACTATGTTTTTGGTGTTTGACTCGATTGTGCTCCAAGATAGAAACAGGCTTTATTTATTTTTGGTTTAATTGTTCATACAGAGCAGCTCCCCATTAATGGAAAAGCATGCAGAATAGCTACCTTTCTCCTCCATGGAAAAAAATAGACTTTTTCATGTTCAAAAGGCGAATATGAACGCAAATCTACAAAAAGAAAGATGGTCCCCTTCAGATTGCAATGACCATGACCTTCATAACTTCTCAGTTGAAAAAAATTCTGCTGGACTAGCCATCCCTTCACACTGATTTCTCACATGTAATAATCCACATCCCTTTGGTGTAGGCAATTACAGCTCGTGTGGAATTGGATTACCGCCTTGAGAAATGTTAAAAAAAGACAACCCTCATATTTGTCTCTGAAATGCCAGGCTAAGAGTAAGAGGAATACAAATGGTATTAAAATGTTGAATTGCAAGCTCTAAAAATAAATGTTTGTTTTATTTGCTTGAAATAATTTTTTGTGTTAATCTCAGCATTGGGTTAAGTAAAATAACAACTACTGAAGCAAGTGACTCACATTCTATGCCCACTAATCCAGGCAATTTAATTCATTACAGAATCACAGAATCAGAGAGCATGCTGAGTTAGAAGGGACCCACAAGGATCATCGAGTCCAACCCTTAGCCCTGCACAGGACCATCTTCAAAATCACACCATGTGCCTGAGAGTATCATCCAAACACTTCTTGAACTCTGTCAGCCTCGGTGCTGTGACCACTGCCCTGGGGAGCCTGTTCCAGTGCCCAGTCACCCTCTGTGGGAAGAACCTTTTTGTAATACCCAGCCTAAACCTCCCCTGACACAACTTCAGGCCATTTCCTCAGGTCCTGTCACTGGTCACCACAGAACAGAGATCAGTGCCTGCCCCTCCTCTTCCCCTCACAAGGAAGTTGT